>JASAUF010000391.1:7925000-8525000 GCA_030180095.1 Magnolia changhungtana | reverse complement strand
AGCAATGTTTTCCTCCAAATTAGCATTGGCCGGAAACAATAGGAAGTAAAATACAAAAGTACTATGAGTTTATTTTAGCAAATACTGATTCCTGTATTTTTACTCATATAAGAGATAGACAAGATAATACAAAAGTAGCTTATTTAAAATGTCAAATTTTAAAAGTAAATATTTTCTCAGAATGAGAGCCTAATCCCAACTCAGCATGACAATTTTTTCAAGAATTTAATCCACCAAATTTTACATATTATGATTATTAAAAAGCATGGTTGTACGCATTTTTCTACCAAAACCAAAATCTTTCTCATTCATGGTTTTTCCATTTCCATCAAAAAACAAACTTAAATTTTCCCCTATGGTTTCATCAATTTTGGAATTACTTTGGAACAGATTCAAAAAATTTACCTCCACCAATATAAGAAGGGTTTTCTTATTTTTTAAAAAATTATAAATTTTCAGACCAACAAAACCAGTCTCCAAAACTATTAACATTTTTCTCCCTATTTTCTGTAGCATGGATTAGTACTTGAAAATATCATATTCAATGAATTGTTTTATCTTCAGCACCTTATTTAGTTAGACGTTTTAAGAGTAAATGGTGAAAATAATTTAAGTTAGACAGACTTTTAAAATCTACTCTTCAAAAAAAAACTTTCAAAACAATCCTTATCTTTTCAAATCTCAATCAATCTCTACCTAAGATCAACAGTTCTTAATTTTAAAAACTTCAATACAAGCAATGTTAGCAGCAACAAAGACAAAAGCAAAATATATAACAATATTAAATGAAGCAGCATCAGCATTAGGACCAAAAGAAGACTCTGAAGTTTCAAGTACTCATTATTTGCAACAAAATGAAGATGATTGTTATGGAATATATTTTATACCACAATTGTAATAGTAACATTACATTAATAATTCATCACAAAAGTAATAGCATAGTTACAACATCAAGGATCTTTTAAGAATATTCTAAAGATGTCAGCTCCACAAAAAGACAAACTGACAAGATTACTATAGCAATCAACTGTAGCAGTCACTGTAGCATGCCAGCTCCACAAGAAGACAAGCTGACAAGATTATTGTATCAATCAACTGTAACATGTCAGTTTCACAAGAAGACAAACTGACGAGATTACTGTATCAATTAACTATAGAAACCATTGTAACAGTACGAAAGTACTGTAACAACTAGCAGATAATTACAAAAAAACAAGCATAGTTCCCTTTAAGCATCTTCCAGGCAACTTTCGGACTTCAACCAAGCTCAAATCTACAGTTGACATAAAGATCTCTCCTCTATAGAAGGAGGCATCACTCAATCACTCAGTCATTCTTACTCACAATTTTTAGCCTCTTCTAACCCAATCCCTGTAAAACAAGTGTAACCCTATATGATGTATCTCTACAAGCTTGTAATTTCTTCCAAACAAATTTAATTTGTAAGTATTTTATTTATAATCCTTGTATCAAGTCTTGCAATCCTTTTATTAAGAGAAGTTTTCATTATTCAAACTTTTATGATGCCTCTTTATATTCCTTCAGAAACTAATCTTACCGTTTCTTCAGAAAATAAACTTTAATGGATCCCAATCCATCCACCAAGGTGCATAAGACCCTGACAATGGAGCTCACCTTAATATATGTCACTACATTCACCCCATTTGTATTGAAAACTCATTTTAGGATATGTTCCAAAAGAATGGAACAGATCCAAATGTCATATGAAACACTTGTAATTAACAATAATAATAATAATAAACTTCTTTTGGGCCACAAAAGCTTTAGATTAAGATGGTATTTTTGTAGTCTCTTTGTATAGGTTTTTGTGACCTTATTAACAAGTTGGGTGGCAAATAAACATTTTAGTTGACTCCATGAAGTTTTTAATGGTGGGGATTCCATTACAACCATTTTTTGTGGTGTGGTCCACTTAAGATTTAAACATGCTTTATTTTGGTCTCATTCCTTAAAATGAGCTTTGAAAATGGTTGGACAATGTGGATTTAAGGCACTTACATCACCATGAGCCCCATAGTTTGGGGTCCCCCCCACCTTGGTGGATCCAAGGTCTCACCTAATACACTCCAATAGTTGCATCACCTGCCGTCTAATCAAGTCTCGCCACGCCATATCCACATCACCGCAGCAGGTAGGGGCATCAACAATTCATATTCATCCACCTCAGCATGTCATGTGACGTTGACACCTAAAATATGAGTGGCCATTCCTTTATCTAGTACATCTTCTCATGCCACGTGTCCGTTTGAGAGGGGGAAGCTAGAGCACTAGCTTCACCTCTCAATGCACCAAAAGGTTATCTGGTCCATCGCAATCAAACATCCAATATACAACCAGTCTGCGTGACATCTAACCCACTCAAGAAGTAGGCCCAGTCTGCGTGACATCTAACCCACTCAAGAAGTAGGCCAAGTCTGCGTGACATCCAACCCACTCAAGAAGTAGGCCCACCTTTAAACCATTAAAAATAAAAAATTTGAACTTGTCTATTCATCAGGTGACCCCATAGAGTAGATAACAATAGACAGACAGTATCTTTAATTAATGTGCATGGCGTGAGTTTTGAACAAAATAATCTTTACGTTGGGACCTAAGTTTTTCAGCAGCTCAAATATCACATTCGCATTACCTAATTTATCTGTATGCGCCCAAATCAATAGACCGTAACATAGTGGTCCATTGAGCGTATCAGGTGACTTCAGGAGAGTCTACCTGGGTGATGATGAGCCATGCAGTATTGTTGAAAAGGGAGATGTTCATATAAATTAGAAAGACGGAACGACTTTGAAATTGAAGGATGTCAGACATGTATCGAGTTTAAAACAGAATTTGATCTCGGTGGGGCAGTTAACCGATATGTGACGACATTCATTAGTGATTTCTGGAAGATCACAAAAGGTGTTTTGGTGATATCTCGAGGCAAGAAGGAAGGTACTTTGTACGTGACTTCAGGATCATATAGTTCACTCGTAGTCACATCAACTGGAATGAATGGGCGGTTATGGCATCAGAGGTTGGGACATATGAGTGAGTGTAGACACTCCACCCAGACTAATATCTTGAGAAAGCTAGGACAATCTAGGAACCGTGATCCAAAGCCCAACCAAACTTGAGCCATCATTCAAGCCAAAACATACCCAAACCTTCACCCACAATCAACCCATTTCTCAGGCCATTTTCAGGTAATAATCGAGCCAATTTCGAGCCATTTCAAGCCAAATATTCAAAACGAACTTTGTTCTGTTCTTAGGACCCAAAAAAGGACCCATCGGCTAAATTTTAGGAGAAACTATACCCAAGCCAACCACACCAGTTTCGGACCAACCTAGCCCGGGCAGTAGTTAGACTACCGCCAGCGGTACTCCGATTACCTCCGCTCGCCGAACGTGTGTGTCTTGATATGTACGTTGCGAAATAGTCATTGGCCAGGAGTAAGACCGACTTCAAGAGCCAGGCCCACATTGAATTCGCAATGGAATGTCCTCATAGAAAATCTATTTAAACATGCTAAAAATGCATTTAATTGTAAAGGAATTTTATCTATCCTGAAATTGAACGGCTAGGATCATTCTTAGCAACTCTCATGTTGTCCATGTCTTACTCATCATGAGAGCTGCATTTCCAGCACTTTAATGTCTAAATTGGACTAGAGAAGGTCCGCCTCGAGGCGGAAGTGATCAAGATTGTCTATAAACAATAAGTTTATTATTGATATTAGTTCACAAATTTTAAGGAGTTTGAGTTGAGTTTGATTTTGAAACTTCTTTCAAAGTTGTAAATTTGTTTTTCTTATATATTAATTAAATTTTGAATTTTTAAATTTTATTTTTATTATCTATAATGGATGAGATATCGTAACCATGGCAAGCCTTAGACAAAACTAATGGTAAGTGTTCCATCTAACTATTTTCTATGGTTGGGCCTACTTAAGTTTTAGATGGTAATGACTTTTGTATTTTTATAGTGAATGAGAGGTGACCTGTAAATGGGTTGGATCTCATTAAATTTCCATGAATGTGGTGGTAGGTATGCTCCCACCTACCTACACAAGTCACGCTTGCGAAGTTCATTTCCATTTGTATAGACATTTATAGCAAATATATTCACATGCCAACATCGACACCAAACTTCATTGATAGATACATCCCTTTCTTTCCACTTTTGGTTATACGACAGCTCATTGTAGTATTATTATATGATCAAAGTATAAGAAAAGAATAGCTGTCAGTAAGGAAAGGTGGAAATGGTGACCCTATAGTTGCCACAATATCATTTTCATGGAAGGCTTAGCAATGCAATTTCATAGAGTGTTTGGGTGCAGGATTGGGTACTAACCCACTAGGACCTAGCTAGAGACGGATGGTCTTGTCAGGGATCTGTGGGGCTTACTGTAATATATATGTTTTATCCACACCATCTATCCTTTTTGAAAGATAATTTTAGGGCATGAGCCTAAAAAGTATGTAGGTATATAGAAAACTAAAGTGGACCACACCACATGAAGTAGTGGGGATTTAATGCCCACAGCTGAAAACCTCTTGAAGGCCATAAAAGTTTTAAATCAAGCTAATATTTATGTTTTCCATTCATCATGTCTATGTGACCTTATAATATAGGACGTAGCATAGAAACATTCCTGGAATGGTTGGACCAAAAGAAGGTTTGATCCGAGAATCGTTACAGCGCACTTGATCGAGTATCAAGAACTGGAGTAGCACGAGAACCCAAGGACGATTTCTTTTAAAATGGAGGGGACTGATGTAGAGTGGGTTGTGGACACTTTCATGTCCAAGATGGACCAAAGAAGGCCTGATCGGTGGTAAAAGTCATCAAGACCATCAGAACCTTAAAACATGCATATCTAGCAAATCGGAATGAGTTACTCGACATATAATATGATTTTGGGGTAGGACAAGCTACTTTAGACCACTAACCCGGCTATGCCAGGTTGCCCATGCCGAATTTGTGAGATTTTATCAGATCAATGGTTGAATTCCATATTTATTTCCATTTTTACTATTTTTAGTAAGTTTTGGTTTGATTGCAACTCTTCATCCGTTGGGCTTTACAAGTTGTATCCAACATGAAAAGTGCTTATAATAATTAGGAGAATAACGTAGTTAATCCACATAAGACACTTACTATAAAAAGTAAATTTACAATTTATAGTAAGTTATGAATTTTAGGGAGTTTAGTTGTAGTTTAATTCCATAACTTCTTCTAATGGTTGGTATCCTTATTTAAAGGGTTGTAGACTCGTTTATTTCAATCATTAATCAATTTATAAATTTTCATGAATACTATTTCTATTTTCTTATTTTTTCCTCATGGATTCAAGAAGTCTCTGTGAGGAGTCTAGAGAAGCTTCATGGATTCAAAGTAGTTATCTTTGAGGAAGACAGTGATCGACCTCATCACTTTCATCCTTGCGTCAATTGGTATCAGAATGAGGACTCCCCTTGGGTCGATGACAAACATTGAAGGGATGAACCAAAATCCTGTGGACGATGATCCAGGAATTCGTTATCTTTCAGAAAGAATGGAAGCTTTCCACTGGGAGAGTCAACCATGAAAGGGTTACAGGCAACCCTCAACCATCTTATGGATGCGCTGATTCCGCCTCGAGCCTAAGGTGATGTTCAACGGCCCGTAGTTGCTGTACCGCACAATCCTGATTTCTATAGAGCACTACCAGTGGTGAATCGTAGGGCTACACTAGATAATCCAAGCTCTAGTGACGAGGACCTTGATGAAGGCTTTACCTAACGATCAATCCATAAGGGCGATCGTCTATATCGTGCTGAAAGAGACTATCAAGGTAAGGCCAAACTTCTTAGTTTTAACGGTTTATTATGTATATAGAAGATTTCCTTGATTACCTAGCCGAAGTAGAAAGATCATATTCTTAAATAATGTACATTTGTTTGTTAAATTGTTTAAGTAGTTGGATGCCACCATTGATTTGGCACTTGAAAATCGGATTAATTAGATGATCCTTTAACTCAAGTAATGGACATTTGTTTATTGAATTTGGATAGTGAGCTTTTTCTGACAATCCATTAGATGTCTTCTAATCAGCTAGTTATGATCATAGGTTCAGGGAACTTTGATCAATTTATAATAGGCTTGGATAGTGTAATTTAAGGTACTGATATGACACGTGTATAATTCTTCCGTGCAGGTGCATGCAGCATCACACTCTACCAGAGTACTGAACTCTTTCTCCCTGGGAGAAGTTGACATCCTCCCACCCCAACTTCATTGTGGTGTTACAGCCCATTCACTGTACATGTATCACAATGTGAACCAATCTGGACCTTCAAAATTGTGGATCCCATCATGTAAGGAGAAAATGCAAAAAATCACATCAATCGGATGCTCCTAACCATCTAATTGAGAGCCATGAAATGAACGGTTATGCAGATAATTGTCAAAGGTCCACATTTAACAGGAAAAATTCCATGGTTTAAATAATCCAATCAGTACGATTCTCAAATTTTCCACCATCCTTGGTGGGGTCCACAGCCTACAAGGTCGAAAAGTGTGATGGATGTATGCATGTAGTGAGTTGGCTGGCCTTGATAACACCCACGTGAGCCCAAAACAAAATTCTAAATCTTCACGATACCTCCACGTGAATTTCACGTGTTCATGCTCATTCAGGAGGACTGTTGTTAAACCTTCGAGAGTAGCCGAGAACGACACGTAAAAGGGACGTACATTATCCACGCTTGGCAAACGTGTACAAAATTTGGACTGTTTATGTTGAAACTAATACAGAAATAATGATTTTCTGTAAATTATTAAAATCCAAAAATAATATGGAATCAGGACAGGCTGAAGCATGTATGGAACACTATCTTTAAAGCTTAATTTGCCCCTGGCTTACTCAAATAGATTGAGTATGTTGAAAGGTTGCAGGCAAATTGCTTCTAGGATACGATGAGCCTGATGTGGATCTGCGTTCAGCAAACATGAAGACCCACTAATGGAACTCTTGTTACACAAATTGTTTGGCATAAATGAAAAAAGGAAAATTTCTCAAAAAGAGAAGAAAAAAATTGTGTTAGAACTCTGCACTGTTCTTATTTCAGCTACTGGTTCAAATGAACCATATTAGATCACAACGTTGGTTTGTTCTTCAAGTAATGGTTCAGATGAACCTTACTGGTTTGCTGGAGTATATACCTGTATGAGAGAATTCCTATGTATTTGCTGGAGTGTGATTTTTGTGATGGATTGGAAACCCATCCAGGCCCAGTATATATAAGTTATGGTGGCTGGCAGTTTTGGTCCAGGAAATTAATCCAAATGACCATTTTCTAGTTGTTATGAGAAACTAGCCGTTCTTGGCAATTTCTGACTGTTGTGCATGTGGTGGCTACTACATGCAGCTATTTCTGACCGTTGTGAGATACGAGCTAGCTGTTTATAGCTGTTAGGCTAGCCACATGCAGCAGTTTCTGCATGGTCAGCAATCAATTTGCATGAGTTACACCTCCCTGCAACAACTCTATTTCTAGCTTCTATATATAATCTAAGGAACCTCATTCAGTCATTTAGATTCCCAGCCAGCCATCCACCTTAGCTCTCTGTCGCACCGTGACTCGCACTCATCTCGCGCTAGTTTGTGTAAGGTCGCGAAGGAGCGACCCTCTACGACACACACTAGCGCCTCTACAACCACATCACCTCACATGCCCACGCCTTTACACCAAGCCCATGCGCAGGTGTAGGCCCAATTCTCCTTGGACTAGGCGAGTAAACATAACTATACTCTACCATTCTCATATATACAAAAGAATTTTCTTCTCTTTTTCCAATGTGGAACTATTCCCAAAACACTTGAAAAAAGGTATCTTGCAAACCTTCTTTATAGTATATAATAATATTTTATAACAGTTTATTATCAGATGGACCCACTATAACATTATATGTGCAATATATAAGGCCCAGAATTCATCCTGCTTCATTCAGTAGGTGGGCCACATATAGCCTTGTTATCTTCATTGCAACTATCTATTTTCCTCTGTTGGTTGTGTTCGATCTAGTGAGTGCACCTATTTGATTTTGACCAAAAGGCATGTTATAGTGGACCCCACATGACGAATGATCTGAATCGCACACAGGTGTGCCACTTTGGCATGAATGGGAATCTCAACTATTATAATGAGACTTCCACCATGAGGCTCAAGTGAGAATCACCTAAGATTAGCAAAGGCTATTGGATAACGAGTATTACGCATGACAAAAAAATATGCATGACAATCACAACCGTACAACTTAGGGTATACAAGATGGATAATATTTGACTGTACAAATAGTTTAGGGCATTCAAAAATCATTAAGGGGTGTATGTTGTACCGTTGACAGATTCAAAACAAATAATAATATTAGTCCACTTGTAGGCCACACGTGTACGTTGAGTATATATTCTTGGTTAAAAATTTTAACCGTTGATTTATCTTGTGTACGCACAGCTAATGAGAAGATTTGCTAGACTTATGAACCAAAGAATATCCAACGTCAGACCTAATCTTCACCATAAAAGGACTACAGAGGTTTTGGATAAGCTGGTATTTACCTTTTCCCTTAATCCAGGCAGTAGAGGGCAAATAAACATCACTATAAGCCGTATAAGCCTTACGAAGGTTTGAATAGTGGACTTCACTCTCCCCATTGTTTACTTTAGTGCGATCCATTTGAGCTTTATTAGGGAATTATGGAAACACACAAAGACGCATCAAGCAAAGTACTATCAATCGCACAATTAGGTCTAAACGTAAATAATCCACATTTTACGTAAAAAAATCCATTCGGAAAAAATCACTCCACAGAATGATGATCGATAATGCACTATGAAAGATGAAATGCAAGAGAAAGAGTGTTATAGATTCGAACAAGCTTCAAATCTACTTCACGAGCCCTATCTATACATTTGAAACCTTATGAACAAATTAAAAAGCCCAAAACTACTCTACCTCTCCCAAATCCCAATTACACCTAGTATATACGGCACCATATAGTATCACATTCCAAATAAGAAACAAATCCATCACTTACATAATTTTGCTCACACGCTAGATGGCACGTTTGATGGGACTTCGATGGCATCAAACACCTTTCATGATATCGAGTAGAAATACCAAAACGTTCCAGCAACAAAATATGAATTTTTTTAATTTTCTCTATGGCACTTCAATGGCATCGATGCCTGGTCAATGCAATTCGATGGGACCTTTGATGGCATAAATTGTTGGGGGCCTTGCACAAAACCTTAGGATCTAGCCTCCCGAAACAAACCAAAATTATGGAATAATAAAACAATGAAATAAATTAAAGCATAAACCACACAACACAAGAGATTTTTATGTGGAAAACCCTCAAGGAGGTAAAAACCACGGGACCTCGTCCAGATCAACAATCTACTATGAAGTAGAACGTTACAACCTTCTTCACTCACGCAGGAGTGGGTAAACAATAAGAGAAACAAAGAACACAAAGAGATATAACCGATTATGAGGACATGGAAGCGCTGAGATTTCAAGTGCACAATAGATCACCTCTAAGAGCAGAACCTCCCTTCCACAAGCTTCCTCTCTCTCTCTCTCTCTTCCTCTCACCCCTTTGATAGCCCTAAACCCTTTAGCAAAACCTTGTAAAGCTTTAGGAAACACTCTTGTATCTTTTTCATCCCCTAGAAAACCCTAGGAACTTCCTATTTATAGTTTTAGAAAACTCCCTTCCGCATCCTTGTTGCAAAAGGACTCAAAAATCCATAATCCGTACAAGAACGAATCTGCGTAACCTCGACTGGTCGAGTGGATCCCTCAACCGGTCGAGCGGCACCTTCGACCGGTCAAGCACATCCCACGACCAGTTGAGTATCTCGAAAATCCAAAACCTCAACTCACAGGACTTTGAGTCTAGCCCTGCTCGACTGGTCGTGCACCAACCCTCGAACAGTCGAGCACGGGGAAAAAAACTCCATCAAATCTTTCCCTTTTTGACCCAAGAGGGGTTCACTTTCTTCAAGCCAGTCAGGTTTCTACAAACCTCAAACTTGTCCTTGAACAAAGCCTTAGTCATCATGTCTGACCCATTATCGTCCGTGTGGACCTTCTCAAGCTGTAACACCTTCTGTTCCAAAGTATCCCTGATCCAATGATACCGAATCTCTATGTACTTGGACTTGGAATGCTGATTTGGATTCTTGCTCAATTGTATAGCACTCTAACTATCGCAATAGACCATGTGCTCCTCCTGCTTCAGGTTAAGTTCCTATAGGAACCTTTTCATCCAAAGCATCTCTTTATATGCTTCTGTAGCTGCAATGTACTCGGCCTATGTCGTTGATAATGCTACGACCTTCTGTATCTTGCTCTGCCAAGAAATCACTCCCCCTAAAAACGTAAACATGAACCCCGATGTAGACTTCTTAGAGTCTATGTCACCTACCATATCTGTATCTGTGTAGCCCTCTAACACAGGTTTACCGTTACCATAGCATAGGCTCAACCTGGATGAGCCTCTTAGATACTGCAGTATCCACTTAACCGCTGCCCAATATTCTTTGCCAGGATTGACAAGATACTGGCTGACGACACCAACCACATATGTTATGTCTGGGCGTGTACATACCATAGCATACATATTAAACTTCCTACCACTGACGCATAGGGTATCTTCTGCATCTCTTCCACATCTGCCTTCGTCTTGGGATAATGCCTGTTGTTCAATCTGAAGTGACCATCTAGTGGAGTACTAACCGACTTTGCTGCATTCATATTGAACCACTTTAGGACTTTCTCAATATACCGCTCTTGTGACAGCCAAAGCTTCCTGTTGCTTCTATCATGGGTTATCTCTATTTCTAGGATCTGTCTAGCCGGGCCCAAGTTTTTCATTGCAACAGACTTGCCCAACTCCTGTTTCAGCCTGTTGATCTTCTCGATGTCTTTTCTCATTATGAGCATATCATTAACGTATAAAAGCAAAACTAAGAAATCACCATCTGAGAACTTGCGCGTGAACACACAGTGGTCTGACTTCGTTCTGTCATACCCATGCTGTAACATGAATGAGTCGAACTTCTTGTACCATTTCCATGGAGCTTGTTTTAGCCCATACAAGCTCTTCCTCAACCTACACACCATATGCTCTTTGCCCTTGACTTCGAACCCCTCTAGTTGGTACATGTAGATCTGTTCTTCCAGGTCACCATGGAGGAAGGCAGTTTTAACATTTAACTGCTCTATCTCCAGATCCATGCCAGCCGCCAACCCAAGTAACACACGTATGGATGTCATCATCACCACTGGTGAGAATATCTCCTCGAAGTCTATACCTTTCCTCTGACCAAACCCTTTCACCACAAGTCTGGCCTTAAACCTTGTCTATGAATTTTTCTACCCAATCTTATTTCTGAACACCCACTTGTTGCTTAAAGCTTTTTTACCCTTAGGCAATTTCACTATATCATAGGTGTGGTTCTTATGCAAGGATTCCATCTCCTCTTGCATAGCTTTCAACCACTCCCCCTTATGCTTGTCAGCTAGGGCCTCAGAATAATCTTCTTGCTCTCCCCCCATCAGTCAGTATAATGTACTCATGTGGCGAGTACCTCTTGGATGACTGTCTGTCCCTAGATAACCTCATCACCTGTGGCTCAACAGGTGGATTAAGGGGGGGTTACTCCCCTGGTCCATCTTCTGAAGGAACTCTCTCGTCCGTTGTACCTTGGAATAATCGGATCCATGTCCGCTAGCTCACCTGAACTAGGTTGGTTCTTCTCTGGCTTTCCAATGTCTTTTATACACTGATCTTCAAAGAAAACCACATCTCTGCTCCTGACGAACTTCTTCTCGGTCGGATTCCATAATTTGTAACTAAACTTTTCATCACCATACCCTAAGAACACACACTGCTTGATCTTCATATCAAGCTTGGACCTCTCGTCCTTTAGTACGTGAACGGATGCCCTGCATCTAAATACCCTGAGATGATTGTACGATGGATCCTGTCCAGTCCACACCTTCTCAGGTACTTCTCCATTCAACGGAGCTGATGGAGACCTGTTTATCAAATACACAGCCGTGTGCATTGCTTCTCCCCTGAACATCTTGGGCAATTTTGCTTGAGATAACATGCATCTGATTCTGTTAACAATAGTGTGATTCATTCGCTCAGCTACACCATTATGATGGGGGGTTCTTAGGAACCGTTTGTTCATGTTGTATACCCAGGGACTTGCAGTACTCATGAAAGTCGTCAATGTATTCACCACCATTATTAGTGCGGATGCACTTCAATGATCCTCCTGTCTCTCTCTCGACCATAGCATGAAACAGTTTAAACATACCAAAGACCTCGTCCTTGGAATTCAAAGTATAAACCCAAACCCTCCTAGATGCATCATTTATAAAAGTAACAAAATACAATGCCCCACCCAAGGTTTTTGTCCTTATAAGACCACAAACATCAGAATAAACCAAATCTAATGCATACACTTTATTAACATGAGAAGTAGTTTTAACGAATGAAACTCTATGTTGTTTCCCTGATAAATAATCAAGACAGGTTTTAAGAGATGTACCTGTCACGTCTGGAAGGAGCCGCTTCTTTGTTAGTACATGAAGCCCTTTTTCACTCATGTGGCCTAGATGCCTGTGTCATATGTCAATAGTTAAATCTTCTGCTGCATTCAACTCACCCTTGTATGCACTGACACTTGCCTTGTAAAGGGTGCAACACTTCTTTCCTCTAGCTGTGATCAACGAACCCTTGATGAGCTTCCAATGCCCACTAGTAAACCGGCTTTCATAGCCATCATCATCCAACCTTCCCGGTCGACATCAAGTTGAGGCGAAGGTCTAGGATATGCTTCACATCCCTGAGAACCAATGTACATCCCACATCGGTCTTCACACAAATATCACCGACTCCTATGATTTTTAATAAGCCAGAATTTCTCATCTTCACGATCCCATAGTCACCTGACTTGTAGCTTATGAAGAAATCCCTACGTGGAGTTGCACGAAAGGAAGCTCCCGAATTTATCACCTAGTCGGTGTCCTAACTCGTAGCCGTGAGACATATATCGTGATCTGCAGAAAGAGTAACTACAACGTTGCCATCTGAAGTGACCGCAGTAGAATCTGATTCATCTTCATTCTCCTTTCATTTTTCTTTCTTGTCGTTCTTAGCCTTATGACATTCATGTTTATAGTGGCCCTTCTTGCAACAATTTCAGCATTCAACATCTTTCCTGTTACTCAATTTACCTCTTGATTTATCTCGGACCTTCTCGCCATTCCTGTTCTTTCCTCTCCCCCGTTCCTGTGTCACAAGTGCCTCTTGTTGAGCAGACCCCTGAGACTTCCTCCTTATCTCCTCATTGAAGAGACAACTGGTTACGTGCTCCATGGATATCTTTCCGTCTGGCCCGGAGTTACTTAGAGACACCACTAATGTCTCCCAATTGTCAGGCAATGAACTAAGTAATAGTAAAGCCTGCAATTCATTATCCAGGACCATCTTCATAGAGGAGAGTTGGTTCACTATATTGCTGACCTCATTCATATGCTCGGCCACAAAACCACCATCCTTGAACTTGAGATTCACAAGTCGCCTTATCAGAAAAATTTTATTACCGGCTGTCTTCCTCTCATATAGCCCTTTTAATTTTAGCCATAGGCTGGCGGCTAAGGTCTCCATAAACACATGGTGGAACACAGAATCATCCAACCATTGTCTAATAAACCCCACCGCCTTTCGGTTCATCTTCTTTCAATCATCATCAGACATATACTTGGATTTTGCTGATATGCATAAAATTGGAGAATATAGGTCCTTGCAATAAAGTAAGTCATCCATCTTAGCCTTCCATATGGTCCAGTTAGAACCATTAAGGCTGATCATCCTTGATGAGCCACCTTCCATAATTCTAAAATCGATCCTACCCATTCAATGAACTTAGCTTTGATACTACTTTGTTGGGGGCCTTGCACAAAACCTTAGGATCTAGCCTCCCGAAACAAACTAGAATTATGGAATAATAAAGCGATGAAATAAATCAAAGCATAAACCACACAACACAATAGATTTTTACATAGAAAATCCTCAAGGAGGTAAAAACCACAGGACCTCGTCCAGATCAACAATCTACTTTGAAGTATAACGTTACAACCTTCTTCACTCACGCAGGAGTGGGTAAACAATAAGAGAAACAAAGAAAACGGAGAGATCTAACCGATTACGAGGACGTGGAAGCGCTGAGATATCAAGTGCATAGTAGATCACCTCTACGAGCAGAACCTCCCTTCCACAAGCTTCCTCTCTCTCTTTCTCTCTTCCTCTCACCCCTTTGATAGCCCTAAACCCTTTAGCAAAACCTTGTAAGGCTTTAGGAAACACTCTTGTATCTTTTCCAACCTCTAAAAAACCTTAAGGACTTCCTATTTATAGTTTTAAGAAACTCTCTTTCGCATCCTTGTTGTGAAAGGACTCAAAAATCCGCAATCAGCACAAAATCATGGAACGAATATGCATAACCTCGACTAGTCAAGTGGATCCCTCGATCGGTCGAGCGGCACCTTCGACCGGTCGAGCACATCCCACGACCGGTCGAGTACCTCAGAAATCCAAAACCTCAACTCGCTGAACTTTGAGTTGAGTCCTGCTCGACTGGTCGTGCACCAGCCCTCGACCGGTCGAGCAAAGCTCACAACCGGTCGAGCATGAGGAAAAAAACCCCATCATAAATAAACCTTGTTTTTTTTTTCAGATTTAAGACACATTAACAACAAACTTTAGGTCTGCTTTAATTTTACAGGTTGGGAAAATTAATGGATAGCATAGAT
The DNA here is from genome assembly GCA_030180095.1 of Magnolia changhungtana. NCBI lineage: Eukaryota > Viridiplantae > Streptophyta > Magnoliopsida > Magnoliales > Magnoliaceae > Magnolia > Magnolia changhungtana. The sequence goes on along the minus strand of JASAUF010000391.1, from coordinate 8,510,118 downwards.
AAAGTACATATATCATAGTGGGTCCCACAAAATCACCACCATTAATGTCAGGAACGGACTCGGCGTACCCTCACCCAAGATGGTGCGTGTGGCCCTTACTTGAGGCCCACCTTGATGTATGTATTCCATATCCAAGCCATCTATCCTTTTCGCTAGACCTTCAGGGTATGATCCAAGACAATGAAGCATCTCCAAATCCCAGGTGGAATGTATCATAGGAAATAGTGGCCATTGAATATTAAAAAATTCTCATATCCCATTAAAGTTTTTAGATCAAGTTGATATTTAGTTGTCTTTTTTTTTTTTTCTTTTTTCTTTTTTAACCTCTCCTAAATTCAGGTTCGGATGAAAAATTAACATTACAAAAAAACATTATCGTGAGTCATAGAAAGTTTTTAATGGTATGTCGTTTAATCACCATAGTTTCCTATAATATGGTCCACCTGAGATTTGGACCTAATTTGTTTTTCGACTCATGTCCTAAAACAACCTACCAAAAGGGATGAACATAGTGGATATAGAAGAAATGCATCACTGTCGGCTACATGGTAAGGGATGCACCTTCATGGGTGTGGCCGGGGTTGCACTTAATATGACATGGAAATCCGCATCTGTGTACAGACCAATCATCAAATGGGAGCTGAACAGGTGTTACCCAGGTAACACATTAATGTAGAGCAGGTCGCGGACAATTTCATGGCCAAGATGGATCAGAAAAGGCCCGGTCGACGAGAGAAGTGATCCGAACCGTCGGACCTTAGATCTGGCGTATCTCGCAATCCGGATGCGTTACCGGACGTAAAACATATCCCCACTACGTTGGGTTGCGTAGCCTGGAATTGCAAAAAACCCCTGGATCGACAGTCATTTCCCTATTTTAATTTCATTTTTACTATAAATAGTAAGCTTTAGTTTGATTATAACTCTTCATCCGTCGGGTTTTAGGAGTTGCGCCCAACGTGAAAAGAGCTTAGAATAATTAGGAGAACGGTTTGGTGAAGCCAAATAGGACACTTACTATTTTTGGCTGAAAACCTTGCGCACTAGTAGACATCACGACCATCTATAAATCATAAGTTTTCTATTTATAGTAAGTCGCGGATTTTAGTTGTAATTTGATTCCGATTTCTTTCCCATCACTTAGTACCCCAATATAAAGGGTTGTGAACTCGTTTTCAGTGATCAATTAATCAATTTTGAATTTCTTAGAATTTATTTCTATTTTCCTGCTTTCTTTCCCTGTGGATTCGCGAAGTCTCTGGGAGGAGTCTAAAGAAGTTGCGTGGATTCGAAGTAGTTATCCTTATCACGTTCATCCCTGCGCCACACATTAGTGGATGTTTCGGTGACTGTGAGGCCCACCTTGATGTATGTATTATATATTCATGCGGGCCAACTCATTTTAAGGTTATGATCCGAAAAACAAGAAAGAACCAAATCTCAGTGGACTATTGTATGGGGATTGAATGCCCACCATTAAAAACCTTCCTACAGCCGAAAAGTTTTGGATCAAGTTGATATTTGTGTGGTCCCTTCATCTAGGTCTTTGTAACCTTATTAACAGGTTGGATGGAAATAAAAAATAAAAAAATCCAGTAGCTCCAAAGAAGTTTTTAATGGTGGGCATTCAATCTACGGTGTTTCCCATGGTGTGGTCCCCATGAGATATAGATTTGCTTCATGGTTAGGATCATAGTTCTAAAATGAGCTGTCAAAATGGATGGACAGTGTGGATATAAGGCACTATATCACAGTGGCCCCACAGTCAGGGATGTACGGTGGTCCCCGGATCCACCGAAGCCGCGTCAATGAAAGGGGTAGGGCTACGCCATCCTAATTTCGGTGGGCCATCTCTGTCCTGCTTTTGGTGAGCAATTAGTAGAAGCCACCTCAGTTACCACATCAGCCCTTTCAATCTCTATCCAGCCGCCACAACTTGTTTCCTTTCGACCACATAATCTATGTGAGCCCCACGCGAAGAGATGATAAGATGATGGGGATCATCCATTGATGTGCTCCAATAAAAAATCTTGGTGACTGTCCATTGACCATCGTATGGCAAGTGGATTGGACTCTGATCTATAAATTACATCGAACGATGATGGACCTATCACATGTGATTCAGACCGTTCATCTAGTGGGTCTTATTGTGGATCAGCTACAGAGAAAAAAATTCTCGCTGATTAGAGATCCCCCGTCCTCCGTACGTATGTTGAAATTTTGACTGTTATTTTCAACTCAACCCATTGAGAAAAGGTGTGGATCGAAGTTGCATTGCAATTTTGAAGATTGCTATAGGGTTTAAAATCCTTACGAATGTAGAGGCACGAGCACACAAAGGCTCAAACTGGCTGTTGTTTGCTCGCGTTAGTATACTTAACATTTTCAGCTGAAAAATTGCTAAGTATGTATGCGTTAGTGCATTTTATGTTGTTCAGCACTTTTTTGGATTTGAATGCTTTTGTGCACTCGATTCTAACCGAACAAATTTAAACCCACGTGACAATATAAGCAGATACAATGACTATCACCATATATAACCAAGATCGGAGCAGATTGGTCACTAATTCAGACCCTTACAAATTGTTTTATAGAGTATAGCTCTTCATTTGAAAATGGATTCCACTTTGCCTTCCGTACAAAAAGATTTTTCTAGTACCTAATTGTCGTTAAACGAAAAGAAAATACTTAGGGTCAATCAAGAGGCAACTGTAGAAAGCATTTCTAAAAGAAGAGATGTTTATATTGAGATAAAAATCCAGCTTATGAGTGTAGACTAAGATTATATCTAATCGATTATTATTATTCTTAAGAAAGAGCAAACTTATGATAAAGAAAGATAAATTGCAAGATATTTGAAAGATAATTTTACTAGTTTCTTTAGTTGGTATGAGATAACTAGCTCTGTTAATTTTTCCGTTTATTTAGAGGCTTCTTTACTACTCAAATGTTTTGTTTACGTTTCTTTATTTACTTCAACCGTTATGGTAGTTGAATCATTATTACTTCAGTTTTTCAGATTCTTCTAATCATTCCTTTTTTCTCGACTGCTTTCCTTCTTTTAGACTTCTCGATTACGCCTTGTCATCAGATGACGTGCATTTTCAGTTCAGCACCAATTGTGCCTCCATAAAAAGTGTTTCGATATCTTAGGAAAATTTTCCGCATGCTATTCCTTCTTTGTGCAACAACATTTGTCACTCCCTGATTGATTAATCTAGGAATGACCAGAAATAGGGTACAACATTTCATCCCACATTACTTCGCCTTTGGGTAAAAGGTGAAAGCGACGTTGTTCCAATACCCGATGCAATAAATGCGATCAGCCATCTTTACATGTGTCGACTCCCTATTGATTCTGTTTGACCGAGACAAAAACTGAATAACGGTTTTACCTTTTATCTCACAGTTACAAGTATGACACGTAACACCATGGTATTGTACGAGGTCGTCCCATGCAAAAAAATTGGCAAATTATCTAAGCAAATCAATGAGCTTGACTTGAATTTGTGTCCCGACAAACCACTAATGAAGGTAGGTTTGGGATCTTGTTATGTTCCCAAGTTTATTTATACCAACGGATCCTGAACTCGAGCTTGAGAATTGTCCAACATTTCTAGAGCCTATTTTAAGTTTGTCATCCTTTTTCCATCTTCAACTACCTTATCGGTCAGTATTGCCATGTCGGCCATGTCAATGAAACATACATTGTCATATTCTTTTAAGCTTTCTTCAAGCTGCCTTATTCTAGCCATAAACTCGGTCATTCTTTCATTAACTAATGAGGAACTAATCATGATATTTCTTCTATAGTACATCTCGAAACTACCTAATAGGGTACTATAGCCTTCAACATATCACTATCCAATAGCAACATCATAGCAATATCATGTAACATGATGTCCGAATTAACTTGGATGTCTATACCATTTGGACGTCCATGCTTATCTCATCGAGTAAAACGTACCGGTCCAATTTCATTTTCGTAGAAACAAGCTTCAACCGTATTGGATATGGCTAAAAATGCCTTATTGTCTGACAACATCAATTCAACTTTATCTTGATTTAAGAAAATTACAAATTAGTGCAAAGATGATGGCATGCATGAGAAAAAATGTATTCAATCCCTTCCTAATAATGCATTTGATGAAGTGTTGATCAAAAAAATAAAATAAAAAAGTGGTAAGCACCTTCTTAGTTCACATCATCAATTCAACCGGCAAAACTCATTGTGTTCGAGTTACTCCTCTGGCAAAATTATTAAGCATAACTTCTATTGGAATTATTTGCGGTTTTTTCAATTTAGCCATCATTATGGCTGAGAGAATGTTTACAATCACACCATTGTCGACCAAAACCCTTGTGCTAGGCATCCTTCCAAGTGAAGAGAAATATATAATAGCTTTAGATGTTGAGTCATAGTATACGTAAGTGTTTCGATGACTATCCTTTCAGAAGGTGTACCTCACTCAACAGAGACTGTTAACACATTCATCATCTCTATTTTATTATTATAAGATCCATGATGTATGATTATAGGAGAACTAAGTTCTTTCATATCTCCCTTCATTTTGCTTGGCTGAGATGGTTTACTCTGGAAACTCAATTATAAAGTAAATACCATGTTGTAGTCCAGCATAACTGGTAGGAATAATCCAAATTGAATTACCGAATTCTTACATTGCCCTTCAAGCATTTCTGAATTCAGCCAATTCTCTGTGATTTCAGCCACAAGTAAGCCATGTGAAGTATCTTCCATCAGAACTCAGGACTGTGGAATTTCTTCCAATGATTTTTCTCTTGCAAGAAGTTCATCGATTAGCAAATCATCCCCTAAAAAACATTTATCGCTAAGATATTCGATTGAACTATCAACATCCTTGTTTTCAAACTATTTATTCATCTTGACCACACTATGTAGATCTTATTTCATGGTAAAATCTACCATGTTCACAGGTATCTATTCATCTTCTAGTTGTGGAATCACCAGCATTGGCCGTGATCGCACTACCATTTTGTTAGACATATTCCTTATAGCAACAAATTCTCTTCATTGGGCCGCTTGTTGCCTTTCCCAACATCGTTTATGGGTATGAATCATACATTATAGGATTGATGGAAATTTAGGGTGTTTGACCCTTCTCCGAACTCTTTCTTCGGTAAGAAGAGGTCTAACCATCCTTTGTCCTAACTTTGGAGATGGTTGAGAATGGTCAAAATAATACTGAAATTCCCCTTGTTACATACAAGAGTCTTCTTTCTTCATATTTTTCTTAAGCCATGGTTTTGTTCAATCATTTGCTTGGGTATTCAGCCAAGGGAATTCCTGATCAGTCGAATTGGCCTTGCACATTAATCACATAAATCCGGCGATGTCATTTTTGAATGTATTTCTATGCTTGTAACTGTTCACCGGGTCATTTCAGATTTTCCTTTGAGCTACCCCCCTTCAATTTGGTCATGTGTAAACCTAAGATCAACTTTTCCTTGTAGTCAAATCAGTTTCTGAGAATCGACCGTTGCCTATTAGTCTCCATATTGGCAAATGGGTCAGTATTAATTAGCATTGCATCTTTTTCCTTTTCAGAAAATTTTAGCAATCTTCAGTTGATGTTGTCTTGAATGATGTTTCTGAAAACAATTATTAGTAAAATGAAACCGAGTTTCATGCCACTTGCAATAATCTGTTTTTTCCAATTCTTTGACCTTTAGTATCTTATGATTAAAAGGAACTTTAATAAAATTCTCAGCCAACATTATGTCAAAGATTTCATCAGCCTAGGTGATATCAAAGGTATAGGTCCTGTGAGGCCTATGTGTGACCGATGCAATCGTCTCTGTCTTGACCAATGTAAAAATAAATAAGTAAATAAATAAAAGTTGTTTGGCTGCTACCTCAGCATGCTACATCATAATTGAAGTCATAATAATATGTTTCAATAAATGAGTTCTTCTGTCTAGTCCCTTCTTGAAGCAATGCTTCATACCAGGATACTTTTCTATTCAGTTCATAGAGATCTGCGAACTCTGTTCCGATAATTTTTTATAAAACTTGAATTCCATACCATCCTAGGTCAGTTTACAAATTTAGCCTCGATCGTGACTACTTTGCATCAGCTTTTTGCTCTTTTAAATCGGGCCATGTAGTTTTTGATCAATTCTCTAGGTAATTACCGAAAACAGGCAAGATATCCGTGTAGAAGAATTGAGCACAGAATTTCTCTTCAATTTCTTGCCATGTTAAAACAGAATTTGGCAACAAATTTGATTAACAAGTGAAAGTCACCGCAGTTAATGAATGGGCAAACAATTATAACTTGTAATAGTCATTGTTAGCAAGTTCGCGACACCGAGTGTAAATCAACCAATATGTTCTATGGTTGATTGGTCAATATCTCATATAAATACTGTGAAATTAGGTTGGTAATTCCTTGCTAAATGATGGTAGAACTTTGCCGGCAGGTGATTGCTGAAACACCCGCCCGGCAAAGCTCTACCATTCGATCTTCCTCCATGAGTTGCTGAATGGCTATTATGGTCTTGTGCTGGCTAGGATTACAACGTAAAGGAAAGAGGTAGTTAAGAAAGATCCAAGGTTTGGATTATCAGTTCTTGAAGAGAATTGTGTGAAACACTGCTAATATTAGATATTAGAGAGATTTTAATTGCATCATCTAACATCCAATTCTCCCCGTTCGGCAGTAAAAATCAGATTTTTCTTTTCCAAATTTTCTAAAAACCAAAATGGTAGTGGATATTGTTGTGACATCTTGTGGATTGATATACATAATTACAGTTCACTGGCTAGTTGTTGATGTACGAACGTGATTACACAAATCTTGACCGTTCAATTCGCTGGAAGCCTTCTTGATGATTGATATCCCAAAATTTGCTGTGGCCAATCAATAATTTGGACGGACAAGATAGTTCAGAACAATGGTCCAGAAAAGAAGTCTATGGATCTAATTGTATTGGACCATACAGCAATATGAATGACTTATATAGGACACATGCACAGAATCGGACGGATTGTAGAGTGAATCGCTGGACATCCGGTCGGCCACTATGGCAAAATGAAATCAATTGGGTGATCACAACCATCTGAGAAATTGACTTTTCATCATAACCATGTCCGTTTTCCTAGCCACTGATTGAACGGTTACGATCATCAGATTAGCACCCTAAGCAATCCAAGTTGTGGAGCCACCATATTTATCGGCTGTGATAATTAGACCTATTACTGAAATTTATCTGGACCACACATTTCTCAAGTAATGAGATTTTGATAGTTAGAATAATCCAATTGTGTGATCTTGATCCAAGGGCCCATAGGAACGGAGTAGACATTCATTCCCCTTTTATATATAATTCTAATCCAACGGATATGCATAGCCGACTAAATTTCAAAGTTCAGGCGGGCCCATTGTTAGGGCGTTTGATGGGCCTAGCTGGTGTAAGCCCAACAAGCCTGTTTATTTTTTAGGCATGAAATCTGTGCCGAGGCCCACCTGCGACCTGAAAGTGGGCCCACGTTGGGGGCGGGCCTCAGTAGAAAATATTCCAAAATATAGCTGGACAAAGTCCATGGGTCTTTAGTCCCACATGTATGACCCGGTGGGTGGCTCAGATCATTTTAGATTGACTGGACCATCCCATGCAGAAAAGTTCTAATCATTAGCTGGGCAACACATTTCCTGACCATTGATTTTCATTTTCCTAAATGTGTTATTTCTTTGTGCTTGTGCGGGCCACCTGGTCAACAGATGGGTTAGGAAAATTCACCATAGGAAAAGGGCCATGCACGTTCAGGATGTGCCCAACTTAATTTTCTGAGGTTTGGGCTTGGGCCTTGGAGCATAGTGCGGGCTAGGTGGGCCTTTGGACCCGCCCAAAACCTGACTTTTGATATGGATGTTCTATTTTCCAACTGCATGCATGGAATTAAGGTCATAAGAATTGTACACGAGTCGAACCAAATCGAGCTTGGAACATCTCGGCTGGCCAGTTGCTAACCCCGGCTCGAACTTGGCTCGACTCTAGCAGCTCAGCTCGATTTGATTCACTCAGCAGCTCAGGCCAATTCGAACTGAGTTTGAGCCTGTGCAACATTTTTCTAAACGCATATAATACATATTCAACTTTTCATAAAACACAAAACAATAATAACAGTTTATAGGTATTTCATCAAATACATGACGGTCAAATCAAGATATGAGAGTAGTTTTCTAATGCAAAAAAAATAAAAAATAAAAAAAAAATAATCTTAGTGATTTATTTTCATATTCATTCATTCATCACCACCAGCCTATCCATCGGAAAATGTATGCACCTGAAACAACATTTCGTTGAGTCATTTCATCAAACACTCGGCAAGCGGCGTCAATATCAAAATAACCGAGTCAATGAGCTGATTTGAGTTGGGGTTCGATCTGAGTCGAATCAAGCTCAAACTCGGCTTGAAAATTTTTTTAAGCTCCAAAAACAAGCTTGAGTCAGTTTGAATCCAAGTTCAATCCAAGGCGAGTCAAGCTTTTCCAAGTCGAGTCGAGCGAGCTAACCGAGCTAACTCAACTCGGGTACAGCTCTAAATGAATCAAAGCCTTGATTCTTACACCATTTGATCATGCTCTGTAATTAGTATTGAGAATGGACTCGAACGGGTCAACAAGCATCCACCGTGGCCACGTACGATCGGGCCTAATCTATAAGCCCAGCTGATGTGGCAACATGGATTTTAAGCCCAGACAGACCCTAATCTTCAAAATCTGACGCAGGGGTGGACGTGAGGTCGAGCACCGTCTTCCTCAAGAGGATAAGTATTCCGAATCCACGAAACTTCTCTGGACTCCTCACAGAGACTTCTCGAACCCACGAGGAAAGAAAGCATAAAATAGAAATAAATTCTAATAAATTCGAAATTGATTAATGAATCAATAAAAACGAGTTCACAACCCCTTTAAATAAGGGTACCAAATCAGAATCAAACTACAACTAAAACTCCTAGAAATCGCGACTTACTATAAATAGTAAACTTACTATTTATAGACGGTCATAATGTCTACTAGTGCGCAAGGTTTTCAGCCAAAAATAGTAAGTGTCCTATTTGGCTTCACCAAACCGTTCTCCTAATTATTCTAAGCTCTTTTCAGGTTGGGCGCAACTCCTAAAGCCCGACGGATGAAGAGTTATAATCAAACTAAAACTTACTATTTATAATAAAAACGAAATTAAAGCAGGGAAACGACCATCGATCCAGAGGTTTTTCGTAATTCCGGGTGCCGCACCCCTGCATAGCTGGGTTGGTTGGCTAAAGTAGCTCGTTCTACCCCAAAATCAAATATTTTACGTCAAGTAACTCATTCCGGATTGTGAGATACGCCTGATTTAAGGTCCAATTGTCTGGATCACTTCTGTCGCCGACTGGGCCTTTTTTGATCCATCTTGGCCATGAAACTGTCCGCGACCCGCTCTACATCAAAATCCCTCCACTAAAACCAAGACAAAAGCCTGGGATCCGTCCTGTTTATGACTGTCATGAATTAATGGCTGTGAGAGCCTGATTTCTGGGCCCAATAAATGGACGACCAGCAATAACAATAATAATAATAATAAAAGGAGTTCGTTTTGCCTATGGTCCAATGATCACAACCATCCGTGCTCGGGGGCTGTTTTAAATAGCATATGGTCCATTTATCACACTTAAAGGATGATCCCAACTAATGGAATCAGGTTGGGTCCACGGATAGGGATCTGATTAGAAATCAGTTGTGTCAGGTACTCATCTACATTATCTTTCTATTTTTGTCCATTATTTAATTATATTTATCATGAGAAACCATATAAAAGCCATGTTTCTAACGTGAACCATCCACACGGTCCATTCATTTTGACATCTCATTTTAGGTCTTAATCCCAAAAATGAAGTAAATCTAAATCTTAGGTGGACTGTACCACAGGTAACAGTCGTGATTGAATCCCTACCATTAAAATCTTCATGGGGCACCTGAATGTTTATTTGCTATCCAACCTATTGATAAGATCACAAAGAATAGAATGGAGAGACCACAAAATTATTAGCTTGATTTAAAACTTTTGCGGCCAATGAAATACTTTTAATAGTTGATTACCGCTATTTCCTATATCATGGTCCACTTGAGATTTGGATCTTTTATTTTTATTTTTTCTATCATGGATATAAGAAGTCGTTTGGCACCGTGGATTTGGAGAGATTTGAGGGGCAAATCTCCTACTATGTTTGGCACCATAAAGCAATTAAGGGTCAAATCCAAGATGAAAGCTTGGATTACATCTAAAATTCTTCTAAGAATTGCATATGTAATATATATGTTTATTATTAGATTATTAATTTATTGGGTACACGGCCCACTGATAATATCCCAAAACAATCGTATTCTCAATTGCATCACTATAATTACCTTAAAATGATAATCTACGCCGTTCAAATATTGTCCATGTAAATCAACTGCTAAAAATTGTTGGTTAGTTACTCCGATGTGATGTCGTGCTTATGATCCTTCTGAGGCACGAAATTTCATCATTTTTGAGTAAAATATATATATTTCAATAGCCTTGTTATAACTATTGTGTCAAATATATATTATGTACACTAATTAAAAATATTAAAATTAATTTAATAATTAAATTCAAACCCCAGAAAATATTACTACTTTTGGACGATAACAAAACAGATGATATACACCCCCACGATATTCCAAAACGAGAAATTTCTAACTGTACGACCCATATATGGCCCACCAACCTTTTTAAGCCCACTAAGCCCCAGCTGTACGACCCCATTTCTCAGGTCGAAAATGCCCCTGCTTCCTTTCCTGAGGCGGATCGCCTGGTGCTCGAAGACGAGCGCTTACGCTCCTCGATCTCCGAGGTGTACGAAAAGTTCAAAAGATATCAAAGTTACGTGGGCCCTACAGTTATGTATTTATTATATCCACAACGTTCATCCATACTTCGAGATCATTTCGGAGCATTATCAAAAGAAAAAAAAGAAAAATTATACCCAAAAAATTTTGTAAGGCCCACCATAACATTTATTTTCCATCCAATCTATTCATAAGGTCACAAAGACCTGGATGAAGAGGAAAAACAAATTTCATAATGATCCAAAACTACTGTAACCCGTAAAAGGGTTTCAATGGTATACGTTCAATTCCCCACTGCCTTTCACAGTGTGGTCTACTTGATAGTTAGATCCCAGAAAATTGATTTTCACCGTTAAAAATTTTGTAGGGCCCACCATAACATTTACTTTTCATCCAATTTATTCATGAGGTCACAAAGACCTGGACAAAGAGGAAAAACAAATTTCATAATGATCCAAAACTTCTATAACCCCTAAAAGGGTTTCAATGGTATACATCCAATTCACCATTGCCTTTTACAGCTACTTGATAGTTAGATCAGTCTTATTTTTCGTCTCAAGCCTTAATATGAGCTCGCCAAATAGATGGACAATTTGGATATAACGCAGACCTTATGATGGGAAACACAAAAGTAATGAAAATTCCACGGCAAAAAAAAAAAAAAAAAAAAAAAAAAAACAGCTTAGACAGAAATTATTGTTTTTTTTTTTTTATAAGGAGAACTTTTTCCCCCTTACATTTTTCTCTAATACATAATTATGTAAATATGTATATGTAAGTATAAAAAATATTTTTCTATCTTTTAATTCATTTCTTTGTCTATTTATTTAACAAGCATATCTCCTAAACTAGAATGAGTTACTTAACGTACCACGTGTGATTTTGGGATAGGAGAAGCTAATTTAGCCAACCAACGTATTCATTTTCCAAGATTCCATTGGGTCGATGGTCAAAAATCCATTTCATTCACCTCACGGTCAATTTCATTCATTTTATTCACTTTGCAATCAATTTGCTTCACTTCACAGTCATTTCCATGCATTTCACGGTCATTACCGGCGATTCCGTTTAAATTCACGGTCATTTCCATGCACTTCACATTCAATTTCCTTCACTTCACGGTCATTTCCATGCATTTCATGGTCATTTCGCTTCACTTCAGGGTCATTTCCATGCATTTCATGGTCATTTCGCTTCACTTCACGGTCATTTCCATGCATTTCGCGATCAATTCCGGCGATTCCGTTTAGATTCACGGTCATTTCCATGTACTTCACGACCAATTCCCTTCACTTCACGGTCATTTCCATGCATTTCACAGTCAATTCGCTTCACTTCAGGGTCATTTCCATGCATTTCACGGTCATTTTCGGCGATTCCGTTTAGATTCACGGTCATTTCCATGCACTTCATGGTAAATTCCCTTCACTTCACGGTCATTTCCACACATTTCACGGTCAATTCGCTTCACTTCACGGTCATTTTCGGCGATTCCATTTAGATTCACGATCATTTCCATGCACTTCACGGTCAATTCCCTTCATTTCACGGTCATTTTCATGAATTTCACGGTTAATTCTCTTCACTTCACGGTCATTTTCATTCATTTCACGGTCATTTCCGGCGATTCCGTTTAGATTCACGGTCATTTCCACGCATTTCACAGTCAATTTGCTTCACTTCACAGTCATTTCCATTCATTTCATGGTCATTTTCGGCGATTCCGTTTAGATTCACGGTCATTTCCATGCACTTCACGGTAAATTCTCTTCACTTCACGGTCATTTCCACGCATTTCACGGTCAATTCGCTTCACTTCACATTCATTTCCATTCATTGATTCCATTTAGATTCACAGTCATTTCCATGCACTTCACGGTCAATTCCATTCACTTCACGGTCATTTCCACGCATTTCACGGTCAATTCGCTTCACTTCAGGGTCATTTCCATTCATTTCACAATCATTTTCGGCGATTCCGTTTAGATTCACGGTCATTTCTATGCACTTCACGGTTAATTCCCTTCACTTCATGGTCATTTCCACACATTTCACGGTCAATGAATGGAAATCGCCGGAAACGACTGTGAAGTGAAGCGAATTGACCGTGAAATGCGTGGAAATGACCGCGAAGTGAAGGGAATTTACCGTGAAGTGCATGAAAATGACTGTGAATCTAAACAGAATCGTTGGAAATGACCGTGAAATGCATGGAAATGACCCTGAAGTGAAGTGAATTGACCGTGAAGTGAAGCGAATTGACCGTGAAATGCGTGGAAATGACCGTGAAGTGAAGGGAATTGACCGTGAAGTGCATGAAAATGACCGTAAACCTAAATAGAATCACCAGAAATGACCGTGAAATGAATGGAAATGACCTTGAAGTGAAGCGAATTGACCGTAAAATGCGTGGAAATGACCGTGAAGCGAAGGGAATTGACTGTGAAGTGCATGGAATTGATCGTGAATCTAAACAGAATCACCGAAAATGACCGTGAAATGCATGGAAATGACCGTGTAGTAAGTGAATTGACTGTGAAATGAGTGGAAATGACTGTGAAGTGAAGGGAATTGACCGTGAAGTGCATGGAAATGATCGTGAATTTAAATGGAATCGCTGGAAATGACCGTGAAATGAATGGAAATAACCGTGAAGTGAGGCGAATTGACCATGAAATGCGTGGAAATGACCGTGAAGTGAAGGCAATTTACCGTGAAGTGCATAGAAATGACCGTGAATCTAAACGGAATTGTCGGAAATGACCGTGAAATGCATGGAAATGACCCTGAAGTGAAGCGAATGGACCGTGAAATGCATGGAAATGACTGTGAAGTGAAGGGAATTGACCGTGAATTGCATGAAAATAACCGTGAATCTAAATGGAATGGCCGGAAATGACCGTGAAATGCATGGAAATGACCGTGAAGTGAAGCGAATTGACCGCGAAGTGAATAAAATGAATGAAATTGAGCGCGAGGTGAATGAAATGGATTTTTGACCATCGACCCGATGAAATCTTGGAAAATAACTACATTGGTTGGGTAAATTAGCTTCTCCTGCCCCAAAATCATAGGTGGTACGTTAAGTAACTCATTTTAGTTTAGGAGATATACTTGTTAAATAAATAGACAAAGAAATGAATTAAAAGATAGAAAAATATTTTTATATACTTATATATACGTATTTACATAATTATGTATTAGAGAAAAATGTAACGGGAAAAAGTTCTCTTTTAAAATAAAAAAAAATTTGTGCGACTGACACGGCACTACCACCGTACCGCGGCAGTTTGGCTTTTTTTCTTTGCTGTGGAATTTTCGTTCCAATCATAATGTCTGTGTTATATCCAAACCGTCCATCGATTTGGCAAGCTCATATTAAGGCTTGAGACTAAAATTAAGACAAATCTAACTATCAAGCAGACCACACTGTAAAAGGCAGTGGGGAATTGAACGTGTACCATTGAAACCCTTTTAGGGGTTACAGAAGTTTTTTATCATTATGAAATTTGTTTTTCCTCTTCATCCAGGTCTTTGTGACCTTATGAATAGATTGGATGGAAAATAAATGTTATGGTGGGCCCTACAAAATTTTTAATGGTGAAAATCAATTTTCCCGCTGCTCTTTGTGGTGTGGTCCAGTTAATCTTTGGGTATGATTTTTATTTTTATTTTTGACAATGCTCCGAAATGATCTCGAAATATGGATGAACGTTGTGAATATAATAAATACATAACTGTGGAGCCCATGTAACTTCGATATCTTTTGAACTGTTCGTACAACTCGGAGTTCGAGGAGCGTAAGCGCTCGTCTTTGAGCACCAGGGGATCCGCCTCAGGGAGGAAAGCAGGGGCATTTTCAACCTGAGAAATGAGGCCGTACAGTTGGAGCTTATTCTTGGGAGGTAAAAAGCAAGTGGGCTTAAAAAGGTTGGTGGGCCATATATGGGTCATATAGTTGGAAATTTCTCATTTCAAAATTATATAACTATTGTAGCAGTTGAACATCACGGTGGTCCATACGGTATCTCAAAATTATACACTATTAGGGTTGAAAGTCGGGCGGGTTGGGTTGGGTTGGGTTGGTCGGGTTGGTGCTCAACCCTAACCCAACCCAAGGTCCCTATACCTCAACCCTAACCCAACCCAACCCAACCCAATCTCGGGTTGGGAATTGTCAACCCAAGCCCAACCCAAGCGGGCTCGGTCGGGTTGGTCTAGTGTATACATGTTAATAGTTTCGTTTTTACATTAGTTTATTATATTTTAATATAGGACTTATTTTTTGTATTTATGATTTTATTAATTATATATGTGATTATTTATCATAAAGAATTTCTTTTTTTTTTCTTTAAAAAAACAAGCTAAAAATAGGACAACTCCTTTAAAAGTCATGTAGCATAGCACGCAATCTATTTGGGAGAGAAATCCGGCATATCTTGTTAGCTTGAGTACTTGAAAATGATGTGGACAAATGAGACCCGACATTACTAGTGTGGCTTCGACACAAACGATCCACGCTCAATTATAATTTATAACTAATATATTGATCGGGTTGGAGTTAAGTTAGGTTAGGTTAGGTTGGGTTGGGTTGGGTTGGGTTGAGTTGGGTTGGGCAACCCGAGATCTCAACCTAAGCCCAACCCAAGTTTAATCAGATTGGTGTTTGTATATCCCAAGCTTAAAATTAGACTCAATATATCTCGCGCGAGCCCTACCCAATGCCGGGTTGGTCGGGTTAAACCCTCCCGACTTTCAGCCCCAATAACTATCTCCACGGTGGTTTTTCACCACAGTGCGTACTAGAACCCATGATATCATGTTAAGTTGGGATTGTAGAGCTAGGACAATTTAGTACTTTGCATGGTGGGGTCCCACCAATCAAGGTAGATTTTTACTTATAATCCTTTCGCCCCATATTTGAACGGTTCAAATTTGAGGTATATGCCACGTGTACGGTAGGGAGCCTCACCTGTATGGCTGTATCGCAGCTACAGCAGAGTCGAGTGCTCTTTTTCAGGAACATGCTCGAGTCGAGAATAGATTTGAAGGGGCGACTGGCCGTACATTTTCCAAGCTGGCACGTGTCTGACATCCGAGACATTCATCAAGTGGGCCTCTTCGTAAACATCTCCCTGCCAAGAAATCAGGCCAACCCACTCATCAAGTTGGCCACGTGTTTGAGAATAAAAGGATGGAAGAAACAACGGTGTGTGTTAAACATATATATGTTGGGTGTTTGATTGGTAGACCAGCCTTATTTTTTCTTTTTCTTTTTTTGGTTTCAAGAAGATCACGATGGTCCCTACCTAATGAACGGTCCGGATCTTGTGCAGGTCTGGACATGTGACGAAAATTGGCCAATGAGAAATAAATCCCTCAAAAAATGACTGAAATATCTCAAGCACTAGCTTGAGGTGGAATCTACGCGCGTGGTTTTCCGTCATTTTCTCAAACCTGGAAAGCGATATGCGTCCTGCCTCCGCCTGAAGGATAATCCGTCCATGCAGGGCTATGTAGGGCTCACTGTGAAGTTTTGATTTTATCCACACCGTCCATCCACTTTACCAGATTACTTTATACTATTATCCAAAAAATGAGGCAGATCCGACGCTTAAGTGGACCATACATTGGGGATTGAACACTCACCGTTTAAAACTTCTTGGGATCCACGTAAGTTTTGGATCAAGCTGATATTTGTGATTTCCCTTCATACAGGACCTCATGAACAGGTTGGATGGAAAATAAACATCATGGTGAGCACTAGGAAGGTTTCAACGGTGTATTATTATCCCGGATACTTCCTGTAGTGTGGTCCATTTGACCTTTGGATCTGCCTCATTTTTTGGGTCATAACCTAAAATAATCTGGAAAAATATATGGACCGTGTGGATAAAATCCATACATCAAGGTGGGTCCCACAAAGCCCCTGCCCGTACGGATTAACTTCCATAGGGGGCAGGACCCAATCAGCTTGCCATTAACTCTGCCAGTTGTACGTACGAGACATTAGCTAGCATGCATCCTGACATATTATAATAGAAAACGCCGGGACCTGATCCTTCAGGTATAGGGTAATATTTCAATGATCCATACGGTTCATAAGATGGGGCTCACCATGGATGGTTGAAAAAAAATATATTAAAGCTCATAGAGTGGATTATTTCAACCTTCTAAACATCTAACTCTTTTCCTTTTAATTTGGACAGTCTGTTTAATCTCTGAAGACAAAATTTTAAAATATCTAATCTTAGGGTGTTTTCTAACGTCCTCCATCCACATTAGGGCCACAAATACGGTTTGGATCGTTGAAAACAACCATGATGATACAATCGGTAAAGTCGCAATGTATACTCTTCAATAAGACGCGATGTACTTTAGAAAACGTCAGCAGTACAAAACTAAGCGTACTACATATAACAACCAACGCGAAAACTTCAACGTACGAACTCCAAACTGCACACTACCATCTGCGTATCTCGTTTCTTCTTAAATGGTGGTGTCTCATCAACCGTACACATGGCACATATGCACGAGAATCAGGACCGTCCGCACGTTTGGATGGATCACGTTCTAATCTCAAGAATGTACCGACCATCCAAACCATCCTACTGCTGGCCCATCAAATGGACAGTTAAAAAGATTGTAATAGCAAGTGCTATAAATTCATTGGCTGATATCCTATAGTCAATATTGCCTGGTCACTTGATTGCCACTTTGACCCAATCCAAAATGGGCCACTGGGTCTGGAGTTTCAATATACGTACATCACACCGTACGGTAGATTCTTCATGCTCCAGTGCTATTGGAACTCTTAGTTGCGTTGGGACACTTAGACAGTCCAATACATTAATCCAGACCTTTAGTTATACCTAATGTACATTTAACGGGCAACCATGAAAATATCACACCAATCCGAGCATCCGATCGATGGATTCTTTATACAGACGGTCAAGATAGTTTTCAAGAAAACAGCTATAATCATCTATTTTATCCATCTACTTGTTAGAAACCATCATGGATTGCTTATTATTTTAAAGAATCACCTTCGTTAGGCAATAATAACCATCCCATCCGTGGTTTGGAAAACGGACGGTATAAAAAAAAAAAAAGGACAAATTAAGGATGGATTGGATATCTGATCAGTTATATTTTAAAATGGTGATGTAAAAAATATGTTTTGGAGTGAATAGACAGTTCAGATCAATATATTTCACTGTTCAAACTAAAGAATACAACTAGGAGCACTATAAATTACGGTGCTCCGAGAGCACTGAAGCATTTCTCTTTAATAAACGGTGGGAAACGAGTATAGGAATCATACCTATCTGAACTATCTCTATATATTTCATAATCCTGTTATCCTTCCACACCAGAATTCAGAAAGATAAGAGAGAGATGGACCATGATCATGGAATGCATGGTGATGGTGGTATGATGGGTGGCGGAGGCATGCCATCCAGAGGTCCAGGCATGCACAAGCATCACATGATGATGCACATGACCTTTTTCTGGGGAAAGAATGCCGAAATTCTATTTTCGGGATGGCCCGGCACGAGACTGGGCATGTATATACTGGCTTTGATCGTCGTCTTCTTGTTTGCTGTCCTCGTTGAGTGGCTATCTCACTGCCGTCTGATCAAACCAGGTAGGGCCCACGTCGTGGCCGGACTCATGCAGACCGTCCTCCACGGGGCACGTGTGGGGCTCGCTTACCTCGTCATGCTCGCCGTCATGTCGTTCAACGTCGGTGTGCTCATTGCCGCCATCGCTGGTCACGCGTTGGGGTTTCTCCTCTTCGGGAGCCGGCTGTTTCACCGAACGCCCGTCGCTGATGCTCCACCGTCCGATCTTCCTCCCATGAAGTGTTGAATGGTTATGATGGTCTTGTGCTGGGTATGATTATGATTGTAAAAGAGAGATGTGTCTATTGAAAGATTTAAGGATTGGATTATACTAGTAATATTAGATGTTAGAGAGATTCAATTGCATCATTCAATATCCAAGTCTCAGTAGAAAATATTCCAAAATATAGCTGGACAAAGTCCATGGGTCTTTAGTCCCACATGTATGACCCGGTGGGTGGCTCAGATCATTTTAGATTGACTGGACCATCCCAGGCAGAAAAGTTCTAATCATTAGCTGGGCAACACATTTCCTGACCATTGATTTTCATTTTCCAAAATGTGTTATTTCTTTGTGCTTGTGCGGGCCACCTGGTCAACAGATGGGTTAGGAAAATTCACCATAGGAAAAGGGCCATGCACGTTCAGGATGTGCCCAACCAATTTTCTGAGGTTTGGGCTTGGGCCTTGGAGCATAGTGTGGGCTAGGTGGGCCTTTGGGCCTGCCTCAAACCTGACTTTTGATATGGATGTTCTATTTTCCAACTGCATGCATGGAATTAAGGTCATAAGAATTGTACACAAGTCGAACCAAATCGAGCTTGGAACATCTCGGCTCGGCTCGGCTCGGCCAGTTGCTAACCCCGGTTCGAACTTGGCTCGACTCTGGCAGCTCGGCTCGATTTGATTCACTCAGCAGCTCAGGCCAATTCAAACTGAGTTTGAGCCTGTGCAACATTTTCCTAAATGCATATAATACATATTCAATTTTTCATAAAACGCAAAACAATAACAACAGTTTATAGGTATTTCATCAAATACATGATGGTCAAATCAAGATATGAGAGTAGTTTTCTAATGCAAAAAAAAAAAAAAAAAAAAAAAAACCGTAGTGATTTATTTTCGTATTCATTCATTCATCGCCACCAACCTATCCAGCGGAAAATGTATGCACTCGAAACAACATTTCGTTGAGTCATTTCATCAAACACTCAGCAAGCAGCGCCAATATCAAAATAACTGAGTCAATGAGCTGATTCGAGTTGGGGTTCGATCTGAGTCGAATCAAGCTCAAACTCAGCTTGAAAATTTTTTTAAGCTCCAAAAACAAGCTCGAGTCAGTTTGAATCCAAGTTCAATCCAAGGCGAGTCAAGCTTTTCCAAGTCGAGTCGAGCGAGCTGACCGAGCTAACTCAATTCAGGTACAGCTCTAAATGAATTAAAGCCTTGATTCTTACACCATTTGATCATGCTCTGTAATTAGTATTGAGAATGGACTCGAACGGGTCAACAAGCATCTGCACCGTGGCCACGTACGATCGGGCCTAATCTATAAGCCCAGCTGATGTAGCAACATGGATTTTAAGCCCAGACAGACCCTAATCTTCAAAATCTGACGTAGGGGAGGATGTGAGGTCGAGCACCATCTTCCTCAAGAGGATAAGTATTCCGAATCCACGGAACTTCTCTGGACTCCTCACAGAGACTTCTCGAACCCACGAGGAAAGAAAGCATAAAATAGAAATAAATTCTAATAAATTCAAAATTGATTAATGAATCAATAAAAACGAGTTCACAACCCCTTTAAATAGGGGTACCAAATCAGAATCAAACTAAAACTAAAACTCCTAGAAATCGCGACTTACTATAAATAGTAAACTTACTATTTATAGACGGTCGTGATGTCTACTAGTGCGCAAGGTTTTCGGCCAAAAATAGTAAGTGTCCTATTTGGCTTCACCAAATCGTTCTCCTAATTATTCTAAGCTCTTTTCACGTTGGGCGCAACTCCTAAAGCTCGACGGATGAAGAGTTATAATCAAACTAAAACTTACTATTTATAGTAAAAACGAAATTAAAACAGGGAAACGACCGTCCATCCAGAGGTTTTTCGTAATTCCAGGCATCGCAACCCTGCATAGCTGGGTTGGTTGGCTAAAGTAGCTCGTTCTACCCCAAAATCATATATTTTACGTTAAGTAACTCATTCCGGATTTTGAGATACGCCCAATTTAAGGTCCAATTGTCTGGATCACTTCTGTCACTGACCGGGCCTTTTTTTATCCATCTTAGCCATGAAACTGTCCGCGACCCGCTCTACATCAAAATCCCTCCACTAAAGCCAAGACAAAAGCCTGGGATCCGTCCTGTTTATGACTGTCATGAATTAATGGCTATGAGAGCCCGATTTCTGGGCCCAATATATGGACGACCAGCTATAACAACAATAATAATAATAAAAGGAGCTCGTTTTGCCTATGGTCCAATGATCACAACCATCCGTGCTCGGGGGCTGTTTTAAATAGCATATGGTCCATTTATCACACTTAAAGGATGATCCCAACTAATGGAATCAGGTTGGGTCCACGGATAGGGATCTGATTAGAAATCAGTTGTGTCAGGTACTCATCTACATTATCTTTCTATTTTTGTCCATTATTTAATTATATTTATCATGAGAAACCATATAAAAGCCATGTTTCTAACGTGAACCATCCACACTGTCCATTCATTTTGACATCTCATTTTAGGTCATAATCCCAAAAATGAAGTAAATCTAAATCCTAGGTGGACTGTACCACAGGTAACAGTCGTGATTGAATCCCTACCATTAAAATCTTCTTGGGGCACCTGAATGTTTATTTGCTATCCAACCTATTGATAAGATCACAAAGAATAGAATGGAGAGACCACAAAATTATTAGCTTGATTTAAAACTTTTGCGGCCAATGAAATACTTTTAATAGTTGATTACCGCTATTTCCTATATCATGGTCCACTTGAGATTTGGATCTTTTATTTTATTTTTTTTCAATCATGGATATAAGAAGTCGTTTGGCACCGTGGATTTGGAGAGATTTGAGGGGCAAATCTCCTACTATGTTTGGCACCATAAAGTAATTAAGGGTCAAATCCAAGATGAAAGCTTGGATTACATTTAAAATTCTTCTAAGAATTGCATATGTAATATGTTTATTACTAGATTATTAATTTATTGGGTACACGGCCCACTGATAATATCCCAAAACAATCGTATTCTCAATTGCATCACTATAATTACTTTAAAATGATAATCTACGCCGTTCAAATATTGTCCATGTAAATCAACTGCTAAAAATTGTTGGTTAGTTACTCAGATGTGATGTCGTGCTTATGATCCTTCTGAGGCACGAAATTTCATCATTTTTGAGTAAAATATATATATTTCAATAGCCTTGTTATAACTATTGTGTCAAACATTATATATGTACACTAATTAAAAATATTAAAATTAATTTAGTAATTAAATTCAAACCCCAGTAAATATTACTACTTTTGGACGATAACAAAACAGATGATATACACCCCCACGATATTCCAAAACGAGAAATTTCCAACTGTACGACCCATATATGACCCACCAACCTTTTTAAGCCCACTAAGCCCCAGCTGTACGACCCCATTTCTCAGGTCGATAACGCCCCTGCTTTCTTTCTTGAGGCGGATCGCCTGGTGCTCGAAGACGAGCGCTTACGCTCCTCGATCTCCGAGGTGTACGAACAGTTCAAAAGATATCAAAGTTATGTGGGCCCCACAGTTATGTATTTATTATATCCACAACGTTCATCCATACTTCGAGATCATTTCGGAGCATTATCAAAAGGAAAAAAGAAAAATTATACCCAAAAAATTTTGTAGGGCCCACCATAACATTTATTTTCCATCCAATCTATTCATAAGGTCACAAAGACTTGGATGAAGAGGAAAAACAAATTTCATAATGATCCAAAACTTCTGTAACCCGTGAAAGGGTTTCAATGGTATACGTTCAATTCCCCACTGCCTTTTACAGTGTGGTCTACTTGATAGTTAGATCCCAGAAAATTGATTTTCATCGTTAAAAATTTTGTAGGGCCCACCATAACATTTACTTTTCATCCAATTTATTCATGAGGTCACAAAGACCTAGATGAAGAGGAAAAACAAATTTCATAATGATCCAAAACTTCTGTAACCCCTAAAAGGGTTTCAATGGTATACATTCAATTCCCCATTGCCTTTTACGGTGTGGTCTACTTGATAGTTAGATCAGTCTTATTTTTCATCTCAAGCCTTAATATGAGCTCACCAAATAGATGGACAATTTGGATATAACACAGACCTTATGATGGGAAACAAAAAAGTAACGAAAATTCCACGGCAAAAAAAAAAAAAAAAAAGCTTAGACAGAAATTATTATTATTAATTTTTTTTTTTACAAGGAGAACCTTTTCCCCCTTACATTTTTCTCTAATACATAATTATGTAAATATGTATATGTAAGTATAAAAAATATTTTTCTATCTTTTAATTCATTTCTTTGTCTATTTATTTAACAAGCATATCTCCTAAACTAGAATGAGTTACTTAACGTACCACATGTGATTTTGGGATAGGAGAAGCTAATTTAGCCAACCAACGTATTCATTTTCTAAGATTCCATTGGGTCGATGGTCAAAAATCCATTTCATTCACCTCACGGTCAATTTAATTCATTTTATTCACTTTGCAATCAATTCGCTTCACTTCACAGTCGTTTCCATGCATTTCACAGTCATTACCGGCGATTCCGTTTAAATTCACGGTCATTTCCATGCACTTCACATTCAATTTCCTTCACTTCACGGTCATTTACATGCATTTCACGGTCATTTCGCTTCACTTCAGGGTCATTTCCATGCATTTCACGGTCATTTCACTTCACTTCACGGTCATTTCCATGCATTTCGCGATCAATTCCGGCGATTCCGTTTAGATTCACGGTCATTTCCATGTACTTCACGGCCAATTCCCTTCACTTCACGGTCATTTACATGCATTTCACAGTCAATTCGCTTCACTTCAGGGTTATTTCCATGCATTTCACGGTCATTTTCGGCGATTCCGTTTAGATTCACGGTCATTTCCATGCACTTCATGGTAAATTCCCTTCACTTCACAGTCATTTCCACGCATTTCACGGTCAATTCGCTTCACTTCACGGTCATTTCCGGCGACTCCATTTAGATTCACGGTCATTTCCATGCACTTCACGGTCAATTCCCTTCATTTCACGGTCATTTCCATGCATTTCATGGTTAATTCTCTTCACTTCACGGTCATTTTCATTCATTTCACAGTCATTTCCGGTGATTCCGTTTAGATTCACGGTCATTTCCACGCATTTCACGGTCAATTTGCTTCACTTCACGGTCATTTCCATTCATTTCACGGTCATTTTCAGCGATTCCGTTTAGATTCACGGTCATTTTCATGCACTTCACGGTAAATTCTCTTCACTTCACGGTCATTTCCACGCATTTCACGGTCAATTCGCTTCACTTCACATTCATTTCCATTCATTTCATGATCATTTTCGGTGATTCCATTTAGATTCACAGTCATTTCCATGCACTTCACGGTCAATTCCATTCACTTCACGGTCATTTCCAAGCATTTCACGGTTAATTCGCTTCACTTTAGGGTCATTTCCATTCATTTCACAGTCATTTTCAGCGATTCCGTTTAGATTCACGGTCATTTCTATGCACTTCACGGTTAATTCCCTTCACTTCATGGTCATTTCCACGCATTTCACGGTCAATGAATGGAAATCACTGGAAATGACTGTGAAGTGAAGCGAATTGACCGTGAAATGTGTGGAAATGACCGCGAAGTGAAGGAAATTTATCGTGAAGTGCATGAAAATGACCGTGAATCTAAACAGAATCATTGAAAATGACCGTGAAATGCATGGAAATGACCCTGAAGTGAAGTGAATTGACCGTGAAGTGAAGCGAATTGACCGTGAAATGTGTGGAAATGACCGTGAAGTGAAGGGAATTGACCGTGAAGTGCATGAAAATGACCGTAAACCTAAATGGAATCACCAGAAATGACCGTGAAATGAATGAAAATGACCTCGAAGTGAAGTAAATTGACCGTAAAATGCGTGGAAATGACCGTGAAGCGAAGGGAATTGACCGTGAAGTGCATGGGAATGACTGTGAATCTAAACGGAATCACCGAAAATGACCGTGAAATGCATGGAAATGACCGTGTAGTAAGTGAATTGACTGTGAAATGAGTGGAAATGACCGTGAAGTGAAGGGAATTGACCGTGAAGTGCATGGAAATGACCGTGAATTTAAATGGAATCGCCGGAAATGACCGTGAAATGAATGGAAATAACTGTGAAGTGAAGCGAATTGACCATGAAATGCGTGGAAATGACCGTGAAGTGAAGGCAATTTACCGTGAAGTGCATAGAAATGACCGTGAATCTAAACGGAATCGTCGGAAATGACCGTGAAATGTATGGAAATGACCCTGAAGTGAAGCGAATTGACCGTGAAATGCATGGAAATGACTGTGAAGTGAAGGGAATTGACCGTGAATTGCATGAAAATGACCGTGAATCTAAACGGAATGGCCGAAAATGACCGCGAAATGCATGGAAATGACCGTGAAGTGAAGCGAATTGACCACGAAGTGAATAAAATGAATGAAATTGAGAGCAAGGTGAATGAAATGGATTTTTGACCATCGACCCGATGGAATCTTGGAAAATAACTACGTTGGTTGGGTAAATTAGCTTCTCATATCCCAAAATCATAGTGGTACGTTAAGTAACTCATTTTAGTTTAAGAGATATTCTTGTTAAATAAATAGACAAAGAAATGAATTAAAAGATAGAAAAATATTTTTATATACTTATATATACGTATTTACATAATTATGTATTAGAGAAAAATGTAACGAGAAAAAGTTCTCTTTTAAAATAAAAAAAATTTTGCGCGACTGACACGGCACTACCACCGTACCGCGGCAGTTTGGCTTTTTTTCTTTGCTGTGGAATTTTCATTCCCATCATAATGTCTGTGTTATATACAAACTGTCCATCGATTTGGCAAGCTCATATTAAGGCTTGAGACTAAAATTAAGACAATCTAACTATCAAGCAGACCACACTGTAAAAGGCAGTGGGGAATTGAACGTGTACCATTGAAACCCTTTTAGGGGTTACAGAAGTTTTTTATCATTATGAAATTTGTTTTTCCTCTTCATCCAGGTCCTTGTGACCTTATGAATAGATTGGATGGAAAATAAATGTTATGGTGGGCCCTACAAAATTTTTAACGGTGAAAATCAATTTTCCCGCTGCTCTTTGTGGTGTGGTCCAGTTGATCTTTGGGTATGATTTTTATTTTTATTTTTGACAATGCTCCGAAATGATCTCGAAATATGGATGAACGTTGTGAATATAATAAATACATAACTGTGGAGCCCATGTAACTTCGATATCTTTTGAACTGTTCGTACAACTCGGAGTTCGAGGAGCATAAGCGCTCGTCTTTGAGCACCAGGCGATCCGCCTCAGGGAGGAAAGCAGGGGCATTTCCAACCTGAGAAATGGGGCCGTACAGTTGGGGCTTATTCTTGGGAGGTAAAAAGCAAGTGGGCTTAAAAATGTTGGTGGGCCATATATGGGTCATACAGTTGAAAATTTCTCATTTCAAAATTATATAACTATTGTAACGGTTGAACATCACGGTGGTCCGTACGGTATCTCAAAATTATACACTATTAGGGCTGAAAGTCGGGCGGGTTGGGTTGGGTTGGTCGGGTTGGTGCTCAACCCTAACCCAACCCAAGGTCCCTATACCTCAACCCTAACCCAACCCAACCCAACCCAATCTCGGGTTGGGAATTGTCAACCCAAGCCCAACCCAAGCGGGCTCGGTCGGGTTGATCGGGTCGGTCGAGTGTATACATGTTAATAGTTTCGTTTTTACATTAGTTTATTATATTTTAATATATGACTTATTTTTTGTATCTATGATTTTATTAATTATATATGTGATTATTCATCATAAAGAATTTCATTTTTTTTTCTTTAAAAAAATAAGCTAAAATATAGGACAACTCCTCCTTTAAAAGTCATGTAGCATAGCACGCAATCTATTTGGGAGAGAAATCCGGCATATCTTGTTAGCTTGAGTACTTGGAAATGACGTGGACAAATGAGACCCGACATTACTAGTGTGCCTTCGACACAAACGATCCACACTCAATTATAATTTATAATTAATATATTGATCGGGTTGGAATTAGGTTAGGTTGGGTTGGGTTGGGTTGGGTTGGGTTGGGCAACCCGAGACCTCAACCCGAGCCCAACCCAAGTTTTATCAGATTGGTGTTTGTATATCCCAAGCTTAAAATTAGACTCAATATATCTCGCGCGAGCCCTACCCAATGCTGGGTTGGTCGGGTTAAACCCTCCCGGCTTTCAGCCCTAATAACTATCCCCCACGGTGGTTTTTCACCACAATGCGTACTAGAACCCATGACATCACGTTAAGCTGGGATCGTAGAGCTAGGACAATTTAGTACTTTGCATGGTGGGGTCCCACCAATCAAGGTAGATTTTTACTTATAATCCTTTCGCCCCATATTTGAACGGTTCAAATTTGAGGTATATGCCACGTGTACGGTAGGGAGCCTCACCTGTATGGCTGTATCGCAGCTACAGCAGAGTCGAGTGCTCTTTTTCAGGAACATGCTCGAGTCGAGAATAGATTTGAAGGGGCGACTGGCCGTACATTTTCCAAGCTGGCACGTGTCTGACATCCGAGACATTCATCAAGTGGGCCTCTTCGTAAACATCTCCCTGCCAAGAAATCAGGCCAACCCACTCATCAAGTTGGCCACGTGTTTGAGAATAAAAGGATGGAAGAAACGACGGTGTATGTTAAACATATATATGTTGGGTGTTTGATTGGTAGACCAGCCTTATTTTTTCTTTTTCTTTTTTGGTTTCAAGAAGATCACGATGGTCCCTACCTAATGAACGGTCCGGATCTTGTGCAGGTCTGGACATGTGACGAAAATTGGCCAATGAGAAATAAATCCCTCAAAAAATGACTGAAATATCTCAAGCACTAGCTTGAGGTGGAATCTACGCGTGCGGTTTTCCGTCATTTTCTCAAACCTGGGAAGCGATTTGCGTCCTGCCCCCGCCTGAAGGATAATCCGTCCATGCAGGGCTATGTAGGGCTCACTGTGAGGTTTTGATTTTATCCACACCGTCCATCCACTTTACCAGATTACTTTATACTATTATCCAAAAAATGAGGCAGATCCAACGCTTAAGTGGACCATACATTGGGGATTGAACACTCACCGTTTAAAACTTCTTGGGATCCACGTAAGTTTTGGATCAAACTGACATTTGTGATTTCCCTTCATACAGGACCTCATGAACAGGTTGGATGGAAAATAAACATCACGGTGAGCACTAGGAAGGTTTCAACGGTGTATTATTATCCCGGATACTTCCTGTAGTGTGGTTCATTTGACCTTTGGATCTGCCTCATTTTTTGGGTCATAACCTAAAATAATCTGGAAAAATATATGGCCCGTGTGGATAAAATCCATACATCAAGGTGTGTCCCACAAAGCCCCTGCCCGTACGGATTAACTTCCAGCCGGGGCAGGACCCAATCAGCTTGCCATTAAATCTGCCAGTTGTACGTACGAGACATTAGCTAGCATGCATCCTGACATATTATAATAGAAAACGCCGGGACCTGATCCTTCAGGTATAGGGTAATCTTTCAATGATCCATACGGTTCATAAGATGGGGCTCACCATGGATGGTTGAAAAAAATATATATTAAAGCTCATGGAGTGGATTATTTCAACCTTCTAAACATCTGACTCTTTTCCTTTTAATATGGACAGTCTGTTTAATCTCTGAAGACAAAATTTTAAAATATCTAATCTTAAGGTATTTTCTAACGTCCTCCATCCACATTAGGGCCACAAATACGGTTTGGATCGTTGAAAACAACCATGATGATACAATCGGTAAAGTCGCAATGTATACTCTTCAATAAGACGCGATGTACTTTAGAAAACGTCAGCAGTACAAAACTAAGCGTACTACATAAAACAACCAACGCGGAAACTTCAACGTACGAACTCCAAAATGCACACTACCATCTGCGTATCTCGTTTCTTCTTAAATGGTGGTGTCTCATCAACCGTACACAGGGCACATATGCACGAGAATCAGGACCGTCCGCACGTTTGGATGGATCACGTTCTAATCTTAAGAATGTACAGACCATCCAAACCATCCTACTGCTGGCCCATCAAATGGACAGTTAAAAGATTATAATAGCAAGTGCTATAAATTCATTGGCTGATATCCTATAGTCAATATTGCCTGGTCAGTCGATTGCCACTTTGACCCAATCCAAAATGGGCCACTGGGTCTGGAGTTTCAATATACGTACATCCCACTGTACGGTAGATTCTTCATGCTCCAGTGCTATTGGAACTCTTAGTTGCATTGGGACACTTAGACAGTCCAATACATTAATCCAGACCTTTAGTTATACCTAATGTACATTTCACGGGCAACCATGAAAATATCACACCAATCCGAGTAATATTAGCATCTGATCGATGGATTCTTTATACAGACGGTCAAGATAGTTTTCAAGAAAACAGCTCTAATCATCAATTTTATCCATCTACTTGTTAGAAACCATCATGGATTGCTTATTATTTTAAAGAATCATCTTCGTTAGGCAATAATAACCATCCCATCCATGGTTTGGAAAAGGGACGGTTAGAAGAAATAAGGACAAATTAAGAATGGATTGGATATCTGATCACTTATATTTTAAAATGGTAATCTAAAAAATATGTTTTGGAGTGAATAGACAGTTCAGATCAATCTATTTCACTGTTCAAACTAAAGAATACAACTAGGAGCACTATAAATTACGGTGCTCCGAGAGCACTGAAGCATTTCTCTTTAATAAACGGTGGGAAACGAGTGTAGGAATCATACCTATCTGAACTATCTCTATATATTTCATAATCCTGTTATCCTTCCACACCAGAATTCAGAAAGAAAAGAGAGAGATGGACCATGATCATGGAATGCATGGTGAAGGTGGTATGATGGGTGGTGGAGGCATGCCATCCAAAGGTCCAGGCATGCACGGGCATCACATGATGATGCACATGACCTTCTTCTGGGGAAAGAATGCCGAAATTCTATTTTCGGGATGGCCCGGCACGAGACTGGGCATGTATATACTGGCTTTGATCGTCGTCTTCTTGTTTGCTGTCCTCGTTGAGTGGCTATCTCACTGCCGTCTGATCAAACCAGGTAGGGCCCACGTCGTGGCCGGACTCATGCAGACCGTCCTCCACGCGGCACGTGTGGGGCTCGCTTACCTCGTCATGCTCGCCGTCATGTCGTTCAACGTCGGTGTGCTCATTGCCGCCATCGCCGGTCACGCGTTGGGGTTTCTCCTCTTCGGGAGCCGGCTGTTTCACCGAACGCCCGTCGCTGATGCTCCACCGTCCGATCTTCCTCCCATGAAGTGTTGAATGGTTATGATGGTCTTGTGCTGGGTATGATTATGATTGTAAAAGAGAGATGTGTCTATTGAAAGATTTAAGGATTGGATTATACTAGTAATATTACATGTTAGAGAGATTCAATGGCATCATTCAATATCCAAGTCTCCTGATTTTCTTTTTCGAATTTCAAAAAATAAACATGGTGTAGATTGTGGTGACATTTTGTCCATCGATATACATAATTGTAGCTTATCGGCTAGTTGTTAATGTACGGATGGGATGACATGGATCTGGACCGTTCAATTAGCTGACAGCCTTCTTGATGAGCCATATGCCAAATTTTACAGTGACCCATCAATAATTTTGGACAGTCGAGAAAATTCAGAACAATGGTCCGGAAAAGAAGTATTTAGATCTAATTGTTAGGGCTGGAAAATTGTTTTTTTCTTTTGTATTTTTTTTTAAACCATTGGGATTACCTATCAGTTCAGTTGGATGGTCTGGATTGGTCAAAACATTTCCTCATCTAATGATATTGGTTTCATCTTATTTACTACACGGTAGAAAGAAGAATCATGGGGTTCAGTACAGGGACGCAGTGGACCCCATACATGTGGGACCATCTTTGTGTGATCCAAACCATAGATCTGATGGTCATACCACAGATGGGTTTTACCGGATTGTACTATTTTCCAGACCTTAGCAATCTTTTATCCTCCATGGTAGTTGATCGACAGCTTCAATCATGGAACAGTGTCCCATCAAATCTGTTGACTGCTCGGTTTATTTTCAATTATGCAATTATGCGTGTGGCAATTGATACATCGGCTTCATCCGGATAGGTTAATTTTGACTCTAAATGTTAAAATAAGCAAACACGTCCAATGTGAATATATATGACCGTCCAATGTGAATATATATGATCAGATTAGAATAGATTTATTTGCTCACGACTTCATCCAAATGGATTAATTTTGTCTCCCAAGTGTTAAAATAAGCAAACATGTCTTGTGTGAATGTATATGAACAAATTATGAGTAGATTTGTTTGCCGAATCGCTAACTAAAGAATTTGATAGTAATCAAGTGATAATCAAAGGGTAGGAATTTTCTTTTGAAGATAAGTTATTTTCTATCTTTCACAAAAAAAACTGCTTGATATTGGATAAAACACAAATCCAACATACAAGCATAGACTTGGATTATAAATTACCATTACTTGATTACTAGTGCTCTTATAACACGCTAACATAAAGTAAATTGATAATAAGTTTGTTTTTTATTTTATTTTTTTGTAAAAATTGTTAAAATATCTTGCTTTATTGAATTCTTCTATTATTGATAGATTTATATGGTAGCTTATTATTCCATATTCATCTTTTATTATTACAACAATTACGTAAGCTCAAAAGCCTTTTTAAATTCTTCTCTTCTCTAAATTATTCTTTTAGTATTCACCAGTCTGTTTGGCTCGTCATGCATATCCCGGGATATTGCAATCTCATCCCTCCTAATACCATGGGATCTGTCCGGCCAAACAGGCCCTTAATGTATAGAACTAATTTTATGCCGGTTGTAATCCCACAAGGGCCTGTTTTGCCAGACCAATCCCACGGTATTAGGAGGGATGGGATCACGACATCCTAGGATATGCATGACGAGCCAAACAGACCCGGTCAACTGGTCCCAGGATGTAAGCAATCATATAGATCTTAAAACAATCTATTGACATCACCATCATTACCTTAAAATTGATCCCATCCCTTGGTTGGACGGATTGGAAGGTAAAATCCCGGGATATGCGGGTGTGCCAAACAGACCTAGTGAACTTGTTGCAGGATATAGCAATCCCATGGATCTTAAACCAATCCACTGACACCACCATCATTACCTTAAAATCCATCCCATCCCTCCTAATCCCATAGGATTCGCCCGGCCAAACAGGCCCCAAGAGTACTCCAGATCTTAAAGTTCTTTTTATACATTTTCTATCCAACGTCTAACGCCACGTGTCACCCTTCAACTGGTTTTCCCATGATAGCAAACAAAATCAACACGATCACTGAACCATGGGCCGCAAGTTTACATTCAATAAATGATGATGTGATGGCTCTTGTTTGTGTGGTCGTGGATGCACTGGGAAACTTCTCCGGCCTTTCTCTTATCATTTTCGATTGGACTGAGCCGCTTGACTTGCGCTAACTGATGGTTGCGTGAGACCAATATGCATCAGATCCAATCGGTCCTTCAGATCGGCTGTCACATTTTCACCATAACTCCTAAGATTCAGTCAAATCCAAGCTTAGGTGATCCCGACAATAAGAAATACCATAAAATCATGCCCAAAACCTCTGAAATCATGTGTTGTGGCCAACGTGAGTCTTAGAAAGTCCTGATTTTCGGCAAATCCATTCATCCTTAGGTTAATCGTAATATGAGAGGATTGGATGGAAAATAAACACCTATACAACCCCCAAACACAATTTGGATGATTTTAATGGTGATGATTCCCATCTCAACTGTTTCCCACGATGTAGCCCACCTAAGTATTAAATCAGCCTGATTTTTTGGGTCCTATCCCAAACACAGGCTGCTCACCTGATGGACCGGGTGGATCTTATCCAAGTAAAGTCGTTCCATCCACGTCAGCAAAAGTAAGAGTAGCGTTTTCGTTTTGGATTCCTAGCCACTGGAATTCTTCCAAGGGGGCTGTGGAAATTCCAATGTTGAAAAGGACTTTGAGCTTTGCATAATTCAAAGATGATTTTTTCTAAGGGACCGGTCCCCACGCGGTTTATCTGGACAAGTGGAACCCATGGTTCATTAATCTAGAATTGACCATGCCAAAAATATCTCCTTTAGAAGATGATCCAACGGTCCAAATTTAATGGAAAATTGACAAGATTAGTACCCGGCCCTTATCTTTTAATCTTGGGGAACCAACAGACCAATGGTGAAGATGAGAGAAAAATGGGCCCCAGTAATCGAGATTTAAAACTGAGGATATTGTATATATTCCTCATTAGAATATCTCAACATTTGATGACTTGGCGTGAGAGCGACACATAACAAAACGTCCCTTCAATTTCAACCGTTAAAAGGACGTGACCGTCACGGGGATGTTTACGCGATCAATCATACGATATTCGACCGAGGATAGTCAGAGCATAGTCCTTTTTCCCAAGGAGCTAATGGTTAAGTGATCTAATATTCATGAGCGTTCTCTCAGGGTAAGATCTTATTTGTTTACTTTTAAAATTTTATCTTTTTGGTTTCTTATTTTAAAAACATACACCTATACTAATTTAGGCAAAAGAGAATTTAGGGTTTACCTTTTTTTATTATTATTATTATTATTATATTATGCTGCAGCAGGTAAACGTTCTAAGCCATTTTTCTTTACAATCTTTCATGTCACATTCAATATGGGCGTACACGACACTATGTATGGATGGTGGACGTTGAAGGTATGCTTAATGGACGGTTGACACCAAAGGTACCCTAACGTGATAAACAACCCATGTAAAAGGTGTGCCACACACGATAGATGATCCGCATCAAAGGTGGGACCCATGTGGATCGATCGTCGATGTTAATGGTAGACCCACATGTTAAATGGTTGATATTGAAAGGTGTGCCCGCAGGATGAACGACCCGTATTGAAGGTGGTACACATCAAAGGTGAGATCTATGTCATGAGTGGTAGGCATTGAAGGTGGAGCGAATGATGAACTACTAATAATAAAGGTGGGTCGCTATAAGATAGATGGTCCACATCAAGCCGGCCTCATATGGTTGGCAGATGACATCGAATATGAGAACTATTGATAGAGTATCTTTAATCTGGTGCAAAGACGCCCTTGTATGGTTTAATCGGTGTCTTGTTCGGTCTAACTGAATTAGGTGTGGATTATGTGGATGCACGTGGTCCACTTTTGCATATTTTCAGTTCGACCGAGTTTGTGTGAGTTGTTTGACTTGGTCTAACTGAAGGTCTAATTGGTTTGACCAACGAAATACGTAATCTTGTATGGTAGTGTATAAAAGGCCTTCTAATTGTGATTCGGGTTAGTAAACATGAAGCTCAAGAGCTTATAAAAAAAAAAAAAAATTTTAGAGAAAGTTAGGATTTTTACTAAAAGTTACGTAAGTGTTTATACTTAAGCATAATTAGAATTGTCAAATTTCGTAGTTCTGAAAGGAACACAAGTTCTTATGAAGATACTCTTCAACAATTCATGAAGAACTATTATTAACTCGATCAAGCGTCTCAAGAAAAACTCAACATTTCAAGGTATAAAATGACATGATTCAAAGATCGGAACACTTCGTATGAATCAACCATCAAGTGGTATAACCTTAGATTGATTATAGGTTAGGTGTATTTCACATAGCATTATAATGAACACAATTTCAAGTAAAATACACTCTAGTTAGGCCAGCCCGACATTTGATTTGGCCAACCTAAATACATTCGGCTAACCCAACATAATTCGAGCAAGTTTACAAATTGACAAAGATTTTTCGCATCAAGTTCGGCCAGTCCAACCTTGGGTTCGACCAGCTGAACATGACCGCTCGCCTAACCCGACTATGTTCGGTCAAGTTTCCAGCGCGTAAAGATTTTGGATCTCAAGCCGAATCTTAGTTTAGGCTAGCCGAATTTTTGAAAGATCTTTTCCCACGAAATCCAAGTATTGTTGGAAAGAAATCATTGAAATTCGACTATCTGAACCGACACTCGGGCCCACTGAATTTTCAAATCGTTTGGCTAAAAATAAAGGCCTTCTCTCATTCATTTTTACAACGAGAATCTATAAGATACCTCCTCAAAGAAAGAGAGAAAGTCAGTCCCTCCTTAAGCTATTTGTGCGGTAATTTTAATTTTCTATTAGCTTATTTTATTCTCTTTCTCAAGTTAGATATAATTATTTTTTAAGAGAGTTATCTAAATTCTACTTGAGATTAAGATAACAGAATTTGCAGCAATTAGGGTTTTGTTTATATATTGAAAACATATTAGATCTCTATATTCTTTTTGAGTTAAACCCATACACAGCTTCATTAATACCCTAAGAAAGAAGATCGTTGCAACAATTAGGCTACAGTAACGTCTTTTACTCGCCATTTGAGGTTGCTCTTTTTGAGATTAACCTCTTAGAGCAAGATCCAAAGCTATTAAAATGTCAAATTTCGATAGTCTGTCCATTACCAAGCCACCTCCCTTTGATGGCTCAAGTTATATATATTGGAATGCATAATGAGGATTTTTCTAAAATCAATTGATGAAAGTGTGTGACAAGCCAATTTAACTAAATGGACTCCTCCAACAATGGAAATATTAGTTGAGGATGGAACAATGTCCATGAAAGAAACTGCTTATACTTTTTGGACTACCATTCAAAAAAGTGAAAGCAGCGCTAATGCAAAAGCCTTAAATGCGATCACTTGTGATCTATCACCAGATGAATTCAAAAAAATCATCTCTTGTGATACAGCAAAACGAGCATAAAATATTCTCAAAATGACACATGAATGGACTAACATTGTCAAAAAATTTAAAATTCAAATCCTCACAAGTTTGAGGAAATTCATATGAAAGAAAGTGAGTCATTCATGGACTTCTATACAAAACTAAATCACATTGTTAATTCAATGTGGGGTCCTGGAGAAAAAGTCCATGAAAGCAAGGTTTGCGATAAAATATTGTGATCACTTCCTGACAGGTTCAATTCCAAAGTCATTGCTATACAGAAATTGAGAGATACCGATGTTATGAAAGTTGAGGAATTAGTTGGATCTTTACAAACCTATGAGCTAAATTTTAAAGCTCCTAAAAATAAGTCCATAATGAAAGTGCACCTGCTAGTGCCCTGGTTTGTCAAGTTACGTGTGTGGTGAGTCAGACTGGCTGCAGAACTCGATAGGAAGATTATATCAAGCGTCTTCCTCAACCGGATGTGTGGAAGCTCGCAATAGGTAAATCATAGCCTCACATCCCATGTCTCAAAATACCAGGTGATTAAAACCCTTAAAAAAAGATAGATATCTTAGGATTTTATGGTGAGAAAACTTTTTGCAAAATAGGAAAATCTCTAAGTTTTTCTCACTCTGTCGATTTTATCGAAGCACCCTCGATATGATCGACCTGCATTGTCGATGTCCTCGATACTTTAACGATATTATCGACAAGGGGACCAAAATGTCCAGCAACTAAATATTCATCTGGATGGATTTATCGATATATCGATACACCTATCGATATCATCGATAAAAGCACTAAATATGTCTAGCAACTTCACAACTTATCTGGACGAATTATCGATGTACCGATAGACATATCGATAACATCGATATTCGAAACTCGAGACCATCGAGACTGGCTCGATAAGATCGACAGGCTGATTTTCGGCGCCCCTGTTTTTTTAATGAAAATCTCAAATTCCTTCAATATATCGATGACCATCCGATATGGTCTAAAATCAAGTATCGATAAGATCGAAGGTCCATCGATGATATCGACAGTGGGCGCGCATTTCTTACAGCAATTATTTCAGGTTATTTTTAACTATGATCGGGGGCCTTTCGATTTAATCGATATTCAAATATTGATGATATCGACACCAGATCGATTGTATCAAACAAAGACATAATCTGTCGAGCAAGTTCAAAGATAAATCAGCTGGATTTATCGATGCCTCGACTCTGATCTCGATGTCATCGACATTCAAATTCCGATGACCTCGACGGTTCCCCCGATCATTAACGAAAACCTGAAATATCTCAAAGTCAAGTCTCTCTCATTTTTCAAGTGTCGATGGATCGAACCTGTCATCGATAGAATCGGAGTTCGAAATCCGATGACATCGACAATATCTTCGATTCATCAACCAATTGGCAAAGAGTTTCAAAAGCGTATGACATCGAGTCCGAGTCATCGAGCAGACCATCGCTGCTATCGAGAGTATACGCTCGATGATATCGAACCTGCTCGATGATATCAAACTCTGTCATAAATGTGACCGTTTTATATCCATTAGAACTTTTTACCTATTTATAGAGGACTTGTCTTTTGTTGCTGAGAGAGAAAGTAGAGAGAGCTTTTGAATGTTTCAACTTATATCCTATACCTAAAGCCCTTTCTCTCAAGGGAGTTCATCCTCCAATCCACCCTCACCATTGATATTCAATAGAGTGGATTGGGGAATGAACTTCCGCGTTCAAGGATCTTTCAGCTACTACCTTAATGGCAAATCATTATGTTGGGATGCCTTGAATGCATAAGAGTGAAACTACTCTACCTCCCTTATAGGAAAATCTTTAGAGAGTAGGATTCCATATCTACCTTGACCCAACCTCAAGCCTAGTCTTGGTATATCTTTTGTGTTACAGATTAAGGGAGCAGAAGACTCTTCGTCAACAAGGAGGAGGAAATCTTCGGCGTTGTGCATAACAGGACTCATCAACTTATCTGTAAGTATCTAGAGTCCAAGAGGACACTTGTGATCATTCCTTTCTATGATTGGGTCTTAAGTGGTTCTCACCCTTTGAAGCCCTCGTAGGAGGCCTCCAGCGGGAGTGTACGTTGTGGGTGCATAGAGTGGACCCTTGCTCTTGTGTAGGGCATAAACTGTTAAGTCCTTGACCTATGTGGTCTAAAATCCGGGTGCGTTGTGTGGACCCTTGCTCTATGGAGAGCATAAACATCTGGTTAGGAGTGAACCAGTAAAACTCTGGGTTTGAGGTGAACCGAGTAAAACCTCGGGTTTGAGGTGAACCGCGTAGAAACCTCCGTGTAAGGGTTGAAGGTGAACCTGATTTAAAACCTTAGGTTTGAGGTTAACCCTGAGAAACCTCCTTAGTGAAATCCGGTACACTCAAGGGTTGAGTGCGATAGCCGGGAGTGGAGTAGACTTATCGTCGAACCACTATAAAATGACTGTGTTTGTGATTGCTTTCTCTATGTGTGATTCATGACAATGCATTTATATTCATATATCTGATCACATCTCACACACACACACAGTCACATCCAACATAGACCAAATTGCATATTGCTATATCTGATTAGTTTGTGATTGGATCCTCTACTTTGCTTAGAAGCCAGTAGAGTTACATTTGAGTAATCCTGAAAGTTGCATACATGATAGGATTAGAGTGATAGAATTTTTAAATAACTCATAAATCTTTAAAAAGTCCTATTCACCCCCCTCTAGGACATATTGGCATATTCCAACTTCAACTCAAGCTGTCTTCACCGCTATTTCAATTGGTATCAGAGCGGGTCTCTCTTTAAGGGCTTCACCGCCTAGAAAGTGATCTTGACTGAAGTCGGGAATATGGCCAAAGGAGAGGGCTCATCAGTCACCAGGCCTCCAGTATTTGACAGCTCAAATTATGTATACTGGAAGGCTAAGATGCACTACTTTCTGAGATCTTTGGATCATGACGTTTGGGACATAGTTGAAAGTGGATATGTGCCACCTATTGAACAAATTGTACTTGATAGTGGCACAACAATCTCAAAGCCCAAACCCAAAGAAAAGTGGACAGCATTCAACAAAGAAAGGCAAACATCTGAAGCCAAGGCTATGAATATTATCTACTATGCCGTGTCTCAAGATATCTTCAATCAAATCAGTATGCGTGGGACATCAAAAGAAGCATGGGATTTACTGGAAACAACCCATGAAGGCACAAGTACTGTGAAGCGATCCAAACTTCAACTCCTGACTTCATAGTTCGAAAGTCTCATAATGGAAGAGCATGAGGCATTTATGAAGTTCTTTACAAAGCTAAATATTATTTGCAACTCCATGGGTGGATTGGGAGAAAAAGTTCTGGTACCTAAAATCTGTAGGAAAATCTTGAGATCTCTACCGGAATGGTTTAATCCCAAAGTAACAACAATTGAGGAGTATAGGAATATAGATGAAATGAAAGTAAAAGAACTAGTAGGTTCCCTACAAACTTTTGAACTACACTTCACTCAATCCCAAAAATCCAAAAACACTTTCCTAAAAACTTCAAAGAAAATAACTCATGAGGACAGTGAAAGCGAAAGAGAGGATGATGATGAGGAAGTGGCCTTGCTGGCACAAAAATTCAGGAGATTCTTTCAAAAGAATCGCGGCCGTCCCTCTAGAGGAAGAAAGATGAACAACAAGCTCCCTGCAGGCAAATTTGGTAGAAGAACCAAAGAACCTCAATGCTATGCCTGTTAGGAGTATGGACACCTATCAACCGAATGCCCAAACCGAAAAACCAAGGGCAAGGCAATGGCCGCCACGTGGGATAATACAGATAAGTCAAATTCAGAATCTAGTGACTCAGAAAGTGTAAAACCCGTATCGTAGACCATACTGTTCCGTCGGTTTTCGCGATCCTTCCGGTTGAATTCCGGCAATGCTCGACTCATATCCGACGTTGCGTGCGATCTTAAGCCGAGTCCTGCTTACCGAAGGCGGCTCGATCCGAAACTCGTACCTTGGCGACCGCGCCGTCGCCGCGGTTCCAACGCCGCGACTCGCACACTGAACCGATACCTAGGTGGGAAGATGTCAGTCAGCGTTCGGTTCAAAGAAACGCCGCACGTTGCGAATCTCGAGGGAATCTCTACGAGATGTCCCATCAATCAAGTCAAGTACACCACCGTACCTCCATGCCACCTCACCCAACAACAAGTACAAGTGGCCTCTCTCCCTTTTCCCACAAGTCAAACTCTCCCTCCCCTCACCATACCACCTTTTACAATTTTCAAACTAAGCCATACCATTTCTTACAACATTTCAAGCTCTCCCATGCCACCCCATCTTCCTTACATCATCATCCCATCCATATCTCATTCTCTCCCTCCCTCATTTTCTCAAACCTCTCCAAGCAACCAAAGAAAGAAAAAAATCCATACGTTCCAAGCTCTCTCTCCCTCTCCAAGTGTGGCCCACTTTCCCCTACTATCACATCTCCCATCTCAACCGTTGGATCATCATCAACCACCATTGAAAGTGGAGGCTAGGAGCTAAAGAGTGCAAGGAAGCAAGGAGGGTTACAAGAGGTGGGTGATCCACCGTTAAATTTCTTTTCTTAGGGCCACTTGTTGGTGGGACCCATTTTTTATGTATGAATTGTATCATGTGGGGCCCATAGTGGCGGGGCCCCACCATCACCGCTTTTTCTCTCTTGTCTCTTTCTCTATCTCTCTCTTTCTTTCTTTTCCCCTTAAATGTTGTGGACCCCAGACGGTGTGGTCCACCGCATTTCAGGTGAAACCCACCCTTCATTTATATATATATATATATGTAGTAATATATTATATTATATTATTATAATATATATTAATATATATATGTGTATGGTGGGCCACGTGCATGTGGGACCCACCATGTGGTCTGTGTATGTGGGACCCACCATGAGGTGGTGTATACCGTCCAGCGTCTCTGGACGCTGGACGTGAAGGACGCTTTCATGCATAAGAAAAAAAAAAAGGTTAAAGTTATTTTTAGTGTGGGCTGCTCATGCAGGCCCCACCTTGACGTATGATAATGATCCACACCGTTCATTCTGATCTTCGGATCATTTTAGCCGTTGAGCCGAAGTTTCAAGATGATCCGATCATCAGGTGGGCCATACTCTCTAAAACCATGTAAGGACATACTAGATCATATAAAAGTACTTGGTGGGACCCACCTGAAGTTTAGATGCAGTTGAAACCCGGTCTGGACGGTGCAAAAAGCGTGACACACATAATGGGTGGTCTGGATGGTGAATCACATCTCGGTGGGCCCCCAAAACAAAAAAAATAATAATAATAAAATAAAAATTTTAGCAGGCTATTTCTTCTTCTGCTGTGAATGACGGGTGGCGGACGCTGGGCCTCACGGCTCCAGCTGTGGGCCCCCACTGTGATGTGTTTCGATCATCAACACCGTCCATTGTGGGGCCCCCTTCTAAAAAGGGCCCCGTTCCAAAAATCAGCCGTATACGTATCTCAGGTGGGCCATACCATCTAAATCATGTGAAGACATGCCTAAAACATATAAAATCACTTGGTGGGGCCTACCCAAAGTCCGGATGAGGCTGAAATTTGGTCTGGACCATCAATCTTGGAGGACACACATAATAAGCGGGCTGGATTGTGAATCACATCTCGGTGGGCCCTAATAAAAAAAAATAAATAAATAATATACATCAGCAGCAGCAGGCGCTGCTGCTGTTGACAGAGGACGCAGGCCGCGCGCCCGCGGCCGCGTAGGCAGAGGGACCACGGCTCTGGTGGTGTGGGCCCCACCATGATGTACGCGTGTCATCTATGCCGTCCATCTATTTTGTCAGATCATTTTAAGGCATGACCCCAAAAATGAGGTAGATCCTAATCTCAAGTGGACCACGTTACAGGAAAACAGTGTTGATTGGAGGCAACCGTTTTCACGGTTGGATGGAAAATAAATATTATGGTGGGCCCTGGCCCACTTGTTCTTAGGAACAGTTTGAATGGCAAATAAACACTCCAGTGGGCCCTACCCAAGGTCCATGTGATCTTATGAATAGGTTGAATGGCAAGTAAACATCCTAGTGGGCCCCAGGTCCCGTGACCTTTTGAATAGATTGGATGAAAATAAACATTTCAGTGGGCCCTACCCTAGGCCCATGAGACCTTATGAGAAGGTTAGATTGAAAATAAACATTATGGTGGGCTTCACATGAGGCCCACTTGGATGCATATGGGCTGATGTGTTTAGGCCCGTCTTGTCATATTTTTAGGCCCATTATTGAGCCCCATTTTGACATGTATAAGGCCTATGTGATTGGGCCCATTTTAATACATTCTCAGGCCCATGGATGATGGCCCATTGCAATGTACCTAGGGCCCATTAGTGAGAGTCATTAAGGTGGCCCACTTGATGAATATAAGGCCTATGAGATACGGCCCATTTGATGTATTTAGGGCCCTGTGGGATGTACCTAAGGCATATTGCAATGTGCAATTCCACCAGGGTTTATTTAATGGTATTTAAGACGAGCCGAGCCTTGGGGACAATGTTGGTTTGACGTCCACATTGTACGAGTAATGTTGGTTAGATGTCCACATTATAACTCTCCCTAAGGCCACTGACAGGCCCGTTTCGGTTTCATGTAGGCCATCTAGGCCCATCTTCATTGAGAGGATAGTTTATTGCTTTATAACATGTTTAGCACAGCCCATGATTCATGATCATACGCATCATATGTATGCTTGAGATGAGGAGTGTCTGATCATAGCATATGCCTTCGGGCAGACTGTTTACGGGCCCCCTGATAGGCGGAGTTGCCTTACATGAGCGCGTGCTTCACGCAGGATGGTTGCATGATTGGTAGTGTGGTTCATGCATTTGCATCTGTATGATTGAGATATGCCCTAGCGACATCAGGCCATAGCCTCCACAGATATATCGTGGGTGGCTGGTTGGATCTGGGAAAATCTTGTTTCAAGCAATTGGGGCGCCATAGATGTCCCTGGGTGAGAGTCCCTGAACCCGATGGTACCAGAGGATGACTCCAACGTCGAGACCGAGTGGATATATGAGCGCACGAGGGCCGAATACCATGAGGCCGCGTCTCCCACTGTGTCGTGGTCGGTTGGAAAGGAGTGGTGGCCTTACTCGCCCGAGAGCAAGGGGGCATTACTAGGTGAGTTTGACCAGCTCGGAAATGGGTTCGCTATCGACGTGCCGGATAGGTATTAGCTGATTATTGGCCAGGTGGATAGTGAGGTTTCTTACGCTCACTTGGACTGTGCTGCTTGGAGAGAAACAGTGCCACTTGGAGTGTATTGAACCCCGGTGATTATCCAGACTGAGAACTGTATTGACATGAAGAGTTGGATGAGGATTGACATGCTTGACTTACATATTGCATCGCATGGCCTTGGTATGGTCGATAGCATTCACATCTTGTACTGCATAGCCTTGGTACGGCTAGTTGCATTTCGTACTCATCAGCATGATTTCGCATTACTCCGGCATTGCATTCTGAGCACGTTCGCACACACTTACACCGCCCTCTAAGCTTTCTATAAGCTTATGCACGATTGATGCGTGCAGGTGACGCCAGGACGCAGTTGTAGTCTCGCCGCAGTTGGAGCGTGCCGCCGAGCTTTTGAAGTTTTTGTTATTTGCACTACCTTGTATTTCCCTTTCTACGCACTGTATTCAAAGTTTTTGTTCATAGTGGATTTTGTGATGGTGTTCTTGTGGTTATTGTTCGTGGGTTATGCTTGGTTATGCTCATTACGAATCAAATGGATTATCAGAAATCCTCCTTGTAGCATCCCAGATCGAACCTAGCGTATGGGCGCTGGGAGCCGAGAATGGGGTTCTACGGAGGCTGTCGGTGCCGGATTCGGTGATCGGGAATTTTGTGAGCCCGGTCTCCGAGTTCGGGGCGTGACAGAAAGCAATGAAGATCAGAAATCATTGAAAATTCTCATGGTCTTCACTGCTTCGATCAATCCCACTGAATCTAAGAACGAAAAAGAACAGCAAGCCACGGAATCATTTCCATCTAATGATGAAGAAACTGGAAATGAAGAAGAAATAGAAAAGGATAAGTTGTAAGATGCTTACAATCAGCTTTATATCCATAGCGTCAAAGTGGCTAAAAGACTACAAATATTTGAGAATAAAAACCAATAGCTGCAGAGATTTAGACAAAACTGTAGAAATCAATACACATCTGATCAATGATTTACATCAACATCACTCAGATAATGATAGGCTTGAGAGAATTAACACCTTTCTTAAATCTGAGACTGAAAAACTAAGCAAACAGGTTGAGCAATTAAAAGATAAAAATATGCTCCTTCAAAATGAAAATCACACACTCCTGTTTAATCTAGAAGAGTCCAGAAAAATTGCCAAGAAAAACTGTGTGTTTTCCCAGAATGGTGAAAAGTAAGAAAAACTTTTAGGGATGGGAAAATGTGGAGAGGACAAAAAGGGATTAGGTTA
This sequence comes from Magnolia changhungtana, assembly GCA_030180095.1. NCBI lineage: Eukaryota > Viridiplantae > Streptophyta > Magnoliopsida > Magnoliales > Magnoliaceae > Magnolia > Magnolia changhungtana. The sequence continues at coordinate 8,466,006 of JASAUF010000391.1, read as the reverse complement.
TGGAAAAACTAGAACAAAAACTGAATATAATGCACAACCTTTTGAAAAATTTGTTGCCTCTAGTAGTAACATCAGACCTATCCCAGCTCATCACAAAAATGGTAAGACAGTTTATGAGCTGAACAAAAGTAATATGCAATCATCACCACTTGTGCTAGTTGACAGGATGAAGGAGTTATTAAGTCATGTGGATAAATCGGATAAGATGAACAAATCTACCACAAGTAAAACTCCTGTCACAAAGTGGATGATTAAGGAAAAGTCAAACTGCCTTGTTACACATTCAGATCATCTACCAGGCAATGAGGTCAAATGGTACCTTGACAGTGGTTGCTCACGACATGTCACAGGTGACAAATCCCTTCTCTCCAACTATAAAAATCTTCATAGGGATAGTCACCTACAGTGATGGAGCCACTGCCAATGTAATTGGACAAGGAATGATAAGAGGAATTGACTTGCTTAAAAATGAGAATGCTTTTTACATAAAAGGACTAGCACATAATCTGTTAAGCATCTCTCAAATCTGTGATAATGGGCATATAGTCAAATTCAATAAAGAAGAATGCGATATCCTAGATCAATCAAGAAAATCAGTAATTAAGAGTCATCTCACAAACAACCACTGCTACATCATCAAAAGCATAGAAAGGATTGATGCCTAGAGATACTGAGCAGAGAAAAACATGTCCAGATCATGCATCTAGATCTGGATATTTTGCTGAAATGATACAATTTTGTTGAGCTTAAAATGATACATCTGAGGTTTCTCACCTCAATCTTTTGTAGATAAACATGAAAATGTTTATAATTTTTTATGTACAGTAATTGTACATAATTTTGTTGTGTATGATATTGATATGCTTGAAGGGTCAAAAAAGAATAATTTTCTTCTTCATTCTTATTGATCTGTCATTTCCGATTAATCGATCATGGGTCTATATCATCAACGACTCTTCAGAATGTGGAAAGTCACGGATCGGGACTACTATCGAAGCAGTTACCGATAACTTCGGATATGGTTTATTGATACAATCAAAAGTCAGTTCGATAAAATCGAAGACTCCTGGCCGATAAAAGGCAATCGAGTGAAAGAATTTTATTTCTTAGAAAATTTTTCTGTTTTGTTCTCAGCTCAAATCCTCGGCCAGAAGATCATTAACGGGTCCCAGAAGCATCAAAAGAAACGGGTATTATCCTTCCATTCATTCATTCCACTCCAGAGTCTAATCTCACATCTGGTTGGGTACTTTCCATTCTCTTGGTTGACCGTCCTTACCTATACTCGCCTCTTACACTGAAAAATCATAAACAAAGGGAAAGGTAAGTCCCTTTCTCAGTCTTCAAGAGGGAAAGCAAAACAACCGAGTATGCGTCAACTCACTTCATCAGTGAGTCATCCAGATATTATCGTTGAACGTCTGGTTCTCAACAGCGTCATCGAGTCATTTGGTATCGATCTACTTCTTGAAGTCATTGGATGGCAAAATATTTTGAATCTCTATGGTACTTATCAAATTGGAGTAATTCATGACTTCCTCAATAAAAGTCAGGTTATTTGTGATGATCCACCTTGCATTCAAGTAGAGTTACAGCATTACTCCAAGCACATCACTCCCATCACCTTGGGCAGCCTCTTAGATCTCCAAGTCACTCGCATTCCTGTTACGAATCGAAATCTAAATAGTCTAGGTGTCTGGGGCGAGATAACATGTGCACTATGTCAGGGAACTACTATTTCTAGGAACGATGATAATTCTCTTCACATTAATCATCTTGGACCTACTTTTAAAATTCTCTACAGTATTTTTAGGTCCGATGTCTATCCGTATGATGTGAATGGTAATCATCTATCTCCCTTTGTGCTGAATGTTTTCTATGATGTATATCAGGAAGTTCAGGTGTGCCTTCCAACACTTCTTCTTAAACAGCTAATTCGGATCCTTCAAGGCAATTATCAGGATACGCTAGCTTTCCCTGTACTTATTTGTAAATTAGCTCATCATGTTGGTATACCTACCTCATCTGATAAAGTCTATCCAGAGAAGTGGTTTGACAGTGATGAAGCTCAGGTGGCACAACAGCTTTGTCTTCCCTCAGTTCCTCCTGAGAACAGTGCTCCCTTACAGTCAGCTACTTCATATGCTCCTCCATCATATCCATGGGGATCCAATCGAACGCCACTACTGAGTCCAGAGTCTATAACAAATCGTCAAACCTATCACCTCGAACGCCACCTACTGAATGGCATGGTAAGTATGGAGGAGCGACTTCATAACTGTGAGAGACGTCTCACCGTGATCAAAGAAAAAGTTGATGCTCTCCAGCAAACGAATCAGCAAATTGGTGGACTTGCTCACATATGGTGAGTCTCGAAGACGATGGGAACTGACTGTGCGAGTTCCATTTTATTTTTTTTTTTGTGCTCATATATGAGCTTGATGTGTGTTTTGATACTTACTGGGGGGGCAGTATAATTTTTTTGTTGGACTGGATTTTTTTTACTGCTGTCTGTGGCAGTATAGAGTTGGATATTTTGGTTCTATCTTGGATATGGCTGCACAAAACTAATATCTTTTACTACCATATGTGTGTTAATTTTCCCCTGATTTATCAAGTCTCTGATTTGGAATGTATGTTTCAACTGCTTCACAACTGCTCTATCTTATCCTACATACATTCATGACTTCTGCAATTGTTGTCTGTTTTAAAATTTATATTGTTCATTATACATCAATTGTTCTGCTTCTATCTGACTGGTTCTCCCAAGTATTTTAAGCTTCAGTCAATATCAATTGTTATACCTTTGCCAATGACTGACAAAAAGGGGGAGAACAATTCAAAATACCCCGAGCGGAATATTGCATATCTAATGTGTTGCAGGTGTTAGGGGGCGCAGTTGCACCAAGAAAGGGGGAGTCTTGAAGTAAGGGGGAGTAGATACTTCTAAAATGTGTACATGGGTTAGAAAAAATTGTAAAATTGTGTAAATGCATGTACACACAACTTAGGGTGTGTCTAGAAGTGTTCTAGGGTGTTTTGGGTATTTTGTCACATAATTGACAAAGGGGGAGATTAGAAGTGCACCTGTTAGTGCCCTGGTTTGTCAAGTTACGTGTGTGGTGAATCAGACTGGCTATAGAACTTGATAGGAAGATTATATCAAGCGTCTGCCTCAACCGGATGTGTGGAAGCTCGCAATAGGTAAATTATAGCCTCACATCCCATGTCCTAAAACACCAAGTTATTAAAATCCTTAAAACAAGATAGACATCTTAGAATTTTATGGTGAGAAAAATTTTTACAAAATAGGAAAATCTCTAAGTTTTTATCGCTTTGTCAATTTTATCGAAGCACCCTCGATATGATCGACCTGCACCGTCGATGTCCTCGATACCTTAACGATATTATCGACAAGGGGACCAAAATGTCCAGCAACTAAATATTCATCTGGACGGATTTATCGATATATCGATACACCTATCGATATCATTGATAAAAGCACTAAATATGTCCAACAACTTCACAACTTATCTGGACGAATTATCGATGTATCGATACACAGATACACATATCGATATCATCGATATTCAAAACTTGAGACCATCAAGAGTGGCTCGATAAGATCGACAAGCTGATTTTCAGCGCCCCTGTTTTTTAATGAAAATCTTAAATTCCTTTGATATATCGATGATCGTCCGATATGATTTAAAATCAAGTATCGATAAGATCGGAGGTCCATCGATGATATCGACAGTGGGCGCACATTTCTTACAGTAATTATTTCAGGTTGTTTTTAACTATGATCGGGGGCCTTTCGATTTAATTGATATTCAAATATCGATGATATCGACACCAGATCGATTGTATCGAATAAAGACATAATCTGTCCAGCAAGTTCAAAGATAAATCAGCTAGATTTATCGATGCCTCGACTCTGATCTCGATGTCATCGACATTCAAATTCCGATGACCTCGACGGTTCCCCCGATTATTCATGAAAACCTGAAATATCTCAAAGTCAAGTCTCTCTCATTTTTCAAGTGTCGATGGATCGAACCTGTCATCGATGGAATCGGAGTTCGAAATCCGATGACATCGACAATATCTTCGATTCATCAACCAATTGGCAAAGAGTTTCAAAAGCGTATGACATCGAGTCCGAGTCATCGAGCAGACCATCGATGCTATCGAGAGTATACGTTCGATAATATCGAACATGCTCGATGATATCGAACTCTGTCATAAATGTGACTGTTTTATATCCGTTAAAACTTTTTGCCTATTTATAAACGACTTGTCTTTTGTTGCTGAGAGAGAAAGTAGAGAGAGCTTTTGAGTGTTTCAACTTATATCTTATACCTAAAGCCCTTTCTCTCAAGGGAGTTCATCCTCCAATCCACCCTCACCATTGATATTCAATAGAGTGGATTGGCGAATGAACTTCCGTATTCAAGGATTCTTCAGTTACTACCTTAATGGCAAATCATTATGCTGGGATGCCTTGAATGCATAAGAGTGGAACTACTCTACCTCCCTTATAGGAAAATCTTTAGAGAGTAGGATTCCATCTCTACCTTGACCCAACCTCAAGCCTAGTCTTGGTATATCTTTTGTGTTGCGGATCAAGGGAGCAGAAAACTCTTCATCAACAAGGAGAAGGAGATCTTCGGTGTTGTACTTAACGGGACTCATCAATTTATCTGTAAGTATCTAAAGTCTAAGAGGACACTTGTGATCATTCCTTTTTATGATTGGATCTTAAGTAGTTCTCACCCTTTGAAGCCCTCGTAGGAGGCCTCCAGCGGGAGTGTACGTTATAGATGCATAGAGTGGACCCTTGCTCTTGTATAGGGCATAAACTGTTAAGTCCTTATGTAGGTTCTTGACCTGTGTGGTCTAAAATTTGGGTGTGTTGTGTGGACCCTTGCTCTATGGAGAGCATAAACATCTGGTTAGGAGTGAACCAGTAAAACTCTGGGTTTGAGGTGAACCGAGTAAAACCTCGGGTTTGAGGTGAACAGCGTAGAAACCTCCGTGTAAGGGTTGAATGTGAACCTAATTTAAAACCTTAGGTTTGAGGTGAACCCTGGGAAACCTCCTTAGTGAAATCCGGTACACTCAAGGGTTGAGTGCGACAGCCGGGAGTGGAGTAGACTTATCGTCGAACCACTATAAAATGACTGTGTTTGTGATTGCTTTCTCTATGTGTGATTCATGACAATGCATTTATATTCATATATCTGATCACATCTCACACACACACACACACACACACGGAGTCACATCCAACATAGACTAAGTTGCATATTGCTATATCTGATTAGTTTCTGATTGGATCCTGTACTTGGCTTGGAAGTCAGTAGAGTTACATTTGAGTAATCTTGAAAGTTGCATACATGATAGGATTAGAGTGATAGGATTTTTAAATAACTCATAAATCTTTAAAAAGTCTTATTCACCCCCTCTAGGACATATTGGCATATTCCAACTTTAACTCAAACGGTCTTCACCGCTATTTCACATAACCCTTAAATCCTCAAAATCTAAATCAAAATATACTAATGTAAATTCTGATGATGAAGAAAATGAGGATAATATGAAAATGTTGGCTAAAAAGTTTTATAGAATTTTTAAAAATAAAAATAGAACAAATTTTTAAAAACCGGTTGACAAAAGAAAAGAAAATTCAAATTTTTTGAAATCAAAATCTAAAGACACCCAATGCTTCAACTGTTATAAATATGGGCATTTAGCTTCAAAATGCCCTATGAATGATAAATCTAGAAGAAAAAGCATGATCACCACTTGCTATGAATCATCAGAATCTGAATTCAATTCAGAAACTGACAAATCAGACTAAGAAACTAAGAATCATCAAAAGGCCTTCATAACCATAGCTAAAATCACTTCTTCAGATGAAGGTGAAACTTCTGACTATGAAACTCTTGCAAGTGATTCTGAAAATGAAGAAGATCTTCAAATCGCTTATGATGCCCTATACAAAGAAAGTTGTAAGATTGCGGCTAAACTGAAAATTCAAAAAGAAAACTTTGCTAATCTAAAATTAAAACTTGAAAAAAAAAAATCAATTTTAGAAAAATCTCATTTTTCTAATTGTTTTGTGAAATCCAAACTAGATTTAAGTTTGAAATTTTCTGATATTCAAAATCTCAAAACTGAAAATGAGAATTTAAAAATAGAAGTTGCTTCTCTTAAGACTTCAAAAAAGACTTGGATATACACCTAAGGTGACCAGATACTTGAAAATTTATTAATTGCATCTCGACGAAGTAGCGACAAATCTGGCTTGGGATAATATATCAAAAGTCGCACAAAAAAATCTAAAAATTCTGCTTCTATATTTATAAAAGGTAAATCTTCAAAGTCGAAAGTAGAAACTGTAAAGGAAGTAAAGAAGAATAAAAAACTTTTTCAAAAAACTTCTAATCCAAAAACTAAGGCCAACTATTACAAATATCAAAAGAGAAATAATAATCCTCCCCTATCAAATAAGATAGTTGACTTACTTAAAGAGCTCTTGAAATCTAACTCTATAAATAACAGAATAAGGAGAAACAAGAAAAACTCTTACTCCCAAATATAGCGAATAATAAGAGATCCTCCTAAACCCAAAATTATATTGAAATGGGTTCCGAAAGATAAGTGTCTTGTTAACCACGCAACTTTCAAAGCAAGTAGTCATTCAAGATAGTACCTGGATAGTGGATGTTCTAGACATATGACAGGTGATAAAGCGATTCTATCAGACATCAATCAAATCGATGGCGGCTTAGTGACATTTGTAGATGGTAGCAACTGCATGGTCATCGAAAGAGGTAATGTAAAACTTTCAAACCTACCATCTTTAAAGACGTCTTATATATTGAAAGTTTGAAACATAATTTGCTAAGCATATCTCAAATACGTGATAATAATCATAGTGTTAAATTTTCAAACCACGGATGTGAGATAATTAACAATCAAGGTCATATAATATTAAATGGTCAAAGAACCTCTAAAAATTGTTATATCATTGATGGTTCTTGTTCTATAAATCACTCTTGTTACATGGTCCAAACAGACGAAACTGAATTGTGACATCAACATCTTGGACATGTAAACTATAGAGACCTATATAAATTAAGTAAAAAAGATCATCTTCAAGGTTTACCCAAACTAAAAAAGTTAGAGAAGAAAGTATGTAGTGCCTGTCAAATAGGCAAACAAATCAGGAGTAGTCGTAAAAACGTGAACTCCTTAGCCACTACAAGACCTCTTGAACTACTTCATACAGACTTAGTTAGACCAAGCCGAACGGAGAGTAGAGACGGTAAGAAATACTTTCTAGTTGTAGTTAATGACTACACTAGATATTCATGGGTAACTTTCTAAAGAGAAAAGTCGGATGCTTTTAACGAAGTCAAAAAGTTATTTAAACGCATCCAAACTGAAAAAAAAACTATCTATGATCAGAATAAGAAGTGACCATGTCACTTAATTTTAAAATAGTAATTTTGAGAAGTTTTGTAATGACCATGAAATATTACATGAATTTTCTACTCCTAAAACCCCTTAGCAAAATGGTGTTGCCGAGAGGAAAAACAGGGTTTTACAATAAATTGGGAGTGTTATGTTTAAAAGTCAAAAATTAGTTAAAAATCTATGGGCCGAAGCTGTTAATACTGCTTGGTATATTATTAATTGAGTTTATATAAGAGCAGATAAAAATAAAACAGCTTATAAACTTTGTTTTAATATATATATATATATATATATATATATATATATATATAAAACCTTTTATGAAATATTTTTGAGTTTTCGGGAACATTTGGAAAATTTTAAAGCAAAAAAGTGATAAGGGTATATTTTTGGTGTATGCTCTAAATACTAAAGCATATTGTGTCTTGAATAAAAGGACCAGGGTGATACAAGAATCTATAAATATTGTTATCGATAATCAAACTATCACACCCAATCATGATTAAGATGATGAAATTACTATTTTCAATCAATCTGAACCATCATCAAAATCATATTCAACTGAGAATAGATTAGTCAAGGATCTTTATCTAATCAAATACTTAGTAACCCTCACACTGGTACTCAAATTTGAAGACAATTGAAAAACGTATGTAATCATGTGTGCTTCACTTCCCAGATAGAACCAACTAACGTAAATGAAGTCCTTGTTGATGAAAATTGGATTTTGACTATGCAAGATAAATTAAATCAATTTGTTAGAAACGATATTTGGTATCTAGTTCCTAGACCTTCTGACAAACATGTTATTAGAACTAAACGGATCTTCAAAAATAAATCTGATGAATTAGGTAACATTATAAAAAATAAAGCACAATTGGTTGTACAAGGGTATACTCAAATTAAATGAATTGACTATGATGAGACCTTTGCTCCACTTGCTCAACTTGAATCCATTAGGTTATTTATTTATATTGCATGTCATAAAAATTTTAAAATATATCAAATAGATGTCAAAAGTGTCTTCTTAAACAGTGACTTAAATAAGAAAGTTTATATATAACAACCTAAAGGTTTTGAAGATCCTAAACTTCCTAACAATATATACCATCTTAAAAAGGCTATGTATGGCTTAAAACAAGCTCCAAGAGCATGGTATGAAAATTTTAAAATATATCAAATGCATGTGCATTGTGACAACAAGAGCGCAATCAATTTGACGAAGAATTCGGTGTATTACTCCTATACTAAATACATTGATATTCGTCATCACTTTATCATATAGATGTTAAAGGAAGGCAATGTAACTCTTGAAAAGGTTCACATCAACGAAAATCCAATGGACATGCTTACGAATGTTGTTCCTATAGAAAAGTTCAAGTTTTGTTTAACTTCTCTAGACTTCGCAAATAAGAAATGAATGCGGAGTATGGACGAGAGGCAATTATGGCTTTACTATGAAGATTATTAAAGATGGTGGTAACAATTTGGAGCCGTGGAGCTGGAGGATTAAAGTCACGGTGGAGATTGTTAATCAAGTACCTTTAATCTAGTGCAGAGGAGTCATGTCATGATTCGACCGGTACAACCGAATTAGGGGTGGATTCTCTGGATACACACTGTCCACTATTGCACATTTTCAATTTGACCAAATGTGTGCGAGTCGGTTCAACTCGATCTAACTAGAGGTCCAATCGGTTTGAGCCGACGGAATGCGTAAGTATAGGTTTTATTTTCTAATCTTGTATGAGAGTGTATAAAAGGCCTCCTAATTGCAATTAGGGTTAATATAATGTAGAGCTCGAGGGCCAAAGAGAGTTTTGAGGGAATGCTAGGATTTCTATTGTAAGTTATTCCATCACTTGTAACATTCTTTATATTATAGTGGATTGATCATAACTTTGTGTCATGGTTTGTTTCCCACAAGAGTTTTTCACATAAAAATTTTGTGTGTTTTCTATGTTTATTTAGATCGCTTGTTTAATTTTTATCTAAGATTACTTCCACGCCCAACAAATTGAATTAAAGCTTATCGCGACTCAATAGGGACCTCCTCATGGAAAGCCGACATCAAAGTGTGGCCCCACAAGGAGGGCAATCCACGTTAAGTGGGCCCCACCTGATGAACGGTTCACATTCAAGGTCTCACACAATGGACAGCTCATATAAAGGTGATGGATGGTCCATATCAAAGATGCGCCCCACGTGGACAATGAACATCAAAAGTGGGGCCCTCATTATGGATGGCCAACATCAAAGGTGAGCTCACGCGATGGATGATCCACGTCAAAGGTGGGTCAAAGGATGCTCGACATCAAAGGTGGTTCCACCGTGATGGACAGCCCACATCGAAGGTGGGTCAGACCACTAATTGCCCATTCCTCTAAATTGGATGATTTTAGTCATTCGATCAACAGCGGGAAAAATGGAGTCTACATTGATAATAATGAAACTGTCACAATTTTAAAAAATGACATAAGCTACCTTTAAAATGGCTAATATTTGAATATCTTACCAAATGTACTTATTTTGGTTCTCAAATAATCCTCTAACTCTTATTTGGGGTAGCTCTCATTAAATTAGATAAGAGTTGCCAAATAGACTGTTGGGCCACCATTATTCCTATAAAAACCTCCTGTATATAGAGTGAACGTGTCCTCTCCATTTCTAAAATGCAAATAGACAGTGAAAAGAGGCCTGCTACAGTGTTCCACATCAATCCAAACAAGGCCCAAGATTTGGCGTCCAGGATCCTCAAATGTGGATGTTTGAGACATCATACATCGAATCAACGGTCCAGATCATTGAACCACTGGCCCCACTTAACCAACTGAAAACCCAAGTATAACCGTTGAACTTTCCAGTCTATAGTTCCTGCGTATACATGATGGCAGCAGTTTCTGTATACTCAAAAAGGATTGATGGATCTTAGCCATATCATAGGTGGGCCTTCAAAGTGACGGTACTGAATTATAACGGGCTAACGGTCCACATTCATTACAGATTATCCTAGAAAGGTGATGGACAGAATTTTCTAATAGGCGCGATTTTTGAAACATAAGACATCCATGATAGATCCGACCAGATGGGTGGCTCGTTTGAGACATCGCCGGGATGTACTGTCGTGAGATGTCTCTACCATATTCCGGTTCTTCCTGGCCATTCATAACATCTCTACCTTGGGAAGGCGATCTGGACCATTGGATGGAAGCACACCAAAGATTGTACAAGACCCAATACCGGAGGCATAGGCTTTACTAATAACTAGCTGTCCAATCAAGAACCTGCAAAGTGGGCCACAAGACAGTTCTGCGGATATTTTCGTCACGAGGTGGGCTTACTACAATCCCCATGATGTGCATCCGGTTAAAACGGACCTAGGACTATTCCCATCTGTATCGTAGCCGATTGCAGGGGGCTGTGGTCCATCGTCATGTATGGGATTTTATCCAAGCCATCCATCCATTTTTTCAGATCATTTTAGGGTATGCACTCAAAAATAAGGCAGAACCAAGGCTCAAGTGGACCAAACCACAGGAAATAGTGGTGATAATGACGCCCACCTTTGAAATCTCCCTAGGGCCCACCGTGATGTTTAACATAAATATCAGCTTGATTAAAACATATGCAGCTTCCAAAATTTTAATGGTAGGCGTTGAATCCCCAATGTGGTCCACTTGAGCTTTGGATCTGCCTCATTTTTTGGGCTCATACCTTAAAATGATCTGGCAAAATGGATGGATGGTGTGGATAAAATCCACACAGCACGGTGGGCCCCACAGAGCAACTGCCTGGACCGAGTCTGTCCTGGCAGGGCAGGACGCAATCCACGTCAATCTATATCCAATTCAACCACTTGAAAAGGAATCTGAATCTCTCATGACAGCTGGACGAAGAACTTCTCTTAAAATGATCTGTGAAAATGGATGGACGGCTGGATAAAACCCATACATAATGGTGGCCCCCACAGAGACCCTGGACCGGGTCTGTCACGGCAGGGGTCCAGGGTACATAATGGTGGCCCCCACAAAGACCCTGGACCGGGTCTGTCACTCTTAAAATGATCTAGCAAAATGGATGGACGGTCCACATCAGACCACTGGACTCTGCGGGTCTGTCACGCTATCCGCATCCATCTACATCCAATTCAACAACTTGGCAAAAAAAATTCAAAAGGCAATTGAATGTAGCATGACAAAGGCACGAAGATCTACTCTTAAAATGATCTAGCAAAATGGATGGACGGTATGGATAAAACTCATACATCACGATTGGGCACACAGAGACTCTGCCTGGACTGAGTATGTCCTGACAGGGACAGATCATAAAATGGATGATTGGATGAATCACGATAGGCCCCTCAGAACCCCCTACCCCTACCTGGACCTGGCACAATCCACGTCAATACATATCCAATTCAATAACTTGGCAAAGAACAAAAGGCATTTGAATGTAGCATGACAGCTGTAGGAAGATCCACTCTTAAAAGGATTGGGCAAAATGAATGGATGGCGTACATAAAACCCATACATCACGGTGGCCCCACAGAGCCCCTGCCTGTACAAGTCTGTCCTGGCAGGGCAGGACAGCGATCTGCCTCCATCAAGTTCAAAAAGAATTTGAATATAGCATGAGAGCTGCACGAAGAACCACTCTTAAAATGATTGGCAAAATGAATGGATGGTGTAGATAAAACCCATACATCACGGTGGCCCCCACCTCCATCTATATCCAATTCAACAACCTGGCAACTAAAGTTCAAAGGGCATATGAATCTAGCATGACATCTACTTGAAGATCCACTCTTAAAATGATATGGCAAAATGGATGGATGGGGTAGATAAAACTCATACATCACAGTGGGCCGCATAGAGCCCCCTGCCTGGACCAAGTCTATCCTGGCAGGGGCAGGATGCAATCAGCCTCCATCTATATCCAATTCAACAACCTAGCAACTAAAGTCCAAAAGGCCTTTGAATCTAGCATGACATTTGCTCAAAGATCCACTCCTAAAATGATATGGCAAAATGGATGGATGAGGTAGATAAAACTCATACATTGCACTGGGCCCCACAGAGCCCCCTGCCTGGAGTGGGTCTCTCCTGGCAGGGGCAGGATGCAATCCGCCTCCATCTATATCCAATTCAACAACCTGGCAATGAATGTTCAGAAGGCATTTGAATCTAGCATGACATCTGCTTGAAGATCCACTCCTTGATAAAAATGGATGGATGAGGTAGATAAAACTCATACATTGCACTGGGCCCCACAGAGCCCCCTGCCTGGAGCAAATCTATGGATGGACGGCATGGATAAAACCCATTCATCACCGTGGTCCCATGAAGCCCCTGCTTGCACCGAGTCTGTCCTGGCAGGGGCAGGACGCGATCCGCATTCATCTATATCCAATTCAACAACCTGGCAATGAGAATTCAAAAGGCATTTGAACCTAGCATGACAGCTACAACAAGATCCACTTGTACCCCTTCGATATTTTCATGTGGGAAGTTCAAGTTGTAACACAATGGGCTACAGATGATTATTATTATTACATTTACCCCAACTGCCCGATCCAACTCAGGTCCAGGCAAAGTGGGCCAGGGAGCATTTCAAAGCTACAATTACAATATCTCTACCTCACAGAATAGAACATCTTTCCAATCCTAGAGCTGTGAAAAACCTCCTACCTGTAGGCCACAACCGTGCAAAAAGACCCATGGGAGCAGCTTCGCGAACTCTCTCCGGTTCATCCTCATTTTGGTCCACTTCCTCAGCTTCATGGTTTTCCGTTTCTGGGTTCTGTTCTACCGTTGAGTCACCTCCAACATCCGCAATCTCTCCCGGTTTCTTGTCAAACAATCCTTTGAATTGTTTCTTAGCCTTTTTCTCAACTTCCTGTTTTACAAATATCAGTTGCAAAGGATCTACAGCCTAATAGAACTACAATTCTCATAATAATAATAATAACAGTTGAATAGAACTAAAATTAGATACTATAGAGAGGTATTATACAATGCTCTTCATGAACTGCTAATGTTTTCACTCATTCTTCTAGTGAGTCCCACCACGGATGAACAATACCAAGAAAATCACCGCCGTCAAACTATCCCAGCCATCCAATCAATGGACCTTTTTACTGTTGCATATGGGCGGTTAGCAATATTTTATAGCTGTTCATTTATTAGATGGCTAGTAGTGTCACGTGGGGGAGTTTGGTCCTGTGGGAATTGCAAATCGACAATGCGGCTCCCAATGTATTGTATGGGTCACAAAAAGGTGGGTCCCGACTTTAAAGAGTGCTTGTCTAAGTGAAAACCCCGACCGATCAGGGAAGCATTTGTGTATTTCCTCCCACACCATATGCAAACGAAACAAAAATAAATACTTGGGCTCTTAAACCCACCTGTTCCTTTTGCCTTAGTTTCGTAAGGGCAGCAGTAGCATCAGGTTCTGAGGATTTGTCGACTTCTATCATCTATCAGCATTTGGAAGCAACATGTCATTATTTCCTCAGGTACCTACAAGTATCAACCAGTAACAGCAAGATAAAGCCAGCAAATATACCATTTTAAAGTCGTTCCTTGCTTCATCGAAATCCCCAGCTGACATGTACGCAACCCCACGGCGATAGAGAGCTTTAACATGCGCAGGGCTCCCGTCTAGCACCTGAATTGCTCCATTGGAAACATACAAATCGGATTAACCAACATAAATATATAAATACGTATGGATATACATGCATGCATACACTTACATGATGTGTGTACACATACATGGAGTGGATTAGGTGCCTCCAAGAGCAAAACGTTCTCATGGTTCCATGCCATTTCTGCCCAAATGGCATATGGATGAGATCAAACGTGCTGTGTGTGTGTGTGTGTGTGTGTGTGTGTGAGAGAGAGAGAGAGAGAGAGAGACCTAAGTCCCGATTCTCGATCAGATTGCAAAACAAGGGCACTCATATGGATGCAAGCAGTACATGCCTAATTACTAGCATGCATACATGCCCCATACGCTGGCATGCAGAGACCACTGTGACAAATATCACCGAGATTTTGAAAATCACACAATATTCTCTCACAGAAAATTCATAAAATGAATTACCGCGAGATTTTCAACATCTCAGAAGTTTTAAATTTTTCGAAACGTTATCGTGGTTTTAACATAATAAATATTTAAAATTTTAAACTAATTAATTTCTACCAATATTTTAAATTTTCTAATTATTTATTAATTCAAAATAAATATTTTTAAATACTTCATTTCAGCGAGATTTCTCAATAACATCGCGAGAAAAATGTAAAAATCTGAAAATCGCCCAAGAAAAACCCGTGCCAAGAAATTGCCGAGAACAAGATTTTGTCACTGTGGTGGAGACAACTACCTACATACAAGCATTTCGGAGACCAACAATGCTTGAATATGGCATGAGTATGGCATGCACTAGCCACTAAAGAATTCAACACATACGACATAGATACATCAACCATTTTGAAGGATTTGTGCGTCCAAGACGCATGTACAACATACACACATGCCAAAATCACATATGGACAGACACCTGTTGTTATCCTTAGCTGACCAACAATCTCGTTTGGAGATGCCTACTGGTCAAGGTTCTAAAAGTCAGTCATGGAGTGCGATTTTCCTTGGGTCCACGCTATTATGATTTGTTCAGTCTTTAGCTAAAACCATCGAGTCATATTGTAGCTCACCTGGAACATGTACATGTTTGGGGATTCAACTAGGTTTGTTCTCAAGAGAAACCAGAGTCGTCTTGGTTACAACAATGTTTAATTCCTTTATACTTGTCATCTAGCCATAACCATTGTGACCAATATCACTAAGATTTTTAAAATCCTGCGATATTCTCGCAAAATTCTGAGAAAATTTGAAAGTGCTGATATTTTGAAAATCTTGCGATATTAATATATTATCGTGATTAAAAAAAAAAAAAAAACATGGACTGAAGCAGAGGATCACGAAATGAAATGCAACAAGTGGCGAACCAAGCACTTGTGCGTAGGAAGAAGTGAATCAATTAGAATGGAGACGAGGAGAGGCGAAAGGAAGAGAACAAGAAGCAAACACCCAACTTATTACCTTCCTTTCCCAACACCCACCAGATTAAATCTCTAGGGACCCTATCATAAGCTTTCCCTAAGTCAATAAAGACCATATAGAGGACCTCCTCTACCAATATTTCTCCACATCAATTGTCTACGTTGGAAAATAGCTTCAATGGTAGACCTCCCTGGCATGAAACCAGAGTGATTTTCTGATGCATTCGTCTCATGCCTTGCCGTTTGCTCAATCGCTCTTTCCCAAAGTTTCATTGCATGGCTCATAAGTCTAATACATGATAGTTAGTTCAACTCTGTCTCTTTTATTCTTACACTTAGGTACCATAGTACTTTTCTCCATTCATCTGGCATTTTCTTCGATCGAACAATTTTGTTGAACAACTTTCTCAACCAAAATAACCCAGTATCTCTCATACACTTCCAAGGGCCTTTCCTATTTTCATCTTTCTCAAAGCTTCTTTCACTTCATAAGGAAGTATACATGGACTCGGACATCATTTGAGTTTATGGTTCCTTCCACCTCTATGGTCTCAAGGGTGATCGTCACTTAAAAAGGTTTGAAAATAGCTTCTCCACCTTCCACTAATCTCATTGTTCTTGACTAGTACCCTCTAGTCATCGCTCTTAACGCTTTAACATGATCTAGGTCCCTTCTGCTCTCTTATTTTTGCAAGTTTTGAAAACATCTTTTTCACATATTCTTGTCCGCGATCTATTGTAAAGATCCATCACAAACCTAAAATTTAACTTCACTTGCTGCTTTCCTAGCAATCTTTTTGGCATTTTTATATTGTTAAGATTTTCAATATTTCTAGTCCTTGCCAGGCTTTGAGAATTTCCCAAGAAATTCCCTAGCAAAGAAAATGCCGAGAACAAGATTTTTTCCTCCCGACTATGGCCATAACCAACTTATGTGTACAGAGACAATTGTTGCCCTCCACTGACCAAAAATTTCGTTGGTTTTTTCAAAAGAAAGGTGGGCAGCATCACTAGAACTTTATTGAAAAAAGTGGGCCAAAAATCTCATTGTTGGAGATGCATATTGGTAAAGGTTTTAAACATCAATTTCGGTGTCTGATGGATCTGGGGCCCACACTGTTGTGCCTCATTTTTGGTTTTGTCTGAATCGAACAAGTGATATGGTAGCTCATCTAGAATATGTGTATGTTTTGGGTATTCAACTAGGTTTGTTCGCAAGAGAAACCAAGCCAACTGATCACAATGATACTTAAGTCTTCAGCTAATTCTAGGCCGATCCTGCTCAGTCCAGCTATGAGCACATTTAACTATTTTAAGCATTTCTAAAGTTCTCAATGATCTCATTCCCATCCATCAGTGCATTTCAAGGTAGCTCTTGAATGGGGGAACCTGTCAGGTACTGTAGGTTCTGTGAAACCAAGGCTAATTAAATAACCAAAATCTGACTATGCAAGCACTAGTGATGTTTAACGAAACTACACCCAAAACCCAAAAAGAACATTGCAATAGCCACAACGACTAGGACTTGACCAAATAACCCTTTGGTGAATCCCAACTGACCTAGTTTTGATAAGAAACACTTCATTTAAATTTCATATGTTAAAGAGTCAAAACCTTCCAAAGCAATATGCGTGATTAAACTTCCCAAAAACTAATCTCTAAGATCTTCATTTGATTTCCAAATCTAAATCCAGAGCATAGCATATAAAAAAAGACATACTTCCAAAAGTTTTAAAAAAAAAAAAAAAAAAATGGCGCCCTTTTGGTTGCCACAAATGAATTCATCTTATTTTATTTAATCGTAATTATGTATTAGAGATTTTTTTTTTTTTAAGGGATTAAAAATATAACCAACAATTTATGCAAAATAATCTCTAATACCTAGTTGATACTAACAAATATGAGATGAACTCATTTCTAAGTGGCTACCAAACAGGCCCTTTGAGGTTTACACACCCCCACAATTTTCCAGGTCAGGGGGACTCGGGGAACAAACCTTGTTACATGCTTCAATGGATTTTCTACATTCACCCATTTTCTGGTAGCATGCTGCCACATTTAGATGTAGCGAGTTCTGCAAGAATCAATAGTAAAGAAAACGATACTAAGTGAGAAGTTGCTGGACAAATTAACAACCTACACACTCTTCTAGAGTAAAAAAAAAAAAAATTATTCAATGCCACAAAGGAAAATCTCATTTTGTTCATAAGCTTGAAAGAGAACTGCAATATACGATCATGAATCATAACAGTGAGGAAACTTTTTTCTTTTTTCTTTTTCTTTTCTTTCTTCTTCTTTTTTTTTATTTTTGTGAAAGAATAGGAAACTTGAATAACATAAGCCTATTTGGAAAACCCCTTGGAATCCTCAAATCAGGGAAATGTAAAGGAAAAGTTAGTTATGTTCTATTTCCAATGTTTGTTTAGAAGCACAAGTTTCTATGAAAATGCATCTCCTCTTCAATTCCAATTGTTTGTTTTGCCATTTTGAAATGGGCAAATCTACCTAAACCAAGGAAAAGTGCAATTTTGACAACCTTAAACATCAAACCAGAAGGTCATAGCATTTTCCCACCAGCTGAGGAAATTGATTTACTAGGTTTTGTTGGGAAAATGGTTCTAGTCACTTTCTTAGGAATATTTTGGAAAATGAAATCAACTTCATCCTCTCAACAGAGAAAACTGTCACATCAGGAATTCACTTTCTTTTCCATGGTTGACCACAGTTCTCTCTAAACAAACAGGTCCTAAAAAGTAAATTATATTTCACTCAATTACTCATACTAAATCAGGTTGCTTGAAGAACATGCGAATAAAGTTCTCTTGATTTGCAAAAACCCACTTACTCTTGAATTTAAAAAGATTTTCCCTTCCTCGTCATCTTGTGGATTAACATGATTATACTCTCGAAGAACCTGTTGGGAAAAACAATTTATGTCATTAAATAAAATAAAGGGGAGCAATACCATGCAAAGAATTGATTTCTCTGCAGTACTTTACAGGGGTCTCAGGATTAAAAGAAGTTTCTCCTCCATACATTCTGCAGGATGAATGATCAAACAAGGATACAAGGTATTCAAGAGCAACAATTTGTTGAAGAAACAACATAGATAGATGGCAGAATTCCACAGTTTTTCGAAATGGCATGACAAACAAGCACTTGGGGTTCTCAACAGATTAACTGTGGCTGTCAGACAAAACACAAGATGGTGAACTTCATAATTTCAAACGACTTCCAAAAGCAGCTCGTAAGTATCACTAGGTAGCTAAACTGGGTTCACAAGGCTTTGAAAAGATAGTGGGGAAACAGTTCCAACACTGTGGGACCATGATATGAGGTTAGGATTGATGCCTCTACTATTAAAAATAACCTAGACACTAACCGTGGCTGTCAGACAAAACACAAGATGGTTAACTTCATAATTTCAAACGATTTCCAAAACCAGCTCGCAAGTATCACTAGGTAGCTAAACTGGGTTCACAAGGCTTTGAAAAGATAGTGGGGAAACAGTTCCAACACTGTGGGACCATGATATGAGGTTAGGATCGATGCCTCTACTATTAAAAATAACCTAGACGCCATATTTGCAGCATCTGTGTAACACAATAATTGCTATATACATGAAAGAATGCATGCCTTCTCATACTTCGCCTTGGCAAGTTCAAATTTTCCTTCTTTAAATAGCCTGTTTCCCTGAAAATGAAGAACAGTGTTCCAAATTAGAATTTCTTCAATCAGAAGCATAGCATTACAAACCCTGCACATGATTATTAGAAATTTAAGATCTACAATCAAGGAGTTAATGATAAATAAGCCAAAAACCGAAAGCAATTTCAGAATGTGCCTTGTTGACATACTACCAATGGAAAAAAATACAAATAAATAAATTTTTTTTTTTAAAAAAAAGAATATGATATGTGACCTTAAGAATGGATCCATTATGCATGTAAATAAGTTTTGTAAAAGGCTAACTTCATTAGTACAAAACTGACCAAAGTTTCCAAGTCACATGCCAGAACTAATATGTCAATAAGACTTGCGCCAAAGAATAGAGAACATGAAAAATAACCTAATATTTGCAGAATAACCATAAAACACTAGAAACCAAATTATACAAATTCGGTCTCATACCGTGTTCTTAATTTTGTCTGCTTCATCCATTATACTTTTGAAGCTTAAACCAGTCCAGTCCTGTAAGGAATTCAAAACACACATAAGCAAAGTGAAATTTGCCACTTTAACAAGGCCAATTTATGTATTAGAAAAACATATCAAACTAAACAAGCACAAATGCATTTTCTTGAACTGAATTCACTTGATTCGCATCTGGCTGAACTGCTGACCCCTACATTCAAGTTTTAATTTGGACTTTTGGAGCTTAAGAACTGCATATTTGAAGGAGGTTAAGAACTGCATATTTGAACTAAAAAAAAAAAATTTGTGGTTCATTGGTAAATCATACAACAAAATCAAATAGTACATATCAATTGGGTAAAACTTTATAAGGGTTCCAGAAGAAGACAGTTATATTAGGTCTTTTCTTAGCCATATGACAGTTGTCAACTCCATTGGGCTTTTAGTTAGATAGTGCCACATATGATGACTTCCCCATTACAAGACAGTGCTGAAAAATGAAACAAACTACAGGGAAATTACATAACTCATGAAGAAACAACATCTGATGGGAGTAAACATTCCATACAGCAGAATCAACCGCATACATAGGTTACCGTACTGCAATTTTCAAGGCTACTCGTATGCAAAAATCAATGATTGAGGCAGTAATCAATTACCTTGGGCATTTCAAAACCAAGCAATTCAATTTCCCACTGAACATGAGCACCTTCTGGAACATTTGCAGGCCTGATCACAAAAATAAGTTTGTATTAAATGAATTTAAGCATGAAGCCACAATCTAATCACATAACGGAAAGTTGATTCTATTTGGAGAAATCACCTTGGAAATTTGTCATATGCATAATCAGGAGGGCATGTGACGAGAGCTACCTCTCCAGGCAGCATAAGGCGAACACACATCTCAAGCCCCTCAGGCACCTATCATACAATGAAAGAAAAATACATCTCAACAACTGTAATTTGATATACATACCAGTTATAAATAAGCAGCCATGAATAAAAGCTGAAAATGGATGTTCTGCAAACAGATCTAACATTTGAAGCCACACAATAACGTAAGCAGGCTCCAATCTCTATAACTGAAGGCCCAATACACTCGCAATTCAATTTTCACAGAATCACAAACCAATCTCAACAGATCCACATAGGGTTGGATATTTTTTTAATCCTGAAAGATTTCTTGTAAAAATGAATCACCATTTTGAGCATTGTAATGACACTTGCTTTTTTGCTAGATTTCCTCAACAAAGCAAAAGTTACCATGAAATTCCAATGAGGTCCTGAATACCCTCTGAGTCGAGGAAGCTATTGAGCTTCTTACCACATAGCTCATAATATCCAATGAGACGGGAGACCAAACTCAAGAAATCAATAATGCCTTCATGAAGAGGCCAACCTGCTCATATTAAATTTAGCTTAACTGGCAGAAATAACTCTGGCTCCATAGAAATAACTGAATGGTTACTGTTGTCACCACACCTCTTCCAAGTTCCAACCAATCTTCCCCAATGAATGTCACTAGCAGTCATGCATCAGCAGTCACCAAACCTAGCCACCCACACATGATAATATAGCAAACTTGCACAAGATTCACTCCAGCCATCAGGTAGGCTCCATCACTAAATGCCCTGGCCAAAATGCAATCATTCATTCATCAGGTGGGCCACACATTAGAAACAGAATGGACAGTTAAGACAGGATGGACATGCTCGGCATTCAACATACATGTGTGACACACCTGGTGAACACACTAGGCAGGGGCACATTAAGGGTGGTGAGCCTGTTGAATGGTGGGGATCTCTGAGACACGTCAACATCATTTGGGAACCTGGGAAGTCTCCATTTTGACAACTGCAGATGCAAGACTGCAAGTAGCATTCCACATCTTCCCCAGTCTCACAATGAGAACAAAGAAGGCAGTAACCATCATAATCAATTTTCCAAAGACGAAAAACAAAAGTTACGTTTGACTCTATATTATTGGAGACCTCAACTGATGTCAGAAGAGTTTAAAGACGGGTAATCTTTCCCATCACAGACCACTTTATAAATTATTATTTTAAAAAAATTATAATTTAAAAAAAAAAAAAAAAAAAGGCAAACTGAAGAGAGAAAAGATGAAGCATAAGTTATGCAAGGAGTAAAAGCTCTAGGTAGCTAGTGATTGCTGGGATATGGTTGTGAAGGTGCAGAAAACCAGGTCCTATAGAAGTGCTTGGTAGATTTTTACTCATGGGTACATTTGTTCTATTTTGATTCTAGAAATTGGCACAGGAATTAGCAACAACATTAGAACACTAACATATGGATAAACAGAAAATCTTTCAATGTTATAAATATCAGGTGAACTAGCCTGCTGATATTGACTAAAATTGGACCATCAGGGATTCAGGATATTTCAAGAAAACAGCAGAATTGAAGAGGTAAAAGATGTGAAACTCACTAGTCCTTCTCCAGAACCAAACTCCAAAGGCTGATCATCATTATCAACTCTCGTATCATAGAACACCGACCTTTCCTTGTTAAGAAGCATGCCCTTATAGTGCACACGTAGTAGACTATCATGAAGAGGGCAATCCATAGGAAACTCACCTGACATTCACCAATATAATATCAGCATCAAATGATATATTCCGAAATGTAGAACCACTAATATACAAAGGATATATCTCTCTTGGGAAATGCAGGCTACGCCATGTACCAATTGAAATTGATTAGATAGCAATTTTCAGCTGATTTATATTTGCCACAATCAAAGATCATCTGTTAGCTTTAGATAGCATAGATCTTCTTTGTTAATGTTGGATAGATCCAGAGACAAATGATAGTGCAACCGTCAGATAACAATTCCTGTAATAGTAATGCTTTACACAGATTAATGACCATCAACAAGGAACCCAACAACTAGCAATCATCAAGTTAAGCATCAGGCAACATGATCAAAGACAAGCAGTTTGGATGGGCACCGATGCCAGATAGCAGACATAAGTAGTTGTATAGGACTGGATGTCCATAGAAAAGCAGGCTTCTAGCATATACGAAGTTGAAGGAGAAGCATTCATTAAGTTTCCACTGATATTTTTGTGTTGTATCAACAATACGAAGCTTTGCTAACATAGAGCGGATTTGGTGGGATTGATTAACAGCTTCAAGGTGGAAAATGCAAGCTTCCAGGTTTCTCAGCTTCAGTTCACCTACAATACAATCCTTCCCTATGATGCCAAGGCCTCTCCAGTTGACAAACTGAGGAAGACTGTTCACTACTTTGAATTTTGTATCTAGTCTCAGGATCAACATTCACAAAAGTGACACGGTTGTTGTTAGATTGGATTCTACAGCAGTTAGCAGCTTCGCAGGGGTGTTTGGTTGCAGGTCTAGAAGCTTTCCTTCATCTTATTTGAGCCTCCCATTATGTATCAGTAAACTGGCCAAGCATCTGTGGGGTATGTGACTGAAAGGATCAAAAGGAAACTTTCATATTGGAAGCACATGTTTCAATCACTATGAGGGAGAATTACCCTTATTAAGGTGGCAACGTCTGATATGCTTTTGCACTTTATGTCCTTATTCCACTATCCCTACCAGTACCCTCAGTAGACTGGAAAAGATTCATAGAGACCTTTACAGACAGGCTCGGCCAATGGCCACAAGTTTCACCTTATGGAGTGAAGTGTGCAAACCAGTTACCGAAGGCAGAGCTAGTATTAAGAGTTGATGAGCATGAATACTGCTCTTCTAGGGAAGTTCTGTGGAGATTTATGATGAAGGCAGAGCTAATACTAAGAGATGAAGAGCATGAATACTGCTCTTCCAGGGAAGTTCTGTGGAGATTTAGGGTGGAGGATTGCCTTCGGAATAGGGTTATATTTTGCCAATTTGGGGTGGAAACAGGATGGTGGCTCAATAAGGCCTCTTCAAAGCTTCAGGTGCTTGGAAGGCAATTTTCAAAATCATTGAGCTTTCAACAAGGAAATTGTGTTTAGTGTGGAGAATAGTACGTGCATTCTGTTTTAGAAAGATGTTTGGTGCTCTAATCAGGCCCTTTGTGAGATTGACCCTCGTTTGGCTTATGTAGCAGTCAACAGAAAGGTTATTGGCGCTTGATGCATTTCCATCTTGGGGACCAAGTGGTTTGGGGCCTCATTGAGAACTGAAGGAATTTATTTAGTCACATAAAGGTCCACCCATGATCATTGCTTTTGATTGGTTAGTGGGTAAGAACAGAGTGCTGATAGCTGACAACCTTCAGAAAAGACATATTAACATCACAAATGTAAGCATATTGTGCCTTTGGGATGCTGAGTCGATGAGTCACTTAATTATGGATTGCATCTTCACCAGGGCAGCTGGGGGCATTTCCTCGACCTCTTCCAATGTAGCTGGGTAATGTATCCCTTGATTGAGTTGTTCTTTTATGGTTGGCATGGGGGAAGAGCTGGGCAAAAAGGGATAATCTTGTGGAGACTATAATGCAGGGGCATTTTCACACCGGGCTCGAGTGGGGTGGCCTGTGGGATGCGGGGGCACACTCGGGGTGGGCGGCCTATGGAACCCATGTGATTTGAGGCATGTGTGAGGCGGGTGGCTTGTGTGAAGCAGAAACCATGGATTTGGGGCCCACGAGGAGGGTTCAGCCAATGACCTAACCCATGGATGTGGAGCTTGGTTTATGAGATAAAGGGATTAATTCGTCATGCTTTAAGTTCGAGCTTTTAGAGCAAGTGGCTAATTGCCCTGCATTAGACTATCTTCTCGCCGGCCTATGGTCTATTTGGTCCAAATTGAGTAATGTATGCTTTTGCAATTGTCAATTTTGCCCATACGAGGTCTTCTGTAAGGCCAAGTTGAATGTGGTTGCCAGGGCATTGGTGCTCAAGCCTTTTGCATGCAATTTTTCATTCTTGTTTGCCCACTCTCTCGCAATTTTGCAGGGTGTAAATTCCCTGTCAATGCCATCTTCTTTTTTAATAAAATTGAGTGAAACATGTGTAGCTTCGACACATGAAAATCATTAACTCTGCCAACAGGATCCTGCCAACATAAAAGCAAGAAATTAAAGTCGATCATACAATAATAATATGAATGCATCAATTGGTCCAAGAATTTACTGTAAAATAGTAAAGAAATTTGTATACACTTTTTATACATTATAAAATATTAAAGATATGGGGCTCATTTCCACAGGCCCAAGGGCATCGTCTAAAAAGGGCCCTATCATTAAGGGTACAACATAATCCAGAAAATCAGCTGACACCATGGCTAGAGTCCAGTTCAATGCACCGATTATGTGCTCCTTTTGAACTTCTGCAGTAGAGGTACAAAGTGTACATTCTTTCTTCTAGCAAACATGATATCTTTTTACCTATCAAGTGCTCTTTTGTCTTAATTTTCCATAGTTAATTGTAAATACGATGCGCAATTGAGATTTATCTGTAAAGGTATACATAATGTATGAAGTGGACACAGGTATATTGACATCAGAAGGGTCAGAGTAGTTTCATGCGCAAGTATTCTGATTCTTAAAAGAAACAAAAAATTAATGATGAGGGAGGATAAGCAAGTCTTCCTCCCCTGTTTCTTGTAATCATCATTCCCCTTCACTCCCTCTCCCCTCGATCAGGGGAAAAGAGTTTACTTGAAGGGGGAGTTATCCCTCAATGCAGAACCAACTATTCCTTGCAAATGAAGAAAATGAGTGGCATTCTTTTAGAAAGACCTATTTTATTTGATTGCACTCAGGGTAGAGGTATCATGCTATGCCAATGCCAGTACGAGGTATCATCCATATTATCAATGCCAGATGAAGAAGCATTTTAAAATTCAAACATATGTAGTAGAAAGATATAGAACAAATAGAATCCTATAGTTGCATAGCACTAAGTCACTATAAAATATTAAAGTAGATATAGAATGTTTAGGAGCATGCTAAAACCTTATAGTTACATACTACAGTCACGAAGTTCATGCAACGTTATCCGTCTTATATTTATTTAAATTTTGAACCAACTAAAAACGTAAGAAGAGACGACCTCTTCCATCAACAATGCGGCGTTTTATGAGACGCCCATCACCAAGCATATCCCGCACCTGTCAACATGTATCCTGAGAATTAGAAGAAAATACATCTCTACCGAGAGGAAAATATACAGTAACTATGCATATCTATCTATTTGATTGATTATGTGCACATTTATATCTATTTTCCCCACAATCTGGTTTACAGTCTTGTGGTAATAAAGGACTTATTTTGAGAAAAAGGTAAGCATAGGTGGACACCAAGAAGAATTGTGCTGATATAGTAAGGAGGTGTCAGATGCAGTAGATCGATGCACATCGATTTCTCCTTTTTCTCAAGTCAACAGAAGCAGGCTAAAATATGAAAATAACAGGTGGGTTCACATCAAATTTGCAGAACCTTGGAAATTGTCCTTATCTTCTCAATGACTTAGTTGACGGACCAAACATTTCATTTGATTGTGCATGGAGCAGTGAATGAGATTGCAGACAACTTCGCTACGGAGAGTGTCAGTTGATCTCTTCTCTGTATTGGGAATGTTATCCCTCCTATTTCAGTTATTTCAATTTTCTTTATTTTGAAAACAAAAAATGAAAATGGGTTTTCGGAAATTAAACCAACAGCCTTTATCCCTAAATGACATTTTATAATTCACTGGGATCATCTTTTTTTTTTCTTGACTGAGGGATTAGAAACTAACCCCAAACTCTACAGCACAAACAAACAGACTCACATAACAGCAACTGATACAATACAAAAAGAAGCCACAGCCTATTTCAGGTCTTCCACAATCAATTCCATCTGTAATCACCCCTGGTTTTGCCAGCTTGTCCATCAGAGTGTTCCTTGGGATCTTCATAAACTGATCCATTACAATACTCATGTTGATCCATTAAAATGCTCGAGGCTAATTGGCATTCAACTTGGAATGCAGTTTTTTTCTTTTTTTTTCTTTTTTTTTTTTTTTGAAAGGTGGAAAAGGTGAAATTTTGCTCAATTTTTCTTGTGGAATATTTTCCCTGATCTTCCAATGGGTGGTCTCATAATGGGCTGGGATGAATATTCATCATCATTGCATCATGTGAAGAAGAGAAGGCGAGCACAGGTATTTTCTAGCTAGTGGTTACCAATGTTTTAAATATCGATGATATCAGCCAATATATCCCACGATATGTCTTGTATCCCACCTACGCGATACGAAACGCACAAGTAGTGCCAATATATCCCACATGTTCAATCCGATGAGCATTTTCAATTTCCGATCCCTTTTTTGTTGAAATTATGTTAAATCGGTGTCAAATGGTTACAAATCCATTGGTTCTTCATGTTTTGCATGAAAAATCATGGAGTTGGGGCTTTGATTTCGATATCCCTTGGTTCTCCATGTTTTATTCGAAATTTTCCTTCAACCAGCTGTTAATTGAGATTAATTTCAAAGTATTTAAGAGTATTTGATGAAATGATCATCACAAACACTCTAATTTTGAAATTTGAGTGTAGGTTGTCCGATTTGGGGTAAATACAAAATTTCCCCAATTTCTCCCAAATTGCTTGCAATGTTGCACTCCAAACATGAAATCAAGCATGTATGAGGGTCGTTGTACTGATTTGTTAAGTCCTTGTCAATTTTCTGAAAATAAAATTTATTTTTTAATTAAAAAATGAAATTTCCCTTCATCCAGCTGTCAATTGAGACTAATTTCGAAGTATTAAGGACTGTTTGATGAAATGATCATCACATATACTTATGCATTCAATTTGAATATAGTTGCATTAGTTCAATCAAACAATGCATAGCTTAGGACCCTATATAAAGGAAACCTATTATGTTCACTTCTTTTTGGAGATGTTATGATTTAAAAGTGTGTATTAAGGTCATTTTTAACAATCCCTGAAGTTTCATTGAAAAATTCAACCACTTTCCTAATGGTTTCCAATATTTCCCAAAAAGTGCAATAAATTAGGGTCGATACAAATGATATATCTCATGCAATAACCGATACATATTTGTATCCCAAGGACGCGACACATAACGTGATACCGATATTTCGAACACTGGTGCTTACAAGACATGAAATTAAACTCCCTTCATGGGCACCATCCTGCAATGATGCTGACTCATTGACCTTTAATAGTCAAGTGTCATAAGTTGTAGGAATGTTCATACAGTATTCATCAGTGCAAATATTCTCATAGCTTGAAACCCAGTATCGACCATAGAACAATTACAATCGCAAAGATGTACTTTAACTAAAGTTCCAATACACAATGAGGACAATGCATACCTGAATAAAGTGGACTAACTCCACTTCAAACTGAACCTCTTCAAAGCCATCAACCACTGGCATGAAAGGGGACTGAGTTAAGTAAAGACTGCTAACGTATATTATTGCCTTCTCCCCTCGTGCCATTGTTCCTATTCCCATCTCAAGCCCTTTAGGTACCTAAACTAAAAATAAACAATAACAAACATCAAAATGGAAATAAAAGAAACCACACATATGGGTTACGAGTAGAACTTCATAAAGTTGCAATACACGAGCATACAATCTAATCCGAACAATATTTCAATGCCTATGGCTTTCAAGGAACAAAGAAATTGGGATACTTCACTATTACCAACCTCAGCTTTACCAAAGGTAAAGAAAAACGGTTCTCCTTCTGTGTGGGAAAGAATCACTTTTCCATCGCCTGTCTTTGCTGTAACCCTGAAAAGAACAAGACATCTGTTAAAAGAACCTTTTAAAAGTAAAGTATAGATCATTCAAGATTTTCTTCTTCTTTTTTCTTTTTCTTCTTTTCTTTTTTTTTTTTTTTTTTTTTTGAGAATTAAATATTTTTTTTCTGAGGGGAAGAAAACATATCAAGGAAAAACATGAAAAAGAAATGACAGAATTGCTGCTGGATCCCTTTTTTTTATGATATAATATACATAAAGTCTCCGAGGACACAAATACAAGTTATTCAAGATTAGGATCTACTAACTCATCAAAATAGAGAATCTTACATGCATGTGTAATTGTAATAAACCAATTGGCCAAAGACGATAGAAATATGTAAGCATCCCACAATGCTCCAGTTTTCACACTTGTAACTTCATTCCCTGCTGAGTCATGCTGTACTTACACTCATAATGTCATCTCTTGCTAAGTCATGCCATTCTTTTCTTTTCTTGTTTGTTTATCAGTAACTGGTTATTTTCCTTTTTGTCAGTAAAAAGAGAATTTATTAAGAAGGTGAAGCCAGCCAACGACAACATCCCTCAACGGACCACCACCACTCCCAACATCAACGGATGACTACCCACTAAAATCTTCCCTCCTAAAACAAACCCCTTTAGGGAAAATACAGAAGAAACAACTCTAGACCTTACCTTCTCAATACGGAGATAACATTAGATGATCTATTTTGAAATGTTCAATTGCACTGCTGCTTCCAAATTACGGAACAGATCACTGCCAAGAAGGCTTCCCTCCAAAGAAACCATCTTATATAGAGACATTCGACAGCCTCCATATTTCTTAGACAGACACATGATGCACCCATTCATGATTATGTCTAATCAACTATCTATCATCAGGATCTTGGCATGATGGCTGCCCAACCATACACTATTATCCTTGGGGGATGTATGGAAGGACCAAATACAAGATGACAGCTTGTTCAATTCTCTCTCAAGTCTCACCCCTCATGTGCACATAACAAGATTTGACTGAAGAGTCACTTGATGGTTCCCACTTCCACACTCTGATATCCCTTCATACCAGCAACCACCACGTTGGTTCCCACTTCCACACTTTGATATCCCTTCATCCCAGCAACCACCACGTTTTCCCACCTCCATTAGTGAAACAAAGTCGTTCCTCATGTTTCTTCTAAAGATTGGCATCCATGCCCACTGACACCCTTCCCAACAGACATGCTTATTAATTCTCACACCTTTAGATAAAACCATGTAGCGAATCTAACTCCATGCTTAGTGGCCTTTCACAACACAGAATCTTCCCAGAATCTGATCCCTGGGCTATCTCCAACTTTTCTAATTTGGTGTATCTAATGACTAAATTCTTGATGTTAAGGATCACTTTCCACAGCCCAAGCCACAATACCACGTGATCGCTCAACTAGACCACAATACCTTCTAGTTACTAATTTATTACTGAAACATGAATTCATGATAACAGTTAACTATCATCACCATCATCTAATTCTTATCCCAATTAGTTGGGGTCAGCTACATGAATCCTGTTCCGCTATTGAAATGTCATGTTGTAGGAAAATATATCAGTAATGGTGA
Source organism: Magnolia changhungtana (assembly GCA_030180095.1). NCBI lineage: Eukaryota > Viridiplantae > Streptophyta > Magnoliopsida > Magnoliales > Magnoliaceae > Magnolia > Magnolia changhungtana. Next base: position 8,436,008 of record JASAUF010000391.1, on the reverse strand, counting down.
AAATGTATCGTGTCGAAATGAACATGCGTAGAAGCTATAATTGTAAACCAAGATCAAGTCTGTGGAAGCATTGGGACCCACGGTACATTGTCATTGAGAATGTCATCTTGGAAGTTTTACAGAAGGAAGTTTTTCTAAATAGTTAGAGAGGATCTAAACATGATTTGTTGGCTATCATCAATGCCCATAAAAGTTATAGAATCCATACCTATTCTGAAGCATGATGCAATAAATTGCATTTTACAGAAGGAATTAAATATAACAGCAGGTTAAGAAGAATAAGTACTTAACCATAGTTTTACTTCATATGGTTCCCTTGGTGATTCCCACCCTTGCCCTTCATTTATTATCTGTCCAAGAAAAAAGATAAATATGATAATGCTTGAAGTACATTTAGAAACAGAGCAGTTATTGTCACTGCTCATGTAGCAACAGAAGTCATTTGAACATATTGCAGTACCTTCTTCAAAACTCCTAAATCTTCACTGACGACCTGAAAACCAGAGAAGCAAAGCCAGTTTATAATTACAAGAGGTTGAATACACCTGAATGACAAATTCTAATATGGGGAGAAAATATTTTTGTCATGGATGATATCATCAATGTAAGCCTGGCGGAACTCACAGTTGAAACCAAGATCACCGTACGTCTATCATTATATGGGAACAGTTGTTAAGAACTTGAGAAGGTATGTGAGCCATAAACAACAAACTGATTCGTTATCAAGTGGCTGAGAAAAAACAAAATAATTCTAAAGATGGAGGAAAGGTAATGGTATGTTTGGTTGCACCAAATTTCATGAACTGTGATGAAATTTTGAACCGAATTAGACTAATTAAGCTTGAAATTTCATAACATTTGGCACAACAAAATGCACCCTACACTGAAAGATTGAAAAGCAAAACACAAAACACAGTGCAAAACCAATGAGCTTGATAGCTGGAGGCCTTCAATAATGTTGATAATTCATGGCCTTCAGCCATAAAAAGAGCCTTATTATGATTTACTTGACAGAAATTATTGAACCTGAATACATGCTACAATATATTTATGCAATAGGAAAGATCAACGGCCACATGTCAGATATATAATATTCCTTGCCTTGACTTTAAAGAAATCTATCAGCTCAATCTCAAAATGAAGTTCATCACGTTCGGGGAAACCTTCTGGAACTGCAACTGGACAATCAACTTCACCGTAGTGTAGCTCAGGCTTCATCTTGAACTGAAACAAGGAAAGACAAACAAAACAACAAAAATATCAAATAGAGAAGCAGACAGTTTCCTTTTGTTAAAACTAATCACACTAGTAAAGACTTTTAAAGGGGGGGGGGAAAGCACTAGTGAAGTCCCAAACCTTCCCAAGAGCAATTCATGCTCAATTTGCTTCAATGCTCATAGCAGAGAATTAGTTAGCCATGAATCATGGGCCTCAGCAAAGATACTGATGCATAGGATCTCAAACATGTATGCCCCATGCTTTTATGATCTATATGGTTGATCTGATGGGCTCCACTGTGAACAGCCATGCCAAAATCTTCCAGATTGGAAGATCCTAAACCTTTTATCTTAGTTTGATCTACTCATCAGTTCTCATTAAATGTCGGCTGTTTGATGCAGGACCATCAGATCATCAAAAGGTTGGATAGTGAACCCAGTTGATGGCTAATTGAAGATAATACCCATCAGTCCCCATAGAAGATCAGAGCAAGCCAATGGTCCTGATTGAAGATCAGGCCAGTCTAAGGGTCGAGGTTGAAGATCTGGACCAAAACAGGGGTCCAGATAAAGAGCTGGACCACACCAACAGTCCAGATGGAAGATCTGGACCAAATCAAGAGTCTGGTGGGACTGAGGGACCCATAAATCCAATTGGTAGCCAGATTTATGTACTGATTGGACTGTGGAATACACATGTCAGACCATGTACTTTTTTAAACATATCAAGTAAAAGAGGGGTTTTGTACAGCCATACAGCCCCATACATTTGTAAGTAGAAAATAGAAATTGAAGGGGATTTGGATTCCTTGGTAGTTTCCTTAGCTTATTTCCAGCTGTTAATATATTTTGATGTGTGTAAGCAGGTTGTCAAATGTTTGCCAAGCAATCATAAGAATTCCTGTTTGGATTTTCAACAAAACAAGGAGTGTAAATCCAACCCCAAATAGTTGGGGCAAGGCTGTGATGATGACGATGATGATAAACACTAAGAATGAAAGTAAGCATATCTCCATTAGATCAAATAAATGGAATAGAACCATCTTGTTGACATGGATGGCCATCGTTAAGCTATCAAGGAGTAATTTTTGTAGATGCAACAGCAATCCAATAACTCAGGATTGATTTATGCCATGAGAAAAACAAGTTCTGCACAAGAAGATGCAGATAGATTTCTTAGAAAAGGAATTCAAGAAAAATAAATGTAGAGTGCAGGAAAGTTCTCCAGAATGTAGATCTACTCAAATCAAAGAGCTCATAGTTGTAGTAATGCTGTTAACTAGAATTGTTCAATGTCTTTTATATCATCATGGTAATGCCAGCATCATCAGCAACACCACCACCACCATCATCATCTCAGCCTTCAACCAGCCATTCAAGGTCTGCTTCTAAAAGTTATACACACCAACCACAGCTCACGTGGTAGACTGAGTGAAGATAACCTTGTTTCAACACTGAGGTCTTAGTATCGACTCCCGAGTGGGGTGTGGCTAACAGTGGGGTGTGTGCTAACATGCTAACCAATATATATATATATATATATATATATATATATATATATATATATATATATATATATATTAAGGGTTTGCTTCTAAAAGTTATATTGCAAAAAATTTACAATTGACTGCCTATCAGACGAGATAGTAATTCAATAACATATGGTAAAACCACTTTTTACCAAAATGCAATTTATCAGCCTATGGAGTTTTGGAGGATATACCATTGCCACTTCACCCTTCAACATGGTAGGAATTCCTTCACACAGTCCCAATATCATCTTGCTTTTCCCCAAGACATATTTTATGAGATTACCTTTGCCTGGGACACAAAATAAATGTGCAAACAATCAAATTAGCTCCAGCGCCAACTTAAATGAATTGAGGTTTTCCTTATACTTATAGATGGGTCTTAATGACTAAATCTTTATGATATATGGGTCTTAAATCATGAGTTTCTCCAACAGAGAGGCCGGAGAGCTGATCACAATTCCCTCCTTGTCAGAGCATCACTGACAAGACCATATAATAAATCCAAGAAGGTGAGGTCCAGCCACTCATATGAGGCAATCCTCCAAATCATATTAGAAGATAGGAACACCAAGCAGAGAACATAAGATAAAAGTAAAAAATATATTCTACATCCAAGTAAAATTACAGTCAAAAAGATAATTTTTCATGTGCCTAGAGCAGATGGACTATAAAATACAGGACATTCATCAAAATAAAATAAAAGATACAGAACATTTTAAAAAAGAAGAAGAAGAAGAAGAAGAAGAAGAAGAGGATGAAGAAGAAAATAGATGAGCATGAGCGATTAAAACTTCGTCACTAAAATAATAATGAAAATGTAGGATGGAGAAACATATATCATTAGGTCTACAATTTCATTACACAATATGCAAATGTAGCTGGAAAATTCTTACAGAGAACAGACCAAAGACCATTTATTCTCAGTGGCCACTGAATATACTTTGCAAGAAGTTATAGAACCAATGGAGCACAACCACTCATAGAATCAACTGTTGGTAGTGAATTTGCAAACAGCACAAGAGGCTACCATGCCCAGCAACAGATTGATATACTCTGAGTCAATGCACAACTGTTGAATCAGATATGCTGGGTTTTGTTAATGAATTCTTCGATAGTGGGTGCCTGTCAACTAAAATGGGGTGTTCTTTTATCGCTCTGATTCCAAAAAGTTAAGTGGCTGAGAGTCTGAAAGACTTTGGGCCCATTAGCTTGATCTGTTGTGTATACACGATCATGGCTAAAATTCTCAGTCAAAGATTTCGGGTAGTTCACCCTAAAGTTATCTCTGTACCAAAGCGCCTTCATTGTGGGTAGGCAAATCCTCAACACAGTGCATTGATGGCGCACAAACATCTGGACTCCTATCATTGGGGTGGTATGGTAGTCAAGTTATCCTTCGTAAATTAGATTTGCAGAAGGCCTACGGCTTCGTAGACTGGTCCTCCCTTGACTATATGTTGGGTAGTATTGGTTGAGGGGCTAAATGGTGATTGTGGATCAAAGTACGTGTCTCTTCAGCCAGGTTCTCAGTTTTAGTCAACGGCTCCCCCTTTGGGTTCTTCCGTGCTTCTAGGGGTCTTTGGCAAGGAGATCCTCTCCTCTCACCTTTTTTGTTTTTAGGTAGTTTCTGAAGCCCTCAATAGGATGTTGGGTAGGGGCCAATTAGTGGGTTTGTTCTGGGACTTTCAGATCGTATGTGTTCATCACCTGCAATTTGCTGATGATACCCTTATTTTCTATGAGGCCGAAGATTCCATGGTAGATAATCTCCGAAAAATCATTAGGTGCATTGAGGCACTTCTGGTTGGTAATCTAGCCAAAAGAAAACTTTTGGGAGTTCATCTGTCCGAGGAAATAGCTTGTTTGCTGGGATTTTTGGGTGTCAAGCTGGATCTTTTCCTTCCTCCTAATTGGCTTTGCCTCTATGTAGTAGTGGCAAGCCTTCTAAATATCTTTAGGACTCAGTGTTTGAGCGTATGGAAGGAAGCTTTCGCCGTGGAAGAACAAGTTCCTTTCCCTGGGGGGAAGAATCACCTTGGTCAAGGTGTCCCTTTCGAACCTTCCCCTCAACTTGTGCCCTAAGTCAGTCCATCAGAGGATTGGTAAATTTTGTAAAGATTTTCTATAGTGGGGGGGTGTATTCGCAGTTTGGAAGAGGCAAATTTTGTGCATTGGGGGAAATGGGTCTAGAGGCTTTGCAGGGAGGAAGGTTGCTGGTGGAGATATGTCATGGTAGGAAAATATGGTCCTAACGACAAAGGTTGGTGAATTAAGGAATCCTCCCTCTATCGAGCTTCCTCTATTTGGAAAGCTGTAGCTCAGATGGCTTGTCTTGTGTTTTCAGGTCTGGGCTTTGCAGTTGGGGATGGTTTGAGGATCAGGTTTTGGGAGGACACTTGACTTGGTGTGGTGACTCTCCGCTCCAAGTCTGTTTTCCTGCTTTGGTTCACCTTTATCATGTTCCTAATATCTCAATGGCTGGTTGTTTTTTGGATGATGGTAATAGGGGTACCTGGATTCCTCCTTGTCATCATAATTTATCAAATTCTGAGTTTGATGGTTTGGAAATGCTCCTTTCCTGGCTGCAGGGCCTTTCCCCATCATTGGGTATTGTTGATTCTTGGGTGGCTGATTGATAAGTCTGGGTTGTTTCTGGTGAAGTCCTCCTACAGCATGTCGAGCAGCTCGGGAATCCTGCTAGTTTCCATACAGATCATGTTTGGTTGTATGGTGCTCCCTTGAAGGTGGCAGCTTTCGCCAGACTCGCGGGTAGGAACCTCATCCTTATTGTCGACAATCTCCACAAGAGGGCCTTGGTGCTTCCGAATGTTTGCTTGCTTTGTCTTGGAGATGAGGAATCGGTGGACCATCTGTTTTATCCACTGCCCTTTTATCTCTAAAGTTTGGCATGAGGCCCTCTCCTGATTCGATATATCCTAGGTGAGCCTTTTTCGGTCTTGGCACGCTGCTAGGATTGGGAGGAGAAATGTGTCTCGGTGGAACCTTGCTCTTCTAGCTGTTCTTTTTGGGTGATTTAGGGAGAAAGAAGTAACCGCTGTTTTCACAACTTAAGTGGTTCGATCAGGGGGGTTGTTTTTCGGGTCCATTTGTATATCAGGGATTGGGATCCCAATGGGGTTGCCTTTGCAATTTTCTCTTTCTTTTTTCTCTTTTGTTTTTTTTTTTTTCCTGCTGCTTCTGTTTTTCTTTGCTGCCATTGTGGCTTTTAATAAATTGCATTATCTTTCAAAAAATAAAAATAAAAAATCTGTTCAAATATGAAACCCATGTATAGCACCTACTCATGAACGTGTGCATGAACACAGAGATTAATATGATATATAAACACGGAGGAATGGAAGGAGAAAGAGATCAATAGCTCTAGCACTATTTATGTAACTGATGTATCCAGGCAACACATCAAGCCAATCCATTTTAAAGGGGCCAAAGGGTGGACCACACATGTCATTAAATTGGAGGATGTGGCCCAGATTGACATCCGAATTATCTGAATGACCTATATTGCTAACCAGATGAGCTGTGGGGGCCACAGATCCAATTGGATGTTATTTCCCTCAACATATCCTATATTTACAGCAACCTTTTTTTTAATGACATCAGGGTGTCCCCGCCCCATTTTGAGGCAAGACTATTCCCTGTGGATGCACGCAATCACCCGCAGACCACGTTCATCGGGTAATCCCGGGGAGGCGAATCAAACTCACGTCTACGGGGAGCACACCCAGGATGCTCGCCATTCACCCAAACCCCATGCAGGTTATATTTACAGCAACTATGGTCCATTCTCAGCAGCACATTTAAACCAAAAGTTAGTTTGGAAGTATTCATGGCCAAATGTAGCGTGAATCCTCCATACAAGCATATGAGTTTCCCTTTAAAAGAAGATAGAATCAACCATAGTTGTGTGCCCTTTTTACATGCAGTGGAAGCTATTTGCAGAAAGGGTCAGTTGCCAGTTGACATATTTAGGAAGTTTACAGCAACCATATGGCCGTAAAGAACCATTTGGCTGTGTATATACTATACAGCCCATTATCGAGGTGGATATGCAATCATTTGGCAATAGTTGTTCTCTACACTTATCTCTTCATTTTGAAGATTTTTTATACGAGTTTTTGGAGATTTCTGCTTGTAATAGAAACATAAAATCTGGAATATTCCAGAAGGCTGTAGACAGCCTAAAAAAGGACTTGCATCCCCAAACGCATGATACTGATGAATTCTTTACCTGAAATAAAGCTCTATTTTGTTGTCTGGTTCCTGTGATGGGAATTTCTGGGTAAGATGTCCTGCCTCTAATGGCATTAGTGTTTTAAATAGCTACGCTATGCAGCATAGCATAGCCTTAACGCTATGTAGCTCATGAAAATAGCTTAAGTCACATTTAGCTTGCGCTACATGATAATTTGCATATGCTACATGCTACGTAGACTATGCTACACGCTATGCAGCTCACATGATGCTGTCAATGATTTGTTACCCTTTTCCATTTCCAAAAAAAAAAAAAAAAAAAATTAGTTAACCATTTTAATGCTTTTAGTAAAATAACAATATTAAATCAGTTTCATTGCTCTTCATTTACCTTTAATACTTAATCAAAGCCCTTTCCTATTACTTTAGGTTGCATTTTGTTGCACCAAATATCATGAAATTTAATGCGGGGGCATTTTCACACCGGGCTCAAGTGGGGTGGCCTGTGAGATGCAGGGGCACACTCAAGGTGGGCGGCCTGTGTGAGGCAGGTGGCTCGTAAGATGCGGGCCCCACTCATATGACTCGGGTGGCTCGTGTGAGGCTGTACCCATGTGATTTGGGGCCCACGAGGAGGGTTCGACCGAGGACCTAACCCATGAGACGTGAGGCCTGGGCAATGAGATAAAGGGATTAATTCGTCATACTCTAACAGTTCGAGCTTTTAGAGCAAGTGGTTGATTGTCCTGCATCAAATTGGTATCAGAGCAGGAGGTCTCATGTTCGAGACTCCTCACCGGGGGTGATTAATGCGGGGGCATTTTCACACCAAGCTCGAGTGGGGTGGCCTATGAGATGCAGGGGCACACTCGGGGTGGGTGGCCTGTGTGAGGCAGGTGGCTCGTAAGATGCGGGCCCCACCCGTGTGACTCGGGTGGCTCGTGTGAGGCAATACCCATGTGATTTGGGGCCCAAGAGGAGGGTTCGACCGAGGACCTAACCCATGAGACGTGGGGCCTGGGCAATGATAAAGGAATTAATTCGTCATACTCTAACAGTTCGAACTTTTAGAACAAATGGTTGATTGTCCTGCATCAAAATTTTGTTAAATTTCATTGTTAATCAGTCTAATTTCATATAAAATATCATGACATTGGTGCAACCAAGCACCTTCATTAAAAATCTAGAAGTAGCACGTAGCTTACGCTACATGCTATGTAGCTTATGCCTCACGCTTCAAAGGGGTGAACGCTATGCTACCCACCATTCGCTATTTAAAACACTGAATGGCATGACTCACCAGATAACTCTTATGTGGTGAGACTGTGTATACAAACTGTCAATCTTACTCTATATGTTTCATTTGTGTGAACTGCTTCAAAGTTTATTGGGATTCTCCATGGCATGTGCAGTTTCAGATTTATGTTTATTTGGATCTTCCCGCAGCAATAATCTATATATCTTAACTGGTGACTGGAGAGCATCAGGACCTTATAAAGTTAGAAGAAATTTATGCTACTTAATTACTATAGACTATCTTGCATGTTGGTGAGTTATGGAAAAGAGGGCCCTGTTTTTAAGGAGACTTGATGTTTTGCTTGAAAGAATTAAACTTAGTTCCATAGATAAGAGCTGCGGTCAAGTTTTTTCTTTTTCTTTTTGTTTCTTTTCCTTTCCTTCTTTTTTTTGACACAGCAGAAAATTTTCATTCAGATGATAGTGTTACAGTGGCAACACAGATCTGCGTGTGAATAATGAAAAAACTAGTTAATTTTGTGGCACTTCTTAAGTGCTAGTGAATGAATGGCCGTGGGAGTTGTCCACCAAAAAAACAGAAATTCGAGGCCATTATCACTAAGGAAACAACTCAATTTCTTAAGTTCTCCACAGGCAGAATAAGTTGCAGAAAATGAGAGTTCGACCATACAGAATAGAAGTTTGGATCCAGTTTCTTTAAATTTCAAACATGAAAACTGAGAAATCCTAAGTGATGTATTTAAGGCTCAAGTGGCAATTTGACATGAACTGAGTAATTCCATGATATAGGAACAGTAGAGAGAGAGAGAGAGAGAGAGAGAGAAAACACACACACAACCCCCATGTCTCATTTTCTTACCCTTCAGGAGAAAATGAAAGCATACATCATTTTTTTTTTTTTTTTTTTTTTTGAAAGATAACTGAGATTCATTAAAAGCGAAAAGGGAAATAACAGAACAAAAAACAAAAATACAAGGCCTGCCGAGATAGCAGACAGCAAAAAACAGAGAAAGGAAAAAAGGAAAAGAAGAAACAAGGAGAGAGAAGAGAAGAGCTAGAATCCTAAGAACATCAAGCCGCAGTCTTTAAGATTGTCATCTAAGGAGGCCCATTCAATCAAATTTAAAAAACAGAGAAAGCATACATCGTTTTTGACCAACAAGACATAATAATCAAATCAGAATAGGATACACTGAACAATGGACTATATTCTGAACATTATCATAAGTACTTTAATGGATGGAATCAAGTACCTCCATGTTCCGGTCTTGTAGATGCAACAATAACTCCATCCAGTGTTCGAGTTGTGCAATGAAATATAACCTGAAAACCATGACGCTTGATTCAAAGTGTTTACCTGGAATTCCCTTCATTTCATGCATCCCAGAGAACCAAGCAACAGAACAAAAATAGTATGTTCTAACTTCTAACATTATAGGACAACATTTCCATTCAAATCATTTCCAATCACAATAGTTCAAGTTGGAGATGAATGGAAATCAATCAAAATATGCTCTAGCAAACACCACAATCACAAATAAAATAAATTTAACAATAGATATAACTGTGTCTCGACTGTGAACTGTGTAAGTTAGAGGATAAAAATAATCACAAAGAAAAGATGGCCATCCACCATTTAAGCCCAATGGCCATCCAGAGCTAAGAAGAAAATTAGAAGAAAATAAGAAAAAAGAAAAAGAAATATATAACATTGCTCTCTCTTGATAAACACTACCAGATGTAGCCTCCAGGACTAGCAGTTCCTAAAAGCATGTCCTGTTCAATGAATAGAGGGAAGTAGGACTTACATACTCCATCTTAGAACCATATTAACCATGTTAAGTCAAAATGAGCCATTTCTATATGACAATCAACAGATAGCATCAGACCACTCTGCATATCAACCCGTGATTTATTTCCATCATCTCCTAAGCACCCTGAGCATGCTTGTTATGAATTTTTACATTGAATATGCTCTTGGGTTTTCAACATATCACATGTCCATAACCAGGCAAAATCAGCTTGGGATACTCCAGCTAATCGTGGAACCAGTTAATGGTTTACAACCCAAAGTAGCCTTATTTTTTCATGGCCATTGTCTCATTTTTGTCTTATCTCATTAATTGATCATCCAATGTCCATCAAGAAAATATGTAGAAACCAGTAATGTTCAGTCTAGGATATCCATGCCGTAGTAGCATAATCGCTAATCAACAGAAGCATGTCATAATCGCTAATCAAAATGGTCAATGCCAATAAATGAGTAGATAAGCCTGCCAATCAGCTCTATTGTTGTCAGCTGCCATGTAACTTCAAATATTTGCTAGAGAAAAATTGCATAAACAAGCAGATGCAGCAGCTGTAAATCAAATGCAAACAACAGTCATCAAACTTCAAGAACCAACCACAAATGTCACAATAGCTGTTAATTCAGACGAAAAGTATATGTTGATAATGACTGAATTTTTATTATCCACTGCTAGTTATTGAGGAAATGACTAAGTAATGAAAGCTACATCAGAACTTGAACATATAGCATGGAGAAACAACCATACAACAAGGAAAGATGCAATTTCTTCATTTCATTCTTGTTCAAGCACCTATAATGCAGAGTATAGAAGAAATTCGAAAATTCCGCTGTTGGTCACTCAGAAACTCAAAAAGATTCTGAGGAACTTTATGTGAGAAGGTAAGAGCGAAAAGAGCCAAACCCACTTAATTGATCCAAAAAAAAAAACAGAGAGGAAGGGGGGCCATTGTTTTGGGCTGAATTTAGATTTGGGTTTTGGTTTTTCAGTTTGTTTTTTGCTGCTTTTTCTAGTCCGTTGGTGTCGCTACTTTTTTCTTTTCTAAACTCCAACGCTTGTTGCTACCCAAGTTGGGCTGAGTGGCAAGGGGGTGACAAGGGGCTGGGTGAATTCTGGTTCAGAGTTTGAAAAGGAATTAATATGGGCAATGTCTTAAGAATATGGAAAAGAACTCAAAAAAATAAGTAATAGTTGGAGGTCGATAAAGGCTGCAGTGTAGAATGTATGGCTACGAGGGCCATTGGCCTAAAGTTTCAAGTTTGTATGGGGTGGTTCCATTGACAATCCAGGTCCCTCAAGTTTAGAGGTGATGTAAGAGAAGATGAAGTTTGCATCATTTTAGCTTATCCAGGCCTTGTTCATGGCATTGCACATGTGATGGAAGCCTTCTCACTTAGAGAAGCTCTATGTGCATTTTGGAGCAAGTTTAATGGATCAATTATAGAGGAAGGCAACTCGTTCAATGTCATTAAGTGGGTGAAAGAAGCAGAGTTTGAACCATGGAAATTGAGATTAATTTTAACAAAAGTGGCAAATTAAGCAGGGTCTGAACCATGCCATTCAAGTTTTGTTTTGACAAAAAGAAATCTCTCACCTCTCGGCCAAACACATCATTTACTCATGCCAAGCAAGTCTAATTTCATTTTTTAAGAGTTGGCAAAGGAGGATGTCAGCCATTTGGCTCTTTCTAATAGTAATTCTATTGTTTAATCCTTCTTTGTTAATAAGATGATCAGTATCTTCTCAAAAAAAAATACAAGAAACAATAAAAACAAAAAATTCAGAAACAGACCTGGTCACCATCTTTAGGTTTCTCAGTACCCCCTCCTGACCTAATGAGAGCTTTCATCAGACTTCCAGGAGTAATATTCTTTCGCCTAATCATAAAAAAGAAGGCAATCATTTTACAATGTAAATCAATTAACAACAGAAATTAAAGTTCCAACATAGGTAAGTTATTGCTAGATGTTCTTTAGTAATGAAATTGATCTATCACAACTTGCGAGTAATATCTTAAAAAATCAGCAAATATATATGCTCTATTTTTAACAGAAAGGGAGCATCAAAGTAATTGAATATAGCACGTGCATCTCTAATTTTGGCTGTGTTTGGTTGGTTGCAGGTTTGCAGCTATTATGATATTTCATGATTAATCAATCTAGTTTGGTGCAAAATTTCATGATATTTCATGATTTGGTGCAACCAAACACAACCATAATTACAAAACGTACAATCATACAAGTGTAGCATGGCCCAAATTAGAGCAGTGTAGCAAATATTTAGTGATTCCATGTTAACAGACATTGAACAATGGTTGGTTTCTTGGGGAATAAGGATCATGACACTGAACCATTATTGAAGGATTAGGATTGTCCCACCAATGCAATTCTGTGGCTATGGCCCATGCATAGTGGGGCCTAAATTCGACAGCGGCAATTGCATAGCTTTTGAAGATGGACAGTTAACAATAAAAATCAGCAACAGTCCACATTCAAAGGGTAAAAGATAGTCAATTGGGCAGTTAGGCTCGTCCTATCAACGCAATTTCCATGCTACAGTGCATCCAAAGTGGGGCCCACAATTCAGCAACTTCTATCATTAATCATAGAGTTTGCAAATGGTTGATTAACAATAAAAGTTGGTCGGCAACACTGCAAAAAAAGGGAAGAAGTTGATAAATTGGAGCATTTACGATCGTCCATCAACCTAATTGCTGGCCTAAAACCCACCCAGCAGCTGCCATCATTCACCACCCAAGCCTTTGCAAGTGAATGATTAAAAAGTAAAATACAGCAATGGTCCAAATTCAAAGGGGAAAAAAGCTCCATCAAATTGACAGTTAGGATAATCCCGTCGACAAGACCTCCATGCTACAATCCACCCAAAATGAATCCTACAATCCAAAAGCTTCTATCATCATTTCGTATATTCTTTAAATCATCTCATTTCCTCTACTCTAAATCACTCCAATTCTTCTATAAAACAGTTCATCAAGATAAATCACAGCCACCCAATTCTGACCTAAAATAGACTGCCGAGATCAAATCCTCTTATCACAAATCCTATAACAAAACGCATCGATAATTCATCGCTTATACTCTTTATTTATAAAAAAGAAAAAGAATTTTTTTTAAAAAAAAAAAAAGACACTTGAATTTCTCAATCACTCTTTTATATTTCAACATTAACCGATTGATAGCAACTAAAAAAATAATCGAAAATCAAACAGATATAAAAAAAAAAAATTTAAAAATAAAAAATAAAAACCTCTTTTCGTCTTCGCTGGAAGATTTCTTCTGCTTGGGGACGAATTCCTGTTCTGCATTCTCATCAGCTCCCATTTTTCTCTCAATCAGATGGAAATTTTCCAAGAATTCCTCTCAAAAAAGCTCTACTTCCGTAAAAATAATCCCAAAACCTTTCTTTTTTTCTCAAAGATTGTTTGTGTTAGGTTCGTCTACTTGTTTGACTTCCCACAGAGTATCCGCCAACTTCTTTTTTCCTTTCTTCCGTCCGGTGTTTGAGAGGAGATTTTACATTCCGGTACCTTCTTCAAAAGTATCACACCTTCCCTCAACAGTGGCCGGGTCGGCAGCTTGGGTGGGCCCCACCCGGTTGCTTATTTGATATCCACCCCCAACCACCAGGTGCATCAACCCTAGGGACCAAAATACAGCTCCATCTATATTTAGTAGACCACAAGGTTGAAAATAGTATATAAGAAAATACTCACCTACCAAACTATTTCCCTTTGGTGTGGCCCATCTAAATCAAGAACATGATTTTTATTTTGTTGTGACATTTTAGTGCCTGTTTGGATACCATCCGATAAGTTACTTTTTCTACTTACAGTAGTTATTTTACTTTTAGATAAGTAACTTATTTTAGATAAGTAAGTTTGGTTTATGAATAGTTATAAGTAACTTTTTTACTTTAAAGCACTTTCTCACTTTGTTAATATTTTTAGCTTTTCTACTTTTTCATAAATTATTAAAGAAAAACGTCATTAAAATAAGATAAATGAGAGGCTGATAAGTATGTTGTTTGCCAAACATATCTACTTAATAAGTAGAAACCAAGATATATTACTTAGAAGCGTAAGTAGCTTATCTTAAGTAACTTAAGATCCAAACACCCCCATAATGGTATGAGTGGATTTCATATGATCACCACAGTAAGCCTCATGAAAATAAAGGTGGATGTCTCCCTCTTAACTGTTTTCCTTGGCTGTCGCGGACCTAAGAGCCGGTTTAGATACCACCAAATAAATAACTTTTTAACTTAAGTAATTTACTTTTTTTTACATGAGTTAGTTTGGCAAGCATCAATTTAAATGTAAAAGTAACTTATGTACCAAAATCTACTTATATTAATAACTATTTTTATTTTTATTTTTGCTTTTTAGCTTATTACTTTTCTACTTCTCTCATGGTACATGTCAAAGGAGGCTCAGTCCCACGATCCATATCAAAGGAGGGCCCGCGTGGTGGACCGTCCACATTAAAGGTGGGGCTCACATTGTAGACCGACTACATAAAAGGTGGGCCCCACATGATGGATGACTCTATATTAATGTGGGCCCACATATGGATGGTCCGCATCAAAGGTCAACCCATAATGATAAAAAACCACAAATCCAAAGTGGGCCATATGATAGACGACCAACTTCAAAGATGGGGCCTACATGATAGCCAGTTTACATCAAAGGTGGGCTCCAAATGATAGGCAGTGGATATTGAAGATGGGCCCCACATGTAATGAATCTGATTTTTTTGTGACTAACTTAAGACCCTGATTAAATAAATTAGTAATTTAATTTTTTTTTTCTTTGTTAATAAAATTTAGCACTTAGCCTAATTAGTAGGAGCACTCTCAATAAAAGGATAGGTTAGGGGATTAGTTCTCCACATTACAAGTTTTATATTTCTAGCAAAATTCACAAAATCCTAGTAGAATCTTCTAGATCTATACTCTTCCACTATTTAAAGAAAAGATCTGCAGAAAATTTATGTAAAAAACCTTAAACCGAAAAGAGTAGCTTTAGGAGGGAGAGAAACATTGTGAACAAAAAGCCTTTGTTGGTAAGTTTCAATCAAATTCCTTGTTTCACATTACAAGTTTTATATTTCTAGCAAAATTCACAAAATCCTAGTGGAATCTTCTAGATCCATCCTCTTCTACTATTTAAAGAAAAGATCTGCAGAAAAATTATGTAAAAAACCTTAAACCCAAAAGAGTAGCTTTGGGAGGGAGAGAAGCACTGCAAACAAAAAACCTTTGTTGGTAAGTTTCAATCAAATTCCCTTTTTTACTAATGGAATTCTGTCTAACAACCCAAGATCCGAACAATGAATGAAACAGAACAATCCTACCATCATTGTTCCGATCTGTAGGCAAGTTTTGATGATAAAAATTGATTATTTAACGAGTTTCTACAAAAAGGAAAATCAACTGTGAGAAATTCAATTACCTTAATCTAAGAAAATCTAGGCCAAATCACATTAGAGCCTCAAAATTTAAGTTGATCTGACAATAAATTTCTAGCAGTGATCTGCGAATCGTATAGTAAACAATAGTTTTGTTGAAAACAGTTTTAAACTATCAATTTTAGATTCTAGATATTTTGAATTTGATTGATTGATCCTTTGGTTTTTCCGAATTCAACTATGAGAAAAACCATTGGATAAATTGAACCCAACTCTATGATCAATGGGAATCATTAATACCAAGGAAGAAGAAAAGCAATCCTAGAAATTTCAGAAAAAAAATAAAAATAAAAATAGTTTGTGTAATGGTTTAAATTTGTCCGACTTCAATCGATCAATCAAAGGGTTTAATCATTTGACGAGGTCAATTTTTATCCAAAGACAAAAAACCATAATTCGTGATCTATTTCGATTGATCGACATTGAGGTTCGATCAATCAAGGAGAACCTCAATCAATATCGATTGATAATATATCGACTGAAGCTGAATGTTTTTGTCTAGTAAGCAAATTGATTTAATTTGACCAAGTTCAATCGATCGATGAGGAGGGTTTGATCGATTGAGAATGACAAAAAAATATCTACAGACGTTAGGAGCTAAATCAGAATATCATCGATCGAGGGCTCTTGAGTTGGCTTGATCAATCAATGTCATTGATCGACAGTTCCCTACTTCGGCCCATAACTGAATACGATAATCACTAAAGTCATAAGATTAATGGTTGGCCATCTGGAGTTGATAAAAGGTGGACCCCACAATGATATAGTTTAATTAAATTTATATTATATTAAATATATTGATAGGACTCTGGAGTAATAACTCTCGAGTGTTCAACTATTCGATGGATTTGACCTTACCACGAATAGGTGAGTGAATCTCAACATGTCTCATACTTGTACAGTTAAGATCGAAGATATATTTGTGACGATTGCCATGATTGTCATGATTGAGTTCCTATTTTGTTGTTATAATAACATGCCAAGATAATTCTTCTGTATTAATTCATACTCTATGACTATAAAATGTGAACTGAATACATGAATATGTAAAACATTGTGATCATTAAATAATTGTTTTCTCTTGAACGAAGGGATGTATGTACCCACCGATCACGTCGATGTATAGACATTGAGTATGCATTACATGCATCTATTATGATTGCATGCACACCTTGTGCCTAGGTTCCCAGGGGATTTTCTTGAATGGTTATGGTTACGTCTTGTAGATTTGTTACCAGATGCCCACAATAGTGGAAGCCTACTCATGGAGTAAATGTATTATTACATATGCCTACTTAAGCGAATGTCTGACAAGTACAGATTGCCCATGCCTACCTACAACAGATGTTTAAAGGATACAATTTTTGAGTTGACGGATATCCAACCTAAGCAAGTGGACGATAATCCAACTTGACATGCATCTCATGACATTTCTACATTCATGCTCACACTACATACATACTATTTCAATTATATTGTGCTATGTATAAACCATGCTGGGTTCACTCACTAGCCTTACCAGTGAACATTGTGAATTAACAACTGTACATAAACTAACAATGAAAGATGATCTAATCAGGTGTTGGAAAATGAGGTCAAGTTGGTGGATGAAACTCAAGACCAATGGTCGTATTTGGCGGAAGACGAGCTCGTTGCATTAGACGAATAAATTGATTATGCGATTAATTCTAATAGTTTTAGTTTCCATTCATTTTTAATTACTGCTGATTTAATTAAATTTGAAATCTATTTATACTCATAATCATATTCAATGAAGATTGATTATTTTAGTTAAATAAAGTCTCAAATGGGTGGACTTAAACAAACTTTGATAATTTATTGTATGAATGTAAATGTTAATAAATAAAGTAGAAACAGTTGGATGTAATAATGTTATTGTAGTAACAATAAAAAATACATCTAAATTATGCTAATAATTGTATAACTGATGGATTTATGTACACTTAATGTACAAGTCATGGACCGTGGCTCGAGTACGAGGGTGTATACTCTTTATCCAAATTGTGGGCATGACACTACATGATAAATGACCCATATTAAGGTGACCCAACATGATGGACAATCCATATTAAAGGTTGGCCCCTAGCGATGAAGGACCCACATCCATGGGGAGCCCTACATGATGGGCAACCCACATTGAAGGTGGGGCCCACATGATGGATAGTCCACATTAAAGGTGGGCTCCAAATGATGGGGCAATTAATAATGGTAGGCCCACATGATGGATGGTCCACTGTAAAGTGGCCGCTACATGATGGATGGTCCACATCAAAGGTCGGCCATAATGATGAGTGGTCCATATCCAAATGATGGGGCAATTAATAATGGTAGGCCCGCGTGATGGATGGTCCACTTTAAAGTGGCCCCTACATGATGGATGGTCCACATCAAAGGTCGGCCATAAGGATAAGTGGTCCATATCCAAGGCAAGCGCTGCATGATGAATGACCCAAATCAAATGCAGGGCCGACATGATGGATGATCCACATTAAATGCGGGCTCCACATGATAGGCAGTGGTTATTGAATGTGGGCCCCACATTACAGACAATAACATTGATAGTGGGCCCCACTTGATGGATGACCAACATCAAAGGTGGCCCCTCATAATGAATAGTGCACATTAAAGGTCGGGCCAAAATAATGAATGGCCAACATTCAAGGTGGGCCCCGATGGACGACCTACATCAAAGGTGGGGCCCATACAAAGAATGGTCCACATCAAAGATTGGCCCCATGTGATGGATGGTGGATTTGAGGGGGAACAAACAAACTTGAGGGATGTTGGAAATCATGCTTTTTCTATTCTTTGATTGATCAAACATACTTACGGAATGATCATGTAGAAATTAAGATATGTTGCTTGTGACATAGATAGCTTATCCAAAGTAACTTAAGATCCAAACGTCCTATAAAGTATAAGTCAACCTTTTTTTTTCCTCTTTGTCCTTAGCCTAATATAAGATTACATATCTAATGGTCAAAATGGATCTCACACAAACATCATAACAGGCCAGTTAATAATCAAGGGTGGGTGTCCATAAAATTTCTTTTTCCTTAATATAGGAGGAAACTTCTATTTTTGACAAGGGCCACCATGATGCGTATGTAAAACCCACCATGATCATTAGATATGCAATCCCACATTATATCCAAAGCTAATTAACTTGTGATTTAGGTGAGTCACACCAAGGGAAATTGTTAGGAGACAAACATCCACCCTTATAATCTTTTATGGGTCCCACAGTGATTATTATATGAAATCCACTCTAACCCTTAAATGCCACACCAAAATTTAGAAAATGGATACAATAATCCAACCCATATATAATTCATATGCCCGCATCAATGAAAACGTTTTGGAGGGTGAAATGGTGCTCTTTACATTTTTTTTGAATTGTCTGATCCACCTAAATCACAAATGGAATTTAGCTTTAGGCCTGGGCATAACAAAGATAACTTAGCTGATGGTGTGGATTCCACATGAATATCATAATGGGTCCCACCCAAGCTGAGGTACTCAAATAGATTGTTGAAAACCCCTTTAAAAAGGTGTTCGAAATATAGATAGGGAGTTTATGGGAAGATGCCGAATTTACCATGAATAAAAATGGCAGGTAGTGTTTATTGAGAAGGGAAGATACTAAAGTACCCTCATGATTTATTTTTTTTCAATAGAAGAACTTAAGTATTAAAAATAAATAAAAAATCACCAAATGGGCTGCACCTGAATTTTGATATTTTCAGTTGTGTACATTATTTTTTATGATGTGCTTCATCTTATGTTTATTTGGTTTTTTTTTTTTTTTTTTTTTGGTTATTTTGAATATCACAATGGATTCATCTATTGAAAGGGTTTCGTGTCATACAAATATAATGTGGGCCCCATAATTTTCAAAACATACTTTGAATATTGGAAAAGTACTTTTCAAGTGTTTGGATTTGTAGAAAAAAGGTCTGAAATTAAGTATCCATGAGCCGGAATGGCTGTTTGGCAAACTGTCCAGCAAACAAAATCTGTTTAGTAAAAATGCCTGAAATTTGACAAATTTACCCAATGGGACCATCATCTTTAAGGCAGGGCCCACCTGTGACACAGCTTAGAGATACCATGCACCTGATATGATGGCAGGAAAGGTAAGGCTCCATGTGAAGTTTAAATGCAGATTCACCTAATTGATGAATTAGTATAAAACAGTATCTAATTACCTAATTAAATTAGGAAACTTTTTAGTTTCCATCCCCACGGTTTGATGGTTATGAAACCCAATCAAGGAGATCTTGGGGCCATAATCCATCGACGGTGGCAAACAGATGAATGGTTTGGATTGCTGAATCACAAGCTCCACTTGCACAAGCCCATTACACTTGAAGGGCCAAGCCCAATTAAAACGAATGGGATGATTATGATTAATCTTAATAGGCCCAAGCGCAATTCTCGTGTTAGGAAAGAGATTATTGGTCTCGTTTTCCAGCAACTTAAAAATGATTTAATTTCATTAATATAAACTATGGGTTATTAAGATTATTTTAATTCTTACGAAATTCATAATCTCTACTCTATGTTACGAGAGTTGGTCAAAGACATTTTTGTACCTTTTTAACAAAATGAAGAACTTTGAATATTTTAAGGACATAATATATATTTTTAATTAAAGTCGATATTCAATATGGTTATATCAGCCTGCATCAGCTGAAATAGCCGGTTATAAGGCGGTAAATGGCTGATACGGGCTGTATGGGTGATGAATGATATGATACTAAATTCACTGATTTTAAACTTATTAAGGGATTGGTGGGCCTCAAACGCTGGCTTAAACCTAGGCAAATCACTAATGAGGTTTGAAACTTTGGGCAATGGCCTAAACCCGGCCTCATTTGTAGTTGAGCTTGGCCCAAAAGCCCAATAAGATAGATGGACAGTTTAGCACTCTTGTATGATGGGAATATCGATGGCCTGAGACCATACTTAGGCTCCCTAATCTTGAACGCATCGGATTAATTTGTAAACCCAAGCCCACTCAATAAAACTATCATGAGGCCCAAGACATTACATAGTATGCTCAAGTTCTATAGTTCAAGAAAGAAGAATGCTCAAGATCATTTCTCTCGTAATAGATAGGGCTGCAAATCGGGTTAGGGTCAACCCAAACATGAAAGACCCTACCCAGGCTGAGGTTGGGTTGTCAAGGTTCTTAGGTTGGATTTAGGTTAAACAACTTTGGGAGCTATTACAGGTCCTAAGAGAAAATAGAATGCGATTACAAGTCACAGGATCGATTATAATCTAATTATAGGTTTCAGTAACAAATACGGTCAATTACAAGCCTCATGAGCAATTATAAGTCCCGGAAGCGATTAGAGTGCAATTATAGGTTGGGTTGGGTTAAGTTGGGTTGTGATTGTTGGGGGCCTTGCACAAAACCTTAGGATCTAGCCCTCCAGAACAAACCAGAATTATGGATAATAAAGCTATGAAAACAATCAATGCATCAATCACACACTACACAAGAGATTTTTACATGGAAAACCCTCAAAGAGGTAAAAACCACGGGACCTCGTCCAGATCAACAATCCACTATGAAGTAGAACGTTACAACCTTCTTCACTCACGCAGGAGCAGATAAACAATAAGAGAAATAGACAAAACGGAGAGATCTAACCGATTACGAGGATATATAAGTGCTAAGATATAGATTGCACAGTAGATAACCTCCACGAGCAGAACCTCCCTTCTATAAGCTTCATCTTTCTCTTTCTCCCTCACTCTCACCTTTAATAACCCTAAACCCTTTAGCAAATCCCTTGTAAAGCTTTAAAAAACCCTCTTGTCATGCCTAGAAAACCCTAGGAACTCCTATTTATAGTGTTAGGAAACTCTCTTCCGCATCCCAGTTGCGAAAGGACTTGCGACACGAAATCCGTGCAAAATCGCGGAACGAATCTGCGTAACCTCGACTAGTCGAACCGAGTCCACGACCGGTCGAGAGCCACCTTCGACCGGTCGAGCACCTCCTTCGACTGGTCGATCACCCCGGAGAAAAATAGTCCACAATCACTGGACTTTGAGTCGTGTCACGACTCGACTCCTTCGACTGGTCGAAACCAGCCTTTGACCGGTCGAGCAGGGCTCACGACCGGTCGACGACGGGTCAAAAAACCCCATCAAATCTCTTCCTTTTTAACCCAGGAGGGATCCACCTTCTTCAAGCCAGCCAGGTTTCTACAAACCTCAAACTTGCCCTTGAACAAAGCCTTGGTCATCATGTTTGACCCATTATCGTCCGTGTGGACCTTTTCAAGCTGTAACACCTTTTGTTCCAAAGTATTTCTGATCCAATGATACCGAATCTCTATGTGCTTCGACTTGAAATGCTGACTTGGATTCTTGCTCAAGTGTATAACACTTTGACTATCGTAATAGATCACGTGCTCCTCCTGCTTTAGGCTAAGTTCTTGTAGGAACCTTTTCATCCAAAGCATCTCTTTACATGCTTCTGTGACTGCAATGTACTCGGCTTCTGTCATCGACAATGCTACGACCTTCTGTAGCTTGCTCTGCCAAGAAACTGCTCCCCCTACAAACGTGAACATGAACCCCGATGTAGACTTCTTGGAGTCTATGTTACCTGTCATATCTGCATTTGTGTAGCCCACTAACATAGGTTTACCGTCACCATAGCATAGGCTCAACTTGGATGAGCCTCTTAGATACCGCAGTATCCACTTCATCATTGTCCAATGTTCTTTGCCAGGATTGGCAAGATACCGGCTGACAACACCAACCGCATATGCTATGTCTGGGCGTGTACACACAATAGCATACATCAAACTTCCTACCGCTGACGCTTAAGGTATCTTCTGCATCTTTTTCACCTTTGCCTTCGTCTTGGGACACTGCCTGTCACTCAATCTGAAGTGACCATCCAATGAAGTACTGACCGGCTTCACTGCATTCATATTGAACCGCTCTAGGACTTTCTCAATATTCCGCTCTTGTGACAGCCAGAACTTCCTGCTGCTTCTGTCACGGGCTATCTCCATTCATAGGATCTGTTTAGCCGGGCCCAAGTCTTTCATCGCAAAAGACTTGCCCAACTCCTGTTTCAGCCTGTCGATCTTCTTGATGTCTTTTTCCATGATGAGCATGTCATCAACGTATAATAGCAGAATTAAGAAATCACCATCTGAGAACTTGCGTGTGAACACAAAGTGGTCCGACTCCGTTCTATCATACCCATGTTTCAACATAAATGAGTCGAACTTCTTGTACCATTGCCGTGGAACTTGTTTCAGCCTATACAAGCTCTTTCTCAGCCTACACACCATATGCTCTTTGCCCTTGACTTCGAACCCTCTCGGTTGGTGTATGTAGATCTCTTCTTCCAGTCACCATGGAAAAGGCGCTTTAACATCTAACTACTCTATCTCCAGATCCATGCTAGCCGCCAACCTAAGCAACACCCGTATGGATGTCATCTTCACCACCGGTGAGAATATCTCCTCGAAGTCTATGCCTTTCCTCTGACCAAACCCTTTTACCACAAGTCTGGCCTTAACCTCGTCTGTGAATTCTTCGCTCAATCTTTTTCTCGAACACCCACTTGTTACTCGAGCTTTCTTGCTCTTAGGCAGTTTCACCATATCATAGGTATGGTTCTTATGCAAGGATTCTATCTCCTTTTGCATAGCTTTCAACACTCCCCCTTATGCTCGGATTCTACTCACCATATCATGTCCAGTCCACACCTTCTTAGGTACTTCTCCATTCAACGGGGCTGATGGAGACCTGTTTATCAAATACACTGCCATGTGCATTGCTTCTCCCCAGAACGTCTTGAACAATTTCGCATGGGATAACATGCATCTGATTCTCTCAACAATGGTGCAATTCATTCGCTCAGCTACACCATTATGCTGGGGGTCTTGGGAACCGTCTGTTCATGTCGTATACTCAAGGACTTACAGTACTCATGAAAGTCACCAATGTATTCACCACCATTGTCAGTGCGGATGCACTTCAATGGTCTACCTGTCTCTCTCTCGACCATAGCATGAAACAATTTAAACACACCAAAGACCTCGTCCTTGAATTTTAAAGCATAAACCCAAACCCTCCTAAATGCATCATCTATAAAAGTAACAAAATACAATGCCTCACCCAAGGTTTTTGTCTTTATAAGACCACAAACATCAAAATAAATCAAATTTAATGTATGCACTTTATTAACATGCGAAGCAGATTTAACAAATGAAACTCTATATTGTTTCCCTGATAAATAATCAAGACAGGTTTTGAGAGGTGTACCTGTCACGTCTGGAAGGAGCCGCTTCTTTGTTAATACCTGAAGCCATTTTTCACTCATGTGGCTTAGACGCCTGTGCCATATGTTAATAGCTGAATCTTCTACGTTTAACCCACCCTTGCACATACTGACACTTGCCTTGTAAAGGGTGCAACACTTCTTTCCTCTGGCCACGATCAATGAACCCTTGATGAGCTTCCATCGCCCACCAGCAAACCGATTTTCATAGCCATCATCATCCAACTTTCTCATCGACGTCAAGTTGAGGCGAAGGTCTGGGATATGCCTCACATCCCTGAGAACCAATGTGCAGCCCACATCAGTTTTTACACAAATATCACCGACTCTCACGATTTTTGATACGCCAGAATTTCCCATCTTCACAGTCCCATAGTCACCTGACTTATAGCTTGTGAAGGAGTTCCAACGTGGAGTCGCATGAAAAGAAGCTCCCGAGTCTATCACCCAGTCGGTGTCTTGACTCGTAGCCGTGAAACATACATCATGATCTGTAGAAAGAATAACTACAACGTCGTCATTTGAAGCCACCGCAGTGGAATCTGATTCATCTTCCTTCCCTTTTTTCTTTCTTGTCGTTTTTCTTACCACGACATTCATGCTTGTAGTGGCCCTTTTTGCCACAATTCCAGCAATCAACATTTTTTCTGTTACTCGACTTGCCTCTCGATTTATCTCGGGTCTTTCCACCCTTCCTGTTCTTTCCTCTCCCATGTTCCTTGTCACAAGGGCGTCTTACTGAGTAGACCCCTGAGACTTTATTTTTGTCTCTTCATTGAAGAGACAGCTAGTTACCTGTTCCATGGATATCTTTCCGTCTAGCGCGGAGTTACTTAGAGACACCACCAATGTCTTCCAACTGTTAGGCAATGAACTAAGCAATAGTAAAGCTTGTAGTTCATCATCCAGGACCATCTTCATAAAGGTGAGTTGGTTCACTATATTGTTGACCTCATTCATGTGCTCGGCCACAGAACCACCATCCTTGAACTTGAGATTCACAAGTCGCCTTATCAGAAAAATTTTATTACCGACTGTCTTCCTCTCATACAGCCCTTGTAATTTCAAATATAGGCTAGCGAGGTTTACAGAGACACATAGTGGAACACTGAATCATCCAACCATTATCTAACAAACCCCACTGCCTTTCGGTCCATCTTCTTCCAATCATCATCAGTCATATCCTTATATTTTACTGATATGCCTAAAATTGGAGAATATAGGTCCTTGCAATAAAGCAAGTCCTCCATCTTAGCCTTCCATATGGTCTAGTTAGAACCATTGAGGCTAATGATCATCCTTGATGAGCCACCTTCCATAATTCAAAACTGATCCTACCCGTTCAATGAACTTAGCTCTGATACCACTTTGTTGGGGGCCTTGCACAAAACCTTAGGATCTAACCTTCCAGAACAAACCATAATTATGGATAATATAGCAATGAAAACAATCAATGCATCAATCACACACCACACAAGAGATTTTTACGTGGAAAACCCTCAAAGAGGTAAAAACCACGGGACCTCGTTCAGATCAATAATCCACTATGAAGTAGAACGTTACAACCTTCTTCACTCACGCAGGAGCGGATAAATAATAATAAAAATAGAGAAAATGGAGAGATCTAACCGATTACGAGGAGATAGAAGTGCTGAGATATAGATTGCACAGTAGATAACCTCCACGAGCAGAACCTCCTTCTATAAGCTTCATCTCTCTCTTTCTCCCTCACTCTCATCTTTGATAGCCCTAAACCCTTTAGCAAATCCCTTGTAAAGCTTTAGAAAACCCTCTTGTCATGCTTAGAAAACCTTAGGAACTCCTATTTATAGTTTTAGGAAACTCCCTTCCGCATCCTAGTTGCGAAAGGACTTGCGACACGAAATCCGCGCAAAACTGTGAAACGAATCTGCGTAACCTCAACTGGTCGAACTGAGTCCACGACCAGTTGAGAGCCACCTTCGACCGGTCGAGCACCTTCTTCGACTAATCGAGCACCTCGGAGAAAAATAGTCCACAGTCACTGGACTTTGAGTCGTGCCACGACTCGACTCCTTCAACTGGTCGAAACCAGCTTTCGACCGATCGAGCAGGGCTCACGACCGGTCAATGACGGGTCAAAAAAACCCATCGATAACAATTTGGGTTGGGTTAGGTCAAGTAAAGAGAATTTTTTATCAAGCACCTTGGGTTGGAATTCAACTTGGGTAGTGTTGCGAGTTGGGTCCTCTTGAGGCGGTTGGGCTCATTTGATACCAACATGATATTGTAATAGAATTTTAACTAAATATAATTATTATATGCTCATCTTAAAATTACTTATGGAAATTTCAAATAGAAAACTGAATGGTATAAAAAAATACAACAAAAAATGTTCAAAATAGAGAAAGAGTTGAAAGAAAAAAGGTAATTACTCAACACATCTTATCGTTTAAAAAAATTATTCAATTCATAACTCATAGTTAGGAGGTTTATAGTACTCTTTACAAGCAAGAGCAAGACTAAAGAAATTGTTTTAGCCTACTTGAAAGGGTTTAAAGAGAGTCTAAGGATGTGTGTCCATATATAAAAGGTTTAGATTTCATTTTAATAAATGCAAGTATGAAAAGTAGCAGGTGAGAGAGAGGAAGAGATAAGTGATAAAAATATAGATGTAGATAGTTGAGATTGACAAAATATTAAGGCATATAATTATTTTACCCATAGTTTAAATTATTTTTATTAAAGGACCAAATGTCAGGGCCTATTTGGGGTTACTTCTAGCGTAGAATTGATTCTCAAAAATCTATTATGTGAAATTGTTTATTAAGAATTACTTATGTGAAAAAGTATATATTTAATAAACATGTAAAAGAAAAAAATCACATGAAAGTTTCAATGGTGAGCATTGAATCTCCGCTCTTTCTTATGTTGTGGCCCACTTTGGTCTTGGATCTACCTCATTTTTGATATTGTGAAATGGATGGATGGAGTCTACGTCTCACTGTTATAAGAAAGTCGCCTCTGGCTTTTCCAAAAATGTGATTTATAAAGTCCATGTGTGTGTGCAATACGACTCATGTACACGTGTGGCCTAGCTTGAGAATTAGGTGGGCCACAGTTTGTTTAAAAAATGTACGGCTTTAAGACACTTGGCTCAACTTTTCTAAATGTCATCCACCTACTTTCAATATTAGGGCCCACCTTCTCAGTGGACCAAATCAATTTGAGGGAAAACATACCCAGACTAACTAGTGGATAGATTTGATCTCGAACCTATGTGCAATGATGGCACATGTATGACTCTACACCGTAAAATTAACGAACCTTCCAACAAGAGAGATATTTATTTTATGAATATTTTTTGCAAGTTTTGTAAAAGCAAACTCCACCATAGAAAATGGGAGATTAAGCAGTAATATGAAAACAAGCACAAAAATAAAAAATAAAAATTATTTTTCTAAAATTGATTATATAAGTGCTTGCTAAATACACTTAAAGCCTAAAAAGGTGATTTTCTTTATAATCGAAATCTTTAAAAATACACTTTTTACCACAATCAAACACACGCTAAGACAAAAAGCATCAAATGCCAATATAAATTATTATATTTATTATTTTTGCATGTAGATATCAACTATCTCTTAACAATAGCTAAAAAAGAATATTTTTCTTCACACAAATGACAATTTTGTAGTAGCAAGTTAGCAAGATCCATTGGTTGGGGGAGGTCATGGGTTTAATTTTAGTTATATGTGGAAACCGTAAGTCTATCTATTGGATAAAATAAAAATTCATTAAAAACTGACCAATGATTCCAATTTAATGGCAACTTTAGGTGGTTAACATGGTTAGATAAATGAGATCTCTAAGCTCAGTCACGACGGACCCGTATTTCTATTTCACACAGCTTATGTTGCACTTCTCATTACCACTGGATGCAGCTTCATGGACTTCAAACAAGCTCTTAATCATTATCAATGTGATCCAAAAAATTCGCTTTCAACAAGATGCTTGTTCTTGAAAAGAAATGCACCTAAAGTGGATTTTGCGTAACAAAAATTAAATACTTAATTAGCCATTTATAGCCACTTCTTAGAGCATATTTCATATATTCTTATAAGTGGACAGTTAAATAAAAGTCCAATGCATAGTCAACATTTTAAAATCAAATTCAAAATGATATTGACTTGTTTGGTAGTACATCATATTCTCACTTAATATCCTTGTATGGTGGGAAGTTTGCATACAGTGACTCTTGAATCTTGATAAACACTTGTTACTTCTCAAGGGTACTCATTCCATCGTACGGTCATAACCTTTCAATTAATGAGCATGAAATTGAATAGTTTCATTGATTATATTATGAAAGGGTTGACTATTGATATGTATCATCCATCGTGTGGGTTTACATTTGATTGCCATAAGTTTTATAAAAACACTTTGATAAGTTGTTTCTAGGGGTGTATATC
The DNA here is from genome assembly GCA_030180095.1 of Magnolia changhungtana. Taxonomy (NCBI): domain Eukaryota; kingdom Viridiplantae; phylum Streptophyta; class Magnoliopsida; order Magnoliales; family Magnoliaceae; genus Magnolia; species Magnolia changhungtana. Next base: position 8,407,701 of record JASAUF010000391.1, on the reverse strand, counting down.
GAGTCGAATTGATTCGAGCTGGCATCAGCTCGACTCGGTTCGGTCACCAACTGACATCAGCTCGAACTGGGTTCAGCTCGGTCCTCGAGCCTAACTGGCAAGCTTGGCTCAGTTCGGTCAGCAGCTCGGGCCAGTTTGAGCCAAGATCAAGCCGAGTTCGTCTGTGCAACATTTTCACAAACACCTGGACTGCACCTTCAAAATCCCACTGTATGTAAAATAGTTGCAATGATTTTTATAGATGTTTTATCAAACACTTTCTAAGCAACATAAAAATCAAGAAAAAATGGGTATTTGTTTCATATACATACCTTCCCTGCCAACAGCCACACTTCGTTGAGTCATTTCATCAAACACTTGGTGAGCAACATCAATATCAAAGTAACTGAGTCACCCAACTGGTTAGATCCAAGTCGAGTCGAACTGGGGCCAACTCGAACTTGGCTTGAACTCATTTTCGAGCTCAAAAAATTAGCTCGACTCGGCTCGAACTCAACTTCAAACTGAGTCGAATCGAGCTTTTTCGAGTCGAACTCCATTCATGTACACCCCTAGTTGTTTCTAATTATTGGATTAATGTCTAAAAGAGTCAACATTTTAAACCATCCATTATGTGGGCCCACTATTGTTTGTAACCATCTGATCAATGGCTAGTAAAATCCACAATCTAAAATATCATATTAGAAAGGGTCCGAGTCATTGATATAGATCATCCACCTTGTGCCCCACCCTATGAATGCACATAGCTTCAAGTATCACTTTAAATGCTAAACACCTTACTAATGGTCAGGAACATGGATGGTTGAAAGAGATTGTAATTTATAGGCCAAATAATCGATTTGGAACAGTGATCCCCACCGTCGGCTGCTCATGTAGGTACCTTCCATTTAATGGATGGTCCTAATTACTTGTATTAGAAAAGGTCGAACTTTCAATCAAGAGCACCCATCACGTGGGACCCACAAAACGGATGGTCAAGATTGATAACCGATGTTGTTCAATTTTAACAAGGACAAAATACCTATAGGGTGGCAATTGGCCCAGTGGCCCGGACCTGTATGGATAGGAATGGGCCCTTGAAATCTAGACTCGGGCCAATGATAAATGGTCCGGTTCAATCATCAAGTGGGCCATCATTATACATAAAGAATGGACAGTTTAAAGACATTTGTGAGTAGTTCCCATTCAAAGTAAATGTGAAGTTCAAATGCATTCGTTTAATGGAGAATACGACACGAACGATCCAAACCGTTTATATGTTGAGACCTGTCATGGACGGAGGAAACATCAAGGGAAGTTAATTATCAGACTTTACTATTTCAAACCTTTGATCATTTAAATCTCTTTGTAAGGCCCGCTCTATAGGGCTTGAGCTACAACTAGGCCCTTTTGAGCGTAATTAAGGAAGGCTTAGGGAACTCGGGTGGGACACACTGCAGGGACTTATTAATGCACGGTCCTGCCTAAAACCTATATATTTATATGGGTTGGTCCACCTGAGTTTTGGTATCCTTCCATCCTCAGGGACGCACCAGATTAAGGTGTTCAATGGCTTAAAAAACAATACAATGGACCCCACATTCCATCTTGAGGTTTTTAGTGTAAGCATCACCCTCCCCAATGTCTGCCATAGATCCCTCTCGTTTGGCCCACTTGAATTTAGTATCTAGCACATGGGATATCTGTAAACCACCAACTTTAATGTGGAATGTTTACTTTGAGTTAATTTCTTATATGCTACATAAGTCATTCCTATCATCCATCACAATTCAAGAATATGAAAGTTTTTCCCCTTGCCAGAAATGAGACAGTATAGCATGTTGAGCTAACTGGTTAGGTGGGCTAGTCTACTACTCATCATTGGCTCTGCCTGTCTCGAACACTGGGCCTAGATTTTAAGCCCATTCCTGGCCCTTGGGTCAAGTTGAGGGGCTCAGGCCATGGCTGCTTGAATTTGGCAATCTTGGGAAGGTGGGTTGCTTTCTTTATGCCAAATTATCGGTTCGGTAACTCAAGATGAAGAAAATATCGGTGTTAAGGACCTTTGATATGCCATCTTCTAACGGCTCGAGCTTTTATAGAAAGTGGTTGTTGTTATTGATATCTTAAATTTGTAAACAATATGGTCTATCAATGCCATCGACAGATCACTCTATGCTACTGAGCATATGTTGATGCCATTGACAAATGTTCGACGTCGTAAAAAAAATTCCAAAAATTCATGTTTTATTGCTAAAACGTTTTGGTGTTTTACCCGATGTCATCGACATATCGTCAATACCATTATAGTCTTGTCAAAGGTGTCATCGAGTGCCCGCATAATTACATAAGTGCGGGATTTGTTTCCTCTCTATATTTTGTATTTATGCTTTCATACTACATTACTCGTTGCTTTATACTGTGATTTTTTCCTGCAATGATTTTTTCACATAAAATTCAGATTGTTTGTATTTAAACTTGGTTGTGCAATTGGTAGCACTTTTCTTGATTCATCTCATGTGCTTATGTGGTTTCCCAACATTTATTTGACATATTATCAAAGCAAAAGGTCACGTGTTCAAATCCTGAAAGTAACAAATATGCCATTAGATTATATTCTCTCATGCGGGTAATATGCCATAAGATTATATTCTCTCATGTCGGTGTGGAGTTTGGTCACTCGAGATCAATAAATATTAGCACAGATCATCAGCAATTCTGTTGATCTCCGTTGAAAATTCATGAGTTTGGAGCAATGACAATGGCCATAGCTCTTGATGGCTGGCCCACCCATAATGGGAAATCCCATGTTCTTCTAAGAATTCGATAATCCTGGCAATGTGGGTCACTCTCTTTATGCTTGATTATTGGTGTTTGGTAACTCAACATCGAAAAAAGAAAAGAAGTTAACAGATCCGATCATCAGCAATTCTGTTGGCATCCATGAAAAATGTGGGGAACATGTAAGTTCATGAGTTCAGTTCGATGGCGATAGACAATCCTCAATCACATGGGTGATATAAAGACGTTGATTCGTTGATTGCATTATGGGGGTGTTTCGATGATGTTTTTAGGAATCTCACAGATGAATTTATCAAAATTCTCTCACATGCATTTAGGAGCATTTCAAGGTTTTGACATATCACTTCTAGCATCTATGGAAAACCATATCTTCCCTTTTTCCATTCCTAACAGTCGTTACCTAACTTAACTATCATTTGAAAACTCCTAAGGAACGGAATTTCCAAAGAAAATGATGAGTGGAACTGGCTCTTAAGTAAAAATGGTTGCCTCAAACAGGAATCCATTTGCATGTGTTCGAGATCAGACCCGCTTATTAGGTGATGCCCACAATGTAGATGCCATATTTCAAAAATCATGCCGAACCGAAAATCATATGGGCCACACATGTACATTGAAGTTGGGCAGCTGGTTGATTGCTCCTAATTGTTCATTTGTTTTGAATACATGTGGTCCAGCTTCGGGTCGTTTCAGTCTGATTTTTTATGGGTGGAATCTACATCAAATGCTTCAGCTTTTGAACGGTTCCGATCTAATAATAAACCTATAACTCTTTATCACATGCAAGGCAAGCATTTAGCATTCCTTAATTCCAATCCCAACAGCCAAAGTTGAGTGGACCACAGAAACTCATGGGCCTATGGTGCACTTGGTGAACTTGGATGGCTGGATTTACATGGACCAGGGGTCATTTTGTACACTTGGAGTATGGAAACTGCGTGTGACGCAACTATGCCGAACCCATGTGAAACATAGATGGTGGGTCATCTTAATTTTAGCTAATTCTGCGGTTGAGATCAAGTCAAGGCATATAGGTGGGCTAAAGGAGAAAGATGAAATCATCCATCCAACATGGGACCGGAAACAGAACCCACATGTGGAATTTTGTGTAGCACACTCTACCTGATTTTCTCTAAGCTGGACCGAACATTGCCATTTCATTACGATAAGGTGGTCTAGACAATGGCCCACCTGCGGGTGTCTACGCCACCTACGACGGTGGGGAACGTCCTGAAGCTTGGGACCCATTTCTATTTACTTGTAGTCGTATCCAATGAGTAGAGAGTCTGGACACTACCCACCCACCAAAATTCAAGTGGAAGCCAATGGCAGTATTAGACACACCTCTATACCTTCTCTTCTTTCATTACAAATGTTTGGCTGTGGTTACTATAGTTTAGGGCCCGTTTGAATACCACCAAATAAGTTACTTTTTCTACTTCTAGCGGTAAATAAGTCACTTATTTCAGATAAGTAAATTTGTTTTATGATTAGTTATAAGTAACATTTTTACTTAAAATTACTTAATCGTTTGTTTGTTTTTTTTTTTTTTAAAGTTTTATGACTTTTCAAATGTTGTTTAGGAAAGGCATTAGGAGGGACAAAAGAGAGGATATGTTGTTTATCAAATATACTCATCTACTGAAGCAGGGGAGGACATGAGGTCGAGCACCGTCTTCCTCAAGAGGATAACTATTCCGAATCCACGGAACTTCTCTAGACTCCTCACAGAGACTTCTCGAATCCACGAGGAAAGAAAGCAGAAAATAGAATTAAATTCTCAGACATTGGAAATTGATTGATGAATGAATAAAAACGGGTTCACAACCCTTTAAATAGGGGTACCAAGCAATGGGAAGGAAATCAGAATCAAATTACAACTAGAACTCCTAGAAATCGCGACTTCCTATAAATAGTAAACTTACTATTTACAAACGGTCGTGATGTCTACTAGTGCGCAAGGTTTTCGGGCGAAAACAGTAAGTGTCCTATTTGGCTTCACAAAACCGCTCCTAATTATTCTAAGCTCTTCTCACGTTGGTTGCAACTCCTAAAGCCCGACGGATGAAGAGTTATAATCAAACTAAAACTTACTATTTATAGTAAAAATGAAATTAAAACAGGGAAACGATTGTCGATCCAGGGGTTTTTCGCAATTCCAGGCATCGCAACCCGACATAGCTGAGTTGGTTGGCTAAAGTAGCTCGTTCTACCTCAAAATCATATATTTTACGTCAGCTAACTCATTCCGGATTGTGAGATACGCCCGATTTAAGGTCTGATGGTCTGGATCACTTCTGTCGCCGACCGGACCTTTTCTGATCCATCTTGGCCATGAAACTGTCCACGACCCGCTCTACATCAGTCCCCTCCATTTCGAAAGAATTCGTCCTCGAGTTCTCATCCTGCGCTGGTTCATGATACTCGGTTAGGTCCCTGACGTTGAAAGTCCGTGAGATCGCTATGTCATCTGAAAGATCAACAACATAAGCATTGTCATTGATCTTTCGGATGATTGGTACCGGTCCAATCTTTTTATTCTTCAACTTGTTGTACGTTCCGGTTGAAAATCGTTCTTTACGCAGATGGACCATTACTTGATCGCCCACCTCGAACATTTTTTGTCGCCGATGCTTGTCCGCTTGCTCCTTGTACTTTTCATTTAAGGCATGTAGCTTGGTTTGTACCTCCATATGAATGCCTATGATCTTGTCAGCCATATGTTCTACTGCAATGCCCATGCCTGGGAGCTTTGGTAGAGGGACTAAGTCCAGTGTGTGGCGAGGTACTCGTCCGTAAATAACCTGGAACGGGGATTTTCCTGTCGAGCGGTTCACCATGTTGTTGAATACAAACTCTGCTTGAGACAAAGTCAAATCCCACTGCTTCGGTTTTTCTCCTGAAATACATCGAAGAAGGTTTCCCAACGTGCGATTCACAACCTCAGTTTGACCGTCAGTCTGTGGGTGGTAGGCGCTGCTGAACTGAAGTCGTGTATCGAATCGAGTCCACAAAGTCCGCCAAAAGTGGCTTATGAAATTCATGTCACGATCAGAACCCTGTGTAGCCACACAATTTATCTAAAGAATAGATTCGCCACGTGTGTTGCATCGAGAGTCTTCTTGCATGGAATAAAGTGCACCATCTTGGAGAAACGATCTACTACCACGAACACCGAATCCATGCTACGTTGTGTTCATGGGATACCAAGCACAAAGTCCATAGATAAATCCTCCCAAGGGCCGTCAGGCACGGGTAACGGGGTGTAGAGGCCCGTATTATGAGATTACCCCTTAGCGGTCTGACAAATATAACAACGTTGAACTGCCTTTCCCACATCACATACCAATTACGGCCAGTAATACCGTTCTTCCACAAGAGCTCGTGTCTTGTCTCGCCCAAGGTATCCACTAAGGCCACCTCCATGTAGCTCTTGGATTATCCGTTCCCTTAACGAACTGTTTGGGATGCACAGTCGATTTCCCTTGAAAAGGAAGCTGTCTTGCATATGTAAGTCGCCGGGGCGACCTTCTTGGCATCTAACTCATGCGTCCTTAAAGTCATCGTCATCGGCATATATGTCTTTGAGGCGCTCGAACCCGACAACCTCATTACTCATAGTGACTAACAAAGTTGCACGGCGACTCAGTGCATCAGCTACTTTGTTCTGTTGCCCTGACTTGTATTTTAGTACGAACGTGAATTCCTGTAAAAACGAGATCCATCTAGCATGCACACGGTTAATGTTAGCTTGACTATTAATAAATTTGAAAACTTGATGGTCCGTGTAAAGTATGAATTCCCTTTGAATCAAATAATGTCGCCAGTGTTGCAGTGCCTGAACCACTGCATATAACTCAATCTCATATGTAGACCACTTCTTGCGTGCATCGCTAAATTTCTCACTGTAGAAGGCTACCGGCTTACCTTCTTGAGACAAAACTCCCCCAATTTCGACATATGAGGCATCACATTCGACTTCAAATAGTTTATCGAAGTTGGAAAGTACAAGAACCGGGGTCATGGATAATCTGTGCTTGATTTCGGCAAAGCTCCTGTCGACTTCATCAGTCCACTGAAACTGTCCTTTCTTCATGCAATCTGTGATTGGGGACACAATGGTACTTAAATTTTTCACGAACCGACGATAGAATGTTGCCAGTCCATGAAAACTTCGCACTTCGTGAATATTTGTGGGAACCGGCCATTCTCTGATTGCCTTCACATTTTCCTCATCCACCCGAATGCCCGTAGATGTTACGACAAAACCTATAAACAATAGGCTATCAGTCATGAAGCTGCACTTTTTTAAATTGAGATACAATTTATTTTTAGTGAGCACTTAAAGGACCTTTTTGAGGTGTTCCATATGGGTGGTTTCGTCTTGACTGTATATCAAAATATCATCGAAATAAACCACAACAAACCGCCCAATGAAAGGTTTCAGAACTTGGTTCATCAATCTCATAAATGTGTTAGGCGCATTCGAAAGACCGAAGGGCATAACCATCCATTCGTATAATCATTCCTTGGTCTTAAAGGTCATTTTCCACTCATCACCTGACCGTATCCGAATCTGATGATAGCCGCTCCTTAGGTCTAATTTAGAGAATATTTTTATACCCTCTAACATGTCCAGCATATCATCCAACCGCAATATAGGAAACCTGTATTTTATGGTGATTTTGTTGATGGCACGGCTGTCGACATATATGCGCCAAGTTCCATCTTTCTTTAGAGTTAATAGGGCTGGTACAGCATATGGACTCATGCTTTCTCGAATAAGACCCTTACGGATTAACTCCTCTACTTGTCCCTGCAGAATCTCGCACTCATTCAGACTCATTCGATAATGAGGATAATTAGGTAAACTGGATCCAAGGACAAAGTCGATATGGTGTTGGATATCCCACATGAGGGGTAACCCATCGGGAAAGTCATCGGGCCAAATTTCTTTGAATGCATGTAGCAGGGGCCTTAGTCTTTCAAGGATGTTTGTAGGCTCGAGTTCTTCCCCTTTTACAATTAATGCATAAGTCCGTCCCGTTTCTTTGGATTCTTCCACGAAGTCCCGTATGGTTAAGAGAAATCAGCCCTCCACTTTAGAAGTTTCAGGTGGTCCCTTTGGATCCATAGGGGCCAATATGGTCTTCTGGCCGTCCTTGACGAAGATATATATGTTATCTCGCCCTTTATGAGTGGCGTCACGGTCAGATTGTCAGGGCCGACCGAGTAGTATGTGACATGCTTCCATGTCAACCACATCGCATACTACTTCATCCTTATAATGTTTACCAATTGAAAAGGATATGGTGCACCGTTCAGTTACCTTTGTTTCGCTGACCTTTTTGATCCAACCGATTGTATATGGAGAGGGATGATGCTCTGTTTTCAATTACAATTTTTTCACCATGACCTTGGATACGATGTTCTCGCTGCTCCCACTGTCAATGATCACGTCACAAACCTTTCGATTCACCGTACACCTAGTGCGGAAGATGTCATGCCGCTGTGGATGCGCTTCTTTTCTTGGCGCATACAATAGTCGCCTCACGACGAGCGACTCGCCGTGATTTTGCTGAACCTAACCTGAATCATCTGTCTCGTCCTCGGTAATATGCTCTTATTCTTCAATATCTGGATCTTCATAAGCGTTATCAGCACTACCATCATTGATGGTGAGGTTTGTCACTTTTCGCTGGGGACAAGTATTTGATAGGTGGCTCGGTTGGCCACAATGATGGCAGTTGTCGGGCCTTGGCCGAACATAGGGGTTCGGGATTCTACTTGGACCAGCAGCAGTCAATACGCCCCTTTGGAGTCTAGCCTGATCTCGGTTCTCAGAGGTAGGAGGTTGAGTGCGTGCTCTTACAGGCTCCTTCCCTTTGGGCTGTGCAGTTCCCTGGGGCAGACCTGCCACCGGGATCCTTGCAGTAGGATAGGTCCGTGTGTTAGGACGTTCAAGTTGTGCTTCTGCCTGAGTAGCCAACTTAATCGCATCATTCATCATCCAGACGGATTGCATCTGGATCCGATCCTGGATAACTATACGCAATCCACCGTTGAATCGGGCGATTTGCTACGATTCAGTCTCGACTAAATCGTACGCGCCGCCAGGCGGTAAAATTCTTCTGCGTATTCTCTCACCGACAGACTACCCTGTCGACAATTTTGGTATTGTTGGAATAATACCTGATCGTAATCGCTAGGGAGGAATCGGGCACGTAGTAACTGCTTCATCCGCTGCCAGGTGCGGATTGGTGCTTTCATCTGCTTGGTTCGCGCGAGTTGCAATTGTTCCCACCAAGCTGAAGCTCCTCCTTTCAGCTTGTAGGCCATAAGCTTGACCTTCTTTGCTTCAAGGATGTCCATATAGTCAAAAAATCGCTCAACTTTAGAAAGGCAATCGAGGAAATCCTCAATGTGTAGTTGGCTATTGAAGCTAGGAATATCAACTCGCATCTTGAATTCTCGATCCGTTCGATCTACTTAATCGTCGCCATGTCTAGGGTGTTGGAAGATTATGTCATTGATTTCCTCCTCACTGGAGCCCCCTTCCTCAGGAATGACCCTTGGATGCACTGCCAGTACTATCCTGCGATCAGGGCGATTACGAGTTTCAGCAATTAGCGGTAGAGGATTACCACCAGGAACACGGAGTTGCCTTAGGTTTTTCGCCAAGAGATCCGCTATGCGGTCGATGAAAGCCTGCAGCCCTTGCATGGCTTGCCGATTTTCTTGTTGCGTTACTTCGAAAGCTGCCGCCGTTAAAGGTAAATTCCCTGGAGAACCGCCCATAAGATTGTTGCCCGACCCGTCGTTAGAAGCCATCGATCAGAGGAGAAACCTCGCTTTGATACCAAACTGACGCAGTGGAGGATGTGAGGTCGAGCACCGTCTTCCTCAAGAGAATAACTATTCCGAATCCACGAAACTTCTTTGGACTCCTCACAGAGACTTCTCGAATCCACGAGGAAAGAAAGCAGAAAATAGAATTAAATTCTAATAAATTGGAAATTGATTAATGAATAAGTAAAAACGAGTTCACAACCCTTTAAATAGGGGTACCAAGCAATGGGAAAGAAATCAGAATCAAACTACAACTAAAACTCCTAGAAATCGCGACTTACTATAAATAGTAAACTTACTATTTATAGATGGTCGTGATGTCTACTAGTGCGCAAGGTTTTCGGCCGAAAATAGTAAGTGTCCTATTTGGCTTCACAAAACTGTTCTCCTAATTATTCTAAGCTCTTTTCACGTTGGGTGCAACTCCTAAAGCCCGACGGATGAAGAGTTATAATCAAACTAAAACTTACTATTTATAGTAAAAACGAAATTAAAACAGGGAAACGATTGTCGATCCAGGGGTTTTTCGCAATTCGGGCAAGTCATAAACCCTCATGCATAGCAGGGTTGGTTGGCTAAAGTAGCTCGTTCTACCCCAAAATCATAAATTTTACGTCAGCTAACTCATTCCGGATTGTGAGATACGCCCGATTTAAGGTCCGATGGTCTGGATCACTTCTGTCGCCGACCGGGCCTTTTCTGATCTATCTTGGCCATGAAATTGTCAGCGACCCGCTCTACATCATCTACTTAATATAAAAGTAGAAACTATGATAAACTACTTGGGGCATAAGTAGCTTATCTTACTATCCAAACTCCTCCTTAAAGACACTAAAGCGTGGGTCAACTCAAACCCTAGTCTAGCTGAGTCCACTCGACAACTCGGATGAGTTTTTGGTATGAGTTGAGTTTTTTCAATGCTAATATGTAATGAGGTTGAGTTTCAATTCATTTGGCATGGTAAAGTTCCTTTTGTGAAACTTGAAACCCAGTCGACATGTTTGAGATGCATGGTTTGTCTATCTAAGCCATTGATGTGATGGACCCCATCATTGATGGACCATTTTGAAAAAAAAAAATCTTTTAAATCAAAAGATCTTAGCAATCAAATTTTTGGTCCTTTATTCCATTAGGCACGGTTTGCTCCTCAAAATCAATGGCTTATATAGGTAAACCATGGGCTCCAAATCTATTAAGTTTCTTATACAGAAGGTTAAAAATACCATGTCGTGGTAAAGTATATATGAAGTTGCTCATAAGGCATATTATTGTTTTCAATACAAACTATGAGCATAAGGATTATATATATATATATATATATATATATATATATATATATATATATATATATATATATATAATCATCTTACTTTCTATTTAATGTGGGACTAAAAATGCTACTATAATATTATAAAATAAAAAACAAGATTACTAGAGATAAATAAAGGCTTAATTTTTTCTTTATTCGTAAATTCATTTTATGGAACTAGGTGAGATCTTGGATCCACCGAGGTCGGTGAGACCCATGATTGTGAGGCTCAGAGTGATGAACGTGCCTTAAATCAACACCATCCAACCGTTTTGAAAGCTCATTTTAGGGCATGATTCAAAAATAAGGCAGATCCAAATCTAATGTGGGCCATTCCACTGTAAACAGTTGTGATTGAATCCCCACCATTAAAAACTTCATGGGGATCACTGGAATGATTATTTTCCATCCAACCTATTAATAAGGTCACAAAGAACATGATGAAGAGACCACACAAATATCAGCCTGATCCAAAACTTTTGTGGACAATGGGAAGTTCTTAATGTTCGATTACCACATTTTATTGTACCATGGTCCACTTGGTATTTGGATATGCTTCATTTTTTGGATCATCCCCTAAAATGAACTTTCAATATGGATGGACTATGTGGATGTAGTCAAATACATCACACTTACAGTGGGCCCCACTAGCAAGGCGTCTCACCTAATCCGATCCCCAAAAACTTGGCCTTATTTTTATATATATATTTAAAAGGTAAAAATAATATATACTGATTGTTGAATTGTACCAAGTTAAGTAATATTTTATTGATTCTCTCTCTCTCTCTCTCTCTCTCTCTCTCTCTCTCTCTCTCTCTCTCTCTCTCTCTTTTTGAGGTTTTAACCAATCTTTTAATTGTATCTGGTTTTTCTTATCTTGGTAAAACTTAGTACAGTTGAGTTTTAAAACTACAGTGTTATAGTTCCTCTCAATCAACCACCTCAAACATGGCAAATGGTAATCCTCCTATCTTAATGATCTGATTTTCCCAATTGAATTTAGATGGCTGGCCATTTAAGCTTTAATCAACACAGTTGTTAATATGGACTCTGAACATTTTAACTTTTAACACCAATCAGCCCAATCCACGACTTCAATGATCTCAATTTCCATGTGTTGATGAGCACCCATCAATTTCATCCTAGTCGGATGCGACTTGTCTGAGTCGACTCGGTTAGACTCAATCTGGTTATGCACTGCGAGTCCCCCCAACTCACCATGGAAAACATTGTAATTCTTCAATATTGTAGGACATTTTAAGTTAGATTTTAGTTCACTAAGTCCTTTATCTTCTCCATACTTAATGTGATCCAATTTCCACGTGACTGACACAATGTAGTATTGACTTGAATGCAATGTTCATGGAAATGAATGCAAGCACTGAGAGTCATGCGCCCGTATGTGTGACTTCAATGCACATAGGGCTCATGAGAGTTGTGCGTGCGTATTTCTCACCATTTAAGGATATATGGCGGTAATCTAGCTGGCAGGGAGGGAATTGATGGGGTTGATCACCGTCTTCCTTAGGAGATAACTACTCTGAATCCATGGAGCTCTCTCGACTCTTCACAAATCTTACTTGAGTTAACAAAGGATAAAAGCAGTCATATTTCTTAATAAATTTGAAATAATTTGATTGATGACAAAAAATGAAATTATAACTCTTTAAATAAGGAAATCAAAACTAGGATGAAATTTTAGACTTAGAATCCAACTCAAACATCCTAAAAATGTGACTTACTATAAATAGACGACCTTTATTACTACCATACTTGATGGTTTTAAGCAGAAAATAGGAAGTGTCCAATTTAGCCTAACCACATAATTATCCTAACTTTCCTAAGCCATTGTCATGTCGAGCTTGATTTCTACCATTCAAATGATCAAAAGTTATACTCGAACTATAACTTACTACTTGTAGTAAAACTGAAAATAAATATGACTTTTGAACTTGATAGAATCTTACAAAGTCGGCATGGGCAACTCGGTGCAGTCAGGTCGGTTGGCTTAAGTAGGTCCTCCTTATCCAAAATCATATACAATATATTGAAAAACTTGCTCCAATTTGCGAGATGCTACTGGTTTTTTTGGCCTCCAATCAAGTGTTCCATCTTTGCCTTGAAATTTTTAGAATCCCATTTCAAAATATTTACAAGGATTCCCATCCACCATTCTTCTTCTTCTTATTCTTCTTATTCTTTTTCTTTCTTTTTTTTTTTTTTATTTATTTTTTTTAAAAAGAAATTGGGTTAGCTTGTTAGTACACACCCATGTCAGTACACACACACTCCATGTTAGCCACCCCCACTGGGATCGATACCAAGACCTCAAGTGTTGAAACAAGGTATCTTCACTCAGTCTACCAGTTGAGCTATGGATCTGGTGTTTCCCATCCACCATTCATGGATGGTAGTAGATATGAGCATACCGACTCTCAGTGCACACAATCATTTCATAAGAAAACATAAAAGTATCAAAGGGTTAGTTCACCAAACATTGGATTCCATTGTCATCTTTCTTCATTGTCAAGGCAGGGAATTCTACATTCTCTGCCCGAGGAAAACTAAAAACGAAAAAGCTAAAAAGAAAGGGACTTTGTTGCTATCTGCTTTTTGTACCGTTTATTACTGCATTCTATATGTTGTATGATTATACGACAATCCAAACCGTCCAAATTGTCGGACCCATATTCCAAAATCACATTGATTAAAGAAGATGATCAGAGGTTCAAATCCAAACGCCAATATCAGATGGATAAGATTGTGGGGTCAATTTAAGTTCATGATCCGGTGTATGGTTCAACTCAGTGGGTCAAGTTGAATTATGACTCGGTGGTTCAACTCAGTGAGTTTAGAAAATAATCTCTATCTCGAACTAAAAAATAATAATAATAATAATAATAATTAATAGTAATTATGTATTAAAAATCAATTTCTTTTAGGTGCCTGACAAACAGGGCTTTATATGCCTATTCTTCTCATTTTGTAGGAAAGACCAAACCAAGTCTCTGTAGTTAGGTCGGATAATCAGGTTGAAATTTGAAAGTTCAAGCAACCTAATTTTTCTTACCTGATGATTCTGATTGACCCAGTAAGACTAGAGGTTGAGTAGCTAGATTTGCAGCTTAGGTCTAAATCATAGCTTAAAAACATGATTTTGTTCATCACTCAATCAAATCTCCCCTAGAAGAAATTTGGTAAAACTAACAAAATATAGAGGGTGAGTGGACCCCTAGCTATGGGGCTCACAATGATGTATGTACCTTAAATCCACGCCGTCCAACCATTTTTGATAGGGTATTTTATGGCGTCATCCAAAAAATGAAGGTGACTTAAATCTTAGGTGGACCACACCACAGGAAACAGTTGTGATTGAATTCCCACCATTAAAAATTTCATGGATTCCCCCAAAATGTTTATTTTCCATCCAACCAGTTGATAAGGTTACAAACACCTAGATGAAGAGACTACACAAATATCGTCTTGATCAAACGCTTATGGCCCAAGGGAAGCTTTTAATAGTTAATCAATACTGTTTGTTTCTTGTACTCCATTTGGGATCTAGAACTGCTTCATTTTTTGGATCGTGGCTTAAAATGAGCCTTCAATACATATGGACGGCATGAATGTAGTCACATACATCACAGTGGGCCACACAGTCAGGGTCTCACCTAATCTGCTTGCCCACCTCACAAGATACGCCTACTCTTTCTCTCGGGGGTGAATTCCGTACTGCACAAAGTAACTTTTTTACTTGTGAAACTTCTCCACGAGCTACCATGTTTTTGTGTTTTTTTTTTTTTTTTTTTTGTGTGTGTGTTAGATCTACACCATCCATCAATTTTTCTAGATAATTTTATAAGATGAGCCCAAAAATGAAGTACATCCAAAGCTCAAATGAACAATAAAATAGAAAATTGTGAAAATTGGACGAACTACCATTGAAACCTTTTTAGGATTAACAATGAAGCTTATTTACCATTTAACCAGTTCGCAAGGTCACCAATACCTAGATGAAGGTAAAGCACAAATATCAACTTCATTAGAGTTTTCTATGGCCTAAGAAGTTTTTAACAATAGCATTAATTTCTACTATTCCTTGTGTTGTGGTCCACTTGTTTTGGATCTGCCTTGTTTTTAAGTTCATAGAATGATCTTAAAAAAATGGATAAAAGGGTGTAGATCCAAGAAATGCATCATAGTAGGCCTAAGTAAATTTCACACGATCAAGAAAGTTTTATTGCCGTGGGCAGAGGAGAAAACTTGAAGTGTTGACATGTGAAAGTTTTGTAAGCTCCATCATATCACGTCGTATGTATTAGATCTACACCCTCCATTCATTTTTTTCATAACCTTTTATGGCATGAGGCCAAAAGAGAGGTAGATCCAAAGCTCGAGTGGGCCACATATAGGAAACAGTGGGAATTAGATGCCTGCCGATGAAAATTTCTTCGGGCCACATAAGGCTATGTTCAAGCTGATATTTGTGTTTTCCCTTCATACAAGTATGTGTGACCTTATGATAAAGTTAGATGGAAAATAAATCTCACATTGGATTCTAAGAAGGTTTCAACATTGGTTATTCAATCACCACTGCTTTTTGTGGTGTGGTCCACTCAAGCATTGGATGTGACTCATTTTTGAGCTCGTGCTCTAGAATAATCTAGAAATATTGATGGACGGTATGAATCTAATACACAAAATCACGGTATGAATCTAGAAAAGTTCTGCATGCTAAAAGTTATGTTGTATAGCGTGCAATTCACCATGTTATATATGTCAACTGGTGTCAAGGACTCTCTAACTCATGTAACTCAACAAATAAGGACTTTTCAACAGTGATAGTAGGACTCTTTAGTAATCATCTCGACATGACTTCATGTACTAGGGTCAGTCATGTCTTGAAAAAGAGCTTGGGCTCTGATTCTCCACTCTTTGATTGTACAATTGATAATAATTTTCTCAACTATAATATCAATAAAATAAGAAAGTAATTAAAATTTTTTATTTTATCAAATATTATATACAGTTACATTAAATATACAATTTCTAACTAAATAAATACATTGTGAAACTAAAAGATTAGAACATCAGACGGTGTATCCTTCTCATATAAAGCTAACGATCATCCAACAAATAATCCCTCAAATCTTCATACAATGCCACTAGATCTTCCCATCTCATGTAATCTTGTATGATTGTAATCTACTTTTTAAATACATCTTATACAATTGTCAAAAGATATCTTATCGCCGAATGCTAATAGGACCTGCTGTGCATTGGATATGGAGATTAGAAAGTCTGAGATCTTCGACTAAGGTCTTCCTTATCACCCTTTAGAGAAGAAGAGATGGGCTTGGAACTTCTCAAGATGATGTTGGATGGGACCTAGATATTACGGAAGAGTTTGAAATCCATCAAAACTCATCTCCTCTGCTTGAAAGGCTACACACGTAATTGGGGATCCCAATTCCCTTACCCAACTAAGTACACCATTCCTTATACGAATCTACTACAGCACCCCTTACAAGAATTTCTGAACCTATCACCACTTAGTGGGGCCTACTGGTATACCCGATCACATTATCCAACCTTTAGGTAAATCTAGACAGTTGATCACCGAAGCCCACCTTATGAGATTCTTACAAAGTTATCTATTGTGGACAATTTAAATAATAGATACTAGTTGAAAAAGGTTTTAAAAAAAATTCATATCATATCTCAATCAACTCTCTTGACTTTTCGAGACGACTCGGCTGAGTAGACTCGGTTTCAAGTCAATTCAAGTATTCATGTTTTTTAAGGCTCGTCCGAGTTTTGAGTCGACTCATCTTAGTTTGGAGTAATCTTCTATGGTTTCAGAGTCTGGTCTAAATTGGTGGGGGCATGTGTCCACTTCCAAACAGGTCACCACCATTTAAGAAAATATAGGAAAAGCACACCATAGGCATCCCATGGGCATTGAAAGAAAAAGAAAAAGAACATGCTGTGCAATCAAAGGGAGGAATCAATGTGCGCACTCAGACACGAGTGGGTGAGTCACGAAGGTGGGATGGTGTAGGATAACTATCATGGGCCCACCGTGGATAATAGCATTTATGGCCAAAGTGAATGGCTCGTGAAGCCTGGCATACATGCCATGGAAGGAAAATCTTCTCCTTTTAACACAACATGCATTCAAGACTCTCTGCTTTTCTTTCTGTGAATGAAAATGATTTTTCATGCCTTTGTTTGTACGTATGTCCATTAAATAATAGGGAAAAAAGAGATTTTTCTTACGGTGGAACTCGAGAGTACTGAAAATATGTTCGAACCATGTCAACCCAGTAAACGTGGCAGGGTTAGGTGTCAATCTGGACCGTACATCTAGTTTTCCCTAGTGTGGTTGGGAAGTGGTTTGAGATACATATGGATCAGATGATCCTGGCTATTAGATCTGCTATATTGCGAGGCAACAGTAGAGAGAAAACACCATTAACATTCAACTACTCAATCAAAGGTCCAATAGATCCCCGGTCCATTCTATAAATATGCTATCATGAATATTCAGGTGAAAGTAATAGAAATTAGACTTAAGACAATCTCAAATAGAAAAACTTCAATCATTTCTATTAATTGAAAAGAGGGTAAAAAAATGTTTATTATCTATCTCTAAATATGAATTCAAATAGCTCATGAATCTCAATGACCAAGAATTAACAATTGATGAATTGAATTTAAAATACTGGAATCTCACATGAATATGAGTTTTGATGAATTAATTGTTTTTTTTTTTCCACAATACGAAAACAGGACTAGACGTATTTCATCCATGAGGATTCAACGCCAAAAGGCCGGTGGAAGATTATGATATAGTGTTACGTTAATATAAGTCCAATGTGTAGAAAAAAAAAATGATGTAACGAATAAATATGGAAGGAGACAAGGAATTTCATGTGCAGTGAAAGGCAAATACCTTCATGGAAAAAATAACACAACTAACATCATTTTCCTGAGGTGGCTATTAATCGTATTTGTGCTTCTTAAATTGATTAAGACCTATATATTAAATTAAATTGAGGAAGGGAAAGCTCCCCATAATATGATCCCTCTTTCGGTCGTGCAATGCCTCTTAATCTTATGAAAGAGTAGCTAAGAGTTTCTGGTAATTGAAAAATGTTAGGATTGTTCTAAGGGCCTATTTGTTTAACCATTTACAACAATAAATGATGGTAAATGGGTAATAATTAGTTACCAATGTTAATTCATGCAAACTAGGGGTGCACATCGAACCGGTAGAACCGTAGAACCGGACCGGAACCGACTACACGGTCCGGTTTGGTCCAGTTCTAGAGTGCATCGGTTCCGATTCCGGTTCCAAAAATTAAAGAACCGTTTAGTTCGATTCGGTTCTGATTTGGGGGTATGTAGAACCGAACCGAACCGTGGATCCGAACCATAGATCCGATCCATGGAACAGAACCTAGAACCGTGAGTTTACAATATATTTTAATTGTATATTTGACTCATGATTTATGGTTTACAATTCACCTTTTAATTGTTTTCATAAATGTATTTTTTCACACCATATACAATATCTAAACCATTTATCAAATAGATCACAATGCGAATGGATATGAGCTAAATTATAAAATAGAACATGCAATTGGGCTGGATTATAAAAAGCCTAGAACCGTGGAACCGATCCGAAACCGAACCGGCTTTCACGGTCCAGTTTCGGTTCGGTTCTAGGGTGCTAACTGTTCGGTTCCGGTTTCACCCTAGAACCGGACCAGACCAAACTGAACCGTATGCACCCGTAATGCAAACCATTTGGATAATGTTGATAAGTGCACTAAAATTGAGGAGGAGAAAAATGAGACACTTAAAATCGATGGGATCCACCTTAATATGTTTGATCCATGTTGTCTAATCATTTTATCAGCTCATTTTAGGGTGACCCCAAAAGCAAGACAAATCTAAAGTGCATACGGACCACACCACAAATTCCAATGGGAATTGAACGCTTATTTTTGGAAACTTTTTAGGGACCCATGAAAATTTTGGATCATGTTCATATTTATGCTTTTTGGTTTATCAGTAACTTTCCGACCTTATGAATAGGTTGGATGAGTGATACACGTCGTTGTGAGCCTTACACCAATTTCATCTTTTAATGATGGTCGTCATTATATCCTTATGTTGTTTCAAGTGGTGTGGTCCAATTGAGCATACAATTTGCCTTATTTTTGAGCTCATTCTCAAAATGAGCTATTAAAATGGATGAATGGTGTGGATCATAAACTGTAACGACTCGAAAAATCCCGTACAAAGACCCGAGTACCACCTCAGGCATAAATCACTCAGGATTAAATCCTTTAGAAATTAAACAAAGTTAACTAAGTACTAAACTAGATCAGCTACGAAATCCGCTAGATCAACTTTAAATACGATCTGCAAGACCCAAAACTTGTAGAATCATTGACGCTAAGTTACCCTAAAATCTAGGATCGATCTCATTACCCAGCTGCTCTTGGGAGCACATTGAAACTCAGTATCAGATCTGGACCGCACATCGAAAGTCTGAATAATGTGAAATTTTAGAATTAGGACTGCCTCGCTGGGCTTGACAACCATGTCGGAAATCAAAACCAGATAGTGTCCCGGGGTTATTCGCTTGAGCCTGGAGCGAGGAGTGTGAGAAAACGAAAATTTCTTTAGTGAGCTAGATCCATAGTTAGTA
The DNA here is from genome assembly GCA_030180095.1 of Magnolia changhungtana. Lineage (NCBI taxonomy): Eukaryota > Viridiplantae > Streptophyta > Magnoliopsida > Magnoliales > Magnoliaceae > Magnolia > Magnolia changhungtana. The sequence continues at coordinate 8,388,040 of JASAUF010000391.1, read as the reverse complement.
AGCTTAAGTTCGATTGAAATAAAAACTTAACTCGACCTAAATCCATAATTAGTGAGCTTAAATCCGACCTTTGGCTCAAGGGGGGCTACGGAAGTGCTCCGTTAAGACGGAACAGATGCCCTTTGGACATAACCTAAGTATACCTTGGCCCTGGGCCTATTTCTGGCAAATTTAGGCCTATATAAGGACCTTCAACCCTCTCTCATTCAGCCCATACGAATTTGAGAGAAACCCTAAGAGAGAGAAGAGAGAAAAGAGAGAGAAAGTGTGAGCAGAGTGGGAGATTCTTCCTGATACTCTACCTTGCTATCCTACGTACTTAACCATCATGATCTAATCACTTTTCCAGCGATTCCTGCTTCGTTCTTAGGTAAGAAACCCTAACCCTAATTCATTCTAGGGTTATGATTGTTACAAATGATGAAATAGCTAACCTATTTCATGCCATAGGTTACCATTCTACCGTTGATAAAGGCTTGGTATTTAAACTGACTTCGTTATGCGTTTATCGGCGTAAGGTGCAGACTTTAGACGTATAGGTTAAGGTTTTCAAAGCTTTCAATATCAGATAATGATAGATTCACGATCTAAGTGTTATTGTACATGCAAAATGCGATGTTTGTTTTTCGATTCCGTTACGTATGCAAATTATGGCGTTTAGTGTATTCTGTATATTTGTAGAAAATACCGTATATGTATAAATTATGAAAGTATGTTTGCCATGATAAATTATCGTATGTGCATACTATATATGTGTATAATACTTACTCAGCGAAAGGATTCGCCTAAATACATGTTTTGGCTAATATACGTTATATATGTTAAATGACTGTATTCTAAGTGTTTGTAAAAATGTTTGTAAGAGTACGTACTTAGGTGATAGTGCTTTAGGTAGGTGTTAAGATAGGATTCTCAACTATCTTAGAGATATGTATGATTTCCTCCATGCAAGTTGTTTAATTTAATCGTTTACTTGTAAAATGTATGTGTTCGTATTTCCTGTTTATATTACGCTTTATAACATGCTTGTTAACATGTTTGAAGTACCCTATTAATTCTGCTTAGACTATTATACATGCTTTCTGATTAAGGATTGAATGTGATTAGGGTTATGTTATAGTCCAGGCAATTGGTAACAGACTTGAGTTCGTGGTTGAGATTCATTCGCCACGTAGTACATGTTTGACAAACTCGTGTCATATGTTGGTCGTCGGCAGTGGTTAGGCCACACGAAATGCTTATGCACTTCATGTCGATGGATGCAATGTGCGCTCGTGCTAGTCGAGCCCGTCAAGTAACCCGATCTGTCTGATGTATGTTCACCATGTTTGGACGCTACTGCTTGAACCTAAGGTACTAAACTCACCAGCGAAATCCCATTTAACCTTGGTACCTCGATCCTCTAAGACTCATGAGCCGGACATGATGGTATGGGACACCGTGGTCGAGTTATCGGCCTATGCTGGGGCCACGTGCCTCCCCGTAGTGAACAGTGAGCAACCCAGACTCGTGACCGAATACGGTGGTATGGGACACTGTATTCGAGCTATCGGCCTACACTGATAAGTGATGGGGGAGTCGTGTAACGATTGCGTGTAACAGCCCTGACAGCCCTTTATAGTGACCTCGAGCATACTCTGAATCTGCGGAGAGGCGACGAGTCTTGCCGTAGTAAATAGAGTATAAACTAAGCCTGTATTGATAAGATGATGGGGGAGCGGTGCAACGATTGCGTGTAATGTACCACAGCGACCCTTTTTACTGGCGACTTGAACATGTATCATCGAATGAGATTATCTAGGACTGACAACCCTAGAATGGATCATCGTTTGGGAATGATATAAGGGAGGTACTTTAGTTTTCCAATACTACTGTATGAAAAGGACTAATAATAACTCGATAATCACGCTCGTACCATAGCACTGCATGTGCCTGGAAGATGTGGAGCACTGAAGGATGAACGCATGCCGCGAATGTAAGATGGTGTCGCACGAGGGTGGTTTGGTAAGGGCATGCACCATGACTGCATTCCATACTTGCATTAATAAGAGTAGTGAAAAGTGTTTGCTTGTACTGCTTTATCATTACTGCTTGACTGAATTGATAACATGTTAACCAGTGCTTTATTGTTCCACTGAGTTAGCTACTTACTCCCACGTTACGGGACAGTGTTGTACACAGCAACCAGACTCTGTCTTAGATGCAGGTGTTGACGAGACGCAGAGGCTGAGCCTGATTACTACGATGATCAGGATGAGTTCTCCTATATGCAGTTCTTTGGAGGCTTCGCTTAGGCCATTCAGATGACGGGGCTACAGGGTCTACCATTATAGTTATACCACTTCTTTTGGTATTTTGATTTTTGAAACTAATACATGTATATGTGACTCAATAATGTGTTCATACTCTGGAGTTCGATTGTGACATTTTGGCTTTATATACATTTATATACATCTTTCGATCTTCCGCTTGCATTTTATAACTTGACCTGGAGTATGAATTACTGTTTTAGTATGATCTCACTTATGATTATTACACTAACACAGACAACATTCAATCATAAGCATTTATGTTGCATAAGTGATGTTTTGGAACTTGAGTGTTGAGTTGCTACTCGACCCCCGATTTTCAGGGCGTTACATAAACATTCATTACAATGGGTGGGGCTCATGGATTTTACAAAGGCAATCACATCCAATGTAATTTCCCTCTAATCCAATCATATATTAAAATTAATCATTATGAAGTTATCAATATTTACCAGGGTAAATGGTTAAACAAACAGGCCGTTTGGATACTACCAAATAAGTTACTTTTTCTCTTATACCTCTCTTTGATCTCTTCTATGCTTCTATTCAGCAACTTATAAAAAGTAGAAAAGCTTTTTAAAACAATTTAACTAAAGTGATTAAATACTTTTAAGTAAAAATTTTACTTATAGCTAATCATAAACCAAAGTTGTAAGTATAAAAAGTAACTTATTTAATAGTTTCCAAAGGGGCCCTTAATCACTTCAGCTTAATAAGTAGAAATTAAGATAAGTTACTTAAACATAGGTAACTCAAGGAGTTTCAACACGAGGTCTTGGGTTCAAAACCCATAGGTGGTAAAATTCCACTACGTCATGCGTGGGTGTATGGCAGGTGCCTGTATAAAATAATAATAAATATAATAATAATAATAAAGAAAAGAAAAGAAAAGTAACTTAAGTAACCAAAGCACTATTGATTAGTAAATCAACCTACCATATTGTGGATGGATACCTCAAGCGGAACAACCGGCTAATCTCTTTAGGAATCGTCCCGTGAAAGCCATTTCGTCTCATATCGGTTCTCCTGAGGAAGGTTAGGTTTGCTATGTAGGGAGATGTGGGGCCCACCAATTTCTGGACAGTGAGGTTCAAGGCCATGACCCTTTGAGGATGCCGGGGACCACCTCAAGTGACTCCTTGCCAGTATCAAAAGTGGAGAGTATGGTTTGCTAGATGGATGGAATTATTTGGTAAATCAACCTACCACATGTATTGCGAAGAGACGGATCTACCATATTCAAGTTCGTCCAACACTACGAAGGGGAACAAGATTATTTAATTCCAATTCCAAGATATTGTACTGTAATTAAATGCTAATAAATACCTACCCAGCTCATTTAAGAATCAGGTCAAAATTTTGAATTCAAGCCCATCACATTAGACCTTGGTTGGGTCTAAAAGGTTGAAGTCATGAATAGACTATTCATTTGCTTAAGGGTTCATTTCTTTTTCTAATTTCTTATGTAATTACAAGTAGATGAGCTATCATTATCTTTGAAAGGTATAGATTGACGCAATAATTAGGGCACAAGTCAAATCCATTCAAAAGAAGGAAATTGTCATCGCTATAATTCTCTATTACAAAACTACCTCATCTAAGGTTTATTTAGTTTGATGTAATTAGACATATTTTCATGTAATTTCTCTCAAATCAGCATTAAATGCATACATGGAACAATGCCGCGTGGAGTTGCCCTCTATCAGATTTCATGATAATTCAAAGTGAAAACTTGGTGATCCCCACCATGATATGTGTTATATTCACTCCATTCACTCGTTAGTACATATCATTTTCAAGCATGGGCCCCAAAAATGAGGCATATTCAAATATCAAGTGGACCGGACCGCACAACATAAAATATTAGAGATTGAACGCTAACTATTTAAATGTTCTTCCCATAGTGTGGTCCACTTGAGATTTGGGTATGTATCATTTTTTTAGGCTTTCCCTAGAATGATCTGGCCAACTGAACGGACGATGTAGATAAAACATATATATCATGGCAGGACTCAAAGAGGCCACCTCCTTTTCCATACCTAAAAGATACTAATACAGCATCCCTTATGTCACAAATTCTTGTAGCATGTAATTAACACTTAAAAAATATAAAATACATTGTAATTCCCCTAACCTGTTTGGGAGCAAGAAATTGAAACCCCCTAGATTTGAAACCCTCTTGTTGTGCTTGACAACCTAGACTGAGAATCAACTTTAATCCAAAAATAGCTATTCATAGTATATTTGCAGGGGTTTGAATTTAATTACTAAATCAACTTTAATATCTCTAATTAGTGAACTCATGTAATTTTCGACACGATGGCTGTAATAAGCTCGCTGAAATATATACTTTGCCAAAAAAATGATGAAATTCCAAGTCCCGGATGGGCCACAAGCACAAGATCACGTTTGAGTAACTAACCAACGAATCTTAACCATCGATTTACATGGACAATGTTTGGACGGTGCTGATCATCATATTAAAGTAATTATAGTGAAGCAATTAATAATCTAATTATTTTAGGATATCGTTAGTGGGTCATGTGTCCAATAGTTTAATAGTCTAGTGATACACATGTTACACTTGAAACTATGAGAAGGATTGTAGATTTAATCCGAGGTCTCACCTTGGATTTCAAACCCCCTGGTTGAGGGATTTGAAACCCTTATTAATTTATGGAGCCAAACAACCGGGGGATTTGAAATCCCCTCAAATCCTCCCAAATACATAGTGCCAAACGACGCCTTGTAGTGATTTATGGAGAAAACAAGCACCCTAAGCTTTATCATCACTGCACCTAAATTACACTGACATCAATAGGAAATCATAGAAATGAGTAACCATTACCCATTTGCATGTAATTGTAGCTCTAATAGGAAAAACAAACAGGATGGCTCAGGCCTAAAGGAATCAGCTCAACCGTTCGATTTCCATCGGGTATGAAAATAATAATTGAGTTTTCACCCATAATTTTCCAAATACATTTAATTGGCAGTAAGTAATAAAATAGCCCCAAGTCTGCCAATTTCAATGAGTATAATCAAATGATTAAGGTAATCCAATAAAAGCATGATTTTCGATATATTCTACGACAACAAAAGACTCCAAATTTGCACAATCACATTTTAGTAAAAAGGCAATGTATTAACTACTTTACTCGGGACCCCATCATGCTCATGCTAGTGTGACCAAATCAAACCATTTTTTTTAAAAAAAAGGTCCCAATTAGGGCAGGCACTACTAATTTGGAGTGGACCTAGGCTTCACCCATTACTAATTCAGGGCGAACTTCTGGACCTAGACCTGCCCATGAGTATAAATTTTAGACCTAGGCCCACAAGCTGTCGGGGTCAATTAGACCCATTTTCATTTCCTGTTTTAATAAAGCACTGTTGACTGGACTCTAAGTAGCAAGGTTCTCTACAGTACTTAAACCACCCAAGCATAGTTGAAAAACTTGATGACTCGACTTGAAACTTCACTGAGTTGACTCAATAAGAAATTGAGCTGAGTCGCTGTGAAACTCATTGGCTAGCTCGACTCCTTTCAAACTTCTTATGCTAATCTCAAATTGTTTTATGAATCCTAGTTAAATATTTAAGCATCGAGATGAGTTGAAGCGAGTCATTGAGTCAACCTGGCCTGGTTGGACATTGAGTCGAGTTTTCAGGTAGTAGAAAGCTGTATGGTTTGTTCGTGTACTTCAAATCAGTGATTGGACAATCCTAACCTTTGATTTTTAGTAGATGTCCAGTAATCGATAGGTTAGAATTGTCTGTGTGGCTTATAATCCATCTACGGCAGTTCTTTGTTTGGGTGGCTCGGAGTTGAGGCACGTGCCACCTGTATGGTAGGGAGTCACGTCCATCCTGCCAACTTGCCACACCTCTCTGTTTGGGTGGCTAGGATTTGAGGCACGAGTGGTTGGCGTGATTTTTCCACCGTGTGTTCTTCATGGTGGTGGGCCCACCTTGCATGCACTAGATTTCCTACACGTGGTTGTAGATTATCAGTTCTCACCGAAAGTGACTAACCAGAATCAAGCGCTTGGGCGCTGTACATATGGCATCCGCATGCATAGAACCGAAAGAGTCTGAATCATGGGGCCCACTATGTGGATTGGATGGTCCACCATTTTTTTATTAGTAGGTGTTTGTTGAATTTGGACCGTTGATTTAGAGTTGCTGTTTGTTGGCCACAAATCATAGACATGAGCTCATTAGTTCACCTTGATTTTATGGTTAATAGCCATCTACAATGGGCCTGATGATATCTACGGCTTGGATTTAGCTACTTGCATGCCATGTTTACTATAGGGACACGCATCATCGTGCGGGTGGACCACACTCAGGCACGCGTACCACCCTACACATGGAGGATCAAATGATTATGATCACGCACATTTCTACCATCCACGTAGCTTGCACGCAATAAATCTGGACCATTCAAATAGTCGCGCCAATTGTGGGAGTTTACTAACTAGGTTATAGGATGATCCCAGCCGTCTAACCACTTCTCACACTGAACATTTATCAAATGGCCATTCAGGTGGTACCATTGGGCGATGAGTAATCCGTGGTGGGTCCCATGATTTAAATGATATGTAGTACTGGTTTGCATGCATGTGAAGTGGACAGGGTACGTGCGCGAGAGTATAGTACTCTGTACTCGTGAGAGAGTATCCTATGATTTCTCAAGATGGGCAAGGTAGGTAATCTGCCGATCTCATCGGTTGAGGTAGATGGCCGCCCTATGCATATTCTGAGAAGGGTGGGCCCCACGTTAAACCCAAGTCGGGTTGTCAAGGTCCTCGGGTTCGGGTCGAGTCAGGAATAATTACATGTGTTTGGGTGGAAGCGGATTGGCTGGTCTACCACACACCAGCTATATAGCTGGTGTAGGTACGTTTCGTGCGAAGACGAGCGCTGACGATACTCGAGCTCCGAGTTGTACGAACGGTTCAAAGGTGATCAAAGTTACATGGGCCTCACAATGATGTATTTATTATATCCACACTATTCATCCATTTTTAGAGATCATTTTAGAGTATTATACAAAAAAATGAATCATATCCAAATATCAATTGGACCACACCGTAAATAGCAGTGGAGATGATGATTTTCACTGTTAAAAATTTCGTAGGGCCCACCATAACGTTTAGTTTTCATCCAATCTGTTCATAAGGTCACCAAGACCTGAATGAAGAGGAAAAACAAATTTCATATTGATCCAACACTTATATGAACCCCAAAAGGGTTTCAATGGTAGGCTGTCAATCCTTTTTTCAGTGTCGTCTCATTGATCAGTAGGTCTGTCTTATTTTTTTGTCTCAAGCCTAATGAGCTCGCAAATTGGATGGACAGTTAAGATATAACACATACCTTGTGATGAGACCCATAGAACTTGCTGACATTGATACATAGGCTGCCATAGCTGGGTGTGTGGTACACGAGTAGAGTTGTACACGAACTGAGCTCGCTCAGTTAGCTCACTGCACTCGGCTGGAAAAAGCTTGATTCGGATCGGTTTAAAGCTGAGTTTGAGCTAAGCCGAGCTGATTTTTTGAGATTGAAAATGAGTTCCAGCCAAGTTAAGCTTACCCATGCTCGACTCTGCTCAAATTGAACACAGTTCTAATTGAACTCGGCTCAAACCAGTTTAGTGACTTAGTTACTTTAATATTGATGCTGCTCGCTAAATGTTTGATGAAATGATTTAAAGAAGTGTAGTTGGTGGCAATAAAAATATGTACATGAAATCAATCCCTTTTTTTTTCTTAATTTTTATATTGCTTTAAAAGTATTTGATAAAATACATATAAAATTACTGTTGCTGTCTCAAATACAATGAGATGAAGGTGCAGTCAAAGTGTCTGTAAAAATGCCCCAATGATGAACTCGGATAGAATTGCTAATTGCTGCTTAAACAACCGAGACGAGCTAGCTAGTCAGACTCGTGCCGAGCCAAGTTCCAGTTGAGGTCAGCTAGCGGAGTCGAACGGAGGCCAGCTCGACTCGGTTCACGTCGATGTACACCCCTATACATCAGCCACTCCGCTTCCTTGGGAACAAACCGACCGGAACCCGAAGACCTTGATCTCCGGTTGGGTCAATCGGGTAACAAGAGAGGCCCACCAAAGCAACGGGTTAGTAGAGTGGAGATGCTTAAAAAGGACGGCTGAAGTAGGTCGGCATCAATTGATTTGTGGGCTTCTCTGAAAATGCACCACATGGAGCAACGTGTATGAAACTTGACAGATCTTTTGTGGGTGAGCCACACCATGTGCAAGGCCAAGATATTAAAGCCTCATAACATGCGTCGAACCTGAGCAAACCATGGACGACCGTTACCTTTCATTGAATGGCCTGGCCCACTCCATAAACACCAACATCTTGCATGTGTGGCCCACTAAATATTGCTGGTGCCATTCCAATGTCTCAAATGCAAGTCTTCTACATGATTCTTACCCGCAAATACGGACGGTCTGATGCATTCAAATCCCACTGTTTCTTTTGGTGTGGTCCACTTAAAATTTGGTTATGCTTCAGTTTTGGACTCATGCCTTATAATCATCTGGAGAAACAAATGAACGGCATGGATAAGACATACGCATCCTGGTGGGCACCGCAGAGTTTACTCAGTGTGCAATCCGCCCCCTTGATCGTGACCAAAAGCCACTCCCATCAACGATCCTAACCCTTCATTCCCACCAAGTATGAATTCCTAGCATCAAGGTTTTGAGCGTGAACCACCTACACACCACTGCACGTGACTTCCTCATTCGAAGTGCCACCCGTTTACATCAAGACCGTTCTTTGAGGTGGGCCCAACCGACGTGCAACGAAAAGATAACATTAGGTAGAAGACAGAACGCGAATTCGATGAGACCGGGTAAACACCGACTTCGGCGAGGCCGTTACCGTCGAGTCCATCTTGATGTATGAGTTGTTAATCCACGCCGTCCATCTATTTTTCCAGCTCATTTAAGGCCGAAGTAGAAATAAAGCAGATCCAAATCGAAAGAGGACCATACCAAATGAAATAGTTCTGATTGAACGTTACACCATTAAAAACTTCCTACGGTACACAGTAATGTTTACTTGTCATCCAATCTATTCATAAGGTCACAAATACATGGAAGAAGGTAAAATACAAATATCAACTTGATCCGAAACTTTTATGACCCACAAGAAGTTTAAAATGGTGAAAATTCATTCACCACTGTTTCTTATCGTGTGATCCACATGAGATTTTAATCGGCATAATTTTTCGGTATAAACCATAAACTGAACTTTCAAAATGGATGGACGGCATGGATATACAACACATACATCAACGTGGGCCCCACGATCACGACCACACCGAATCGGTGTTTCCCAAGCTCACCGAATCAAGCCTCGGCAGGACATTCTTTTCAAGGTACTTTAGTCATTAACGAACGCAATCAGCTGCCCTCATTATGAGAATCTAATGGGCTGTTTGTACGGGAACCTACCGACGCACCAGTTGTAAATGCATTTGTTAGATTGGACACCACCAACACAAACTGTCCACTATCTCCACTGCATTCTCCATATTCTTCCATGAAAATATAATCTTGATTGGACGTTCCAAATCACCGATTCCACTTGCAAGAATTGATGGACACGATCATTCATTGACGATAGGTCCATTCACGGATTTTGTCTCATCCAATCGCTGAGATTTTCAAATGGTCCCGAAATAATAGTGGAATGGATGTAATGTACGGTCAAAATCAGTGATGTGTATGTCCACGAGTCCAAATGCAACTAGGTGCTTGAGAAGGTGTCCGTACACCAAACCACTAAAATCATTTCTCCTTCAGCTTCTCCTTATGTTTCACGACTTTGTTACTTTAATTATGGATCCGTTGCGTTTCTGTCGCGAACAGGATACCCAAGCAGTGTGGCCCACATGTTGAGATGGTATCGCACCGTCCATGGTCTCCTTACCATAGTACGTATGCTAGTTTTACGATAATAAGCTTCAAAGACCATCCTAGCCTTTGATTTTTGGAGTTAAATTCGAAGCATTGAAAATCACCTTCAATTGCTCTAATTCATCGGCAGATAGATATTGTGGCAACCATCTGTTCAGTGTAAATATCATCATGTGGTCCTTATAACGCGCATCCCACAAAATGGTCGGTTCAGATCATTTAGGGCCCGTTTGGCCGGATGGATTGGAAGGGATTAGATGGTAGTGGAAGGGATTGGATGGTAAATCCCGGGAATGGTCGGGCGTGCCAAACAGGGTAGGTGATCTGATCCAAATCCGATGGATCTTCAGACAATCCACTGACAACAGATCATTACCTCTAAATCCCATCCAATCCATCCTAATCCGCTCAAATTAGCCTGCGACGTGTTTGGCTTGTGGGATTGGAAGGGATCGGAAGCTTTAATCTCCGGATTAGCCCGGCGTGCCAAACGGACTGGATGTATCAATCCAGGGATATAGCAATCCCATGGATCTCAAGACAAACCGCTGACAACACCATCATTACCTAGAAATCCACGCCATCCACCCTAATACCATTCACTCCCTTCCAATCCACCCGGCCAAACGGGCCCTTAGATCACTAAGCCTGTAAGCCCTATTAGGTGGAGACACGTGCTCAATCCTAACTCGCGATAGATGCAAAACTTACTCCTTTCTAAAAAGAAAACGCTCGCGGACCACGACACGTGTGGACAACGACTAACGTCAATCCAATCCTAGCCGCACGCAAGGTACTCCACCTTATTTTTCATAGAATAAATCCAGGAGGGCTGTACAGGAGTCGAGCTAGCTTGAAAAGCTCACTCGACTTGGCTCGAGTCAATTCGTATAAAGGCTGGCTCTGGGTGAGTCGAGGGTATTTTCTAAAGCTCTAATTGGCTTCAAGCTGTCTATTTCAACTCAACTCGATTTCTATTTGAGTAATATGTTTTAATATTTTACTTTATATATATATATATATATAAATAATTAATATTAAATATATAAAAAATGTTTAGTTTAAAAAAAAAAAGAGTTAAAATTTAAAAATTTTTACTAAAAAGTTCTACTTGACTGTGTTGGATTGAGTCGGGGTCAGGACGTTGGGTTGAGTTGGGTTGAGTTGGGCACTGGGTTAAGTCAAGTACAAGTTTAGATTGGGTAGACTGGTGAATTGGCATATGAACAGGCTCAACTCAACTTGAGAGACTCACACCATTGTATCAACTCAAGATTACCTTTAAAGCTTTGACAAACAAACCAAGCTCCAATGTTAAGCTGAATGATGAGCTTATACTTGAGTATAGCACGTAAGAGTCAAGCCGAGCTTGGCCGGCTCGACTCGGCTCCGGTGAGCACATCAAATGAATGGATTGGTGGGCATGTAAACAGACTGGTGGCCGTAACGTGAAACTAACGATAGCCATTTCATCCCAACTGTTTCCTACAGTAATCTAAGTAATTTTCGTATTATTACAATTTTTGAGTTTAACGGCTAAGATGATGCATCCTACCTGATGGACGGGTTGGATCTGATTGAAAATCTAATCACGTGACTCTCCGGTGGGACCTAGTGCGAGGTACGCTTGCACGGTTCTCAATGGAATACCAGAACCCAAGTTTTGAGTCTTTTGACTGAGTCAAAAGCAATACCGAAGCCCCACCGTTTCCAAAGTGGGGCCCACTTCCCAACTCAATCAAAATAGCAGCATCAAATCCGCCACATGTAACAAAGCCCTGAGAAATACATCCCACCCGTCGCTCTCATACATACGACATCGCCACAAAGACACTTCACCCCTAAGCAACCCCTACTAGACACCCAGCCTGCTATACGTACTCGCACGAGTATCAGTCGCCGCCACGTCACACGCGTTTCGCACGACACTCTGACAGCGGTCTATGCGTGCCAGGTTCGATGCGGGAGCGGATTAGGTGTTTTCTGGGTAACACCTCAGAGGGTGTTACCCTTACCGTGTGGGACCCATCTTGATAATATTTTGTTAATCCACACCGTTCATCTGTTTTCTCAGCTCATTGTTTTAGGTTCCTCAATTAATAAGATCCAAATCTCAGGAAGATCACACCCAAGAAAACAGTGATTATCAAGATGATCTTTGTATTTTCCCTTCATCCATCCAGGTCTACTTAACCTTATCAACGGGTTGGATGAAAAGTAGAAAATACGGTGGGGCTTTTGGAAGTTTTTGATGGTGGCGTTCAATCACCATTTTTTTATTGTGGTGTGGTGAGGTTGGATGTGCTTAATTGTTGGGACCACCACTAAAATGGGCTCGTAAAGCGGATGGACGGCGTGGATATATCACATCATCAAGGTGGGCCCATGGTAAGGGAAACGCGTGTTACTCAGGTAATCCGCTTCCGGTGCATTACCTTGCCCTTTGAACCGGAGCACAGAGATATATCAGTGCTCAGGGATGGGTGGTGAGAACATAGATGTTCATGACAAATCCACTCCGTCCATCTGTTTTTAAAGACCACAGTATGTAATAATTTTTAAAATCAGGTAGATCTAAAACTACGGTGGGCCATATCTCATGAAACAGTTTGAATTCGTGGGAATTGAATGTCTTTGGTTGACAGAAGTTTTTATCTGAGTAGTAATAACCCTATGAACGGTTTGGATGGAATATAACACCTTAGTCAGATCCAGGATTCCGATGGCCGACCTGAGTTTTGATTTTCCTATAAAAGAGAATGACGAGTGGATTTCTCACGAACATCTGTGTGGCCACACACAACCCAACCTCAGGCACAGGGAATTGTATTAGGTGAGACCCGGGATCCACCGAGGTGGGTGGGACCCCCGACTGTGGGACTCACAGTGATTTATATGCCTTAAATCCACACCGTCCAACCATTTTAAAAGCTCATTTCATGGCATGATCCAAAAAAAGAAGTTAACATAAATCTTCCACACCACAAAACAGTCGTGATTGAATCCTCACCATTAAAAACTTTATGAATTCCGCTAGAATGTTTATTTGACATCCAACCATTCGAAAACATCTCAAACACCTAGATGAAGAGACCACACAAATATCATCATCCAAAACTTTTGTGGCTCACGATAAGTTTTTAATGGTCGATCAGTACTGTTTCCTGAACTGTGGTCCATCCGAGATTTAGATCTGCTTCTTTTTTTATTATTATGTCTTAAAATGAGCTTTCAATAAGGATGGACGGCGTGGATGTAGTCACATACATTGCAGTGGGCTCCACAATTAGGTGTCTCATACACCTCGGTGTATCTGGGGTCTCACCTAATCCACTCCCCTGTCCACAGGCTAACCAGTCCAATCCTCAAAGAGTGGCGCGAGCACCGCCATGATGAAAGGCGTTGCTGTTTCGAAAACGCCAAAATAGGCTTCCCATCTGAATATACGCGCAACGTGCGCCCGGATCTAAACCGTCCAAAATAGCGACGGACGTGATAAGAAGAGAGACATTAACATATTAAACTATTATTATTTTAGCCGTTTTGGTATTATAGGATTTTTTTGAAAATGAATATACACCTTGGTCAGCCGTACAATGTAGCTTTTTGCGAAAGTTGGGAGTTATTTTTGTAAAAAAAAAAAACACCGGAACACTCATGCCTTAGTAGGATTTCACCGCCTATGTGTACTCGAACCCTTTACCAAGAGTTATACGCTGTTGGCCACCCGCACTAGGGATCGATGCCAGTACCTCAAGTGTTAAAACGAGGTACATCCGCCCAATCCATCAGTTGAGCTATGGATCAGGGTAAAGTTGAGAGTTACTTTTGAGAAAGGGGGCGTGTGTATGTTTAAATTAATAATTCAGGCTACTCTAGTCCAATTTTACCATTTCACTTTTATTGGATAGCCGTGGATGGGTGATAGTACCATTTTAAAAAAATAGAGTTGTTTATGACTAGTAACTGTATTTATGTTGTGCATTAATTTTAAACGGTTTCCTATGAGATAGTCCATCCATGATGACTCTTTTTCTCAAACTTTAGCATAAGGGATGGAATTAAAACTCATTTTTCATGTGGACGGGTTGCATTATCTTCAAAATAATTTAATGAGCTCCACATATGGCCTCGAGTGGGTTCAAAAGGTGAGGCCCTTGTAACACAAGAGGGGACTAAGCCAAAGAGCTTCGCTTAGTAGTTGTACAAATGGACGCTACACTTAGCAACAACGACGAAAAACTCTGATCAACCTCTAATGAAGCTCCAGGTGCAAAAAAAAAAACAAAAAAAAAAAAAAGTTTTTTAAGTTCTTGAGCCAGAATTTTCAACATAGATGCTAAGTTGGTCAAATGTGGGTTATTTTGTGTGTTGTGTTTCTTTTATTTGGCGAGTATCAATAGTGAGATTTTATGAAAGGGATGAGGGTGTGGTACTTTCCTACGTACTTTTTTTTCCTTGGGTATGAATTGTGAGAGTTTGTGAAATAGATGAGGTTATGGATGAATGTTGCAATGGGGAAATTTTTTCAATTGAAAAATGTTGAAACGGATAAATTTTGTAATAGAAGAATGTTGTAATGAATGAATGTGATGGATGTTAGAATTGATGAATATTGTAATATAAATGGTGTCCAAATAAAGTGATTTTAAAGTCATTAGAAATTTCATCAAATTACATTTCCAACAAGTATAAGATTACTCCAATCATGTGTAACAAGAGAGTTATGGCCATTTTCATGGGATCAGTGATCCACAGTTAGTACTAGCGACCCATGGTACCTTTGGGCCCACTTTCGGGCATTCTAATTGTGTCTAAATGATATAATTTCAAAGCTATTTGAAAGTTCAAAGAATTGCCTTTCCAACGAGCATAAGATTGCACAAATCGGACATAAAATTAATGAGGAGGGAGTAATAACCGTTTTCATCGAATCAGTGATCAAGAGTGAATATCGGCGGTCCTCACTGAATATCAATTATTCACAATGAATATCAGCGATCCAAAGTTAATATACGCAACACTCCTCCCTTTCACAAACTCCCACTATTGATACCCACTAACAAATAAAAATAATACACAAAACCCATTATTATCCTAACCTAACACTACATTTGGTCGTTATAGTTTCTATATCGAAGAGAGTAGCAAAAAATCTTTAAAAACGCCAGAAGCTCGTCGTAGTGGCTACCACAAAGGTGGCAACAGTCCTAACGGTCAAACGGTCCCCTCCCATTTAAAAAATAATAATAATAAACGATGAAGAAAATAAGGAAAATGTCAAATGGCCTTTCCTGCGTAAGGGACCCACCTATCGAACTCATCCCATGTCTTATGTGAGACCCATCGGATCATCTTAGAACATATCTAAACTGTTTACTTAAAATGTGGGTTTTAATTTCATGCCCTATACTGAAGTTTGAGGGAAAAATATGTCACAGATATACCACACTGGTGGAAATAGATTGAAATTAATACAGAGCGTTAATGCAGTTGTGGGCTACATACAACTCTCTTTTTTTTAAATGACCCTACTATGGGTTTCCAGTTGTCCGACAAAAGCGAACAGATGATATTGGCATAGGGGTGGTCTCAATCATTGATTTAGTAGGGTCATCCCTATTCTCAAAAGGCCCTCTCAACTTCTACGAAAAGTTACCACCATATGAGAGGACGTGTAATGCCCCAAATTTCGAGGGTTGAGCCAAGCTCGACTCCCGAGATTCCGGACATCATATATGCATTGCAGAAGCTGGTTTTTCGGTTACTTCTACATTAGGCAATTAAGCATGTATAGGATTATATTAAACAATGTATCATACTCCGGAATAAATACGATTAAAGCAGAAAATTAAATTGAAACACATGTAGTATGATTATCCATAGTATAAGTCCATCTGGGTCCAATATACAGTTTCAAAATTAGCAAAATGTAGAAAGGTGTCATATAGCTAAGCTAGACAGCTCGACTCTCCCTATCAAGAAGTGTGCAGCCTACATTGGCCCATCAAAAAGTTGGAAGTAAGAGAATTCCTCCTCATTCATGCCCGCCTAGTCCAATGCATCAGCCTTGGTGGTCCCTGCATCTATATCAGTACCTAGTTGGTGTTTTAAAATACCATCCTAAAGTAAGAGTGAGTAATCAACTCAGTGGTTTCATAAAGCATGGGTTACACATGTTATCAAGTATATCAGTACATGAATGATAAAGTAGCATAAAACAACTATTTCCCAATTACTCTTCTTAATGCAAATAATGGAGTTCACGAAATGATGCATGCCCTCATCGTACAACACTCCCTCAACACGTGGCTCTGACCACATGTTTCGCAAATGACAACACCTCCCCAACACGCAACTTCAATGCCTGTTTCGCCACATTCTAAGCTAATGCAATGCGGTGAATGATTATCCTAGCCAAGTAATTAATTATGCTCATTCATACAGCAGTTTGGGGAAGTTAGGACACATCCCTTTTAGTCATTGGTCTCAACTGAATCAATAGACGAGGGACGACCACAATAGTCGTATGCATGTAATCTCTGATCCGTCTGGGTTCGTCACTCCTAGTTGAACACATACGAAAGGCAGGTTGTAAAAGTAATACTCGCGGTCACTATGGGGAGGCTCGTAACCCCAGCGTAGGCTGACAACACGAACACGGTATCTCATACCACCATGCCCGGCTCAGGAGTCTTGAGGATCGCGATGGTAATTATTAATAGTAGACGTTTGCAATTGGTAATGGGGTATCTCAGATTCAAACAGTTGTGATCATACATGGTAAACAGATATAGAGTTATCCAGTTCTTTGGACAATTTCGATTGATACAGAGTGAGATATCTTCAAGGACACCGAAAGACCATATTGTGAACACCGACGTAACCAACCAGATGGAGTGTGTAAGCACCTTATCGCGTGGCTACCACCATACGTTGATCGTCCTTGTTTGACCCGGATCAATTGAACACGTCCAGGGTGGCCAACCTAATTTGATCAACTCATATCTAGGAATTTGCCAACTAACTATACTACTCTATTAGTCCTACTTCTTAATCTAATCAAATCAACGAACATTAAAGATGATTAGATTTACATTCAATCATTAAAATCAATAATCTACTCATTCAGGCATTTTATCGAACACGTAGGTGTCGCTATACTACAAATTACAGTCCATTGAATATAAATTGAAATATATGTAAGTTATCATGCACATACTACATTAGCAATCATAAATCATTAACTGGATCAGTGACATTGATAAATCGCAACCTAAGCACTTATGGTCCATACTGTAAGAGTAGATTTTCAATATTTGAGCTCCTAGGATTGAAAATTTGAAAAAAAAATCACTAATTCCTAATGTGGGCCACCATCATAATTAGACATTTAAAAGCGAATGAACGGGATGAATTTCTCTTACTGTCCTCATGGGGGACATTTTCAGGTAGTACATACATGGTGTGCATGCAACAGATGTGCACCAAACCCAACACCCAATCAAACAGGCGTTAACTAGTGAATTCATGAAAAATGAGGGATTTTCACTCTCCTCCATTTTCCTGCTCGACAGTATCTTAAACGAACGACCATCCGATGAATCCCACTTGATGCGAAGTTCATACGACCTCCGTTGATGATGGCCCACTCATCTCGTATGGACTTTTGAGAGGTCTACATCCAACACTAGCATTGTTATGGTGTGATCATTTTTCAAGATGAAGCACTTTATTCCATCGCGAAAACTCTCGATGCAGCACCGTAGCGAATGTATTCTTGAGAAATTGCGGTGAATAAAGTAATGGCTGTCCAAGACGTTCTTAAATGGCCAAACCGTGACATGAAGTTCTACAAAACGCACTTTAGCAGCTTTGTAAGGCTCGATATACCACGCCTTGAGTTCGGCCATGCCACCACACCTGGTGACGAGTATTAATAGATCTGAACCGTTCATCTTGTTCAGAGAACAATTCTGACCAACCATTTTCGGGCATTGAAACACAAGTGCAGGTGCACGATCTTTGGCATTCATACTTTGGCATTCATAAGACATATGTGCGGCATGTTCGAAAATAAAATTTGCTTCCATTTTACCATGCTAGCGATGCATGTGTAGGATGAATATCTCATTCCCAGCTCTCCATTTTCGATTTATCTAGACCGTAAAACTGTCCTTTCAGTTAAGGTATCGTAACAAACAAAAAGCAAGAAAAAATATTTCCACTTTCAGCAACATGTGTGCCCTAAACATGATATGAGACATAGGATTGCCTACCAAACAATCCTAAACATACATTTCAAATGTATAACAATTCTAGAAACTTCATTTTTTGAGATTAGGTTTTCTAACAACCATTTGAGTTCACTAGCCTCCATATGAAAAAGCTGAAGCCATCAATATCATGAGAATTTATGTCCAAAACGTAGGTCCCACATGTTTCTTTGGTCTCATCTAAGCTGTTCAAATGAGTCAGATCGTGTGATGACACGTCAACCACAAACTTGCCATTAACATCCACGTTATTTTCTTCATTGGGTTGAAAAACTCATCATCTGTACGTGGGGTCTATTAATTTGTCAATCAGATACATCCATCTGGAGGGTCACACTATTAGATAATCAACCATAAATTCTAATTATATCACTATAGTCTATCTAACCATACTAGTGAGTTATTTGTCAATCGAGTCTAAGCAAGTTTTGATTTATAGCTCAACTAATCATTAGATTAGTTGTGGAATCATCTAGAATCGGTTTGAGGGCTATAAATACTTCATTTTTCATTTTTTCTAACCCCTTTTTAGTTCAAAAACTAGAAAGGAATAGAGGGACTAGGGTGAGTTCATGAATCTGATTCAGGCTATACCGGGTCGACTCGGCCTTAGCAACTCGTGTTATCAGATAGAGTCTGTCGAGATTTAGGCAGTTGTCTAGGGAAAAGAGAACCAACGGAAGAGGATCGTAGTTAAAAGATTGTGGTGGAGGTGAGTAGGGTTGTCGAGTCACACTAAATCAGTTGTGGTGCACGCAATCTAGAGCATAGGTGTGCCACGTGATTTAGTCAAGTATCCTTGGTACAACTAGTTATAGAGAATATGTCAATCAATTTGTTTCTTCATTTAAGCTAGTTGTATCTTAGTATTTTTCCTCAACTCGAAAACCAACTAAATTAGGTTGTTTCCAATGGAGTTATTATTGAGTGCTCAACTGGTGTTAGTCCATTATTTTCTTTAATGATTAATGTTAACTCTGTCATAAATTGGATTCAACTTAGTTGAGATTTTAGCTGACTTAGTAATTTGACTCAATTTATAAAATATTAATGTTAAGATTTTTTTCTAAACCGAGTTGTACCTAGCAGATAATTGAGTTATCATACTTAATTCTACTGAGTTACATTTAATTCAGTTTAAGAATGTTGATTTAACTTATTGAATCATTGCTTGACATGTGCTAGCCGACTCAGTTGGAATCTAAGTTATCCGGTTATTCCTATGTTGAATCTAATCAGTACATGCCTTCCTCGACTTAAATCTCCGTAAAATTTCACGTGGAGAACTAAGTTTTATGATCTTACTCTAGTGGTATCATTCAGTTGAGCTGAGTCTCGACTAGGTGAGTCAACTCAGTCTATTTTTGTTGAAATCTCGATTTTATTCTACTTCATCATGAGTTGGTTCTTAAATCTCGATTTTTTGGTGTTCTTATTGTAGATCTTGACACCTTTGTACCTTAGATCATCTTGAGTTGATTTTGATCCGAGTCAACTTGGATTTGAGGTGAGTTATCTATACTTCTTTAGATTTCCTAGGTTAGAATGCATTGATTATTAATTAATTTATTTATTAATTAGTGTATCTCCTTGATTGTAGAACTTGAAATTTTTTTTTCAGTTTCTTCTTCTTTTTTTTTCTTACTTCTTAGTGAGGGAGATCCTAGCTTAAGGTGAAATCTACCTTTCAAGCTTCCTTCATAATAGTAGCTTATGATTTATTTCAAATATAATTATCTTGTTAGAATAGTGAGCTTATAAATATCCTTACATAATCTCTTAGTTAATTATTGAACATGATAAAATCAATTATTTGAGTAGAACATATATATGCTCTTATTCTTGTATTACGAATTCTCTTATTTAAGTCTTATTACGTAGAATAATTACCTATTGCTGGTATATTCATGCTTAAAAGTAGGTTATGTCACAATTATATTGTAATATGAAAAATCTTGAAATGAAAACTAATGTGGGCAATATATGGGTTAGGATTGTAATTTGAGATAATTATGTAGCATTGTGTGGCATTTGCATGGTACATTTGTATAGGGTTGTAAGTAAAAAAGTGTGTGTCAATGTATGAAATAGTGTGTTAATGGGTGCAAGTATGGGTTATTGTGTTTAGTGGTGAGTTAATGTGTGTGTGTGTGTGTGTGTATATTTTTTTTTAATTAACTGGTTAGTACACCCCCACTGTCACTTGACACTTCACTGTTAGCCACCCCCATTAGGGATCAATACCAAGATCTCAGTGTTGAAACGAGGTATCTTTCACTCATTCAACCACTTGAGCTATGGATCAGGGTGTTGGTGAGTTAATGTATATATGTGAGTGCAAATGTGTGAAATAGTGTGTCAATGTGTGCAAGTATGAGTGCAAATGTATAAAATAGTGTGTTAATGTGTGTAAGTGTGGGTCAATGTGTGTAGTGGTGAGTTAATGTATGCAAGTTAGTGTCAATATGCGTGGTGGTGTCTGAATGTATGTAAGTGGTTTGGTATTGCATGCATGTGTTGTGGTTTGATTGTAAGATGCATGGAAAAGTAAGAAGACTATTTGATTTGTGACTTAATTTCTAATATAAAATGCCAAGTATGTATTGTTTTGATTCTATCAAAGTATAAAGAAATTATCGTTGGATTGTGAAAATATGTATATATTTCCTCAAACTAGTGGCCTCTCATTATGTAGAATACAAATGGAGTTATTGTAAATACCATCTTGGGAGCATTTGAATCAAATTTTAAGTTAGTGTCCAAGAATGTACTTGTTTCCCTAAAAGGATTGCGGGTTAATATTGTAAGAAATAATTCGGATGGTATAATTACTTGGGAATTATATAAATAATGTGGCCACTAGTTGTAAGGATTTATATAAATGGTTGCTTGTAAACCAAACTAATAAATGATGGATTAATCATGCATATACATGACACATGAGTGTTATCAGGTGTCTGGTTGATTGTTTAAAAGACCAATGTACTGTTCGAACAACCCTAATTTAATTTGAATTGGTTGACTGTTTAAAAGACCCACTATCTTGCATGGATGAGCCAACTGTTTGAAAAGCCCATTCAATGGTTAGCTAGATATGCATCCCTAGGCTGAGGTGCATTTTATGAATCCATTCATTTAACAAGATTATATTGTAAAATATTGTTTTGCTGGAATATTTACTTTGAAATTATCTTAATTGCTATTTTCTATTGTGATCTTGAGTGATGTTTCTCATTGAGATGGCCACTCATGGATACTATTGTGCAATTGCACCAACCGTAGGTGTCGTAGATGAAGAAGCAACACCCATGAAAATGGAACTGATTGTTGATGCCAGGTAGAAATGGCCTTACTAAACCAAAGATGAGCTTGTTGAGTCACAAGTTGAAATTAGACACAATGGACATTTCACTTTGCTGTAGACTCCTGGACCTAACTGATACATTCCTCTATTAGTTTTTCATACTGCGTTATATAAGACGTATAGGCATTTACTTGATTACGTATAAATGTGGACTTTATACGTTCCTTATGCATGGTTTTCATATTTTGAATTTGATGCCACTCCTAAATGATTGCAAATATACTTAAATGAAAATGTATTCTTCATAGCTAACATATTGATTTTCATACACAAGTGTCAAACTCATGTTATGAAATCCAATGCGTTACATCCATCGAAGTGGGTGTTTACACCCACTTTCAGTGCCTTGACGTGGTCCAATTAAAAGTCATTATGTGTTAACACTAAGGAATTAGTACCGGCAGATATTGTACTAACACTCGTGAGTATCTTCGATAAATCTTCATTCGACGATACAAGTTTTGTTATTAATGCGGAGGCACAAACCCTTATACATTCCTTTAGGAGAGCAAATTGGGGGATGTCATGTGGTCACAATTAAATATGTCAATTAATGAGGTTGTGTATCTAGTACGGCTATAAAAGACACATTGAGAAAATATATCTTACCACATATCTAGCTATGTTATACTTGGTGAAACTATTTCTCACGGTCCTTCCAATATGGGAGATCTTACCAAAAACGTTCGAAGAGTTTATAACGTTTGAGAAGATTCCAAATATCAAAAGATAAAATCGATATTCAAGAAAATTCGATTCTTAATTGGTCCAAAATCAGGAGAGAGAAGAGATCAAATAGATCATGTCCCAATTCCATACACTAATCGGAATTAAGAGAATAGGAGTGCTCGATGAAAGATCTGATCTGACCCATCTAATAACAGATCAGTATTAAGTGTCAAATCCCTCCAACACTCCAAACCATCAAAAAATGGATAACAATGTTAAATGCAGGAGATGGTTTGATTTGAGCCACTAGACAAGCAACCATGATTGATTTAAGGCCCGGATCAGCAATCTCTGATCAATCTTGAATCCAATTAGTGGGCCACGAATGTCTCCCATAAAAGGGATCGACTACCAGAAGAAGATCCTAGAAACCAACAATTTTGGATCTATTCAAGAAATGTTCTTTTCGAAATATGCAGCGTAAGCAAGAAGGATATAGGATCAACGAGGGTTTTTCCACCTCGACAAATTATAAAAGAAACAATTGAATAAGAGTTTCAAGCCCTACACCTAACACATGTATCTAATTTTTACTTTATCTTTTATTGATCCTTACATAGCTTTTCTTAGTTTTACCATAGTTATCTATTGCATAGCGGCTCCCGCTAGAGTACCATACGAGTCATTTAAATATCTGCAACATCAACTTGTTGAATCATGATCAACTAAGTTCTAACGAAAGCAACAAGACCTATTCGGCCACATCCTGTTGGCCAATCGCCTCAATCATCTATTCCAATAGACGAATTAGGAATTTATCTCTCATTTATCTATTTCTTTGGTTGTTTGATATTTTATCGATTATAATGAGATATATACTCAAATATTAACAAAATCAAT
This sequence comes from Magnolia changhungtana, assembly GCA_030180095.1. NCBI lineage: Eukaryota > Viridiplantae > Streptophyta > Magnoliopsida > Magnoliales > Magnoliaceae > Magnolia > Magnolia changhungtana. Next base: position 8,364,561 of record JASAUF010000391.1, on the reverse strand, counting down.
ATTGTTTAGCCTTTCTTTTTCTATCCGTTCATGCATATTCTTTTGAGAAATATGAAGCTAAAGTACTATTGAAAGAAAAGGTTATTCATTGACACGAGAAAAAGAATCCATTCGAAAGAAGAACTCCTACCATTTAACAAATCTCCCGATCAGTAATTACGATCGATGGATGAGAGGATAGTTGGATCCCACGTCCAATCTCTAATCAATTTGACTAAACACAGGAGCATGGGCGGTTCAATCAAATATTAGGGTTTGTTTGGCTGGGCTGATTAAGAGGGATTAGGAGGGATGGGATGGTAAAATCCCGGGATATGCCAAACGAGCCAAACAGACCTAATGAACTTGTCCCGGGATATAGCAAACCCATGGATCTTAAACCAATCCACTAACATCACCATCATTACCTTAAAATTGATCTCATCCCTCCTACGTGCCTAGGTGATGTAGAGCGGGTCGCGGACAGTTTCATGGCCAAGATGGATCAGAAAAGGCCCGGTCGGCAACGACAGTGTAGGATCCGGACCGTCGCATTGATCGGCGTATCTCACAATCCGGAATGAGTTAGATATATGATTTTGGGGTAGAACGAGCTACTTTAGCCAACCAACCCAAATATGCAGGGTTGCGAGGCGAATTGCGAAAAACCCGGATCGACTGGTCGTTTCCACTTTAATTTCGTTTTTACTATAAATAGTAAGTTTTAGTTTGATTATAACTCTTCATCATCGGGCTTTAGGAGTTGCTTCCCAACGTGAAAAGAGCTTAGAATAATTAGGAGAACGGTTTGGTGAAGCCAAATAGGACACTTACTATTTTTGGCCGAAAACCTTAGCACTAGTAGACATCACGGCCTCTATAAATAGTAAATTTACTATTTATAGTAAGTCGCGATTCTAGGAGTCAGTTGTAGTTTGATTCAATTTCTTTCTCATTGCTTAGTACCCAAAGGGTTGTGAACTCGTTTTTATTCATCAATTAATCGGTTTTAATTTTATTAGAACTTATTTCTATTTTCTGCTTTCTTTCCTCGTGGATTCAAGAAGTCTCTGTGAAGAGTCCAGAGAAGCTCCCTGGATTCGGAGTATTTATCCTCATCACGTTCATCCCTGCGTCACTAGGGGCCTATTTGGCCGGGCAAATTGGATGGGATTGGATGATAGATCCTGGGATTGGCCAAGCGTGCCAAACAGACACGGGATCGTGATTCCGGGATATAGCAATCCCATGGATCTTAAGACAATCCACTGACATCACCATCATTACCTTTAAATCCTATCCAATCCACCCTAATCCCTTTAAAATTGCCCGAGACGTGTTTGGTTCGAGGGATTGAAAGGGATTGGAAGGTTTAATCCCAAGACTGGACGGGCATGCCAAACAAGCCGGATATAGCAATCCGGTAGATCTTGCACCAGTTCACTGACGCAGCTATCATTACATTGAAATCCGTGTAATCCACTCTAATACCATCCAATCTCATCCAATCTGCCCGGCAAAACAGGCCCTGGGGCGTGTTTGGTTGGATGGATTGGAAGGGATTGGAAGGTAAAATCCCACTATATGCCGGGCCTGCCAAGCAGACTTAGGTGAACTTGTCCTGGGATATAGCAATCCCATCAATCTTAAACCAATCCACTTACACCACCACCATTAGCTTAAAATCCATCCCATCCCTCCTAATCCCATGGGATCTGTCCGGCCAAACGGGCCGTTAAGTCAAGTAGACTCTAACACGCACGTCCATCATATCGTAACAGCACACAAAATTCAAATTTATGCCATGGATACACATGTAGCCATGTGTCCACCTATTTAATTGAATTGACACATCAGTAGGCCTAATCCAACCACGGGCTGAATGTATCCCTTGTTGACTAGTATTTCCTACTTGTTTGCTTGTTGCAGTATGATTGGATCATGTCATCAGTGACTGCATTTAATGCAACAATGCTAACAACACTATCAGTGAGGCATGGTCCAATCACATTCTAAAAGCAGATGATCTTTACTTGTAGCAAGGAGAAGATATAAATTCATGTGTTTTATATACTATATCCATTTTGAAAGATTATTGCAGGGCATGTGCCCAGAAAAGAGGAGATCGAAGGCTTGAATGGACCACACCACAAGGAATAGTGAGGATAGAAATCCTACCATTGAAAGCCTTTAAATCAAGCTGATATGTATGTTTTACAGGTCAAAGTGACCCATTAACAAGTTAATGAAAAATAAACAAAGTGAACCGTAGAAAAGTTTCAACGTGGACGCCAACATCACCATTGCTTCTATGGTGTGGTCCACTCAAGCTTTCGTTGTCCATCTGTCTCACGAGCCATTCAACACTCTAAACTGGGCCACAACATAAGCAGCTTTAGAATTGTAAGATCACCGTTGAAACTTTCCTAAGCCCCCACAGTGACGCACGTGTTAAATATCCAAGCCGTTAATCTGTTTTGTGAACAACTCACACTACAGCAGCATAAGCTAAAAAATGAAGCAGATCCGACAGACAAGTAGACCACTTGTCGCACCCAAAAAGCTTTTTTAGCGGTCGGAATTCAATCACCTGTGGTGTGGTCCACTTGAGAGATTCGTATATTCTTTGTTGGACTGATATGCCTTCAGATGAGCTGGCAATACACATAGACGGAGTGGATAAAACACGCTTTTTTCTCTTTCGTTAGACGGAATGAAATCATTACAGCGGGCCCACCACGAAGATTTTATTAGTAGGTATCTCGCTAGCCTTTTTCTGTGATGGGATCCGAAAAGGGCCCATCTTATCCACACCGTCCATCCATTATTACCCTTCATTTTAGTACATGATCCCTACATTAAAGCATATCCAAAGCTCCAGTGGACCACACAAGGGAAACTGACTGCTTATCATTGAAAACTTCTTAGGGAAGAAAGCTTGATATTTGTGACCTTCCAAAGGTTTCACGTCTTTATCACCACCGTGTAATCCACTTGAGCTTTTGAATGTGCTTTGATTTTGGACACATGCCTTAAAGTGAGCCAGATAAAGGATGGACGGCGTGGATAAGGCACATACATCAGTAGGCCCCACAGTATTTCCCACGGAAATCAAGGTTGGACCCACGGTTTTTTTTTTTAATTAAATCGCACCCTTCAACATGAGCTCATGGAATTCACATCCGAGAAATAATTCTTCCATCAGTATATATACTGGTGGGGCAAGAACACCAAAACGAAAGAACCTAACCGTCCGATGAACTTCAAATCCAAACCGCCGAATTGGTGGACCGCCGTCCAAACAAGTCCATATCAATGAGAACGCAAACACCATAGTGGACTTTTGGACGGTCTTGATTTCCAAGTTATGGTCGGCCAAGATTTCGACCCCCACATCGGCATCTTGTGGTGAACGCGTCAGCAACGACTAATGTCGTATCCTACCAAAAGCGCACCGCAATAGCTCTAACAAAGCGGCGCATGTGCAAGTTCTTTTCCGTGCGCCAGGTGGGCCATGCCATAATCTCTTCATCTACACGCATCAGTTCTCACTTTTCAAACAATGGCGCCACCACTATTTTAAACGAGGTGTGCTGTTGTGGGGCCCGCTTCTACAGTGGGCTATAAAACCCGCCTGGTCCGTCATATGCAGACATGTCCACCGTACAGTCTACGGAGCATATCATGCAATACTGACCATCCAATTCATGAGTATAGGATAGATGGTTACTGGCCCAGCTAATTGAACGGCTTTGATCGCCCTAAACAATGGTGGTAAACTACCATGGAGTGTATGTGTTCATAACACGCCGAACACCGGGCAGGGAAAGGAAGGCCAGCTGGATATGTTCTCCTTCCATCTAATAAAATAAAGGTCAAAAAAAAAAAAAAGGAAAGACGCAACACCGAAACAAAACCGCCCTGGTATTAACGAATACCACTCCCTTTAATTATACAGTACATAGCAGGATTACATAAGCTTTGGTGCACCTTCATCATCATAACACAACCAAAAACAAAAAAGAAACAGAGATTCTTCTTTTATTCTGGGGTTTCTCCCCTACTCTGGGATTTCAAAAAGGAACTTCAGAGGCCAGAGGATTAAAACCAAAAACACCCCTTCGGAGACTGACTTATTACAAAAACGCCACTCCTCACTTTCCATTCTCTTCTGCAATTTTCCCAACACCTTCCACCAAAAAAGAAAAAACAGGACTTATTTCTTCTCATTTCTTTCCATTTTTTTTTTCCTTTTTTTCTTCCCAAATCGAATATAGAATTTCTACTCCTATTCAAGCTTTCTTTTTTTTTTTTCTTCCTTTTTGTTTTTTTTAATCTTCAAAAACCCATCATACATCAGTAATAGAGATTAGTGAAGAAATGAAAAGAACAACGGCTAATAAGTCCATTCCTGGGGGAGACGGATTTCATGGTGACTGGTGTTGGTGTTGATGATGGGAGTGGGGCGGATGTTGCTGTTGCTGCGCTTCTGCTGCTGAGTGAGAAGGGTGGGGTTGCTTCGAGCTGCTACCATAGCTTCTGTAGAAAAAAAAAAAAAGAGATTCTTGTGAGAAAGTTGGCACCGTTTGCTGAGAAATTTCAAGGGATTAGAACTCTACAAATGGTTTGTCAGGTTCTAATGGGGAAGGAGAAAAACCCCACTTGCTGGGAACTTTAAACGAGATGGAACTTTTTTGGTGTTCCACGGTTAAAAAAGGAAGAAACCCATTTGCTGGGAAATAGGACTGGATTTGATTTCTGCTAGAAAATTCAAAGGGTGGTAATATTACCATGATCGAGATGATGGAGAAAGGCCCCTCCTTGGAAGCGAGGCTGAGCAGTGCCCATTTCGTCGAGATTCAAGTTCAGAGCTTGTACTACTCTGGCTGGGAGAAGAACAGTCGAGCAAGCTGCAGTTCATTGAACCAAAAAAAATCATCATCTAGAAAAAGAAAGGAACATCTGATTTTGATTTCTATCAAGCAAAAAAACAACAGCTTAATGTCAAAATCAAAGAAAGATTAAAATCTTTAAAAAAAGGTAAAATACCCATCAGAGATTTCGGGCCAATGTCTAGATAAGCGTAAAAATCTGAAACTTGGGGTGAAATACCCATTTCAGATTTCAGGTCATTTTCCAATCGAAAACAGAAATATGGAATTTGAATGAAATACCAAATCTGAGATCTTTTAGGCCATTTTCCAGATTAAAAAATCAAACATATAAAGTTGGGCGACAACTCTTTTGAGATTTTAGACCCTCCAAACTAGAAAAAAAATAAATTAAAAAATCTTTAAGTTTGGGTGACTACTCATTATTTGTGATTTTAAGCCATTTTTCAAACAAAAACAAAAGTAGGAGAACACCCGAAGTCTCACATTCAAGCAGGAGCTTTTCTTCATCTATTTCAGAGCTAAAGGCTACCTGGCTTCTTTCTTGTGTCGGTTGGATTGCCGGCTCTCCTTGGAAGAAAAACGCCGGTTCCACAAGACTCCCTTCTTGAACCGGTACCTCCAAGGAAAACCGCTCTCATCCCCGAACCGGGCGGCGATTGATGCTGCTGCTGCTGCTGCTGCTGCAGAGGCGGCCAAGCGGAGGAAGATAAACCCAAGGGCCTTCCACTTCTTCCATTCCCAAATCCACCAACACTCGCTCTAGTCTGAAGCTGCTGCTGGGGTTGAACGACCTTCTCCTGTCTTCCCCAAACTGAGCATTGCTGTTGTTGTTGCTGCTGCTTCATCAGCTGCTGCTGCTTCAGTTGCTGAAACTGCAATTCCAAACAGTGAAACAAGTTAGAACATGCTGAAATAAGCTACTTTTGGGACTCAAAATCGACATTTCCATCGTTACCCACCTGAGAACTCTGCATTTGCTGGTGGGCAAGAGCTTGATTGGTGTAGTACCCGGCGCATGGCGTTTTCAACGGCCCAGATGTTGCCGGTGGTGCTGGTTTTCTTGGGGGACCAAGCAGCCCCCGACCGTGGAACTTGGGCACCTCATCGTTCATCTTCATTCTCACTACCTGGCCTGCTGCAGCGTAAAGCAGATCCCAAGCGTCGTCTTTTCGATCCAAAGGTGTGGATGGCGGCGATGATACCTGTGATGGACCGTTCGAGCTTCCACGGCTGGACCCGTGGCTACATCCAGACCAGCTCCCGACTGCACAAAGCGTCGATTGCGGGGAACTAGCTAAGACCTTCGTCTGTTAAAACCATGAAAACGAAAGAACATGAGAATCAGATGCAAATATCAGACTGAATCTCAGCAGTTGTAAGACAGTAAAACCTTCAAAAAACTATGAAAAATCATCAACCAGAACCTACTAAGAAAAACCAAAAAGGCAAGTGGAGAAATATCTCCATCCACTGCAAGAAACAAAAACCAACAAAAAAAAAATTAAAATAAATAAAAACACCCATAAACACCACTCAAAATCCCTACAGCTGTAAGATTAAAATCTTCGAAAAAACCCTGAAAATCCCAAGAATCAGAGCCTCCTAGAAAAAACCCAGAAAGGTTGATGATGAAACATCTCCATCTACTCCAAGAAACAAATATACTCTAAAAAAATTAAAAACCCTGAAACCCAAAAACACAACTGAAAACCTCAGCAGTAGTAATATTCTAAAAACCATAAAAGTCCCAAGAATCAGAGCAAACTAACAAATCCCAGGGAAGCGAAATCAAGAAACATCTCCATCCATAAATTTTTTTTAAGTGAACAAAAATCTAAAGAACCCCATAAACAAAACTGAAATCTCAGCAGTTGAATAACGGTAATATTTATAATTTAAAAAAAAAAAAAAAAAAAAAAAAAAAAAAAACTAGAAACCCAAGAACTCTCTTCCTAAAAGAACCCAGAAGTGGAAATAATCCATCTCCTCCACAAAAACAAGTGTACCAAAAGCCTCGGAAGAACATGTTCTTCAAAACCCCTAAAATACCAAAAACAGACACCTTCCACAGAGAAAGAAACAAACCCAAAACCCACATCTCACGGAATCCCCAATAAAAGCTCCTCTCGAAACTCCAAACCAGATTCTCAAAAACCCAAGAAAGAAAACCAAAATCCAAGAAAACGCAAAAACACATACGTTAGAGTTCTCCTTCCCAAATGGTGGGAAAGCAGCGAGTTTCTCCTCTTCCTGCAACATGGTATGAGCCATCTGCCGAGTCAACCCAGCGAGGTAATCCTCCTCGTCGCTCTCGGTCTCAGTGGAGCCGACAACCGACTCGACAGGCGAACTCAGTGCTGAGCCGAACCAGTAAGGGAACTCGTCAGGAAAGCAGAGAGAGTTATCATGAGCAGCAGCTCTGTTTTTCTTCTCCATGAAGGTATCGTCAGCTAGGAAGTGGGAAGGAAGCCAGAACTCTCCGTCGTCTAAATCCTCTGCCATCTCACACCCTACTAATAAAGCAGAGAGAGAGAGATGAAAGTGAGAGAGAGAGAGTGGAGGCGTGGAGTGAGGTTGCCGTGTGTAGAAGAAATAATAATAACAGGAGAAGGGTCCCAGCAAAAGAAGTAGAAAAAAGCAGATGATGAGAGAGAGACTTAACAAAAGAAACAAGAAAAAACAGAGAGAAAGAGGGAGCAGCAAAAGAAACAGGAGAGAGAGAGAGAGAGGTGCAGCAAAAGAAACAGGAAATGGGTAATGAGTAAAAAGACCCAACAAAACAAAGAGAGAGAGACCCAAGAAAAGAAATAAGAAAAACACAAAGGGGGGAGAACCCAACAAGATACAAGAAGAAATAGAGAAGAGAAAGGACCCAAGAGAGAGAGAGAGTCTTGGAGAGAGGATTTGGAGATTTGGAGAGAGAGGGAGTGAGGTATATGAGTGTCTAATAAGGAGGAGAGAAGAGGGAAGTGGGTACTGAGTTAGTGGTTGGAGCAGACATTTGTCCTTCTCTCCAACTCAACTGCCATCTGTTCTCTCCTCCCAATCCAATACATTACAACTGCCTCCCTCCCTCTCTTTTTTATTCCATTTTTACCCTCCTTCATTTTACAATAATCACATATCATTTGAATTTGGATTTGGATTTGGATTTGGATTAGGGTTTGTTTCTTAATTCCCCCTCTTTTGGTTCTTTCGGAATTTACATTTATTACCACCATTTTTTATACATCAACAGGAACCCATTTTTATGGGGCCCATACTGATGTTTTCAGGCAATCCAATCCGTCTATCATGTCTGGCGACTCAGGTTCTCCTTGATGACGAAAAATCACACAGACCCAAATCTCGATTGGGCCACACCACAGAGAACAGTAGGTGGATCGGATCGTGCGCCATTTAAACTCTCCTAGATTTTGTGGGACCCACTGTGTTTTGTATATGAATTTCATTATATTCACAAGACACAACGGGATGAATGGATAACCCAGAAATCCAGCCATTCAAAAACACAGGTGGGCCACACGGCGTGATCTTATAGGTTTTAGGAATGGTTTTAAATGTTCTGGCCCACCTGAGTTTTGGATCGAGGTGATTTGATTTACTAGAAGAAAATGAGCACTGGCATTTGATGGATGGATTGGATGTTTTGTACACATCTCTGTGGGTCCCACACATCATGTTGTAAATTCAGGTTACCATAAGACGCTTTGTAGGGATCCTGCCTCTCTTTCTTTTTCGGGCCTTGCATCGTCACCGTACAATTATTATTTTTTCCTTGGATATGTAGACAGTTCAATTAAAATCTGGGCCGTCCGTTCAGCACATCCCGGTATTAGCAGGTCAATATACAAAATCACAACCATCCAATACTCCATAGACCCATGGTATTACAAGTGGTTGTATTTCTTTTTTTTTCTTTTTCTTTTTGGCGTTAGATAATGGGATAATCAATCCATTGCAACCATCCAAATGGTGGTGACTCGTACCCCCACACGTGGCATAGATTATCCAGACCACCCAAATGCTTATCCCTATCGTGGAGGAAGCAGAACCTTTAATTGATAATGATCAGGCGATCTTAACCATCTGCTGTTAATTTTGAATTGGCATCCCTGATTATTTTATCCACAAACATCCATTTCCTAGCCAGTACGCATATGGTCAGGATCATTTTATCATTGTGATTTTTGAAATATGGTACATCCACGATGGACTCTGTGGTTTCGATGGTCTAGATCCACGTACGCATGTCCCGTACGTGCGATGAATGGGTCACCACCGCCTTGAAGATGGTCGAATGAGCGGTGAGGAGCTCACCACGCTCTGTGGATTCTCTGTGGGGCTCACCGTGATGTATGTGTTTAATCCACTCCGTCCATCTGTTTTTCAGCTAATTTTAGTTGATGGGGACCAAAATTGAAATACTTGCAAACTTCAAGTGGACCACACCATAGAAAACAGTGCGGAGAATGACGTCCGCCGTTGAAACCTTCCCAGGCCCACAGTAATATTGATTTGTCATCTCACCTGTTCATAACATTGCACAGATCTGGATGAAGGGAACGTAAAAAATTTTAGCTTAATCCAAACCTTCAATGGCCCCCAAGAAATATTCAACGATAAATATTTAATTCCCACTGTTTTCTGTGGTGTGGCCCACTTGAGCATTGGATATTCTTCAATTTTAGAATCAAGCCCTAAAATGAGCTGAAAAAGTGGATGGACGGTGTGGATAAGATACATACATCACGGTACAATACGGTGTGCTCCTCGCCACGAAATCCTCGTCCCACCTTGAAAATGGTTGAAAGTGTCTATGTCAATCACGACTAACCACCTATGGCAGGGAAACATCTCCATCAGGACCGTCCATCTAGTTTTCCTTGGAGTGGAGGGTGTATAGCCGATTTTGACAGCTATCATTTTCTTGAAAAAATTTCTAAATATCTACCAGTAAACCATGTTTGATTGCTACCATCAGTTTCAAGGCCTCTGATTGGATGGATTGGATCCCTAATTTGAATTTAGCTTGGTCAATTCCCAACCATAATTGTATGGCCCGGATTCAAAACAACTATACACGTGGCATAGTTGGACGGTTGGGCGAGGAGTCTACCTACGATATTTACGTATCAAGCCTCGTGACATCCCTGCATAGACGAAAAGTCGTGGAGATATTTGATACTCTGGCAGAGCATAACGCCTGATACGCAGGTGCCCAGAAACTTTACACTTGGCATGCATTAACTTAATATCAGTATCCCTGTCTGAGCAATCCTAACTTCTGATTCTGAAATGTGGACCCTTCGTTGTGGAAACATAACCGTTGAATTAATATATACTTTTGAACATCCAATGGATAAATATAAGCTGGGACCCATCATTTGCACAGTTTAGTTTGAATTATTTGTACATTTCCAATGCAGGTTGTGAGTAATTTTTAAATGCCCGCGTATCATCCATCACCCGCTGCCAGAGTATTAAAGTTTTTTTATTTTTTTTTGTAACTAGAGTGTTTGTAATTCACGAGTGGCAGTCTGCAGTAATAATGCTAACTATTTTGGGCCACCGGTTTTACACAACAATTAAGAGCATGAGAGCCGTACACATGCATTCAGTTACATGACACTTTGAATGTCTCTATCAAATCCAAACCGTCCAAATCGGATATAAAGTTAGATGGTATATACCCTTTAATTTCAAACTGGATTCTAACTTTCTGGAATTTGGGATCTTGACTACCTATCTTAACCATCCATTACTTATACTCCAACTTGCCAGTTCCACTTGTAAATAGGGGTGTGCACGAACCGAGCTAGCTTGGTTAGCTGGCTCGACTGACTTGAAAAGGCTCGATTTGACTTGGTTTGAAGCTGAGTTCCAACGAGTCAAGCTAATTTTTTTAACTCAAAAATGAATTTGAGTCGAGTTTGAGTAGGCCTCAGCTCAACTCGATTTGGATCAAATCCAGCTCGAATCGAACTCGGATCGAACCAGTTTGGTAACTTGGTTACTTTGCCATTGATATTGCTCACCAAGTGTTTGATAAAATGACTTAACGAAGTGTGGCTGGTGGCAAGGAAGGTATGTACATAAAATAAATACTCTTTTTTTCTTGGTTTATATGTTGTTTAGAAGGCGTTTGATAAAATACATGTAGAACTATTGCTTTTATTTCACATACAAAGGGATTTTGAAAGTGCAGTCTAGATGTTCGTAGAAATGCCTCAATAGTGAACTCAGCTTGATCTTAGCTCAAACTCGGCCCGAGCTGCTGACCGAACCGAGTCGAGCTCACCAGTCAAGCTCGAGGTTCGAGCAGAGACAAGTTCGAGCTGAGATCAACCAGTGGCCGAGCTGAGGCCAGCTCGAATCGGTTTGACTCGATGTACACCCCTACTTATAAATTCACAGTAGTTTTTAGTTACCTATTTTAGATGCTTGTTAATTATTTAACTGGTAAATTATTTATAACCTATACTATTCACCTATAATTTATAAATAACTACCTGTCTTTGGATCATGTATAAACCGATAAATATACTTACATCCTGGAAATCAAATGAGGCTCAAAGCTATAAATGATTTAAATGATTTACAAGAATTTTTCACAATCCACAAACATAATGTAAACCATTTACTAGTAAATCATTTACAAAGCAGGGCTTAAGTAGATTCTAACTGTGGGGCCCATCATGATGCATGTGCCTTACATCAATGACACCATTCAATTTGACATTTTTCTTTTTCCTTTTTCTCTTTTTTACACACTCTCACACTCACACACAAGGCAATGAGTAGCGGTGTACTTCGAGTGGTACTAAGTCGAGCTGGCCTCAACTCGACTCGGCTCGACCACTAGCGGACCTCAACTCAAACTCGGCTCAGCTCGATCCTCGAGCCTGACTGGCCGGCTCGACTCGGTTCGGTCAGCAGCTCGGGCTGAGTTCGAGCCAAGATTGAGCCGAGTTCGCCATTGAGGCATTTCCATAAATACTTGGACTGCACCTTCAAAATTCCTTTATATGTAAAACAAAAGTAATGGTTTCACCGGCATTTTATCAAACACCTTCTAAGCAACATAAAAACTAAGAAAAATCAACAAAAAAGGGTACTTGTTTCATGTACATGCCTTCCTTGCCACCAGCCACACTTCGTTGAGTCATTTTATCAAACATTTGGTGAGCAACATCAATGGCAAAGTAACTGAGTCATCGAACTGGTTCGATTCGAGTTCGATTCATGCTGGATTCGAGTTGAGTCAAGCTGGGGCCTACTCGAACTTCGCTCGAACTCATTTTCGAGCTAAAAAAATCAACTCGGCTCGGCTTGAACTCAGCTTCGAACCAACTTGAATCGAGCTTTTTTTTAGTCAAGTCGAGTAAGCTAACCGAGCTAGCTCGGTTCATGTACACCCCTAGCAATGAGTATTCAAACCGGTGACCTAATTAGTTTCCATATTATTGCGGTCTATCACTAAGCCATGAGTAAAAACCGTAGTTTTATTGGTTCATTTAAGGGCATGATCCCAGAAGCAAAGTAAATACAAATGAAGTAGATACAAATCTTAAGTCGACTAAGCAATAGGAAAAAATAGTGTTTGATAATTAAAAGCATTTCGTAGGCTATAAAAGTTTTTGATCAAGTTAATATTTAGGTGGCCCTTTCATCTAGAACTTTATAATCTTATCAACAAGTTAGATGGTAAATAAATGTACCAGTAACCCTCAAAAAGTTTATTGTTGTGAATATTCAATCACCACTATTTTTATGACATCATCCATCTAAGATTTGGATTTGCTTCATTTTTTGTAACATACGCTAAAAGGAGCTTTAAAAATGAGTGGACATTGTGGATTTAAAGTACATAAATCACAATGGACCTCACAGGCAGGGATCCACCAAAATCACGCTCCCATTCATTGGCATCCTAACGACGTCTTTTGACGGCCCACATTTTTTATCAGTTATTTCACGGTGTATACAATTTTTTAAGTAGGAGCATTGAGCATCTTACTCCTCAGAGTACCAAAATTTTCACGTCATTTACCTGGATAATTTCAGAGTCATTGCATATTGAACGAAGAGAAATACTTTGGTACTCTGACAGTGTGATGGAAGATGCGCGGGCAGTTAGAAATTACTGAAACTGCACCTGGAATACAATTAATTCAAATTATACGGTCCAAGTTATAAGTGCCATTTAATATGTATTGTGAACTAGGAATTACTTTTATTCGGTTGTCATTTATTGAACAGTTAAAATAAAATAAAAATATCTGATGTCCTATTTCAATAGCCAAGTGTACGTCTGCCATAGGTTGGGTTTCTTCAATCAATGTGGATTTGGAAGTGTAACTTAACAATGGGTGGTCCCACAATTCAGTCTGTTAATTTTGAGTTTATATAAGCCATGTGTACCATTTATAAGTGCCTCGTGTATCAAGCTAGGTACGCATCCAGAGTATCAAATGACTCTCCTTGAATTAAAGTGGGATGATTGAATGCTAGTAAAAATGCCAGGATGGCTCTGTGAGAGATCCAGACCATTCATCAGCACGTTGCCATCATGCATGAGAAAATGGATGGTTGTAAAAGATCACCAATGGTCTATATTCAACTTATATATGCGGTTAACTTGATGAGTGGGACTTGTTAATTTTGGGGGCCCCCACGAGATGGGCCCCACACAAGTGTGCCACGCTGACACTGGGCCACTGATTCGGGCAAATGCTTGCTATCTTTCCATATAGGTGTTGACACAATACTCCATATGGTTTATACGTGGATAAGATCCAGACCATCAGTTCAACAGACCAAGATTGGATGGGCCATGAACAAAAAAAATGGCCTCATCCGTTGTAATTTGCTAAGAAGTGCTAGAGCCGAGGCATTGTAGGGCTCACGTGGGTGTGTGGGTGTGTCATCCAATCCATCCAATATGTCCATCCAAGGTTGTTGGTTATACAAACAAAAGATCAGTCTCGCCCAACCATGAGGTGCCCCACACCATTGAAAACAATGCAGAAACTACCAAATTCATTCTGACCCATCTGGTGATTCCAATTGGTCTAGTGATTGGTTCTTATGATCACCGTAAGGACCCGTTTGGGAGCTTGGATTTGGAACCCATGGATTCAGAACGCCATGGGTTTGGAACCCTACAGTGTTTAGAATCCCCTATAAATCAAAAGTTGACATGCATGGTATGGTATAGTTATAGGGCTTTGAATTTAAAAATCAACTTTAATATCTTTAATTAGTATAAGCATGTAATGTTTGATATAATGGTTGTAATAAGCTCATTGAAATATATACTTTGTCCGGAAATGATGAAATTCAAAGTCTTGGATGGGACACAAGCACAATATCATATCTTAGTGACTAACCAGCGATTTTTAATTGTTAATGTACATGGAAAATGTTTGGACAGTGTAAATTATCATATTAAATAATTATAGTAATGCGGTTTTTATATATATATATATATAGCCATGCTCTGTGCGCACCTTTGCACACGTGCCATTGGTGTCTAATCTGAACGGTCCATGTGATGCGGAATCCCATTAAACTTCATATTTTCACATCTAAAATTATAGAAAGAGAAATGCAAATCAAGGGAGGAAATGTTTTATTTTTCATGGCCCATCAAAGTTTTAGATCAAAGTAAAACTTGGGCCCGGGGGGATTCAGTAGGTGCTGCTTCACATGAACGGTTCAAATTTTGGATCCAAATCACGTATGATGGGTTCTCAAAAAAGTTCGTACGTAGTACATACGAACTAGTTCGCGGGTGAGCATTTTCATGTGTGTGTGTGTGTGTGTGTCATCAGTGGGTCAGGTGCCTAGTAGATTAGTAGTTTAGCAATACTCATGTAATTCTTGGAATGATTTTGGATGTAATGCAAGTTTCCACCTTTGATTTCAAACCCCTCTTTAAGGGCCCATTTGATTTTCGGGTGAAATGGTAAATACCATGTAAAAAAGTGATAATTACTTACCGGGGATTTGCCTATCGTTTCCTATGCGCTGATGTCGACAACGCAGATTTTTAGTGTTAAAATCGAGGAGGGCTATGAAATGAATATAGGTTGATGACGTATCAACACCGTATCACATATATTTAGGTCTAAACTCAAAATGAGGTAGATCCAAAGCTCATGGACCACACCACAGGAAATAGTGGAAATTTAATGTTTACCGTATAAAAATTTTGTGGCACTTAGAAGTTTTGGATGAAGTTGATATTTGTGTTTATCCCTTATTAATTTTGGACTTAGGCCCTAAAATCTTCTAATAAAACAGATGGACGGTGTAGATATGTCATACACATCATAGTGGGGTCCACAAATGCAAGTCAACTTTTTCGGACCAATTTTTGAGGCAAAAATGCATTTGAAAATACAAACAGGAGAAAAGGTAATAATGAACTTTTGCAAGGGTATTTCCCAATTCCCTTGAAATCAAACAGGCCCTAAGGGAATTTGAAACCCACGGTTACCTTACGGTGCCAAACATAGGGGATTTAAATCCCCTCAAATCCTCCAAAATCCATAGTGCCAAGCGGCTCTGATGAGATGTACCTCTTGGACAGGTCCGATGTGGTAAACATACAACGTGCCTAAGAGTGCTTGACTCTACTACCTCTTGGAAAAATAATATATAAGGGCATTCTAATCATTTCACTACAAATATACAAATCATGGTGCTTTAGAACACCTCAAACATATTGGTTGGTGCAAACAGAATTTTTTAGATACTTAGCATAGAAATCCCTAAATTTCTCTATGAGTTCAAAATAAAACTTTTTGGATAAAGAAATAAAGATATAGGTAGAGATTTTAGGATCAAGTTGCTCGAGACTATGTGAGAGGTGAAGAAATTAATTCTAATTTGAACATTTTTATTTCTAACTAAAATTTCAAAAATCATGAATCAAAGGGATATCCCAAAGAAAGAGTTATTTCTTATTAGGACATGTTTCGCTATAAAAATCTAAGTCATAGACATTAAAAATACAATTTAAAAAATATTCGCATTGGGAATGTTGAAAAAGAAAAATTACTGATACAAATTTTCATTTAAAAGATTATGTTTCTTTTGTAAACGAAAAATCTAGACTCATTAGCATAAAAAATTTATGATTGTAGATAAGATTAATAATTACTCCGTAAAATTTATTATTTTCATTATAATTCAAATAATATGGAAAAAAGAAAAATATATGTTATTTTTTCATGGATTTCACCTATATCAGGTGTATAGCCTATACAAGCAGGTGTATATTAATATGCATGCTTCATAGGTAGACTTATAAGAGTTTTAACATGAGGTCATGAGTTTAAATACCCAGTGAATAACCACTGTAGTGTGAGTGTATAAGTGTGTGAGCACATGTAAAATTAAAATTAAAAAAAAAAAAAAAAAAAAAGGTGGATATTAATACTTTATTTTTAAAAAATTCATCAAAATTAGAATATTAAAAATTACATATTAGTTTTCCTGTCAAGCAAAGCACATGCTAGAAATATTTAGAGATAACTTGTTAGTAAATTTTATAGATTTTAAATTATTTTTTTGTCAATATATAAATAATTTTTAATATTTACATTGTGATATATGTACCAATGAATTTATAATTGCAAGACTGACCAAGATTCATTGTGCCACAAGGATCAGAGCCCGTGATAGGACTAATTATTGAGCTTTTAAATTTACTATGGCTCTGTCAAAACTACAAACATGCATATTTATGTTACTCTTCCTAATTCTTATCTCTATACGATATTATGCATATGTAACAAATGATAAGTATTCAGCCCTCCCAAGAAGATACATGTTGGAGAAATACATGTATTACTATTCTGGATACACGGTATGTTTCTGTGTACTTATCAATTTTAAAGCTCAAGTAATGATAAGGAGGTGGAGCATGGTATTATTACCGGCCTATCATTGTTCTCTTCTTTTTTTTTTTTCTTTTCTTTTTTTTACGCACACACACACACCCCCACACACTCAGACTAGTGGAATTTCACCACCTATGGGTACTCGAACCCTTGATCGGGACTCGAAACTCCTGAAAGTCTACCACCCAGGCAAGAGTAAAGACCCGCCTATCATTGTTCATTTTGACTTTATCTAAAATTGGGTTGGATGAGGAGGTGGGATATGTTATTTTCATCACTGACTTACAAGTTACTTTTAAATTTGTGTCTTGTTCGCATTGTGATGGATTTTCACTAAGTTACTCTTACAAGCTTCATTTGTTATAGTTTATTTTATTGTTGATGTAGTAATGGGATAAAGGCATATATTAGCTATTTATTTATTTTAATTGGTAGTTCATTTCACATATTTAGATAATTAAAGAATATTGCCAAAAGTAAATATTTAAATGAATTTTTTACTATTTTCTTTCACTAGTTAAGATGAATTTAACTTTGAGAATAAAGACATTCAAATTTTCTCAACCAATACTGCATGAAAACAAGACCGACGAGGCACACGTGAGCAGAGGCATTATAACATTGGCACTCTCTGACAATTTTCAGTCAGTGTTAGGTGAGAGGAAGTTGTCACAGAGTGCGTTACACACACGATATCATTTCCGCTCACATACACCGCTGTATTAATACCACGTAATATCATGCAAGCGAAGAATATGCACTTTCTTCTTCATTGAAGCTAGACAAACTCTATATTAAGAGTATTTATATTCACATAACACTTCAAGATCTATTCATTTAGGGCTCGTTTGGATTATTAATTACCATGGTAATGTAAATGAAAAGTGCAATGATTATTAATTTGCTTTCGATTGCTAATTACACCAATGATGTATTGTAAAAGTGTCATCAATGCGATTTTACCATAATTATCTAAACATGTTCTTTGACGGTCAAAAGTAGATGTAATAACAACTAGGGAAAAGAATTCACGATCATTATAATTTTACATTACAACAAAAATCCCCTATCCAAATATGCATATTAGTGTATTTTTCTTTATGATTTGCCACTGAAGTATGTAAAAGTATCACTATTACAATTTTACCACGATAAACGAAAAATAAGCACTTTAGTATTAAAAAAAAAAATGTATCTAGAAGACAAGTAAAGAAATTTGTAATAATTGCACTTTTATAATACATTACCGATGTAATTCACAATTAAAATAAGCACCGGTCTCTTGACAACTTTTGATTCGTCTGCCAACTCCCCGACTTGGTTCATTAGCGGTAAAATTGTAATTATAACATTTTTTTCATTACTAAAATGTCAAATTATCACATCTATATACTAATGTCATTGTTTGCATTCAACGACAATATTGTAAAAAGGTGTAATGATTATAACTTTTAGCTACCTGTTGCAAAAAATACGTACAAATTTTGTATTAACTTTAGTAATATTAAATCATAATGATAGTACTTTTCCTTTACATTGCCCAAATAATTAGTAATCCAAACAGCCTAATCTTTAGGTTAATAAAATATACTAAGTAACCTTGTTGTGATATGGATTATTTTCCAATATCAGTCATTCAAGATGAGCTCCCCCATATAGGAATGTTCTATTCACCCATTGTGGATTGCATCAATGGTGGAGAGCTAACTAGCTGCACTTTTGTAATTAAAAAAATCTCTCCTTCGAAAGTTTTTTTTTTTTGGAAGAGTAAATGTGATTGAGGAGATTTTATTGTAATTACCATTTTCTAAATAGAATTGCTTCCTAAGAGAACTAAGGAGGTCCATTTTTCATAGGAATTGACCCACACCCACCCTCAATCGGCAAATTTTCGGGCCACACAATAGATAGTTGGAGTCCGTGTGTGGCCCACCTTTTATCATAATCATAGATGGACCCATAAGACAATTGTACCATTAATGACCTTTTACCATAATGTTTGGGACCATTTATTTGTTTGACACTATTTGGATGGTTAAGATCATTGGATCAAAGTGATTTTAAGAATAAATGAGATTTATAGAAGAGTCTCACCCAATGAACTCATTATCCATAATTAGATACTAGTCATAAATGAGCTAAGGAATCCACTTTATTTGGCCATGAATCGGATGGCTCGGATCATTATATTAAAGTGACTCTTTCAAGAAATAGGGTAAGTAGAGTGGGACCCACAAGAGAGACTATCTATATCAAGGAATTAGATGTTGTTGTCATAAGTGACATGGGTCATCCATTTTGTTGGCCATTGATGGATGGCTAGATATCATTATATCAAAGTAATCTTTCAGATGAACAATGACAAGAAGGTGGGTACCACAAGATCAATGGTCCATATCCATGATCAACTAACTTAGTCGGATGGCTAAAGATCATTAGATCAAAGTAACTCTTGAGAGTAAGAGGATATCATAGGTCAGTCTTAAAAGATGGTCCATCCAAATCAATGACTAGACAAATTTTCATAAATTATAAATGGACCATTCATTTTGTAGGCCACTTATCGGTTGCTAGAACCAGGATTAAAGCAATTCTAAAAATAAATGAAGAGACTACCGGGGTTTATAAGACTATCAGTTGAATCCATCATAAGAGAGTATTCCATCATGAATTATTAAGCCATCTATTGTGTTAGCCAATGATTTGATGGCCATGATCATCTGTTTGAAGTGATTTTTGAGGTGGGAGACCAAGAGGCGTGACTTTGGTGGATCTTGGATCCTTACTATTAGGCTCACTGTGATGTATGTGCCTTACATCCATGTCATCCATCCATTTTGACAGCTCATTTCAAGGCATGATACAACAAATGAAGTATATCCAAATCTCAAGTGTACCGCACCATAAGAAAAATGGTGATTGAATATCCACCATTAAAAACTTATTGGGGCACCAAAATGTTCATATGTCATCTAACCTGTTGATAAGGACACAAAGACTAGATGAAGGAATCACATGGATATCGGCTTGATACACTATTTCTTGTGGTGAGACCTCCCTCCTCACAATAACCCCATATTCGAGGGATTAAGGGATTCGCCCAAGCCACAACTTTTTTTCTTTTTTTGTTTTTTTTTAAAACACATGCACACACATCCCACACACTCACACTAGTAGAATTTCACCACCTATGGATACTCAAACCCTTGACCAGGTGTCGAAACTCCTGAGAGTCTACCACCCGAGCAAGAGTAAGGATCCACCCAAGCTCAAGTTGTTTTGAAAAAGCTTGACTAGACTTGGCTTGAAATTAGGTTTGAGGCGAGCCGAGCTATTTTAATGAGCTCGAAAAAAATTTCAAGCTGAGTCCAAGCTGGACCAAGGTTGAATCGACTCGGCATGAAACTCGACTCGGTTCGACTCAACCTAGATTTAAATATGAATAATATAATATAAATACAAAATTTGGTTGTTCTCTTAAGCCCTAATCGACCAATCCCCTTTCTCCTTTTCTTTTTTGCCCGAGAGCCCCCAACCTTCATCTCTGTATTTTTTCCCTAGCTGACTCGAGCACGCGAGTGACCATTCTTGCCTGTTCGAGCCCCACCCTAAATCTCGACCGTGCCTACCTATCCGAGCCCGACCCTAAATCTTAGTCGTCCCTGCCTGTTCGAGCCTGACCCTAAATCAAATCCCGACCATCCCAGCCCGACCCTAAATCCGGATAGAACTCTCTCTCTCTCTCTCTCTCTCTCTCTCTCTCTCTCTCTCTCATCCCTGTTTAACCACTTGACAGTTAGGTTGTTGTTAAGTGGGATTTTTGTACAATCTCAAACTCAAACTTGATTTGAAAGCTTAACTTGAACATAACTCGAAAGCTCAAGCTTGAACTCAACTCGAGATAGCCCGAGTTGCTGACCAAACAGAGCCAAGCTGGCCTAATAGACTTGGGGATGCCAAATAGACTTGAGGATCGAGCTGAGCCAAACTCGAGCTAGGGTAGGCTATTGGCCTAAAACTGAGTTGTGCCAACTCGATTAGACTCAGTGTCCAGCTCTAGGAAGTGCCCCAAAAGACCCATCCATCTCTCTGAACTCACTCTAACCGGAAAAATCTCAACCATCCAATCCATTGAAATTAACATTAGGCCAAGTCCAACGAATGGGGTTCATCCGATCAGTGGGTTTTTTGGGCTTATGCTCCATCTACAAGTAGCCCCAACAATTTGGATGGCCCAGATTAACATACATAAATGCTATGTGTGGCCAGATAGGCCACCACTATCACCATAGCTCTATCCCATTGTCGCTTGTAAGGTTTGGAGGGATGTTGGTCATTTGGTGGGAAACAGTGTCCGCTAACCTTCATTGCACCTATGTAAAACAGGCTCTTCATATATTCCATGCTAAACAGTGGTATGTATGTGGATGGATGGACGGTCAATGCAAGTCTCCAAATGCCCGTAACAAAGGAAGGTGGCCTGTTTGCCTATTTTGTCCATCTTTTCCGCATACACCTCAATGTACAGTAAGTGACCGTCCATCTTGCACACACAAGTCCCAACTTGTGATGTTTGTACGGAATCCAAACCATCAGAAACGTGTCCCCAGCCATGATGATAAGATGAATCTAGTATCAGGCCCATCCACTCATCATACGGGCCACAATGTGCGAAGACCATGGACAGATATCGGCAAAAGCTGACTTGATGAGTGGATCAGCTTGATTTTTAAACCAAATGATCTTCACCGTAGGGCCCACCTTCTGGATGGCTCGGATGTCGTCTATACAAGGCACATCAGCATAGATGAGCAAAAGTGCATAGCGTGTTAGGGTGCATTGAGGTGTATGTATGAACATGTCTCTTTAATTTACATGCGTCGTATATCTCTCTATTTTAGCTTCTTACTTAATGCTAACCGCACATGTGAACTAACGTGTTTGGCAAAAAAACGAAAAGAAAAAAAAAATGATATTTTTGGAGTAATTTGATAGTTGTGAATGAGAGATGAGGACGAGAGATTTAAATCTGGAAAATGCGATGGACGCACACGTGATTTTCAGGAGAAAAATGGACCCCACCTTTTATTTTCTCTCCAAATGTCATTTGCACTTTCCTTACACGTGGAAACAATTCACACGTGTATAGAATTAGACAGAATTGTCCGCGGATACTCCCTGTTTGGATTCCATGGATCTATAAATGGGCAGATATGATTGTCATTGTTTAGGCCATCCATGTAAATTTCTATCAACCGTTCATTTTGTACTGGGTTGCTGTGATCGCCTAATGAACGGCTTCGATCCGTTTCCACAGGCAGAGGCAAGTGCGCTTGAGTGGTTGCACTGAGCACTCTACATTTGTGGGACCCTCGGTTGAGGATGTTTGCAGCACGCGTGCCAGTTTTATAGACGTGTGCGAGATCCAAACGGGTCATCATGTGCGCTCATAATGACAACGTCTCGGGCCCAAAATCATGCCAACCTACTTATATAGGTGGGCCACACATGTATATTGCGGTTTCCTAATTCCACACGCATGTAGAGCTGTGCACATCAACACGCAGGCACACGTGTAAATAGTAAGCACGTGTGTGAGATCTGAGCTTTCCATAAGATGGCAAATAATGCTTAGAGCACCTGCATTAAGAATCAGAGGACTTTAACTCTTCAGGTGGCTACAGTGTGCAAATTGAATGAACGGTTGATAGTTTCTTTTCTAGCCCTTCATTTATTCTGATAGTTTATGGCCCACCTGAGGTGTAGAATGTCCTGAATTTTATGCAAGAGGATATGAATAGCGTCATTCACCTAATGGAAAGCTCAGATCTTACATGTTTCATGGTGTGAGATTGGCCCGTGCGTGGATGGGTAGGTTTCCACACGCGTGCGGATTTAGCAACCTCTTCTCTTTCTAACGTGCCTCTTTTTATTTGATTGTTTTAGTAAAAACAGTCGGCCATTTTCACATGCATGTGTGGCCAGCTAATGATGGAACCACCTGATTTATTGTCCCATGGCATGGTTTTCTTTGGGACCCACATGATGACATTCTGAAATTTGCAAGCAGGTGCAACGTTGGAAATGATATTCCCTTTCTTAGATATATATATATATATATATATATATATATATATATATATATATATATATATATATAAACCTATCCTTTGTTAACCATCCATTTGTTGGGATATTGATCTAAAGGTCAGGATCTTTCGAAAATGGGGATTTTTGGAACCATCGTTCATCCATGAAGAGACCAATCAAATCAATGGCTTGGATCACTGAACCATTGATCCCCATTAGCACCCATGTCCTCATAGGTGCCATTTTGCACCTCATAAATGGAATCAGGTACTACCCTTACCACCAGGATCTAGCTTGATAAGGATGAGATCTTGTCGGGCCTTTGTGAGCCCAACCTGATTTATGTCCACTATCCACGCTGTCCATCCATTTTGAAAAATCATTTTAGGAGTTGAGTCCAAAAATGAGGCAGATTGAATGCAGAACTGGACCACATCACATGAAACAGTGGGGCTTGAATGCCTACGGCTGAAATCCTCTTGAGGCTACAGAAGTTTTGGATCAAGATTATACATATGTTTTCCCTTCATCCAGGTCTACCTTATCTTATGAACGGATTGAATGGCAAAAAACATTACATTGGGCCTCAGGAAGGTTTCAACGGTGGGGATCATTGTCGCCATTGCTTCATCGGGTTTGGTCCACTTTAGCATATTATCGGCCTCAATTTTTAAATCATGTGTAAATTAATTTTTTTAAAATGGATCACCAGTGTGGATAATACATGTACATGTTACAGTGGGACTCAATAGATTGGACTGCTTCATCCCGGATGCTTTTGGGTCACCGGATAATAAAAGTATTATATGGGATTAGGTAAAGGTCCTCTGCCAATTCCATTGAATGTTTGGGGATAATGAAAAAGCTTGGAATTAAATGAGATGAGATTGCATTGGGTCTTGTGCCAATTCCACTCAATGTTAGCATGTTGTGTAGGTCCCACCATGATGTGTGGGCTATATCCACACCGTCCACCCATTTTTAGAGATCATTTTAGAGCATGAGCTAAAAATTCAGGTAAATCTAAAGCTCAAGTGGACCCCACCATAGAAAGTAGCGGGGATTGAATACCTACCATTGAAAACTTCTTTGGAGCCACATAAGTTTTGCATCTGCCTCATTTTTAGGCTCATGCCATAAATGAGGTTACAAAATAGATGAACAGTTTAGATATAACACATGTGTTATTCTCAATAGTTTCATATGATGGTGAGTATATTCATTTAATGTACCACCATATTACAAATATAGCATGGAATTAAGGTCATCCAATATGTAATAATTACGTTTTTTTGTTAATCCCATCCCACCTAATCTTCCCCGATACCATGCCCCAAACACCCCCTAAAATCTCATAGTTTATTCATTTTGGACATGCGTGCAGTGGAGTTCCTAACTTGTTATGCTCAATGACTTGATTAGTTTTATCGAAAGTATATTGTGGCCCGTGTAGCTTCCATTTTTTATGAACATTATTTATGCAGTTATACATTTTAAATATTAAATATAATTTGTTTTTATTTAATTACCTTTGCTTAGCTTTTATACCAATGATTTGAAACTACCATAATTATTTAATATAAGTGAATGTTAATTGACGATGCGGCTATGTTAAAAAAAACTTAAGATTAGAGTCTCCTTGCTCATGTGCCGGCGTAACACCAATAGATAAGTAACTGATTTGAAATAAGTTTGGCTCAAGATCAATTATAAATAACTTAGGAATTTCTTTAAAATTGCGCGGGTTGTTCAATTATAACCACCCATTTGTGGCAATGAAATGGATCAACGCCTCTACAGTTATCATCACCATTTTACAACCATGCTTCATCTGCAAATGGGCCCCACAACATGGAGGGTGTAGGTCATGCCAACTGGTCCAGCCAGGTGGGTGGAGCTTACCTGGATGTGTGTGTTGTATATACATGCCATCCATCAGTTTTTTCAGCTTATTTTAGGGTATGGTCCCAAAATGAATCAGATACAAACATTAGGTGGACCATACAGTATGGATTGAATTCTCACCGATAAAAACTTATTGGGGCCACCAAAGTTTCAGATCAAGCAATTTTTTGTATATTCCTTTCATCCATGTCTATGTAACCTTGCCAACTGGTTAGATAGTAATTAAACATAATTGTAGGCTCAAAGAAGATTTTAATGGTAGGCGTTTATTAACATATTTTTCTTGTGGTGTGGCCCACCTGAGATTTTTATTTACTTCATTTTTTGTAACATGCCCTAAAATGAGTTGGTAAAATGGTTGGACGGCATGGTTATTACATATACGAAGGTGAGCTCCATGGTCACGGCCGCACCCACCTCACTCGAGCCGTGGGTGGCACTAAACCCTCGTTCGAATGCCACATACACCATTACAATGCGTGTACTGTTCAGCCTACACTAGCCAATGACACGTAGTATGTTCGATAAGTGGTCCCCATGGATTAATGATCCACACAGTTGATCCGGTGAGCTGATTTTTTGAGCTTGAAAATGAGTTCGAGCCATGTTGAAACAAGCCCCAGCTTGACTCGACTTAGAACGAATCAAGCTTGAATCCAACTCGGAGTGAACTAGTATAAAATACCTGTAAAACAATTGCCATTGTTTGTAAAATAATAAGATTTTGAAGTTGCGGTTTAGCTGTTTGTGAAAATGTTCTAATGGTGAACTCGGCTGGATCTTGGCTCGAACTTTGCCCGAGCTGGCCCGAGCTGCTAATCGAACTAAGTGGAGTTGGCCGGTCAGGCTTGAGGACTGAGCTGAGCCGAGTTCAAGCTGAGGTCAGCCAGCGGTCGAGTCGAGTCGAGCTGAGGCCAACTCGACTAGGTTCGAGTCGATGTACACCCCTAACCACTGTTCCCTCTGGTGTAGTACATCTGATCTTTTAATATACTTCATTTTTGTAGTCATGCCGTAAAATGAGCTTTTAAAGTGGATGGACAGCTTGGATATAATGAAAATACATTAAGGTAGGCCCCACGGTCAGGATCCACCGAAGCCAGTCCTATAAACGGGTGGATTTAGGTGCAAGGCCCATCAACAGTTGAAGACAGGTTTGGGAAATAAATGGGCCCCAAGCCCGAGTAAATAAATATGGGTCGAGGATCATATACCATCTTGTTACTCCTGTCGTTTGTGTTGTTTGTTTTTTGCGACTGACGAACCGAACCGAACTGAACGGACAATCAGTAGAGCCTTGTGAATGGTGAGGGAGAATCTCAAGATCCTCGGTATTATTTTTTCGTTTTGTACGTACCTGATACCACCTACATTCCTGTTTCTACCTGAGGAACGCCATTTGCAGTAGCTCGCACTCGCTTCGCACGTGTAAATTATGAATTATCGAGAGATCTGACCCACTCATCAGGTAAAAACACTGTATAGATCCCTTTTAAGAGATTAAAATGATATCATGATCGGATAGAAGATGGGGCATATTTGTAAGAAATAAATAAACGGTTGTTAGGAATTGATTAACGGCTCGAATTCTTTGTGAGCATGGGGCCGAACTTATGATCAGATCTGCAGAGATGAACTTATCTTCTGATGAGCGGCAGTTATCTGGCAAGCGTGTTTCTCGATTATACGTGTGATGCCAGTGCAACTTCTAAGCTCACACGTGCAAGTGCACTTAGCATGTCTCTCCATCTCTCTGTTTGTTAGGGCAGGAGCTTGTTCCTGTAACGTTGACTATTCAACATCCGTCACGTATCCTGCTCTCCACACGTGCCAACGTGTCACGTGCGAAGCAGAAAACAAGTTTTCTTCATACGGTCCCACAAGGGATCATATCTTATCCATAATCAGGTGTTCCAGAAGTGTACGAGGAAAATGGGTGGTTTTCATTGATCCAACGGTTCATATCGAAGGTCACGTGTGGCTCAGGTAATGGATGGACTCGCGTGCTTCTTATTACAGTTGTGGGGCCCACTTAGCCAGAACTTGTATATGTACGCAAGGGAGCAATATCATTTCTGGACGCGGATTTCCTGGACAGCTGCAGGGAGCCCTGGAAGCGACGGCAGGTGGAATTGACAACACCAGCCTCCGTGGTGGCGTGGTGATGTACTGGGCGACCCCTGTACTTGAGGACAGGCTCAAATGAATTGATGTATATGTTTTATCCACTCCGTCCATTCAATTTTCCATATCATTTTAGATTATAGTCTGAAAAGAGAGGCAGATCCAAGGCTCCAGTGGACCACACAGTGGAGATTAAACCAATACCGTTGAAATTTTCTTAGGACCCATAAGCTTTGGATTAATCTGATATCCATGGTTTCCCTTCATCAAGGTCTATATGACTTTATTAATAACATCAGGGTCAGCCTTAGGAAAGTTTTAATGTTGGGTGTCATTAGCGCGGTTGATTCCTATGTTGTGGTCTACTTGAGTCTTGAATCTGGCTCATTGTTTATCTAAAATGATACAGTAAAATAAATGAAGTGTGTGGATAAAAGTTGTATGTAACACTTGCAGCCCCAGCCTGTCCCAAGCTCCATATATGGGGTAGTACCCAATTTAGGTATGGTGTTGTGGCCAAGCTTATATGTTTTATATCCACGCCGTTCAATTGTTTTTTCAACTCATTTTAGGGCATGAACTTCAGAACAAAGCATATTCAAACTATGAGTGGACCACATCATAGGAAACTACCCACCCTAAAACTTTCTACAGCCCACCGCAATGCTTATTTCCATCCAACCTGCTGATAAGGTCCCACTCAGACCTGATGAAGGGCAAATCCAAATACTAGTCTGATTCAAAACTTTAGTGGCTCTAAGAAGGTTTTAAATGTGTTCAACAACCACTATTTCCTTAAGTGTGGTCCACTTAAACTTTGGATATATGCTGCATTTTTTTAGGTTTATGCCTGAAAATGAATGAGCAAAACATTAATGCACTACTAGGGTTGCATTGACAACACAACTGATCCACCACGTCCTGCCCCACCGAGATGGCCTAACTCCAGGCAGGAGCTCCGTGGGGTCAGTGTAACTTATGGACTTAATTCACCTCATTCACTGATTTTTTTTTTAATCATTTTAAAGTATCGACCCAAAATGAGCTAGACTTGGGGGTTGTTTCGCACCGTGGATTGGAGGGGGTTTCAAATCTCCTTGGTTGTTTGGCAGCATAAAATAATTGGGATTTCAAATCCAGGGGTTTTCTAATCCCCTCTTTGAGGGGGTTTGCAATCCACGGTGAGAGCATAGATTACACCTAAAATCATTTCAATAATGGCAGGTGTAACATGTGTGTCACTATACACTATCATTCTATTGGGCACATGGCCCACTAATGATGATCAGCACCGTCCAAACATTTTCCATATAAATCAGCACTGTTCAAACATTGTCCAACACCATCCAAGCATTGTTCATATTAATCAACGATTAAAAATCGTTGTTAGTCACTCAAACAAGATCTTGTGCTTACAGTCCATCCAAGGCTTGGAATTTCATCATTTTCAGGCAAAGCATATATTTCAGCGGGCTTATCACAATCATAGTGTCAAAAATTATATATCTCACTAATTATATACCATGCATAGGTTGATTCACGCTCCATGGTGACAAATACACTGGGAGGATTGCCAATCCAGAGGGTTTCCAATCCTAGGGGTTCCAAATCCTTAGGGAGCCTGTTTGGGAACGTGGATTTGGACCCCCTTGGATTGGAAAGCCCGTGGATTTGAAATCATCCCGATGTGTTTGGCACCCTGGAGTGTGGATCAACTTTAATCCAAAAGTGGTCATATATGGTATATTTACAGGGGTTTGAATTTAATTAAAAAATCAACTTTAATATCTATAATTAGTGAGATACGTAATTTTTGACACTATGGTTGTGATAAGCCCGCTGAAATATATGTTTTTCCCGAAAATGATGAAATTCCAAGTCTTGGATGGACCGCAAGCACAAGATCATGTCTGAATGACTAACTAACATTTTTAATCGTTGATTTACATGGACAATGTTTGGATGGTGCTGATCAGCATTAGTGGGCCACGTGCCCAACAAAATGATAGTATAGTGACACACATGTTACACCTGCAACTATTGAAATGATTTTAGCTGTAATCCAAGCTCTCACCATAGATTTGGAACGGGGATTTGAAACCCCTTGGATTTGAAACTCCTATTTACTTTATGCTGCCAAACAACTAAGGGATTTGAAACCCCCTCAAATCCCCTCAAATTCATGGTGCCAAACGGCCCCTAAGGGTCAAGTATTTCACACAGTAAAGATCAAATCCCAACATAAAAAATTTATTCAGATCTACTAAGGTTTTGCTCAATCTGATATTTGTGCTTTCCCTTCGCAATGTGACCTTATGGACAGGTAAGTATGAACGTGGCCTACAGAAGGTTTCATACATAGGTTTCAATACACCGTTGCTTGCCATTGTGTGGTCTACTTTAGCCTTAGGTTTGCCTCCTTTTATAGTTCATACCCTAAAATGATACACAAAATGGATAGACAACATAGATAAAACTCATACACCATAGTGGATCCAACATAGCTATAACAGGATAAAACCCATACATTATGGTGGGCCCACCAAAGGCACAATCCACTCACGGAGCCCCTGCATAAGGTAAACCAATTGTCTTGGACATGGTCAGGGATGTCCCAGTTGACCAAACTATGTGGAAGCCACTCTAATGTGTGTATTTCTTTCCTACTATTTTGTTTTGATACCTTTAGGGCCCAATTCTAAAATTGAAGTAGATATAAAATTCAAAACCACAACATAGGAACTAGTGGGGATAATGGTGCCTACTTCTGAAACCTTCCAAGGCCCCAATGTGATGTTTATTTGTAATCCAATCAGTTCATAATATCCAACGGACCTTGATAAAAGGAAAATACAAATTTCAGCATAATCGAAAATTCCAATGGCCTCTAGGTTTCTAATGGTACATGTTCAATTCCCATTGTATCATTTGGTGTGGTCTGCTTTATCTTTAAATCTGCTTAGGGGTCGTTTGGCACCTTGGATTGGAGGGGATTAGAGGGGGTTTCAAATCCCCTTGGTTGTTTGGCAGCATAAAGCAACTGGGGATTGCCAATCCAGGGGGTTTCCAATCCCATCTTTGAGGGGGTTTGTAATCCACAGTGAGAGCTTGGATTACACCTAAAATCATTTCAATAGTTGAAGGTATAAATGTATGCCACTGTACACTATCATTCTACTGGGCACATGGCCCACTAACGATGATCAGCACCGTCCAAACATTATTCATGTAGATTAGCACTGTCCAAATATGATCCAGCACCGTCCAAACATTATCCCTATTAATCAACGATTAAAAATCATTGGTTAGTCACTTAGACATGATCTTGTGCTTGCGGTCCATCTGAGACTTGAAATTTCATCATTTTAAGGCAAAACATATATTTTAGCGGGCTTATCACAACTATAGCGTCAAAAATTATATATCTCACTAATTGAGAATATTAAAGTTGATTTAGTAATTAAATTTAAACTCCTATAAATATGTCATTTATTGGTATTTTGAATTAAAGTTGATCCACACTCTAGGGTGCCAAACACACCCAGAGGATTGCCAATCGAGGGGGTTTCCAATCCTGGGGGTTGCAGGGGGTTCCAAATCCACGCTCCCAAACAGGCCCTTAATCTTTAACTCGGGTCAAAAAATGAGTTGATAAAATAGATGGACGCCGTAGCATTGTGATGTGTTTTATATTGTGGGGCCCATATATTATATACTGATGTATTTGTTTTACATCTACACCGTTCATCTATTTTCCCATCTCATTTCAATGCATAAACCCGAAATGAAGTCAACCATACCACAATAAATAGCGAAGATTGAACCTACACCATTCAAAACTACTTCCTCGGTGACATAAAAGCTTTTATCAATCTGGTATTTGTGTTTGTTACTCATTGAGGTCTGTGTGACCTTGCGGTGGGCCCTAAGAAGGTTTCAACCGTAGGATTTATTACCCCCATCGTTTCCCGTTGTGGGTCCACTTGAGCTAAGGATCTACTTATTTTTTGGTTCATGTCCTGAAATGAATTAGCAAAATGGATGGACAGCGTGGATGCAAAACTCCTACCAAAGGAAGGTAAATGGATCATCCAACGATGTGGGTCTGATGGATTATATCCGTCTCTTTCTTAGACGGAAGGGATAAAGAAATCCCATTGTAGAAATGGACGGAGTGGATGGCGCGCACACCGGTGGGCCAGGGAAGTTTTTGTTTCGTAGCGTTTCTCCAACAATCGTAGAAAATACGGTCGTGCGGCTCTCATCCATCTCGTCCTACCACTGCATGCGGCGACAATCAAAGACGATATTTCGCGATATGCACGAGAAATTATAAAACGAATGGTTAGGATGTGACCAAAGGTCAATATACAACGAATACGTGGCCCACCAAACCGGCTCCAATATCGGGCCAGGTTGCATGCATGCAAACTACAGGCTCCATATCCTTCACACGTGCCTCAAGCGCACTACGTGTGCAAGTAACTCAAACTGGACCGTCCGACATGGGGCCATAAACGAAAAGGAAGATTAACATCCGTTAATTTCTGAAAAGATCGGTGGATACTAGACGGTTAAAATGAGAAACAGCCAACGATCCAGATTCAACAAACGAGAGGTGGCGATTGTACGATATTAGTTTAAAAGCCAAAATCCATATTTTCATCCACGTGGCCGACCTGACAAATGAAGTGCCCTTACTTTTCAGCATGGATACATCTGCAATGGTCCACATACGATGAACGGCGAGGATCTCTCTAAAGTAAGGAAGTAAAATACCTACACGAGATCTCTTTCTTTCTCGCAGACGAGAAATCGTAGGAAACGATATTTTGAATACAGTCAAAGGGCAAAAACGGCAGCGTGCTCCATGTCGTCCATCTCCAGCTATCTTTTTAACCATTTCTTTCTAGTTCCCAAACCAAAAACCCCGTTCCGTTATCTGATACGTTGCCAGCTGTCACATCCTTTCAGAATCTGAATCTCCGTAACGTGTCCGTCGTACAGATCCTTCACAGTAACCGCCGTCTGTCCGTTTCGGATTTCAAAGACCCTTTCTTTTCGATTAATTTCCACTCGCACCCGTGCCTCATTTACTGGTCATCGACACGTGTGAGAAACGCTGTCCATTCATCGATACAGCACGAATTGGACATTTGCCGGTGAAAAAACGGACGGTTTTGAATTGGAAAGGCCAAATCACAGAAAGCCAACACAAATTAATTTCTAATATGACAAGATCAATGGATAGAAATTTTTTTGATGAAATGGAACAGATGGGCCTCTCTGATGGACGCTCTAGATCTTTCATCTATATCCAGAATGTGTACGGATACATGGATTTCATCTCGCGCGTAGATTTTGTGATCCGCTGGGGAGAATATTTCCTTCCGTTAACGTACTAACGGAAATTTCGCTTTCCGTCTACCATTGACGGAGTGTCGTTTTCAGTTTGCCGGCTATAGACGGCGCTGCGGTCTGTTTCGCGGACGTGAACTCCTTTATCAAATCCATTTAATAGAATTCCCGCCAAAATAAGTAGAAAAATAAGAAAGGAAGGCGTGGTGAGGACGTTCCCACTGCCGAAAGGTACAGCACAGGCGATCGGGTTTGGTGGTCCACAGGACTACCAGTTCATATGGTCCCCACGATACATTGAAGTGGATTGAATAACGAGATCCACGTATGATCCCCACCACAGACATGGAGCAATGCAATCTTAACCATCT
Organism: Magnolia changhungtana; assembly: GCA_030180095.1. Taxonomy (NCBI): domain Eukaryota; kingdom Viridiplantae; phylum Streptophyta; class Magnoliopsida; order Magnoliales; family Magnoliaceae; genus Magnolia; species Magnolia changhungtana. The sequence continues at coordinate 8,331,927 of JASAUF010000391.1, read as the reverse complement.
GATCTTTACCTCTTGTTCCGGTCGATCATTTGATACAACTTTCATATTCGACGGTCAAGATTTACCCAACCGAAACTATACATATCCTCCTGCAATGACCCAATATAATTATTTGATACTTTAGTAGAGTAGGATGATCTACGGACATACAGGCTTCGAAAGTTGCCATACCATAGACGTGTCTGATTCTGAACCGTCCAAGCAGTCGGTTTTATGATACAAATATCACGTTAGCGTACGGGTGCTGGCCCAACTAAAAAAGCGAACAAGATTCTGACCGTTCATATCGAGGCATACATTTTCCACAGGCATGCATATGGTATATGGACGGTCACACTGAGCCAGAGTACTGATGATTTATCTTTTCTCATCAAGGTGGGCCAGGGGACCACAAGAACTGGTAGGCCAGCGGTCTTTGTTCCTTGAAAACCGGATTTCCATAAAGAAAGGGAAGAGATATTTCGAAATTTCGAGAGAAAAAAGGCGGGAGAAGCGAGAAAAAGATAAAAATAGGGAGTGTGTCTGCCGGCCAGCCTGCATGAAAGCCTTGTGTTGGATTTTTTATGATAAAAAGAGAGAAAAATCATGCAATTTCTTCCCTTTCTTTTTTTTTTTTTTCTCCCTCCCGAAATTTCGAATTTCCCGCCGAAAGGAGAACCAACGGTCATTATCTAAAGTCCTGTGGGTCCCATCAAGCTTTTGAAATTTTGAACTAGGGTTAGTGCTGCATGAGTGGCCAGTGCTTTCTAGTGCTTACAGCTCAAGTTTTCTGCGTCCAGTTTTAGGTGGGCCATGGTCAGGCAAATCACGTGATGATAGTAATGGTGGTGTGATGTGTAAGATTTGGACCGTTCATCTGGTATGGCCCACCACGTGCGTGGCCTAATTAAAGAATCAGGGTGGTCCACTCATCAGGGAGGCTACAGTGGGCGCTATATATCGACCGTTGGTTTTTTCTCAGGCCGACCCTCTGTCTCATACAAATGTGAGCTGCCACGTAGTGCAGTGTGGCTAATCAACGACTCTGATGTTTTGCGCGTGTATCATGTGGGTGCATGTGCGTGTCGTCCATTACACGTGTGTGAGGGCAATTAGGGCCTGTTTGGGAGCGTGGATTTGGAACCCCCGGGATTAGAAATCCACTGCTTGAGTGAGAATCAACTTTAATCTAAAAGTATTTATTGATGGTATATTTACGGTGGTTTGAATTTAATTACTAGATCAACTTTAATATCTCTAATTAGAGAGAGAGGTAAATTTTGACACAATGGTTGTGATAAGCTCGTTGGAATATAAGCTTTGCTCGAAAATGATAAAATCCCAAGTCTCGGATGGGCCACAAGCACAAGATCATATCTAAGTGATTAACCAACGATTTTTAATGGTTGATTTATATGGACAATGTTTGGACAATGCTGATTATCATTAGTGGGCCATGTGCCCAATAGAATAATAGTGTATAGCGACAAACATGTACACCTGTAACTATTGAAATGATTTTATCACCCGTTTGGCCACCTGCACTAGGTGGGATTAATGGGGATGGAATTGCAAAAGTAACAATAAATGCATGTGTGAGGTATCATCCTTGGATTGAGTGTATCCTCTAATACCATGTTTAGAATGTATGCAATTAAAAGTAAATTCTGATATTTCTTTTCAAATTACACTTGAGTAAAGGAAAAATTCATCATCCATGAAATTTAAAAATCTCATCTCACACTTTCCAACACAAGGCTCATTTTCCAAATCATATAAAATTAATTTTAATCACATCTCACACTCCTTCCAAACATCCATTCCTAATCTTGAGGTGGGATTGACAATAGAATCCCATTTAATACAACTTAATACCACTAGCCAAATAAGCCCTGAGGTGTAATCCAAGCTCTCACCGTGGATTACAAACCCCCGGGCATTGAAAACCCCCTGGATTTGAAACCCCCCTTTACTTTATGCTGCCAAACAGCGAGTGGATTTGAAACTCCCTCGAATCCCCTCCAATCCACCTTGCCAAACGACCCTTCCACAGATAATCCCAGTAGTACCCAACGGGTGGGCCCCACTTGCCAGCGTGGAAATGATGATTGCTATGTTACTTCTGAATGCGAGTTGCTTGCAACGAACCTTCCTCACTGGGGATGCGGATTGCGTGGCGAACCCAACACCACATGTTAATCCTAGACCATGGAGCCCATCATGATGTATGTGACTTATATCCACGCCATCCATCCATTTTGAAAACTTATTTTAAGGCATGATCCAAAAAATTAAGCAGATCCATGTCTTAGGTGGACCACAATACAGAAAACAATGATAATCGACCATTAAAATCTCCTCGTGGGTCAATTTTTTTTCTTTCTAGATCAACCTGATATTTATGTGGTCTCTTCATCCAAGTCTTTGTGACCTTATCAACAGGTTGGATGGTAAATAAACGTTCTGATGGCTTCCATGAAGATTTCAACGGTGGGGATTTAATTAATACTGTTTCCTATGATATGGTCTCCTTAACATTTGGATCGAGGACAATTTTTTGAATCATGCCTTAAAATGAGTATTCAAAATAGATAGATGGCGTGTATATTAGTCACATGCATCATGGTGGCCCCATAGGCAGTATCCCACCCACATGCATCAGGGTGACCATTGTTAATAGCTAGTGATTATTGTTGGTCGGCGACTGCAGCACTACCTAGCTACGATCTACCGTGATGCATGAGATCAAAATTGAAGCATATCTAAAGCTAAAGTGGACCATTTCACAAAAATTAATAGAGAGAATAATGTTGATGTAGGATCAATGCATAAACCAAATATCATATGAAATCAAGTAGTAAAATTAATATAATTAACAAAAAAATACAAAACCTTACCATAATCATCACAAATACTACGAAAATCAAAAGAATATTATATAGAATCTTAGCCTACGTTGTCAATATCATCACATAAAATCATTAAATAAATGGAAACTAAGATCTAATGGATGTGTGAGCATCTAATTAGCATGGGGTATAGTTTATTTCAAAGTAAAAGACCTAACACAACATAGGGTAAAATTATGTATGATATTCTTCGGCTTTGTAGTATTTCTGATGATTATGCCAATGTTTATGTTTTTTTATTAATTATTTTAATTTTGCTACTTGATCTCACATGATATTTAGTTCATGCATCGGTCCTACATCAAATTTAGTATCAGAGATCATATGTTTAACATAGAATTTTTATGTTGCATGTATGTTAGAATCACATTTAGGGTTAGTAGAACATACATTGCATATATGATCATATTGCTTATTTTTTTGTTGTCATAGTTGGGAGTATCCTATTGCTGAATTTTCAGTTAGCGTTTCCATTTATACCATTGTTGAATTATCAGCATAGTAATCTCGGGTCGTCATATTGCTAAAATTTTAGCTTGTAATTTCTAGATTAAACTCCTTGCCTCTTGCTAAATTTTCAATTTGGGACATTCGGATTACCACCCTATTGAATTTTTAACATAATATTTGAGAGTAACAGCTTATGGAAAATACAAACTAGTGTTTTTAATGTGTCAAGTTTGATTTCTAGGCTGGTTTTATCATTGTCATAACATTGTCATATGACCTAGGTTTTCCTTTTGGATTTTCTTTATATATGCCCACTCATTCTTGACGTGGTTTTGGTTTATATTCCACTATCAATTTAAAACAAATTACCAAGGCCCTTAACGTTATTAACAACCGTCTGACGGTCATTGAAGCGCACAATAGGACCACCGTAACTCAATTGACTATGACTAATATGCGTGTCAATCATTTTGAAACCTCTCTTTAGGCGAACCCCGACACTAAGGAAGATGTCCAATCACAAGTCGATGATCAAATTGAAGGAATTGAGACTGTACCACTTGCAATTGTTAGCCACACCTTAAGTCAGATTATAGAAAGTTATGATTGGTGCAGGAATTCAATTTTCCACACTTATGCCAAGTGTAATGGCAAAGATTGAAATGTGATCATTGATAGTGGCAGTTGCGTCAATGTATTATCTGCTAGCACCGTAAACCGCTTAGGTATGCTATTCGTTCCTCACCCTCAGCCCTATTGAGTCTCATGGGTTGATGCGTCTTTGATTTCGGTTTCTCAGTGTTGTTTCATTCCCATCTAGTTTGGTTCTTATATAGATACGTTGTGGTGTGATGTTTTGGGTATGGATATCCAAACGTGTATGTGAAATCCACTCCATTCATCAGGTTCAATCTTCAATCTTAGTTCCCTTAGATAAAAATTAGTCTAATCTTAAACTGGGGTTATAACAAGGGAAATAATGAAGATTTGATGCCAATCGTAGGATTGTATGTGGGCTACAATGGTGAATATTAATCAAGTATGACTTAATAAGATGAAGTAAACATAAAAAATAAGACTAATTCAAAATTAAGGTGGTCCACATTGCAAGAACTATGATATTTTAATAGTAGCACTTTTTCTTGTACAGTATATGTGTTCAACATCAAGGTCATTAATTTGTAGAATATGCCCTAGGATGATGTGCCACAATAGTTTTTTTTTTTTTTTAGCTATCCATTTTCTCTAAAAAGTGTCGCCTAGGGAACGCCTATATTTTTTGTAGGTAATGTTCAACGGTTCATTTCACCCCTTATATAAAATAATGGTCTAGACGCGAAGTGCACTGTGTAAAGAGTTCTAGAAATAGTGATCTAATATCCAAAACATTTGAATCACCTTTAAAAAATTCATAATATACCTCTACAACTAGGGGTGTACACGAACTGAGCTAGCTTGGTTAGCTCGCTCGACTCGACTCGAAAAAGCTCGATTCGACTCGGTTCGAAGTTGAGTTCCAGCCGAGTTAAGCTTATGTTTTTGAGCTCGAAAATGAGTTCGAGCCGAGTTTGAGCAGGCCCCAGCTCGACTTGACTTGGATCGAATCCAGCTTGAATCGAACCAGTTTGGTGACTCGGTTACTTTGCCATTGATGTTGCTCACCTGTTTGATAAAATGACTCAACCAAATGTGGCTGGTGGCAAGGAAGGTTTGGCTAGTGGCAAGGAAGGGTTGGCCGGTGGCAAGAAAGGTATGTACATTAAACAAATACTTTTTTTCTCTTTATTTTTTTTTATTTTTATATTACTTAGAAAGTGTTTGATAAAACACCTGTAAAACCATTGACTCTGTTTTACAAATAGTAGGATTGTGAAGCTGCAGTTCAGGTGTTTGTAGAAATGCCTTAATGACGAACTCCGCTTGATCTTGGCTCGAACTCGACCCAAGCTGGCCCGAGTTGTTGACTGAACCGAGCCAAGTTGGCCAGTCAGGCTCGAGGACCGAGTCGAGTTGAGGTCAGCCAATGTTCGAGCCGAGTTGAGCTGAGGCCAGCTCAACTCAGTTCGACTCGATATACACCCCTATCTACAATAATATCAAGTTTTAAATGTTATGATTGATAAATTAGTTCTCTTTGGGTGGTCCAATGAGCTGTTTAATAGTATATTAAGAATCATGATTCTCCTAAATATAAGTGAAAATAAGTTCAAATTCTAAAACTGTCTCTAATGAGTTAGATTCCAACTTAGATATCAAAGAATCTCGGTGCGCCAAACCAACTCCCTAGTGTTAGGATCCATAAAACCTGATCCTTAGAGGTGTATTGTTCATCCAGCCAACTCTTTTGCAGTTTCAAGGTTAGTTTTGTAATTTCACATAAAATTTTATGTAAGTTCGAATTTGTTTGTGATAATATACATTCCGTTGTGAGAGACTAGACAAAGCCATCATTGTATTGAGAGCTACTTTTTCATTTTTTTCTTTGAGTATGGTGGATTAGCGTGAATCTGTAAACATACCTAAAGGGAATCATGTAAATTTTAGTGTTGTGGTCTCTCTCTCTCTCTCTCTCTCTCTCTCTCTCTCTCTCTCTCTCTCTCTCTTCTTTTTTGCCTTCTTTTTATTTCGATATTACTATGCATTTGGTCGAGAAGGGATCTCTTCTTTTAACACCTAGTTCATCTTTAGCGGAAAAAAAAAACATATAATGCCTAGTTTAAAAGTACACAAAAATACCCCTATGGCAAGTGCACAAGTGAAAGATAAAAAGTGAATTTGAAACTAAAATTTTCAGCCAACATTGTAACACATCTCTTCCTAATGGGGTAGGTCTAAAGTATATATAAGTGTTAGATAACTCTTAGTAAAAGGTAATACATTAAGGGGGCGTTTGGCGCATGGTATTAGATAGGATTAGGTGGGATGGAATTGCATTTGGTTCCGTACAAATTTCAGATGGTGTTTGGGGAGGATGGAAAGAGTTGGGATTAGTTGGGATGCTCATGTTTTATCCATGCCATCCATCCATATGGGCCTTTTACACACGATATTTTTGTCACATGTACAAGTGACCGACATCCTTTGTGAATTTGGTTTGTTGATTACAATTCTACGGTCCACCAAACAAGGTTTTTTTTTAATAAGTGTTTTCTCATAACAAAAATTTTATCCCAAACATAAGATTGGATGGTCAAAATACCATGGTATTTCCAGATATGATAAATCCATGTATCCATGTCATCCATTTAATCTGACGAACCAAACAGGCCCTAAACAACTATGGCGCATACATGGATGATGTTAACATGGTGAATATATTAATGCTCCATGCATGTTTTATAATAATAAATGCATGATATGTTTTTATGGATGATGTGTTTATGCTACTTTACGGCACATACATACATACATGTTAGATTTAATTTTAAAACACATGTTATGTTAATTAATGAAATACATTTTTTCAAAAGTGTATGAACTTAATATACAAGCACTAAAAATAGGTAGACATGGCATAAATTAGCTCAAACTAAACCAGCTAAATGGTGAAATCTACTATCGCAAATAATATTTTTATATAATCCTAATTTTTAGTATGTTGACAAACCAGTCGTAAGACATTTTACATTATCAATCATTCAATAAATATCTACCAATTCTATAGTTAGATAATAAAATATGAGTATTTTTTTTTTTTAATGATACAACTAAATTGCAATATAGCAAGAGTATAGGAGAGAATAAGAGAAGGTTACCATCTTTTTCTTCTATTATGATTGTTGCGCAGCACGCCAACAACACAGTGAACCGAGATTTAATCTCTGCTTTCACCCACAAACGATAAACAGAAAGAAGTATAATCTAGAAGAAGAATCGAAGCATTCCAAACAAACCACAAGATAAGATATACATGGAAAAATCCCAACAAGGATAAAAAACTACAGGTGCAAACTTCCACCATGAAGAAAAAACTGACATTACAGTCAATATACTAACCTTCTCAATGCTCCCATACACAGAGAAAACCCTTAGCCTTGCTTAGAAAACCATTTTTCATACCCTAGAATAACTCTAGGACCCCTATTTATAGTTTAAACAACTTCTCTTCCGCACTCTTGCGAAACCGCCTCAAATTTACGTAGTCCGTATCAAATCCGCAAACGAATCTGCGTAATCTCGACAGGTAGAGCAGGCTCCTCAACTGGCCGAGTGGACCCTTGACCGGTCGAGCATGGGCCTCGACTGGTCGAGCGCCTTGGACACCAAAAATTACAGCTCGCTGGACTTTGAGTCGAGCAAACTCTTGATTGGTCGACTGGGCCACTTGATCGATCGAGCAGCCCACTCGCCTGGTCGAGCGGCCCTGTCCAAATGTGGTTCCACATCTCAGCAATGATAACCTTTGAGTCTACACAGTAAAGAAAAATCTCTAAAATGATAATAAAATTTAATAATAATGACTAAATTATTATTTTTATATATTACTTATGCAATTTATATACTTGCGACTTACTATAAATAGTAAACTTTTTTGAATTAATTAACTTTCTAAAAATAATAAAAGCATATAAACCTATCTAAACTCGTTTAAATAATTCAAAAGGATTATTAAAATGAAATTAAACTCTTCATATCATAAAATATTTCAAAATAACAATCGTGTCCTACTAAAAATAGTATTAAGGTCGAATTATAATTTGACTCTCAAAATGACTTTGTGAAGTCAATTTCAATAAGGATGTAAACCTTGTCAATATCACCTTATATACACCATTTCAATAGCTAATTGCAAAAGTATTTTGTTAGAAGATATAGTACATGTTAGGGGGTTTTGCCACAAATCAAAATTTATAATGATTTCTTTTCATCTTAAGGAGCCATTTGGTACCTTGCATTTGAGTGTATTAGAGGTATTTTAAGAGGATTTTGAAGTGTTTACTAATAAAGCTAATCTCTCTCTAGAGAGAGAGAGAGAGAGAGATGATTTTGAGGGGATTTTGCCCAAATTAATCATTTAGTGCTATGTATTTAGAGGTAAATGAAATTAAGGTATTTGAAATACACATTTTTGATGTATTTTGAAATCTCGAGTTTTTGCTATGATTCGAGCGTGATTAAGATGAAATGTCTTACGACTCCCACCTTAAATGAATGCGAGTTTTAAACAAATAATAATTCAATCGTAACAAAAGTGTCACCGAGCTATTAATCCATTGTACATGTGGTACGCTGATGATACCTTAAAACGATCCAATTATCTAACACTAAAATCATATTAGTAAAATTATCTAAACTATTTGAATGTTGGTTTTTAAATGCGCAGCTAAAAATGTCATTTAGTCACTCATTTGTGATTCTTACATTTGTGGCCCACCCAAGACTTGAAAATTTCTCATTTTTGCTTGAATATATATATTTAAATGGACTTTAGTATAATCATTTTATTAAATATCATATATGTACACTAATTTAAGATATCAAAGCTAATTTAGTTAATTAAAATCAGGTCATATAAATATACTAAAGAATTTCAATAAATTTCAAATACAACTTTTCCAATGAAAGGTCTGGATATCAGTACTTTACAATTACAATTACAAGTTATCAAACACAACTCGGGATACAAATAGGGTCCAAATAAATGAACGGCCCTGATCCAGTCTCCCACCATTTATGCATGGCATGATTTCCAAGCAGAAATGGTACCATCCATGGTCCATCAAATGGGTGGCTTATGAATGGACAACTAAACTAAAAAGAACAGATAACACCCTAGTCCATTTCTCTTGATTTGAAATTAGCCACAATGCTGATATTTGAATATGCCCCATTAACGGTTGAGATTATTACCTTTGAATTCCAATTGCAGAAGAATCACTTTGATTGGACCGTCCTAAACTGTCCCCTCCAAAGCTTTCATAATGTAGACTATAGAAAGAGAAAAAGCTGTAAACACCAAGCAACGGTCAACGAAACTCCAACCTAATAGAAATCTTTTGGGACCCAAGCAATCCAAGGTGGGGCCCACCATTCGAACGTCCATATGATCAAGGTAGGGAACATTATAGTGTATGGTTGCATTGGGTCATTGCTCTTTATATCAAACTAACGGCCATAACTGTCCTCCTAGGCCACCGTTTCAGGAGAAGTGACAACTCAATCCAACATACACGTGGGCCCATCCAGATCTTCCAAATCATGGGCCACAATATGGATGGAGCCTGGCAAGAAAACCACACTGATCACATGATCCTAACCATCCAACCGGTGACTGTCAAATGGACGGTTAAAAAGAAAACACCAACTTGCCCAAAATTTTCATGCACAAAATCAACCGTTTGAAATCATCGAATCAGATCAGCTTACAGAATACTATCCATCCAAATTGGGGCCCACAATTTGGACGGTCTAGAGTAAGCGTGCACCCATAACATGTGTGCCGTTGATGAGGTGGTGTACGTAAGTGAGATTAAGGGCCATAAATTAATCTGAGGGCTGGTAACCATGACAGTGACTAGAGTGGAGTACAGATGGATTGTGGGGCCCAGCTTTGATGGAGTCCGGATGTGAATGTGTTGCCCTAATTATTTAGGGTTTTGAGTGACACTTAAGCTTACATCATATCTTCACAGCCTTTCCTTTTTAGCTTTTTGGGCATGAAATATAAAGTTGGTCAGCTACCCTACCCAACGACATTTTCTGCCTCATTTCCTCAGGGCTAGGTGGGCCACACACATTTAAAAAAAGATATTTGTGACAAAGGGTAAGATCTACGGTCACCATCATTGCTTAAATGGTGGTGAATCGTCTACAGTAAATGTGGGACTTGTAGTTTGATCCAGACTGTCAAAATAGTCAGGGCCCACTTAAAATGGTATATGTCCAAAGATTACACGGATTGAACTATCCGAAAAACCAGATTGACGGCCATTATAAAATGACTTAATTAACGGTCCAAATTTCTCCGGAAAAATCAGATATTGAAGGTAAACCATCCCATCAGTGTGATTTCAGGGCCATGCAAGATGCACAAAACAAGGCCCACTATTAGATGGTTCAGATCGCTTTACATCCATGCAATGATAACTTGAATGATTCACCACCATTTATAGAAAAACATACGGGATCTCTCGTAAGAACTAGAATCCTGGGAACAAACTGCCCTTGTGGAGGTGACATGGCCCACATGTACTAAATCTAGGGTTGCCACATCACCTTCTGTGGGAGTAATTTGATACTCTGGAGGAGTCCCACACTTGATACTAAGGCACTCAGAAATTCTACGTGGCATAGATTAATTCAGGCTCAACCGTCTAAATTGTGGAAACCACTGTTCTTGATCCATATTCATGAAATCAGATTCGTCCACTCTAACGTCTGATTCATGTATACTTGTTTGCTGAAATAGGAACGTAAAAATATTTCATTTCTAACCGTCCAATAAATGTCCACTGATCCAGTAGTCAGATAATCAAACAAGTGAGTAAGTTTAGTTCATGGTACATCCAAAGTGGGACCCATAATTTGAACGGTTTAATTGGAATACCTGGGTGCGACAAGTATAATCCAAATGTAATTGTAAGTGCACGTGTATCATCAATCAACTCTGCCAGAGTATTCTGCACCTTCTATGGTCCTGCCTTGAGAACCCCTTCTCCTCACCAAAAGATAAAGGGTAGGGTCCATACACCCACCTTTTGATGTATCACCAGCTGTGTTTGATTTGAGTGCAGTACCATGCACCCTAATAAACTGGTCAGCCAAAGAGTGGGACCCACACATGAAAAAAAAAAATCTCCAACATTGAATTTGAATCTAGCAAGAATTTAATATATCAGAAGATACTATAGTCATTTTCAAATAGTTCATTGATAAAATCTGTACCGCTCACATGCATCAAGTACACCATCCAGCAGCTTGAATGGACCAAAGCGAAATGGGTAATCATGTGTATATACTATACACTGAAGCTCAGGCCTGTTTGGCTAGACCGAGTGAAAGATACCTCGTTTCAACCCTAAGGTCTTGGGTGGCTAGCAGTGAAGTGTGAATTGACAGTGTTGTGTAAGTAACAAGCTAACATTAAATAATAATAATAAAAAAGGCTGGATTTAGGTGGATGGAATAGTAAAAGTTATAATAAATGTATGTGTAAGATATTGACCCTGAAATAAGTGTATCCCATGTTTTCCAATACTATGTTTGAAATGTATGCGTTGAAGAATAAATCACAAAACTTTCAAATTGCACTGGGATTAAAGTTGGATGACGCAAAAATCCATCATTCATAGGATTAGTAATCCCATTTCACACTTTTCAACACAAAGCTCATTTTTCAAAGCTTACAAAGTTAATTTTAATTTAATCTCATACTACTTCCAAACATGTCATTCCCAATTTTAAAGTGGGAACTTAATGTCACTGTCTAAACAGGCCCTTAGTGCATATGTCATGCTTCTAGTCAGTGCAAGTGTTCTATTTTCTTATTTATTTACACATGTTTCAAATGGGCACTCGAATCTATGACCTCAATGTTCAAATGCACTGGATTAAAACTCTATTAATAAGCCATTCTTCAACTTAAAACCATAGTTTTAAATTCCAAAAATTACTTTGATTTAACCTAATGGGTTTATTAAGCTCAGTCAAGTTTTTTTTTTCTTTGAAGTCCTGAGTTTAAAATTTACAAATATTGCAGAATTCCAATGATCCTAATCAAGTCATATTTCAATTAAGTTATGCGAATTCTATAATTTTATGAACTTTTTAATCGAGGTGATTGATGCATGGATGAATGTAATGAGGCCGATCACCGTCTTCCTTAAGAATAATTACTCTAAATCCATGAAGCTTCTCTGAACTCCTCACAGAGACTTTTCAAATCTATGAGGAAAGAAAGCAAGAAGAATAAAAATAAATTTGAATAAATTTGTAAATTGATTTATGAATGAAAATAACGAGTTCACAACCCTTTAAATAGGGATACCAAGCAATGGGAGAGAAATAAGAAGCAAACTATAACTAAAACTCCTAGAATTCGCAACTTACTATTTATAGACGGTCGTAATATCTACTAGTGTGCAAGATTTTCAGCCAAAAATAGTGTCCTATTTGGCTTCACCAAGCTGTTCTCCTAATTATTTTAAGCTTTTTTTTTTTGCGTTGAGCACAACTCATAAAGCCTAACGGATGAAGAGTTATAATCAAACTAAAACTTACTATTTATAGTAAAAATGGAATTAAAATACGGAAATGACCATTGATTTAGGAGTATTTCGCAAATTCGGCTTGCGCAACTCGGCATATCAGGTTAGGTGGCTAAAGTAGCTCGTTCTACCCCAAAATCATATATTTTATGCCCGATAACTCATTCCCAATTGTAAGATACGCCCGATCTAAGGTTTGATAGTCTGGATCAACTGAGCGTTTTCTAATCCACCTTGGCCATAAAATTGTTCGCGACCTACTCTACATCAATGCTCTTATGAACTTGATGTTTTTGAATTTTAATTGAATCATAATCAAGACCTTAGAGTCTTCAAGTCTTGATTGAGCCAACTAAGTCAATGGAGTCTTCAACTGAATCTTAACCAAGCATGAACAAATTGAGTTTTTGGGTTTTCATGAGATGAGATTTAGTCAAATCAACCTACTTTTTTTTTTTTTTTTTTTGAATTTTCAAATGGAGATTTAAAAAATGACTTTTTTCCAACATAGCCCATAAGCAACCTCTACCATTTAATTCGTGACAGGACACGCATTCATGGCTTAAAAATGAGAGAGTGAAAGCAACAATTGCCTAATATTGAGCCTGGGTTTGAATTCACTTGCAACTCACATAAATGATGATTGAACCTTAGAAGTGACTTATGAGAAACTGCTATCACATCCAACGAAGGAACAACACAGTACACCATATTCATCTGAAACAATACTCACTCTTCAATTTCAATAATTGAAATTAGTAGCACTACAACATAGAAAATAAAATATTGCTGCCAAAAAATATAAATTTAGATGACATGTGAAGAAGTTTAAGACATGTAGGGATGTAATTAACATGTGAATATATTTATAAATTGAGCTTAAGGCATGTTTGGATACAATGAAATTATGATGTAGACAGATAATTATAATTATCATGTTCTGCAGCACTATCCACCCATAGCTAGATTTTAAAAAGGTAGACCATGTGGATTGTAAAATCTTACATTAATTAGAGAACGATCACCTCATATCTTATGTCAGAAAACTGCAACTATCAATAAAGCTAATCATTATAATATGGAATTTATGAATTTCTTTATAATCCAAACGTTAAAAACATTAAATCAAGAATAATAATAATAATAATAATAATAAAACCAATTGTTTTCCCATGGATTTCTCATATCTGAAACAGTGAGTTTGTGAATCCCCTGTATCCAAATAGGAATTTTAATGTTTCTTTGTGAATTCTTTGTATCCAAATAGGGAGTTTATGTATTATTGTTGTAAACGATCCAGTTTCAAAAGACATGGAAGTTGTTACATGTTCATGATCTTGTTGATTCGACCTATTCAATCAATCATGGACCGCTCATCTAGACTGTGAATCCATCTACTTATCAATTCAATCTTCAAACCAATATGGTACCTCTCAAATTTACTTAAAATTAAAACCAATTAGAAGTCCCAATCATCTATATATAGCTTGTTTTTTTAATGAACAATCAAAATAGTCAACTTAATGAACAATTATGGCCCATTATCTACATATGAAAATGGGGCTATGGCTCATCAATTGGGTGGTCCCTGATCATGATAACCAAGCTATGGTTACTCAACTGGATGGTATGGATCAATGGATATATTAACTGATTAGACCATAAGGTAGAACGAACGTCTACTCTCAGGGCTTGATTGAATGTTGGCAAAAGAAAAAAAAATTAAAGGAAAATTTTAATGATTATTTAATTATGAATTTTTAAAGATTTTTACGAGTGTTATTAAAATAAAATTTCATTTTTTGGATCTTATTTGAATAGCAAGTGAAAAACCTTATAAGCTATCAACAATCGTCATAATAGCTTTTCTACACAAGAATTTAATTATGTTATTTGGATGATGATTGTTTTTTGGAATTCAAAAATGTCTTTCTTGAAGTATCTTGTTATGAGAAAATTCATTCACCTTTCCTTTCTTTCTTTTCTTATCTCGTTATCTAAGCAAACACCAAAGTCTCGTTTCGGTCATAAGTTGCTTACGATAAGTTACTTATTCCATGAGTAGCTTATCTTAATTTATACGTACTAAGAAGATTAGTAAGTTTGGCAAACAACATACTTATAAGCTTCTTATCTCTTTCATCTCGCCTAGTGCCTTTCATCTCTCCATATGCCTCTCTCCAGCAATTTATGAAAAGTAGAAAAGCTATAAGAAGAATTAATTGAAATGATTATGTACTTATAAGTTAAAAAACTTAGTTATAGTTAATCATAAACCATGAATACAAAAAGTAACTTATTTGGTGGTATAAACGGCCCCAAATGTCAATGTATGAGACTATACCAACTCAAAAACCTAAAAACACTTAGCTCACCCACATTAACTCATCTCAACCATGTTTCACCAAGACTCAAGAAAAACTCAAAACGGGTTATGACTGTCAAAACTCAAGAAAATCTCCCTTTGACTATTAAAAAAAACCCACAAAACTTGACAAAAACTCACTAAAAATATTATTTATTTTTAGGATATCAAAAATGAATAAAAATTACAGAAAAAACTCATACAAGTTTTCTAGAAACTTGTGGACTCTTTGAGTAAACTCGAGTCGAGTTTGGTCCTTTTAAACTATGATCCCAAACTTCTATTAATGAGCCATTTTTGAATTTAAACAATTGACTATTTTTCATTTTAATCATCCAATCAATGGCCACGAACTGAATATTTAGAATAATTTATTCATTATAATCTTTGTTTTATGATCCATCTAAAGAGGGGTTCATGGTTTGAATGGCTAGGATTATGCACGCGTAGACCAATTGCACACAGTTGCTATATGCACACGTATGGATCGTCATACTCTTTCATCATAAGAAGATATGATGAGTCAGCCTAAGATTAACGAATTGAATGGAAGAGAAACAGAGGGGAATGTATGGCTTCAAGATCAAGATCTATTTTCTCTCTTTTACAAGGTACATGCATGGGATCTTTTCTTATATTTTATTCTCTCTTTTTTTTTTTTTTTTCCTCTATCTATTTCCATATGGCGTGGAGATCTTCCCTCCCTTTCCTAGAAGAGCCCCACCTCCATATTAGTGAGAAAGACAGACTAACAGGAAAAAAAAAAAAAAAAAAGTGGGTCCACCGCAAAGCTTTGTAGGTTAAGCTTAATCTACAACGCTGTGTGTGAGGGTCTACTTTGATGTGTTCATAACATCTAATCCGTCCATTGTGTGTGGTCTATCATGTTCTCCTTCTGGCCCAAAATTCGTACTGACCCAAAACTTAGGTACCACACCTTGTAAAATCATGCCTAAAACCTCTAAAATCACGCAGTGGACCCCACATGAGTCTTGGAATGGCCTGATTTCCAGGGTCTCCATCCATCCTTGGGGACGATCGTATTCTGAACGGACTGCATGGGATATACAAACACGGTGAGTCTCGTGAACAATCTGAAACTTTTTTACGACAGTCGTCCCGTTCCACCTATTCCAAGTGGTGTGGCCCACTTGAATATTGAGTCAGCTTGATTTTCAGGCAACAAGGAAAAAATGAGCAAGAAAACATGATAGATGGATTGGATGTCATTTACACACGACAGTAGGCCCCACACGTGGCATTGTAGGTTAAGCTTAACCTACAAAGATTTCCAGTGGATACGGCCGGAAGAGAAAAAAAAAAAGAGTGGGCCATGAGGTGTACGTGACTAGGTTGCGTAATGTCGTTATGTACATACCTTTGGAGATGATGGTTCCATGCAAGTGGGTCCCACCTCATGGGACATGATCTAGTAGCTTTCACCTCATCCATTCATTTTTCTAATGGGTTGCTGTCGTTTAGTCAGCATATCTAAGGAATAGATGCACATGGGTCTGGGTTTGTTGCACCACCCTCCGACCCATGATCATGCACGAGAGAGTGTGTGTCATCAGACCACCACAATTGTTCTTTGGAAAAAGGACACGTGTCATGGAATTCACGTGCATGCATTTAGTGTCCTATAAGGTCGATCATACCGTAAGTTACAGTAGCTCTTCTGTAATGTTGAGTTGAATCTAAACCGTATATCTGGTGACTCTCCTCTTAAGCTTGGGTTGTCCAAAAAACGGACTTATTTAAAGGCTTGTGTGAGCCACATCATGAAATAGTGCAAAAGCATATCTAAAACATTCAAAATCATTTAGTGGGTCCACTTAAATGGCCTGAAATTTGGGAGGGTCCTTTATTCAGTTTGGATACACACAATGGAGCGGTTGGATGTCCGAACCACCTCTGCGGGCCTCGCATTTAAATCTATGGTGGGCCTTACCTCTCTCGACTATTTCCTTTGTTGTGGCCCACCTACATCATGGATCTAGCTGGATTTCAGGGTCTACACCTAACTGTGGGACACATCTGATGATGGACGAGGTGGATTCCAACGCAGATCACCATCGTGGAGATGGACCGAACCGTTCAGATTATTTAACACAGACATTGAAATGGGCCACACCTTGCTGCGTGTGTAACATCCACTCCGTGCATCAGTCGCCGCATCTAATTTTAGCATGTAAAAATGGAAATCAGACAGATCCAAAATTCAGGTGGGCCACACCACACGAAACAATGAGGATGGAGATTCCCACCATAGAAACCTTTCTAAGGCAATCACCTTGTTTATATACCATCCAAACCGTTCATCAGGTGAGGCCCACCAAGATGAAGAGAAAATCAACCTGATTAAAATAAAAAAAATTTTAAAAAAAACTCAGGTGGGCAACACATCGTGAATTTAGAAGTTGTTTGGCGTGGCGCATTTGTTATGTACAAAGAACATGAAGTGACGCAACTGATGGAAAGAATGAATGTCTCACACGCATTATAGTGGGGCCCACGAAACTGGAGCGTTGCACGCAGTGCCTGCAGCAGGTGTTGCAGAGGAATGGGGCCCACAAAGCATGTGCTGGTGCTGGATGGAGTGACATGTCTCATTGATTAACGGGAAAAAGGAGATGTATGTAAGATGTATGGATGTTGTCCTTTTGCTTTGATGATAGATTGAAAGGAAAAAAGGAATAGGGTTTGAAGAGAATCTTGAGATTGACCATGTGCCCACCACTACAATCCCTTTGACCAGATTCCCCATACCTGATCTAAGGTCAGATAACCTCAATCACATAGCTACACTTATCTCAATCCAAACCGTTCAAATTGTCACCCTATAGAGATAGACCTGACCCAAAAAATCAGATTGATCCTGACCATTCTAACCTCTTTTACTGGAGATTTTCTTAGCTGTAGATGTGATTTTTGGACTGACCCAAAAAATCAGACGGTTTTGATTGAGGTAGATGTAATGTACACTCACATGTTTAGTGGTTATCTGCATGTGTATGTATTTCCATACTCCGCAGAAGAATCAAGTGGTCCCTAATAAACCTAGATTATAATATCATTTGGTAGCTTAGGTTGGATGGGGAGGTGCTCTCAAACAGGTAATAATAATAATTATTAAATAATTAAAATAATAATTTAAAATGTCAATGAAATGCCTTTTGAAAATGCATTTTCTGGTGTTTGGCCATGTCTGTGGTCACATGACACGTCATAACGTGTTTTATTCTGGTTAGGATAAATCTACATAGTGTGAGAGACGTGCATGAGATCTGGGCCATTAATCTGATGCATTACACTAAAGATCGCACCAATCCGATGATCTTAACCATCCAATAGGACTTTTGAGAATTACAAACCCGGTTTTGCTAACCTTCACTATGTTGGTGGAGTGTGTTAATCATCATTTCATTGGCGAATGTGTGGCAGCTGATTCAGTGGCCCACTAGACCGGCCATAGGCCAAAACCCAGATGGGTACTTGACCAATCACCGCTAGGTGATGTGGTACAGTGTCATCTTTCCTTCCACTAGGCCATATATGTAGAACATCAGTGCCATTAAAACGGTAGGCCCCACTATTAAGATGAACAATCACAAAGTTTAGCTGTTAAACTCACTAGGTGGGCCAAACTGTATGTTGAGTTGGACCGTCGGCTTCTCACTGATTCTAAAAGTGTGGCCCACTTGACGAACGGAATGGATTGATTTTTATCCCAGGTGATCTTCATGGTACTTACTACCTTTTTCATGGCACTGATGTCGTGGCACGTTGGTGGGGAAGATGACAGTGATTTTTTTTTTTTTTTTGTTTGGCCCGGCCCATTAAGGTAAGCCTTTTAAACATACACTTACAAAACAATGTGTTTTTAGCCGTCAATCATAGGTATAAGAATCCATCGAGTCTTGTGCAGGCTTGTCCGAGTTGACTCGAACTTGGTTGGACTCGATCCGGTTCCACAACATGAGTCGCTTAGATGATTCACCTCCGAGCAAGTAATGACTCGACAGACGGAACAACTCGGTCTGACTCGCCGAGTCTTTTAACCTTGCGGTTTAACTGAATGGGCTCAGCCAGTCCGGGGTATCCGTTATGTTCTGGGCCTGAAATTTAGGGCCAGACAGCCCACCGGCTAAACATTTACCTCATGAAAGCTGAGCATGTAATAGAGATGTCATTAGATCTACATCAAGGCCCGGGCTGTGGTGGGCCCCACTCTGATGGGCCAACCAGGCCTGTTGATAGCCCTCATTGTGTGTGTGTGTGTGTCATTATTCTCTATTGTCTCGTCTGTCAAGATAAGAAGGCCTGCATGAAAAGAATGTGACAGTATCAAAACGTCCAAAGATTGGACGGCTAGGATTTCCAATCCGGAAGACTTCTTTTCATATATCCAACATCCATGGTCGCACATCAGTTCAACAGTCTGGATCACCTACATGGTTCCATTTGCGATGACTGGGAACATCAGCACCCTACAACTCTGAAAAATAGATATTATAGGCTAGCAACAGTAGCTATGCTTTGAGAACTGATCACCTACAATGCAGCCCCATGTACATGATGGAAAAACCATGAAGATCACTAACCCTGAGAATCAGGCTTATATACTCATTAGGCGGACCAAACCTACGTGATGAATCAGACCAACGCCACCCGTTTGATTTTGACCAGGTGGCCGCTGGATGGGTGGATGGGTCCCATCTAAGGGAGGCACTACAAAAGTGACATCTTGGCAGGAAAGATAGGGCTGCATGCTAAGTTAGCATACATCCAGCTGTGGGTGATCAAATGGAAGGGTGATAAAGGATTCAGAAAGGGAAGAAAGACAATATTACAATGCCATTTCATTTTGCAGTAGTTATGGCCTTGTGACTCAGGCAACGTCAAGGCGATTAGCCTGACTCGAGCAAGTCCCAACTCAACTCAGGGCTGGATGAGTCAATTTGAGTCGCCGAGTCTTTTAACCATATAGCCGGCAAGTCAGGCCAAACCTTTTTAAAATATATTGTAGCCCTACATATTCTGAAAATGGAGTTTTGTTTAGATAGCAAATGAAAACTCAAAATTTATCAGATGACGGATGCCTTGAATCTTGCACCAAAGAATTTTTATTTTTTATTATTATTTTTTTTTTTATTTTTTTTTTCATTACAACATACCATTACATAATGCCCTGTAATGATCTATTAGAATCCATTAGAAGACTGATATAAGGTTTTTGAAAAAAAATATTTCAATTTTACACCCCATATCATAAACAGTCACTAGAAAACATCTACTAAATTTATTTCTATTAGATTGCATATGGACCCACTATAGATAAGTTTAACAATTACTAGTGCACCAAAGAATTAAAACTATAGATAAGTTTAACAATTACTTCATAAAATCCAATAGTTTTCTTTACAATCTAAACAATAGAAAACATCGAATTATAAGAAAATATTGTTTTCCTGCATCCATACAATCCCCCATGAGATTGAGAAAGTCTGCTCATATTTTCCAAACTGCACATTCTCCCAATTTCATTTAAATTCATAGCCTATTCAATATTTTCTCAAATAAATGTTACAACAGTAACTCCAACAAGCCCATGATATGCAAAGAAAAGCGAACAATATTTCAATATATGAAAGCCCAAATAAATTGCAAAAAATAAATTACAACCCAAATGGACCCCACAAACCACCAATGTAGACTGATTGTATTGAGATCAGGAGATCACTATATGATCCTCCAGTATGTACATTGGGGGTTCAGTGATCCAGACCGTTTCTGTTGGGCCTCGAAACCAGTGGATCATGCCCAAAAACTCTGGTATTTAAATCCTAGCTGCAGATCTTGGGCCCTTTTTTTAATCCAATGTGGACAGTTGCTGTACTTCTCTACTTCAACATCTATTTGCTGACCATGACAGAGAGATTACGACCATCAGAGGAGATTCTTACAGATGGTCCACCCAAGGTGGGTCCCGACAGACTGTCTAGATTTCTGAACCATGGGCTCCACTTCTCCAAACTGAAATAGTGTATACAATGCATATCATCAGGTTGAGCGTCTTATAATTCCTCACACTGAGAGCTTGTTTCCACCCCTTTCCTTTCCAATGAGACCTGCACAGACAAATCCACCAAGACATTGAATGAGATCATTGATATGGCCTGCTTATGGAAGAAGTCAGATTTCAGCAACCCAAGATCCCCCACGCTTCCATGAAAGTTGAACTTTAGTCTCAGTGAATAGGAAAATACAAGCACATGACAGCAGCAAGAAAAATAATACAGAAAACCATGAAACTCATCAACACATTAAAGATGCAATATGAAAACATATTCAAGCAACGCACCGCACTACCTAAAGTCATCAATGATCGGGAGTCTTCTGTATGGTACAACCTTTGCAAAGATTCAGTGGCAACATGATCTATCCAAGTTATTCCATATTGAGGACAGATGAAACTTATCATAGACAGCAGGAATGCTACTCGTGGACGCCCATCGGCCAACTCATGTGTTAGTTCACCCACATGTGCCAACATGGCACAGTTGTGAGAGATTGGGTACAGTGGGCCACATGCCAAAAAGAGTGGATGGTTGGAAAAAGATAACCTACTTTTTGACATTCGCCCACATCTGACAAGGCATCTTTGCATGTATGTGTGCATGTGCACGCAGAGGGGGGCCATGCATATGACATTTGAAGATGGTTCCCTGCAGGTATCATACCTCCACTTTTCAGTTATGTACTTTGCAACTATGCATCCCTGGCAACCAACAGCAGAGCTTCCTCCTGCACAACCAATCTGCAGAGGAAGAGCAACAAAACCCTGCACACGGTTCTTCTCAGGAGAGTTCACTCTCATCATGGTTTTAAAACTCAGATGAGTCCCAAGTGACTTTTCTGAGTTGACTCAGACTCAGACCAGATCTGGCCTGGCACCACAACACACATAGACGAATCACCCCAGACTTAGACGAGTCGGGCCGATTCACCCCCAACAAGGGTGAGTCCCAACTCGACTCGAGATTAAACAAGTCAGTCCGAGTCATAGTCTTTTAACCATGCTCTCAATACCTCTTGGGTACCATTTGTTGTAGCTCATTGGTTATCCATGTGAAAGGGATAACTGTCCCCGTTTCACTGCATTTGGGGGTGGCCCAAAAGCATTATTATATACAGTGGCAGCTTGATTTGTGCCCCCAGATTAATAGGGAGAAAAGAGGGGATTCTTATCCCACCCGATTTAGGGGGATCAAATCATGTGTGGCCAAAAAACAAGGGGCTACCGTCTTATTTTTATTTTATTCCAGCAAACAGATGATAGATTTCCTTTTGACATTTTCTATCAATTACCATCACAGGTTCAAAATTCCATGCAGACATGTAGCACACATAAATGTATTCCTTCAGTTCTTCGCCACCAAAAAAAAAAACCATGGGTCATGCTCACTGATTGTTTGTTTTACTCACTGCAAAGCAAGGATTGAAAATTGGTTTCAGTGTAAACCAGGTCATATCACCCCATATCAGGCCGATACAACCATGTTGTTTATGGACAACACCAGTTTGTAACAAGAGATTCATACCAGTTTCCAACAATACCTTAAACCCTGCTGCAAATGGCATGGTTGGGTGAGCTGAATGAGAATGGTATTGGATACACATCCGCCCACACGCATTTTGCAGATGTGGAACCATTCGGAGCATCCTGCCAAATGGAAATGGCGAGATGCTCTAAATGCTCCCATTTGATAGTTTTTCAGATACACCCAAACTATAGCCTAGAAATTTTGATGCAATGCCACAAGCTATAAAAGTCCATGAACTGTATAATTACCAAAAGAATATCCTCATCTGTACCAAAGGATTTTCGGGCTTCTTCCAGGCACTCCAAGGATACTCTCTCACATTTCCTACAAAATCATCCCATGTTAATGTATTTAGCACTACCGAAATGGATAAGCAACGAATACGAAGCCAGGAAATGGAAGGACCAAAATGCCAAGTAGATCACACATTTCTACAAATGAAGAAAATAATATGATAGGAGGGTTCAAATGAAAAGATGAAGAATAACTTGTCGTTTTGTATAGATTGCAGAACAGCAAAGAGAGGAAAAAAAAAGAAGAAGAAAGGAGCCAAAATCAAGGATACAACGCAGGACCCCGATATCAGCAAACAATACTTAAGATATGCAATCAGAAGATTTGCTTAACACAGTCATTCAGCATAAAATGCATCATGCAACTGGGCTGGGCTTGGCCCAAGTTAGCCTGCTTTGGGTTGGACCTGAGTTGCGTCTGCACAAAAGCAGACCCAGTGCATGAGCCAAATTTCTTAGCCTGTGTGCTGGGAGGGGCTGGGCTGGGCATGAGCTCAGGTCTTTAGCTCATTGACCGGATCTGTACATGCTTTGGACCGGTCCAGCCTGGCCCAGTTGACTGAGGTCCGACTCCAGTATGTTTATGAGAAACTGGAAACTAATCGACAGTGGATATTGATGGCGTTTCACATGCATAACAACCGAAAAACATTATGCTTTCACACTACAGTGATCAATTTGATAGATGCTTGTCCTCTTTTAATAATCTGGAAATTGACAGTAAGATGAGATGGGTTATCATACCTAGAGCTGGCTGGATCTCTTATTTCAAATTCATCCACATCAGCGTCGTAACCACATATCACAACATAGTGACCTAAAAGAAAGAAGTAGGCCAGTTAAATAAAATCTTAGCTGATCTATAGAATCAAACATAAAATCAACACTACCAAAAAAAAAAAAAAAAACATTTACATCTGATAAAACATAGATAGGATCGGGAATGATTAACCCCTGTTCATGAGGTTATGTGTAATTATGTAAGGTTAGAAGTTAGGAGAGCTAATTGCTATGATTTTTTATGAATATTTTATTTTAATTAAAGAAATCAAATTACTTGAAGGGGGTAAGGATGCCCCAATATACAGTGACAGCCTCAGAATAACTTAAACAGAGAATCAGCTACCAGGTTGGCTACTCTGAGGGAGAGGGACAAATAGAAATATTCAAATCCTCCAGCAAATAAAAAACGTCCGAGGAGAAAGACAACCTCCATGCTTGTCTCCTTTTAGTCATGTTAAGCAAATCACCACTTGCAATTAGCTGGCCAGACTGCTGTAGGTGGCCTTGAGCCCCAACAAGCTCTTTCTCCTGCTTCATTAGCATCCATAATACGCAATCCACCTGAGAAATCAATTCTGACCTCCCCTCGAGGACCTGTTTGGATTAAACAACAAAAATGGAGGAAACAGTTTCAGAAGAAACACTTTCCAGGAAACTGTGGGAAAGGAAAGCTGATTCCCCTTATTCTTTCTCAACAAGATTTTCCTGAAAATTTTTCCCCTATTTCCCTATTGTTTGCCAAAACAGAATTTTCAACAGAAAATTCACTTGAAGATGGAAGGCGGCACAGATGGATTGTGGCAAATGTGTGACACTGTCGCATGGGCACATTTGCACATGTGGGCGCTTGAAGATGAACAGTGGCACATGTAGCACGTGGGACATTGACAAGTGGCGGCATAGAGGAATGCTTGAAGATGGACGTTGGCACGTGGCATAATGGCTCGTGTGGTGCATAAGGGGCACTTGAAGATGACAATTGCGTACTAGCAAATGTGGCACATCCACATTGGCATATGTCTGACGCTTTAAGATGGATGGTGGCAAATGTTGCATATTTGGCACAATTTGGCATGTGGAGCCAAGGTATTCCATAACAGCAACAGTGCGGGCTATGACAGCCGTTACGGACTTTCAACAAAAAAAAAAAAAAAAAACTGCTTCAGCCCTGTAGCAAGCCGTTACGGGGTCAAATTTTCAGTAATGGTCATTAACAGTTGCCACCATTACCGTTTCATAACGGCAGTTACATGACCGTTTTAGAATACCTTGCATGGGCCGCTTGAAGATGGATGGTGGCATATGTAGCATATTGGCACGGTTTTCCTCTGTTTCCTTCAAGTTTGAGAAATGACGTCTTAGGAATGGAAGCCAAAATGACTCAATTTCTTGGAAATTTTGGAATTGGAATCCTTTTCGATTCAAACAGCTTGCAAATGTGGATCCCATGGCTCCATGTCACCAGATGTCTCATCATTTTGCCACAAAGAGGCACATCATTATATTGGATTGTGTTCTTGTTTCGACTCCAAAGAAAACAATGGGACTCACAAGCCTCTTTCCCACTAAAAAGCCATAGACCTAGTGATTCGTGCACCCCAAGTTTCAAGCCCCCTCGGAAACCAAAGGATTTTGAATCCTTTCCGGTTACAACTACACAAATGGACCCTTATGACAATCCCAAACAAGTCAAAGATCTACTATTTATATTTAGTATTACTATTGTGATAAAAGACTCGGGAAATAATACAAGAAAACAGAACAACAGACACAGCAACCTGACATGAGAATATTCATATCATTAACAACCCGACTTCTTAGTCACAAACTAAATGGTCAATTAGTTTTCCATGTTCATGGAGAAACAAATGCATGGGACCCAAATGTTGGAGTATTTCCAAAAAAAAAAAAGGAGGCAAGCTAAGTGATGCCTTTCTTTTCGAGTGCAAAAGCCACATCGGATGGGGAGGATTGAAAAGTGCTTATAAAGCATTCTATTCCATAACCTTTTTGAAAAAAAGTGTTACGCCTGTACACATGCACAAGGCCAACCCGGGGGGAAAACCGGCTAGAATTAACCGGGAACATGCAAAGGATACTCACTAACAATGGGGGTGCACGTGCCTACTCAAATCCAGTCCTCCCTCCCTCGAAGGTGTGTTAGTGGTATTGGTGTTGGATTTTAGGCAGTTTGTGCATATTGTCGAAGCCATTCGTTGGGCAATTTGTATCCTATGGATAGCATGCTGTGAGCCTACTGCACTGGCGAATTCTACCCAGGGATGCAAACTATTTCAAAGAGAGACCGAGTCCACGCCTCGTTCCACCAAGAAATCAGAATTTGTTGTTGATTGTGCTATTGCATTTGCAGTCATCTGAACAGGTACGGCGTTCAATATTCTTTGATTTATTATTGTTTATATATTTCCCGTATCATTGTTTTTAACTCCAAATGCAAAGTATCTCTAATAAAACAAAAGCACCGCATCTTACCAGTATAACCTGAAGTTCCTCCATAACATCCTGAGATGCAAATACCCTCCAGCCAAGACCGACTGCATTGAAGAATTTTTTACATGAGTCACAAGCACTGGAATTTCTACAAGAGAAACCATCAGTTCTAATAATGACAGTAAAGAAATACAAGCATAACTTTGCTAAGCACAAGTGCATGTGCAATAAAGCTCATGTACACGCCGCATGTGCCAGCATGGCATGTTTGTACAAGATCCAAACCAACCATCGGGTTGGTCTGACCTCCAACATGTTTTCCCAAAATAAACCTAGGCCACTTGGTATGTAAGCCCCGATATTGGAAACAGCTGTATGGTTTAAAAAAAACTTCAGCCAAGTTTTTCAAAGCCATACATTTGTTTTGAAAATTATGGCCCATTTGACCAGAAAATCAACCCGATTCCTGGGCTACATCATGAATATAGTGGGTCTTTTGTGATGGATGGATTGGATCCCAGACCTATCGTGCCATGCTGGCACGTGTGGCATGTACATGAGCTTTATTGCACACGCATGTGCGTGATGCAACCTCCACATTCAATGCTGCCAGTCAAAGAAGTTTGATATTATTGCCTATTATTATGGGAAATAAAAACATACCTTAACTTGTACTTGTCAACCAGAGCGACAGCAATATATTTCCCGGACAGTATCAGGACAGAAATTTCTTCACTGCTGATGGACCTGCACTGTAAAACAGGGAAATTCATTAACCTATCACCAAAGTCCAACACAAAATCTAATTAACGGCATTGAGATCATTTAAATAATGCCACCAGAACTAAATTTCAGATTCCTGTTACTATGTTAACTTAAAATAAACAAATTCCAAGAGATATTAACTTTTAAGATGAATTGCCTTTTATGGCAGTGCTGTTTACACACAGCTGGCTGCAATTGCATGCTTCCTGCTTTAACCTGCCTGATCATGCCCCCCTCTAATCTTTACCAAGGAAAATTTAATCCTGATATAATCTGTAACATGCATCGCAGCAGCACTGTCAAACTGGGCCACCCATGCTTCAAGAAAAGACCATTAATCAGATACCATCATCCTAAAATTGAGAAAGCATAGGCGGAGGCTAAGAATTTATAATTAGCGGTCGCAACAAAATCTCTGAAAATAATCACATAGAATCACCCATCATCCATTAGATGTCTTCAGGTCCAAAAATCAGTTGGCAGTCCCTCCCTCCCTCAACCTGAATCAGATTCTTGATTTTTAATAGGAAGTCAGCTTCCAGATATCCAACCATTGTGTTCACAGTATCATGCAGCCTTTTTTGTCACGGGAAAGTAAGCAGATATTTTATTATTCATCCAATACGAGCCAGAGCCGAATTACAATCAACAAACCCAGAGGCCAAAGAAAAACAAAGAGACAAACCAATGCCCCATTTCAAGCTACAGAACAGAGACGAGAAAAGGGGACAGGATTCACACCCTGGCAACAGTTAAGGAAAGCAAGAAGTTCCCTTGTATTTAAGCGTTGGATAGGATGGTTATTAAAGGGAACATCTTTAAGCTTGGACAGCGCTTTCCTTTGCTGATGGGAGAGGATTTTTCTTCTTGACAAGTGGAAATTAGAGGGAAAATTGACCTTGTGAGCATGGCTTGCATATAAACTGCCCAAGGTGCATTGGAGGGATCTTGAATAGAAAGCATAGTACGTCAGCCATGCATTGCCAACACCATCTTCAAGCAGTTTAGATAGGCCAGCCTGAAAGGCCAAGAGGAAGCTGTAGAAGGCATTTGCAGGTTCAAATGTTCAACTCTTTGAAGAGGGATTATAGGGTCCTAATGCATCAAGATGTGAATAGCATCCTGATGCATCCAATCCATACAAGTGGGGTTTATGGTTCATTGATCCAGGTGGTTGATCAAATGACCTACCTAGTGGATTGAATGACATATGATCTTAGTGGATTGAATGACATTGAAAGATCATAACCATCATCTTCGCCCATTTTTCCAGACTATTACAGCATGTTTCCTTACTCATCTATTTGTGGGCCACTGAACAACGGGTTAGGGTCTTCCAAACTTGGAAAATGCAGCATAAAAGGATCCACGACAATGATGTTAAACACCAAACAAAATAATGTTGCCAATGGCATGAAGAACAGACAAAAAGTATACCTCTACAAAGTTATCACCCACAGCATAATTTCAGCAATTGAATGACCAAAACTAGAATCTTGTGTCTGCCTCTGTTTCCAAGATGGTTTGGCTCAATAACAGACTATTTTACCACATCACATTTGCTAGATAAACCAACAGCATTCAAGTAAGCTGGATGAATGTCACATACCTCTATGTTAATTCCAGCTTCTAGTGCCTTCTGAAACAGTCCATCCACTCGTCCTAAGTCATCTGGCAATTGCTCCTGGATATGTTGCAAACAATAAGCCCTAAAAGAAAATCATGGATCAACAGCATAAAGGTGAGAAGAATATAGGAGCCTTGACTTGAGGCTCTGCACAGTATGCTCAAGTTTCCGGTTCTCACAAATGGGGCGCATGGTTTAGTAATCCAGACCATTGGTCTGTTGCTCCCACTGTGTATGGACCATGCCTCAATGATCAAGTTGATTGGAGAATATTGGCCACTTAGCTTGGGAGTTTCTATTGGGGAACCGCGGAAGTAAACCCCGAATTCAGATCACACAATAATAAGCAAATGAAAACAAAGCATGCACAAGTACACAATATTTTTACGTAGAAAATCCCTCGCGGGGAAAAAACCATGGCACAAAGCGACCAAGATCACTATAAAAACGAAAAGTACAAGAGATGGATGCACTTACAATCAGAAAACCATTATTTTCTCCTCTCTGAACCCTAGAAACATTTAAGCCCTGATTGGAATACCCTAATCCTGCAATTACACCCATATATATAGCATAATACCCACAATAGGAAACTAATCACACAATTATGCAAAATTATGTGCATCGTCGATCTAACCATCAATCGATCGACATCGATTGAGCAGTCCTCGATCAATCAAGCACCACATGTTCGATCGCCCAAACATGCTCGAAAGTGTCCAAAAAGTTTACAGGCAATTTCCGAATCCAGTCAATAAATTGACCCAACAATTCGATCGATCAAGACTATCCAAAACTGTCCAGAGACCAATCTGTATAATTTGGAGCTCACTCAATCAATCGACCATGTTGTTCGATCAATCAAGACCCTGTTCCATGTACAGATTGACGACATTACACAACAATTTCCAATATGGCTTCAATCATCATGAATCATTGCTCCAAGC
This sequence comes from Magnolia changhungtana, assembly GCA_030180095.1. Classification (NCBI taxonomy): domain Eukaryota; kingdom Viridiplantae; phylum Streptophyta; class Magnoliopsida; order Magnoliales; family Magnoliaceae; genus Magnolia; species Magnolia changhungtana. The sequence goes on along the minus strand of JASAUF010000391.1, from coordinate 8,302,545 downwards.
CCCATCTCTAATCCCCTCCATCATAGCGTCACCATCGTCGTCGTTTTTCGTGCACACTCCATCTTCATCAACCTTTCGCCAGACCCAGAGAAGTCAAAAATAATCGAAACTTCTTTGCAGGACCCACCTTAGGAAGCATGTCTGTCGAGTTTACACTCATATGGATCTTTTCAAGAGTAACACCGCCTTCCTCAAGAACCAGTCGGATAAAATGATGACAAACATCAATATGTTTCGAACTGAGCTCGAGCTCGCCTCGACTCGAAAAGCTCGATTCGACTCGAGGTGAATTTTTTAGCTCGAAAAAATTTCGACTTGAGTTTGAGCTCGACTCAAGTCGAATCGAACCCCAAGTCGAATCGAACCAGTTCGGTAACTCGGTTACTTTGATATTGATGTTGCTCACCAAGTGTTTGATGAAATGACTCGACGAAGTGTCGATTGGTGGCAAGGAAGGTATGTATATGAAACAAATATCATTTTTTTCTTGATTTTGATGTTGCCTACAAGGTGTTTGATGAAATACCTGTAAACAACTGTTGCTATTTTACATACAGTAAGAAATTGAAAGTGCACTCCATGTGTTTGTGAAAATGCCGCATAGGCTTGAACTAGGCCGAGCTGTTGACTGAACCGAGCCGAGCTGGCCAATCAAGCTCGAGGACCAAGCCGTGCCGGGCCGAGTTCGAGTTGGGGTCAGCTAGTGGCCGAGCCAAGTCAAGTTGTGCCAAGCTCAACTCGGTTCGACTCATGTACAACTCTAAACATGATAGATACCTTCCTGACAACCGGTGTGAATATCTCACTGAAGCCGATGCCTTCTTTCTGAGTATACTCCTTCGCAACCAATCTTGCTTTGTACTATTCTATTTCTTCTTGTAAATCTACTTTGACCCGATCATTTTACGTCCAACGGGAAGCTTCACCAACTCTCACGTGACCACGTCTCATTCTTGTACAAAGAGTCATCGCGTCTTACATCGTCGTCATCCACTTCTCAACAGCTGGATCATCCAGTGCTTCCTGTAAGATAAACGGATTCCCCTCATCCGCAAATGCAATGTTCGAGTCATCTCTATATCTTGTTGATAATATGCAATCTCTCGGTGGATTTCTTCTCACAGGTGGCTGCTCCATCTGCTCTTGTACCTCCTGTTGCGGCTTAACTTCATCCCGTGCTTTACCCTTGTCGATTTCAACATCAATCATTGTTAGTTTTTTTGATTCCTTGTTTTCTTCCTTACGGAACAAATAATCTTCATCAAGCCTGACGTCACGGCTAATCGTGATTTTCCGTGAAATTTGGTCACACAACATGTATCCCTTCACACCATCACCATAGCCTACAAAGGTGCACTTTTTCGCCCTTTGGTCTAGCTTATCTCTCTTAACTAATGGTACATGAGAGTAAGCGTCACAACTAAATACTCGCAACGTTAAGTAATCTACATCATGACCACTCCACACTTTGGAATTTTACAACCAATTGGCGTAGATGTAGACCGATTCACAAGGTAACAAGTCGTGTTAACGACCTCAGTCCATAGCTCATTGCCTAGCGCAGCGTTACACAACATACTTCGGGCTCCCTCTAAGAGAGTATGATTCATTCACTCTATCACACCGTTCTGCTTCTATGTGTGCTTGACTGTTATGCCGTACGATTTCCTCATCTTTACAAAACTATTTAAATTCATTTGATGTGAATTCTTCGTCGTTGTCTGCCCTTAACACTTTCAATTTTCACCTTAACTATTTGTCTACCATCGCCTACCACACTTTGAAGGTGGCGAAAAAGTCTGATTTATATTTCACGAAGTATACCCACACCTTTCTAAAGTAGTCATCTATGAATGATACAAAGAACGATGACCCCCTCCAAAAACTACGAGCGACAACCTCTATACATCAAAATGCACATAATCAAGCACCCATTTACTAACATGTTTTCCTGATTTAAAAGCTAACCTTAATTGTTTACCATATATACAATACTCACATATATTTAAATCAATACTTTTAAAAGAAGAAATTAACAATCGATCAGAAAGTATTTTCATACCACGCTCGCTCATGTGGCTTACACATGCATGCCACAAACATGTCGGCATGGACTCCGCTACAGACAGTGCAGCTCCACCCGATACGGTATTCCCGATCAACTTGTAAAAGTTACCACTCCGCTGCGCTTTCATCACCATAAATGATCCTTTTGAAACTTTTACGACACGATCAAACTAGGTGAATTTGCACCCAAGTGCATCAAGAGCTCCCAAGGATATCAAATTCTTCCTCAGCTCAAGAACATGTCTAACATATGTCAGGATACACTCTATTCCATCAAACATCTTGATGCAAACCATTTTGATTCCAATAACTTCACAGGTAAAGTCATTGTCCATAAACACTTATCCACCATCGCACTTACTGTAACTGGTGAACCAATCTTGTTGAAAAGTCATGTGGTATGAGGCTCCCGAATCCAAAATCCACTCATCAATGAGATAGCCAGATTTAAATACAATCAAGACGTCACCACCATCCACCTCTTCACTAGATTCTATCGTGTTGACCTCCTTAGGCGCTTCACCTGATTTTTTTCCCCCTTCCGGGTTTTAGGATTTCAACAATCTTTCATATGCCCGTCTCCCACAGTTCCAGCACATCGTCTTTCTCTTGTCCTTAGGCTTGGACTGTGATCGTGAGTTTGCCTTCTCCTGCTTAGAATTCCTTCCCCTAGTTACCAACGCATCCGACCATGCGTCGTTGTCCTTCTTTCTCAACATCTTCGACTGAAGGGCTGAGATGACAGTCTCGACATCAATGGTCTTTCTACCGTGGCACATGGTATCTATAATGTTATCGTAAGACTCTGGAAGAGAGTTCAACAAAATTAGGGCTTGGTCTTCCTCGTTAATCTTCACTTCTACACTCGTCAATTTGTAAAGTATCTAATTAAATGTGTTGATATGATCATTAAGATCCAACCCTTCCGCCATCTTTAGATTATAGAATTACTTTTTAGATATAGACAATTCGACAGCGATTTCGTAATATACAAGCTATCTAACTTTTTCCTAAATTCTACAGTGGTTATTTGATCAAGAACATTGTAAATGATGTTATCTACCAAACATAGTTAGATCGAAGTTTTTGCCCTCTCATCCAATTCTTCCCACTATTCATCGTTCATATGTGTAGGATGCTTCCCTATACCAACGAGTGCATGTTGCAGCCCTTGTTGACCTAAAATGCCTCTCATCTTCACCATCCATAGTTCAAAGTTAATTTTTCCGGTGAACTTCTCTGTTTCATATTTCACATTTGATACCTTGATTGTCATGTTTCAGATCCAAACTCGAATTCCAACGTATAGCTCTGATACCACTTTTTAGGGAACCGTGGAAGCAAACCCTGAATTCGAATCACACGACAATAAGCAAACGCAAACAAAACATGCACAAGTACACGATTTTTACGTGGAAAAAACCTCGTGGGAAAAAACCACGACACAAAGCAACAACGATTACTATGAAAACGAAGTACAAGAGATGGATGCACTTACAATCAGAAAACCTTCATTTTCTCCTCTCCAAACCCTAGAAACGTTTAAGCCCTGATTGGAATACATTAATCCCACAATTACACACCCACACACACACACACACACACACACACACACACACACACACACTCTCTCGGAATAGGAAACTAATCGCACAATTATGTAAAATTGTGCACGTCGTTGATCTAACCATCAATTGATTGACATCGATAGAGCAATCCTCGATCAATCGAGCACCACATGTTCGATCACTCGAACATGCTCAAAAGTGTCCAGTGAGTTTACAAGTATTTGTTGTTCAATCGATCGAGACCCTGTTCCATGCATAGATTGAAGACATCAGACAACAGTTTCTTCAGTTGAATGTGGACTGTTATTCTTGAGTCTGGTCCATCCTTGGTGTTATTAGTACCGTGGATGTCGATTGTTGATGTATCTCTCTTAAATGTCTATTTTCAGGCCTTCTAAAGTTGTTTCTCTCTTGAATGTCTATTTTCATGCCTCAATTTGAAAGTTAAAGATCATCCCATCGAGAAGATATTGGAGACATTGTCCATCCACAATGAGACACAGCAGACAAATGGTCTGGATTATCAAACCAGGGGTCCAACATGCGAAAATCAAAACCTGACTATATTGTGCAAAGCCTCACATCAAGAATCCTATAATTCCTACAAAATGAACTGAAAAGGCATGAGATATAATAACACATATGGCATTCAAGTACGTTAGAAATGAATCTAACAATCATGTTAGAAGGTATAGCATGCACAACAATCCTCATTTTCAAGTAACAAGGTCATTTTTGTAACCGTCTTCAAAAAGGAATTCAGGACTTGGACAATAAATGAATTCTCTTTCAAGTGATAAGCAACTCATAGGGGATGAGATATTCATACTATATCGTTAATTGCATGAATGATAAACTCTCTTTTTTTAGTGAAAGAATTGTATTAAAGAAACCGTTAGCAAAAGCTAGGCAGGAAAAGTAACAACAAAAGCACCCATGGACAGGCAGAACCAAAAAAAAAAGAGACCAAAACAGCTTTACAAATCAGTCCAATCAGACAACAAATGATTAATCCCCAACACCACCGCTATAGCATTCCACAATTTTGCATGATATAAGGTTGTTTGTGCTGGCCAGGCTATTTGCAGTCAACTGCAGGTGCAAAAGAGCTCTAGAGATGAATGTTAGAGAACTGACACAGGAAAATGCTGTATTACAGGTATACCCAATACAGTGTAAAACCTGGAATACAAGATATTGGGTACCACCACAAGTAGAATCTTTATTGATCTGGAAAGGAAATCTAGGGTTCTAGAAATCAACATGAACATTTTTTCTTCTTCTTCTGAAATAGGGTTAATGCACATGCATTCAAATTGCAAAGAAAAAATATCAACTAGCTGCCAAAAAGTTAAAAAATTAATCACCACTTAAATGCCCTTACACAGCCATGAGAGGGTGGATGTGGGGAGCCATGCATGTGAGAAGTACACCTCTAATAGTGGCATGACTCCACCAGAAGATCTAGAACTGATGGAACTTCATTTCTAAGGACTTGTTTGGGTGCCACTTAAAAATGAGTTCATCTCATCTTATTTATAATTGTAATTATGTATTAGAGATCATCATCAAGATTCATAATAAGGTTGTGGCAAAAGTTTCACGCCGGCTACCAACATGACGTAAACCCCCTCCTTTCTCTACACTTGGGACCGGCCATCAGAGCTTTTTTATTTTTGTACGGAAATTTTTTTTTTTTTTAAGGATATTTTTGTAGGGATTAAAAATATAACCAAAAATTTATGTAAGCTATGATCTCTAAAATATAACTGATGATAACTAAAATGAAATGAACTCAATAAGTGGCAACCGAACATGCTGTAAATATTCAGTTTATTCCATAGATGCTGTTTTGAAGGGTGCCCTTGCTGATTTTTATCAATCATGTGTTCTTCTTAATCTTGTAAGTAGTTTTATACCTAATTTTCAGTCCCAGCCTCTGAAATGTAATAAATGTGTTGTCATATAGATTGATTCTACTCTACATAATTACTGTATAAAGTGTAGAACTTTTAAAGTTAAAAAGTACCTGGCAATACCTCCTTCCTATGATAATATTGGGTTTCCGTTGAACAGTTACAGAAAGAAAAGGATTGTAACTACAAATCATCTGTTTCCCAGAACATGAGTAAGAACTCACCTTGTAAAAAGTCTCCACAGAAAATTTTGGATTTGCTCCTAAAGTCACCGTGAGGAAAGAAAAACTGACAGAAAATTTATGCAACAAATATGCCAGATCAACCGTCCAAATGCTGCAATATGGAAAGAAAGAAAAAAAAAAAAAACAGGAAAGACACATAAATATATTAAAAATATTTCATATTGACTCATTTGAGAATAAAAGCATGATATCTTTTCCATTGGACTACATGCATCAATAAGTAAAAGATAACATGTAAACTCATTCAATGTTGAGATTGACAGCCAATATTGCTATCCAAAGACGGGTTACATATTTATACCTTTTCTCCAACACAAGAGTCAACGATGCTAATTCTTGATTCTCAAAAGTGCATAAAGTTTTTTTGATGTGATCCTACCGGGTATGTTTTGATTTCGGAAAGAAATATGTATCATGGTGGCAAAAAATTTGAAGTTTTCAACAAGAAACTATTGTAGATTTTATTTACAAGGGTACTAATCTGAAAATAACATGACCCTATTCACCGCCTGTACCATTGCTGCGATAAAAATAAGAAGTTATCTCTCTTCATCAAGCATCACAGAAGACCTCTACAGTGAGAATTTTTATAGTGCATAATATCAGAATGTATGCTCCAATACTGAATTCAAATTCGTAGAGTATTAAGAAAAAACAAAATTACCTTGTCGTGCTGCAAAGCTTCCCCAACGAGTGAATGTCACAGTGGTCGACGCCAAGAGTCCTCAAAACCATCAAAACACAGGCAAGACCGCAATCCCAGTTACATAGCTGGTGAACGTGTGGAACCTATGACAATATTGTCATGACTCAGTACAGTAATGATGCAATTACAATTTACAGGTGATCAGAGGACAGATACACAGTTGAATGACAGGGGTTTAAAGAATACATCATACTGAAAATTCAATGAGAAAAGATGTCTCAAAAGGACCTACTTCGACAAAGTAAGAGCGGGGCAGAATGGTGTCACATGATCCAGCCAAACGAGAGCAATTTCCGACTGGCAATCTGATATTTTCTTCATCCATTTTTAGCAACTTGTTGGTGAGGGAGTTAACAGCCCACATCAGTGCCAAGGTAAACTACCAAAAATTATAACTTGGGCATACTGCCATCTAAGATGTAAGCACGGTTAGGTGCATCGGACAGGGTGCTTTCTTTCCATAGTACTCTCTGCTCTCACACACTGCAGTTAGACAAATCAGATGGGGTGCTTTCTTTCCATCGTACTATCTGCTGTCACACGCTGCAGTTTCTGATACACAAGTGATAAGAAGGAAAAAAGTAAAGAAGATCATACACTGAGTTGGAAAATAGAATTGTTCTGACAGAGTATGAGCTGATCAATTGATTACAAATAATGAGACAAGAAAAATTGGAATGGAAAGTGTAGAAAGCAAATAAATGTTCTCTTAGACAGCATGGCTCACCAACATCATCTAATTGGACAACAAATTTTCAAAGATTAGATTTTTGGCATCGAACCCTGAGCGTTAAGGAGTTCCCCTCAGTTCCAGCCCGCAATTATGAATTTGATTTGTAATTAAGGGCTGACATATACACTATCCTACCAGCCTGCAATTCCTTGATAGAGGAATTTGAGTCAGGGCTGACCATATTCCCTAGGTAAGACAAAAGGCAAGAGGGGAGCTAAGATACGTCAAGTCAAGATCTAGGACTGTTGTTTTAGGGAGGGAGGTCGCTGAAAGGCTATTTCTCTTTAATCAAACCTTTAGACACCCATAGGCCCTCTGTAAGGTAAACACAACCTGATCTAAAGTTTTAAAAATGAAGTACTTCGGATCTGATAAATCAGGAAGAAAGAGAGTGGAGGCAGAGTCATATTTGTAACCAAAAAGGAAGAAGAAGAAGAAGAAGCCCATGCCAACCGAATATCTAACGAAATTAGATTCATTTCAATTCAAGCATTTGCAAAATTCTGCCCTTTCAGACAGTTTGAGTTTTATCTAAAATGAAGTCTCCATGCAGTAAAGCACAACACATTTTTCTGCATGGTTTGTGCTTCGTTCTTTAGGGCGTGTTTGATTTTCCAAATCGCGTGTAAATGCATTAGGAATTAGTAATTATGACTACTTCACCTGTTTGAAAATGCACTTGCATTTCTGTCTTGAAAACCGAGTAAAAAAGACTGGTTTAAATTTCTGGGCCCCACCATGATATATATGATATATCTGAGCCGTCCATCAGTTTTAGCATAACATTTTAAGGCATGAGCCAAAAAATGAGCCTGATCCAACACTCAAGTGGCCCACACTAAAGGAAACAGTGGCACCGATACGTTTTTAACGGTAGATGTTCGATTCCCTAAATCTTGTGGTGTGGCCCACTTGATCTTTGTATCAGCCTCATTTTTTTGGTCAACCCCTAAATTCAACTGGCATAACAGATGGACAGTGTGGATGAGACACAAACATCATGGTGGGCCCCACGTATTTTACAGTCTCCTTGGGTTTAGAGCTCAAAAAAGTAAGTATCAAATCAAGCATCAATAACAACGCTGTAATTACACAGTGAAGTAACTATTACTCACTTGCAATGTATTTACCAAATGCTTGGAAAATCAAACACGCGCTTAGGGGGCTAGCAAGTTCGGATAGGAATAATCATGTGATGATCCCCCACCTGATGCATAGTATGTTCAGGTTTTTTATTGGCATAGAATCTCTTCATCCTTGGGTGGAGGATAAAATATTATATTCTGGTTAGACATTTGGCTTGGTAGTCGCTCTCTTGCTGAATATTTCCCCACTCTTTTTGCTATCTCTGTTGATCCTAATGCCCTAGTCATAGATTGCTTCAACCCTTTAGGGAGTGGAGGGTCTTGGTCTCCTCTTCTTGGGAGAAATCTCTCATATTTTGAATCTCAAGAACTTACTACGATTTTATCTTTATTGCAAGGTGCTCCACTTCCTCTCCCATTTAAGCCGAAAGATGCCATTTTTGGTCGCTATCGCCTTCAGGTTAGTTCTCTATGAAGTCCTTCTACAAGTCCTTGTTTGCATCATCTTTTTCCTCCCCTTGTCACACTAGTTCTATCTAGCTTTATGGGGTTCCGCCGAATATGGCTGCTTTTGGCTGGCTCGTGGGAAGAAAATGAATTCTGACTATCGACAAGCTTAGGAAGCGTGGGATGCAGATTCTAAATGCGTGCCCTCTGTGTCTCAAAGCTGAAGAATCGGTAGACCATCTTCTATTACACTGCTCCCCTTCCGATATCTAGTGGAGCGTCCTTAGACTAACAAGGGTTCCTTAGGTTATGCCTAACTTGATAGATGATCTTCTTTCCGGGTGGCATGCGGATTCTAGTGAAGCCTTGGGTAAAAGAAAATGGAGGACAATCCTCCTAGCAGTTTTCTAGGCCATTTGGGCTAAGCACAACAACATATGCTTCAGGAATATTTCAAGCTCAACGGCGGGAGTGTTCTCTAGAGTGCTATTCCTTTTTAGAGACTGGGCCCCCTAGTTTTTGGGGGTGAAAACATTGTACGCTACCGTTTGCACTCTCGGTTTGAATGAGTGGGGCCCACGGTTCAATGATCCAGACCGTTGATACAATAGGCTTCCCCACTGATGACCCTTTTTTACCTTTTTCTCGGTTGAATGTGTATTATCTCTTAACCGTCTGTGTTATTGACTGCCAATTGAAAGGTATGATTCTTCCAGTCTGGGGGAACTTTGGTGCATAAGTCATCCACATTGGGGAACACGATATCAACAGTTAATGTGAAGTGGAGAATTTTTCTATATTTCGTTGATTATAGAGATGTACCTGCCTAAATTTGGAATAAGCTAAATCGAAGATTAGCCATATAAAAATACAAAATCTAATTATCTACCAGAGACTAGGATATAATTACAAATCAGTGATTTTAATTACAGATTGTACAATCTAATAGTTAGGATCACTACAACTTGATCACCATCGCATCAACAATTCAATCCGACCATTACAAAATATCTCTTAGATTTAGCCGTTTTCTCTCCGTCATTCTAAAATATTGCAATTCAGTTCGCCAAAGCATCCAAACACAGCACGAGTGGAATACGGATTTCCCGACAATCAGTAACAGAGCGCGCAAAGTAAAGATATTTCAATTTAAAAAAAAAAAAAAAAAAATTTGTCTACAGAAATCGAAACGATTTGAGAAATTTCAGAATACGAAAGATTGGATTTTGGAGACGGAAGGAAAGATCGGAACAAACAAGGAAGTAGATGGAAATTGAAAGGATGCAAGTAGAAAAAAAAAAAAAAAAAGGAGAGGAGAGAGAGAGAGAGAGAGAGAGAGAGAGAGAGATACCTTGGATGAAAACGAGGCGTAGACGGGAAGGATGAAATGGCGGGGAAGAAAGAAGACCCGCGAAAGGGCTGTAAATTAGAGGGGATTTCTATCTTGCGCGTGGTGCGCAAGGTCCTTTAAACCGGCCGCGGATGGACAGGCAGGCAGAGGCTCCGAGAGGCCGCCGTTATGTATCGATTTTATTCACACCGTCCATCCATTTTTCTATATCAATTTAGGTTAATAAGTGGAAAATAGGGCTGATCCAAGCCGCAAGTGGACCACACCACAAGAAGCAGCGGTGCTAAGCATATCCACCGTTGAAACCTTCTTAGGGCCACCATGTTGTTTATTTTCCATCCAACCTGTTGATATGGTCATATACACCTGGACGAGGTGAAAAAACAAATATCATCTTGATCCAAAACTTCTGTCGATCCTATGAATTTTTGAACAGTAAGAATTTAATCACGAATGTGTGGTCCACTTGAAACTTGGATCTTCCTTATTTTTGAGCCCATAATTTTAAAAAAATGATACGGGAAAGTGGATAAACGGTGTGGATGAAATCCATACATCACGTATGCCCCTCAGAACCCAGCCTGTCCCGAGCTTGGAACAGACGGTGGTTGTACCTAATCCGCGAACCTTAAACATCCCCAGAAATTATCTAGTGGTATCGTCGGTGTATTGAAATCTTACCACGCGCGTATTTGCATTTAGACTCATCGTAAAACGAATCATCAAATCTGGACTGTACATTAGGTAAATTTCATTTTTTTCTGTTTATATGAAAAAACTAGGCTAACCTAGCCTCTAGGGAAATAGGATTGCGGACTAAGTTACTCAGTACGCTTTTATTGTAATAAGTAAATTCAGTTGGGCCTACTATGAATGTATGTGGGTTATCCACGCCGTCCATTTGTTTATCCAGATCATTTTAGTGGTTGAGTCTAAAATTCAAAGCTCAAGTGGACCATACTAAAGGAAGCAGTTTGAATAATGACTTCCAAGGTTGAAACTTTGCTAAGGCCCACAGTGGTGTTTATTTGTCATCCAACTTGTTCATAAGATCACACAAACATATATAAAGGAAAAACACAAATATCAGTTTGATCCAAAATTTCTTTGGGCACTAAGAAATCTCCAATGGTAGAATTTCAATTCACATTGTTTCCCTTGGTGAGGTCCACTTGAGATTTGGATATATTTCATGCTTGGGCTCAAGCCATCAAATTATCTGTTTAAATGGATGGACGGAGCGGATAAAATATGTAAATTATGTTGGACCCCTTAGAGTTTACTCAGTATGCAATCTGCTACCCGGCTTTAGGTGGGCCAAACTAAAGGAAACCGTTGAGAGTGATGTCCACACTTTTTAGGTTCAAATTTATGCTTGGAGCAAAAAGTCAAGGCTATTTGTGATCCCAGTGGGGAACATGAAGGAGAACAATTTGAAAGGCGAGTGTTATCTTATGTAATGTTTTCAATCATGGGGTCGCCTGTGCCTAACACGGGTGAGACATGAAGTGGGGGTGGATTTTCACATAAACATGATAGTGGGCCATGTGAGAATTTTTTACCTTTCGCTTTATTTTAAACAATGCTTTTAGATATTTTGCCTAGAAATTCAGCCATCTTATTCCTCAAGTCGGTTACTTTGATTGAAATAAAATTTGTCATATAGAACAAATTTCTATGACCATCTTTTTATTTTGCATGTTGTGGCCCACCTGAGGTGTGAAGTGACCTGATTTTTGTACAGAGGGTCTAAACATTATGGCCCACCTAATGAGATATTTGGCTTTATTTTTATTTGGATCATTCAATTCTTAGTTTATACTTTAAAATGATAAATTTTATCGTAGTGAAGGTTTGAGGGTATTTTGAATTATAGTACATTTTGCATGTGGGAGATGTTTCTAAGAGGGTGTTTAAATTACAATTTAATTTAAATAAACTACTATGGAATGAGTAGCTTATTTTGATTTCTACTTAGATAAGCATGTTTGGTAAACAAAGTATTCATCATCAAAAAAGTGAGAAAGCAAACATCATAAGTAACTATCCTAAATGTATCTTTGATCCCCATTGCATCCATCGTTTGCCATGTGGGGCTAACCTTTCATGTGGATCGTTCATTGTGTGTGCCTCACCTTTGATGCAGGTTGTCTGTCATGCATGGCCTACCCTAGTTGTGGGTCATTCATCATTAGGGTTAACCTTTAATGTGCATAGTTCATTTGGTATAGCCCAACTCTACTGCTAGTTATCTATCATGTAGGGTCCACCATTGATGTTATTGTCCATCATGTGAGGTTTATCTTCAATATCCACTGCCCATCATGTGATACCCACCCTTGATGTGAATTGTCAATCATGTAAACCAACCTTTCCGATATGGGTCGTCGTCTATCATGCAAGATCCACCTTGAATACGGACCACTCATCATTAGGTCGACCTTTGATGTGGATCGTCCATCATGCGGGGCCCATCATTATTAATTCCATATCATGTGAAGCCGGCCTTTAATGTGGGTTGCCCATCATGTGGGCTACCCATCACGTGGGCTCGCCTTAGATATGTGTCATTCATCATCATCCATGAATTAAGAGGATTCATGGCCACATATAAACACATTTTCTAAAATAATTTCTTAAGCTGGTGGGCCATCAATGAAAAATAAGGAAATAAGTTATTTTTAAAGTTGAAAATTAATAAAAATAATGACCGATAAAAATAATTTACTTTTCATATAAAAAACTATTTATTTAAGTTTTATAATTAAATTGACTTATTAATTTTCTTTTACTTACCTAAGTTTAAAAAGTTACTTATTTGATAGTATTCAAGTGGTCCCTAAGTAACTCAGGAGACATATGCTCGAGGTTTAAGAGACTAATAGAGATGTACATGAGTCGAATTGAGTCAAACTTTGTATAGCTTGACTTAGCTCAACCAATAGTTGACCCTACCTTGAACTCGGCTTGGCTTAGTCTTCGAGCTTGACTAGCCAGCTCTGCACAATTTAGTCATCAGCTCAAGTCAATTTGACCCTGTGCGATATTTTCTTAAACATATGAAATACACCTTCAATTTCTTATGTATGCAAAACACAATAATAGTTTATGGGTATTTCATCAAACACACAATAAACAACATCAAAATCAAAATATGGGGATAGTTTTATCATATAAAGGTTTTTTTTTTTTTAGTGATTTGTTTCATATCCTTACCCTTCTCGCCACCAACTGATCCCACAGAGAATATATGCAATAAAAACAATACTTTGTTGAGTCATTTCATCAAAGACTTGGTGAGCAACCTCAATATTAAAATAACCGGGTCATCAAATTGATTCAATCCGAGTTGAGGTTCGATCTGAGCCGATTCAAGCTTAGACAGCCTAGAACTCAGCTCGAAAAATTTTCAAGCTCAAAACATCGGTTCCACTCGACTCAAACTCAATTCCGAAGCGAGTCCAATCAAGCTTCTTCGAGTCGAGTAGACCGAGCCAACCCGGTTCACGTACAGCCCTAAAGAATGTAATAAGCGACATGGAAATATTGTTTTACATTCATCAGACATGTCGACGAGACGTCTCTGATTGTCTGTCAGAGAGACCAGATGGATGACAAGGGTCTTCAATCATCATTCCCTTGAATGTGGCTATCCACGGTGGGCCATCAAATGGACAAAATAAATTCACCCACTTCACCACATAACCGTTCAACGCAGTGACCATCTTTCGCTTTGTGGGCCCACCAGACAATTGATGACTTGCAATCCGACCGTTCAAATGAATACGAACGACCGGTTGCACTAAATGTGGAGGTAGTTTATTGATTACATGGTTCAGATCATGGATCTCTGCGACTTTTGGGTGGTGGGTCTCATCATTAAGAACGTGGGCTTGGATCATCATTTTTATTTCCTGTTAGGCTGGCTGATGGCCAAATCCAAGCTGTCATGCATGTGGGCCATCGTCCCTCAATGGAGAGGTGTAACCATCAAAGGAAGTTTCCATATCTTCTCAATCAACGCCTTTGATTACGAGACTCCATGTGCGTTTAAAAGAGCTAAGGCGATTTGAGCACTTAAGATTGAAGAGATGTTTCACTGTACCCATGCTGATATGGTAGATGTTTGCAAGATCCCAGACGTTCATCAGGTGGGCCCACAGAAAATTCTATGGCCCAAATGATTAGGCCGGTTTTATGTAAGTCAGGACACAAGTACGAGTTGAATTTAGATCGTTGATCATTCTCCACCCTTTGCCTTCCATTTTTCTCATGTTTGTATGGTTTAAATCAGAGGAAAACCAATCTGATTTCTTTGACAGGGAATGTTCATGCTAGATTCATCTGATCAACGGCTCAGATCAAGCAAAAGTGTGCTGAGCGCGTGGACAAGGCATCCCCTTTAAATCTAGGGGGCAGGTACGGCATTTAGAATTTCTCCCACATGCGTTTACAACCACGGAAGACGGTCTCCGTTTTATTCCTGGTTTGTAATTCCGTGTGCGTACTGTACCATCTAGTAAGAGATATTTTCTATCATTCTAGAACCGTTGATTTGTGAATTTCGTATGTGAGTCTCCAGGATCCGTCTAGTGGGCCACCACATTGATGATTCATAGCAAAGATTCAAAGCTCACAACCACATGATCAATGGCCCATTCTTCCTGGTAAAGGAAAGGGATTAGAGCAACTGTTGAAAATAAGAAATTCCCTAGATTGTTGAGTAAATAACAACCAATCACTAAAATCTTTCCATCATGGACCACCAACTAAGTGTCCTTTAACGGTTCGGATCGGTCAACATATTTTCCAATCTCATTTTTCTACGTTACAAAACCATTTGATTTTCCATGATATGTAATTTTCACGGTAAACAAGTAATTAAATATGAGAGTAATTCCACCTCAACAATCCAAACAAAAGTGTTGACTTAAACATGTGGACTCCACTGTAATGTATATTATATATCCACACCGTCCATCTATTTTATTAGAATATTTTGGAACATGAAACGAAAAATGAGGCAGATTCAACACTCAATTGGCCCACACTAAAAGAAACAGTGACCTTAATTTGTCCACCATTGAAAGTTATTTTCTTCACTGGACCCACATTAAGGTTTTTTCATCATCTAACCCGTTCATAGGGTCACACAGGCGTTGATAAGAAAAAAACACAAATATCAGCTTGATCCAAAACTTTTAAAGGCCCCAAAAAGATTTTAATGGTAAGCGTTCGATTACCATCGTTTCCTGTGGTGTGATCCAATTGGCCTTTGGATCTGCCTCATTTTTTTTTCATGCCATAAATTAGGCTTGCATAACAAATAAACGATGTGGATAAGTAACATACATCATGATTGCCCTAAATTAATGTTGTAAATTTTTTCATTGGGAAAGATACGGTAATTACTTATGCCAGTAATTATTAATTACACTTGAGCCGGAAAATCAAACAGGCACTAAAAAAAAACAACACACGTGGTCCACTGCCATTTCTCACGCCTTTCCTCCGTCTCCTCCTCTGGTCGCGGATTAGGTGAGGTAGGGAAACAGCTTAGTGCTGACGCCCTGGTCGTGTGCCCCACCTTGATGATTGTGTTGTATATCCACGGGTCCATCCGTTTTCATTTTTGGTACCGTGCCCGAACATGAGCTGGAAAAACGGATGGACGGCGTGGATATACAACACGTACATCGAGCTGGGCCTCATGGTCAGGTCACCCATTAAATCCGCACTCCCAACTCATACGCCCTACGGAGCGGATTAGGTGACGCCCTTCACCTACAACGCTGCGGTCCTTACTGCGGGGCCCACCTTAATGTATGTATTTTAAATCCACACCGTACATCCATTTTTTTCGGATCATTTTAGCGCGTGAGCTAAAAAAATAGAGCATATTCAAATCTCAGGTGGACCATACGATGGGAAACAGTGGTTATTGTCTAGTAAAAAGGTCTTGTGACTATGAAAGTTTTGGATCAAGCTGATATTTGTTTTTTCCCTTCATCCATGTTTTTTCTAACTTATTAACGGCTTGGATGATAAATAAAAACGGATGGACGGTATCGATTTAGAATACATTCCACGGTTCGCCCGTATTGACCTAGCTCACCCAAATTGACCCAAATGCCCTCGTCCTCTCTGAAGGTCAGATCACCGTCGCTTTATTTTTGGGCTCATGACCTAAAATGACCTGGTAAAACGGATGGACGGTATCGATTTAGAATACATATATGAAGGTGGGACCCACGGTAAGGACCACATCGTCTTGGATGACGCCAGGGTCGCACCAAATCCGCTCCTTGGTCCTTACCTTCTGAGTCTGCCGCGAACTTTCCACGGTTCGCCCATGTTGACCAAGCGCCACCCAAATTGACGCAAATGCCCTCGCCTCTCTGACGGTCAGATCACCGTTGATTGTAATGGAGGGTTGCATGTGTAGTGCTGTTGTGTAGTACTGATCTAGACCGTCCAATTCATGGGCCCTGGCATGATGGGGCCATAGCTCTAAAATCACAAGGTTAGAAGAATGCGGTCATTTCATCGCTGCCACGCGTGTCCTAAAAACTATGGACAGCGTACGAAAACCTGGCAGCCATCCCTTGTTTTGGTACACGTGTGGCCTGCCTAATCGACGGATGGGATGCGTCTCACACGCATGCCGGCGTGGAGGCATTCGTATAATGTCTCATGAGTATCATATGGCCATTTGACTCACTTTAAGGCCGGGAAAAGGTCCCATGGGGTTGACCACATGGAAACTTCCCATCAAGTCGAGCTCATTCGGCCCACCGTAATGTATGTTGAAAATCCACACCGTGCATTTTGTTGGTCTCCTCTTTCTTATGGAATGTCCCAAAAAATTCAGCCGTATCAGATGCTGATGTCGGCCATAAAATATAAAACCATATAAAATCATGACTAAAACATCTATAAGCACTTGGTAGGGCCCACATGAGTTTTGGAATAATCTGAATTTTTTTTGACACCTTATCTTAAGTGGGACACACATATTTTATGGGTTAGATGTATTAGCCACATCTATTTTGTCCCTATAAACAATCAGGAAGTTTCAACGGGTAGATATCCACTATCAACATTTGTACATGGTGTGGCCTATTTAACTGATATATTTACTGATTTTTAGTCCCATAGCCCACCCATGAAATTATAAATCTTATTGACGGTGTAGATTTTCGACAAAAACATTACAGTGGGGCCCACAAGCTCAACTTAATTGTAAGCTCCCATGAGTTTCGCCTTATAAAAACCTTCAACGTTTAAGACCCACGTGATGCAAACGATCAGTACGAACCGTACACGCCTCTCCTTCTTTTATCCCTGCGACGCCTTTAAAAAGCAAGCAATCTGACCGTCCATTTCCACTGTCCAAAGCCCAGAAACACCGTGCAACCATCTCATTCCATTGCCCAAACCTTCCCAACAAGAGAAATTAAAAAAAAAATAAAATGGCTGGAGCACGAAAGATCGGTGTTGCTCTCGACTTCTCTCATAGCAGTAAGCTGGCCCTCAAGTGGGCCATTGACAATCTGATCGACAACCACGATACTCTGGTTGTTCTTCACGTAAAGCCCAAGAAAGGTGATGATAGCAAGCATCAGCTATGGTCGAAATCTGGGTCACGTAAGTATGGCGGGCCACCTTGGCGTGATCACGACCGTTGAAAGATAATATTATACTTTAGTTGGGTTTTTATATGCCGTTTCAATGACTTGGATTTTTCTTTTTATTAGCTCTGATACCATTAAAGGAATTTCGAGAGCCTGAAGTGATGAAACAGTACGACGTGAAAGCAGATATCGATGTTTTGGATATGCTGGATACTATTTCTAGACAAAAACAGGTTGGTTTTTTTTTTTTTTTTTTTCGGTTTTAAAGTACGTTTGGTTGCACCAAATATTATGATATTTATGTCATGATATCAATATCATGATATTTGGTGCAACCAAACACTCCATTTGTTATTGTGTTTAATGTTTTTTTTTTTTTTTTTGAAGGTGACTATCGTGACAAAGCTGTATTGGGGAGATGCAAGGGAAAAGCTGTTAGATGCAGTTGAGGAAATGAAGCTTGATTCTTTAGTGATGGGAAGTAGAGGACTTGGGCAAATCCAGAGGTAAAAGGAGAAAAATGAAAAATAAAAAAGGAAAGGTGAAAATCCAAGCCGTTCATCAGGTGGGCCACACCGTGTTGGATCTTGACAAATGGACGTCTTGGATCTTGCACACACGTTTGTTAGATTGGCACGTGTAATGGCATGTGGAATGGACGTCCTAGCACGTAAGCATTATCCCACTACCTAGAAAAGTCATTGCTCTCTATGGCCAATATTTCCGCCATAGTTCACTACCATTTTCGAAATAGGGGTGACTCATCCTTATCTCACGTGGCACTATCTAAACCATCCAAATTGTGGGGTACTTCATGAATCGCTCTGATCAAGCAATCTTAACCATCCAATTGATAGATATTAACTACATGAAATGAGTGGCCCAAAATCCAAGGAAAAATCAAATTGTTAGTATCATATTTCAGTGGAATTTTCGGGCTACACTTCATCCATAATAGATAAGTGATTTGGACGGTCTAAATGTTAGGGCAACCATGGCACGTGGACCCATTGAAGAATCAGGTACGTTGATCAAGCTCATCTCTAACTTTGGCACTTGACCCAATCAAGTGTCAGGGTCACCAGGGATGTTTCTTGACCACAGGGTCGCCTCCACCTGATCACCATAGGCGGATTGACCACCTCTGGCTCATATCTGCGACTGCAAGTCGTTCCAAAAATCCAGATGTTTCATCAGACTTCATCCATCCCCTAATAGCATACTGACGCTGGGAAGGACGTGCTTAGGTGGAGCACGCTGTTCCTCAAGGAAATAACTATTCCGAATTCAACTCTCACAGAAATGCATGGAATCCCGAAGGGAATAATAAGAATATAATAATTTCTAGAAACCCATAATAAATTATTTGATCATGAAAAACGACCTTATAATCTCTTAAATAATAACATAAACCCTAATAATATGTTTTAGAATAAAACTATAACTAAAACTCTTAGAAACCGTGACTCACTATAAACTTACCATTTATAGGTAGTCATGATTCCTACTAGTGCATATGGTTTTCGGTTAAAAGTAATATGTGTCCTAATCAACTCAACTAAATTATGATGTTCCCCTAATTATTCTAATTACTTTTCATATTGTGCGCAGCTTCTAAAGCCAACCAATGAAGAGTTATTATCAAATTAAAATTTACTATAAATAGTAAAAATGAAATTAAATTTGGAATTCAATTGTAGATTTGATGGTATTTTGCAAATTCAGCTTATGCAACCTGACATAACAGCGTTGGGTGGCTAAAGTAGCTCATTCTGGTTTGTGAGATTCACCTGTTTTAAATTCTGATAGTT
Organism: Magnolia changhungtana; assembly: GCA_030180095.1. Lineage (NCBI taxonomy): Eukaryota > Viridiplantae > Streptophyta > Magnoliopsida > Magnoliales > Magnoliaceae > Magnolia > Magnolia changhungtana. The sequence goes on along the minus strand of JASAUF010000391.1, from coordinate 8,282,982 downwards.
TGGATCATCTCCATCTTCGATCAGGCCTTTTCTAGTCCATCTTGGACATGAAATTATGGGCAACCCGCTCTACATCACATACCCAATGAAATTCAGCACCCGTTTGCCACTTAGTTGGGACGTAATCTCAAGTTCATCTTAGCCGTTGGCGTGAATTCCCACGGATAGTGCATGTCAGGAAGGAAATGAATTGCATTAAAACTCATTTTTTGGCACCCAAACACACCCTATCGTTTTACCCGATGTTGGCTCAAACACACACAAACACGTATCTCTGCTCACGTGCATACCTCTGCTTGTGCCGATGGGGCAGCCCACATTAACTCGAGCCTAGGCCGTTCAAATTTTGGGTCAGAAATTTAAGCCCAGAACTGATCTGGGCCTGAAAATTAGCCCAAGACAACCCACGCCAGGACCTAATTAAATAGATCATGGGACCGGCATCAAATAGAAAACATTATCAAAATTCATCTAGGCCGTTTATCTAATGGTCCCAAATCAAGCCGGGACTAAAAATGCTAATGTTTGTGGATGGTAGGGCCCACAAGCCCAACAGGCCAGCTCAGCCCATAGATAGCTTTATTTATCGGATGAAACTGTAATATTCTGATGTTGACGTGTTTGGGACATGTTCACAGGATTTTCATGGGGAGCGTCACAAACTTCATTATATCGCATGCGCCCTGTCCCGTGACGGTCGTCAAAGAGCCAAACTCCAAGCATTGATCAGAACCGTTGGATTTGGATCATAAAAGAAGTGGGATTACTGGATGTGCTCGAGATAGTCTCGGTTCTATAATTTCCTCTAGTATGGCATTGTATTTGCTCATAAACATATGATTATCTTTCTTGTATTTTTTTTTCCTCAAGAACGACTCTTTGATCTAGTGTCATGTTGCAATGATCAAAACCGTTCATATGACGAGCCTTGTTGTAGGTGGGGTGCTGTAAAAAAAATAATAATAATAAGACTTTTATCGACAGTGTGCCAAACAGCAGTTAATTTTGAACAGTGGATTAAACGATATGATCTACTGGTGTGGCCCACCCATGAGTGGATTAGTCTGATTTCCATGCTATTCGACAATTATGGTGTGGCCCACCTTTTGCACAGCTTGGATATTCTACAAATGTGACATGTTTCACAGATTCAAATGGCTGCGTCAATAGTCTATATATGATCACTTCTTATTCGACTTTGCCACATATCAATGCATGGACGGTCTATTTTTTTCTTTTTTTCTTTTTGTTTCCGTAAAGATGATCCAACCCATTGGAAAAATGTAGTGTAGAATGAGTCGTATATTTCATGCTTACATCATGCTTATATTTCATGCCTATATCAAATAGTTTACAATGAGTCACATGGCAGCTATGCCACATGTAGTGGAAATAAATTTTAAAAGGAGTTATATATATATATGTGTGTGTGTGTGTATATATATATAATATATATATATATATATATATATATAGGGGTACTATGCGCTCGAGCATAAAGTGTGAGGTCGAGCTGTGTGGCCCCACCATGATGTGTGTGAAGATCAAACATCAACATCAAAATCACCGTCCATGTAACTCGGTGAGCCATTTGATGGATCCACATTTAAATCATGGGATATGCCAAAACCACCGAAACTTGGTCTAAAATTATATTCAAGTGGGACACACATGATGGCCATACCATCTAAAATCATGAGAAGACATGCCTTCCCCAACAAATAAAGGCACTTGGTGGCACGGCCCACTCAAATTTGATGGTGTGGCCCACAAAACTTGGTTTGACCCCTTCGTCTGTGGGACACACATAATGGACGGGGTGGACGGTTGGATTTCACTCTGTGAACAACATCTCGGTTTACCCTCGAGCGTATAGTACCTTTTCCCATATATATATATATATATATATATAAAATATGATATATGAATGTTTTAATGAAGGGAAGCCTGTAGGCCCCACCATGATGTCTCAACTTTCAACACTGCGTGGTGTGGCCCACACAAGTCACGGATTGACTTGATTTTTAAAATCAAGCCTTAAACATATAAAGGCACTTGGTCCACCATGGAATGGTGACCCCTCATCGAGTGAGACACACATAATGGGTAATGTTGTGAACAACATCTCACACACAAAAATCATTTAATGGGGCCCTTTTGTATGTGGTGTGGCCAACCTCATGGGACTTGAGTTCCCCATGACCTCGACCACATAGAACCTCTTCCTAGATAGTCGATCATGGGAACTTCCCATAAACCTCTTCCTAGGCAATCGATCATGGGAACTTCCCATAAGGTCGAGCTGTGTAGGCTCCACCGTGATGCGTGTTGAACATCAACATCCTGTATTTGATGGGTTCCCTTTAAATAATGGGATATCCCAAAAATCAGCCGTATACATACCATCTAAAATCATGTGAAGACATGGTTAAAACATATAAAAGCACCTGGTGGGGGCCACTTGAAATTTGGATACGCCTGAAACTTGGTCTGACCCCTCATCCAAGTGGGACACACATAATGGATAGGCTAGATTTGTAAACCAGTTCTCAGTGAGCCCAACAAATGATTATGAATGTTTTAATGGAGAGTAATCCCTCTCAACTTTTGTATGTGGTGTGGCCCACATAGCTTGACCTCATGGGAAGATCCCATGAGCTCAATCGCATAGAACCTTTTCCTATATTATATATATATATATATATATATATATATATATATATATATATATATATATATAAGAGTATTAAATGTCAACTGCAAAAGTTTTTATGGAAGAGTTTGCAAAAAGTTGGGAAAAGTCAAGACTCCAGCAAAGCTTTCTATAAAAGAGTTTAATGATAATAAGACTCCAACAAAGCTTCAAATGCACACTGCTACACCAGAACATCAAGAGGTATGCTTATGTGGATGATTAAAGAATTTGTGCAGCCAACCATCTAAATATCTCACGTTGTGAAAACTTGCCTATGGTCATTGTCTCTTCAAGTCTATAAAAGTAGCACTTGAAAAAGAGCTCAATACCACAAGCCAATACAATCAAATTCATCTCTACATTGCCTCGTATATCCATCCACTATGGACACTTATATTTCTCTTTATTTTATTTAAATTTAGCCCACATTATTGCTTATAACATAAGGTCCTAGTTTTTATATTTAGTTTATCTTTCTACCATTCATCCACAATATTTCACTGGAACATAAGGAAGATTGCTTAGCTTTGAATGTAAGACTGTGGGACTTTCCTGCTACATGCTAAGTGATTTCGCCGGTCATCTTGGTACGTAGTTTGATCTACACCAGATGATGAATAAATAATTGAATCATGATCATCACAGACTATCACCCCACCGACCATCTTATCGTGAAGTCTTGTTTTGACTGAATGATAAACAAATGGTCGAAGATCCACCGTTCATCAACCATCTTGCCAGGAAGCTCTACTTTGATCTAGCGATGAACAAATTGACGAATATCTATTCTCTATCAATAGTCTTGCTACAAAGTTCATTTTTCAATCGAGCAACAAAAAGATAACCATTCCACACATCACAATCGTCTTGCTATGAAGTTCAGTTCACAAGTGAGTGATGAATGAATCGTCATTCCTTAAACCTATTGTGAGGGTCAGGATTGTAAAAAATATTAATAAAATGTTTTTATTTTATTTTATTTTAAAATACTTTTATCTCCTTTTTTTAAAATATATATCACTGAACTATAGTTGTAATCATACAAATATTGAAGTCATTTCGACCACAAGGCAAGAGAAAGAATTGTTTTGAATGATAGACCCTCTCTTGTGGTGCCTTCACAAATTGCCTAATCTTATATGATTGGTAGCAAGATAAATGGTCAATATTCACAAATATGGTCTTAGTTAGTCTATCTCGGAGCTTGGAGCCATAAGGCATTCTGTTTGAATGAAGTTGTATCTTACTCTAACACACTCGACACACATACATGACCAAATTCGAGCTAAATAATATCAATTTGGGAACTTAATTTAGTGCATGGTGTTCGCGCGTTGCTTGTTTAGTTTCTGGCTGTACGCGTGCGAGTGTATTGGAATTGAAATTGCGACTCAATTCAAACCGTCAAGATAAGCAGACACGTAGTGTATAATCGAGAATATTTGATAAGATTAGACGCCTATTCGGTCACTCGCTCAATGTCTAAACAAGATCATGCAATGTTCAGAGAATGAGGTTCGTCCTCTAATGATGGGTTGCACCTTTACATTTCGTACGAAAGAACTTTTCAATACAGATAAAGTAAAATGAGAAATGAATTTTTACAATCGGCCGTGGAAAATAACTACAAAATATCTTTTCGAGTGAAGAATTGAATTCAATGTGTGAGCGTAGACTCAAATTACAGCTAAAATTACCAGCTACTTGGTTAAGGTTACAGATTACACTGCAGAATGTAAACATTAGGCTGAAACTAAATGATTACACCTAGGGGTGTACACGGGTCGGGCTGAGTCAAACTGGCCTCAGCCCGTCCAGGCCCGTTCAACAGCCACACAAGGCTCGAACCCGACCGGGCCTGGTCACCGGGCCAACATCTCCAGCCCGAACCGAGCCCAGGCCGAGTTCGGGCCAGTTTCGAACCTTATAACAAGTTCATGAGAAGGGCTTTGACAGGTAATCCGCATCCCATTACAAGGCCCTCGATCAACGGTTTAGATAGTTGAACTATAGACTCTACAAAAAATCTAACTAGTCAGGACATTTACATACACTTGACAAATCATAAAATAAAACATTTTATACAAATTAAATACAGTCATATGCGAGTCAGGCCGGGCTGGGTCGGGTCGGGCCGGGGCGAGTAGGATTTCGAACCGAGTTGGGCCGAATTGGGAGGTATCCGAACTCGGCTTGAACTCACTTTCGGGCCTAGAAAATTGGCCCATCCTTACCCGAACTTAGTTCCGGGTCAGGCCGAGTCGAGCTTTTTCTGGGCGGTCGAAGGAAGCTAATCTAGCAGCTTTTTTTACACCCTAATTACACTAAGAAATGTAATTCTCTTAGCAAGGAAAGTAATAATTATACTATGGAATGAAAAAGACAAATAATTGAAATGATTATTGAAAGGTAATGTTTGATTTGATTGGATTGGTATGAGACCATTTTTCATGTTGAATTCATTTACTATTTATAGCTTTAAACTAGCCATTTAGATCATTCTAACGTTCTAACGTTTATCATAACCGTTAACCACTACTTTGCTCCCTTTGTTTCTTCTCTTGCCATTTGCCCTATAACCACTTCTTTACGATAGCTTTTTCATTGGTCGCTCAAATAATGACGTGTTACTGTTTGATACATTCTAGCTACTATATAAAAAAACGTATTCGTACATATTTGCAGATCTTCAAATACATAATATAGATCTGTACAAATCACACGTAACTCCCCTTGATTGGTTCTTATAAGGAATGACGATAATAATGGGATAAACACATTGGCCATCACATTAATGGACCATTTGGATAACTAAACCATGAGCCCCCTGCACAAGTTGGAAAACCTATAATAAGATGGAAAGGAGTTCTCTGGTTGAGCATTCTATCGTAGCACGACTTTTAAGTTATCCCATCCACATTTGGGTTCCCATCCAGACAGAAGCGGCCGCAAGAAGATAGTGTATTACTTTGTAAAATATATAAATTAGATTGCCAATTCTATAATTAAGAATTAATGTTGATTAAGATTAGTGGGTGAGGCCCTAACCATGGGCCCACCTCGATGTATGTCTATATATCCACGGTTCATCCATTTTGCATTTCATTTTAGGGCAATGTTCTAAAAATGAGATAGATCCAAAACTCAAGTGGCCGTGAATGTGATGTATGTCTATATATCCACACGGTTCATCTATTTTGCATATCATTTTAGGGCAATGTTCTAAAAATGAGGTAGATCCAAAACTCAGGTGGGCCGTGCACAAAATAAGCATCGGATCCCACCACTAAAAACTTATTGGGGGCACAAAAGTTTTATATCAAGCTGCTATTTGTATTTTCCCTTTATCTAGGTTTGTATGACCTTATGGGCAATTCGGACGGTAAAAATAAACATTTTAGCAAAATAGGAAGTTTTTAATGGTAAGCGGTCCGGCACTATTGTTTCCTTTGGTGTGGTCTACCTTGGATATGTTTCGGGTTGATTTTTAACCAAATGAGCTCATAGAACAGATGGACGGCATAGATATATATACTTCATGCCCACTTTAGGATAGACGACCCTGCCTGATCACTTTGGTGAATCCCTGACTATGGTGCCCACCATGATATATGTGTCTTATATCCATGCTCTCCATCCACTTAACAAGATCATTTTAGGGTATGAGCCCAAATATGCAGCAGATTCAAATTTCAGGTGAACCACACAACAAGAATCAAATTGACCGATACGAATTTATAGAGGGCCATCAAAAGTTTGGATCAAGCTGATATTTGTGTGGTCCTTTCATCCAGGTCTCTGTGACCCTATCAACAAGTTGGATGGCAAATAAACACTCTGATGGCCCATAAGAAGTTTTTAATGGTGGGCATTCAATCGCCACTGTTTTCTGTATTATCATCCACTTGAGATTCGGATCTGCTGCATGTTTGTGCTCGTATATATATCCTAAAATGATTCCACCAAACGGTACACAGTATATGGGTAACAGCTAACAGCAGACCAGTGGCCTGGATTACCTAGCAGGTGGGTCCCACTTCCTACAGTTGTAATTTGAAAACCTTTCTTACAACTACTCATACGCTTTCTATCCTTAATACAGCAACTGAGAATGCGTACTTCTATTCATTTAACTGGTATTTTTGACCTTATCAACGGGTTGGATGGGAAATAAAAATTATGGATCTTCTTACGTTAGGCCCTGGGAAGTTTTTAATGGCAAGCGTTCAATCATCACTATTTCTTGAGGTGTGGTCCACCTATGATTTGTATCTGCTATTGCTTTTTTGTAAAACGCTCTAAAATTGGCTGGAAAAACATATGTACGGCGTGGATATACAAAAAGTAATGAAGGTGGCCCCTCAGTAAGGTAGCACACACGAAGGGAAGCGGATTGGCTGGTGTACTACTCTGCAGCTATATAGCTGCTGTAGCCTGTAGGTACGTGTCGTGCGAAGACGAGCACTGACGGTCCTCGAGCTCTTACTTGTACGAACGGTTCAAAGGAGATCAAAGTTACATGGGATCCACAGTAATATATTTATTATATCTAAACCGTTAATATATTATTAGTGATCATTTTAGAGTATTATAAAAAAAATGAATCATATCCAAAGATCATTTGGACCACACCACAAATAGCAGCGGAGATAATGATTTTCACCGTTAAAAAATTCGTAGGGCCCACCATAACGTTTATTTTCCATCCAATCCGTTCATAAGGTCAAAAATACCAGAATTTAGTGGAAAAAAATTTTATATTGATCCAAAATTTCTGTGACCCCAAAAAGGGTTTCAGTGGTAGAGGTTCAATATCCCACTGCCTTTTGCAGTGTGGTCCATTTGATATTTAGATCTGTCTTATTTTTCATCTCAAGCCTAAGATGAGCTCACCAAATGAAAGGACGGTTTGGATATAACACATACCTCATGATCAGACCCACAGAACTTGCTGACGTCAATACAGCAGCTATATAGCTGGTGTGAGGTACACTAGCCAATCCGCTTCCCCCACGAAGGTGCTAGTGTTACCTGGGTAACACCTAATCCGCTCCCCTCTTAAAATTCTCTTGGCGGTAAATGGCAGAAACGTAATTTGAAAACCCTAAAATACCCGCCAATCTCTCTCTCTCTCTCTGAGGCGAAGAAGACGATTCGAGCTTCCATTCAAGATCTAGGTATGTTTCCCTACCATTAGCGTTGCAATATCTTTTTCATTTTTTTAAAAGGATTCTGCATTCTCTCTATTTTACTCTCTGTTATTATTATTATTTAAATTTCTTTGGCATCCTACTCAATCAATCTTGAATTACTAGTTTTGGTTATTTTTCATGTTGATTGTGAAATTCATGAAGAAATACGAAAAGGGTTTCGAAGGTTTCTTGAATTACAGGGTTTATGAATCGTAGCCTTCGTTCCGATCTGGATCTCCGTCGAATCATTTTTTATTATGCTAAATAAGAGCCAACATGCAGTTCGAATTCTTCTTACTGTATTGCATTGCGAATTTACACATTGTGCCCAAGTGGGTCCACCTATGATAAGGAAGACCACTGGGTAAGTGGGGCCCACCATAGATTTGCCAAGAATCACTGTGTTTGGACTACAACAAGTCCACAGCCATAGAGCTAGGAGCATGCAAAATTGGTAATTTTTGAACATGAGTAGAATTGGTATTACCATCTATTTTATTGGAACTTACTTGAATGGCGTTGATTATCCCCATCATAGTGATATCAGACCACGCGCAATTCATCGTGGGCCCCTCCCATCCAATGCCTGTGGTGATCAGAGGTGTGTGTGTTATCGTCCACATTTATAACTCCCCACTGTAATTATTCATATCAGATCATGCTAAAAATGGACATAGAGGAAAGGGCCTTGCTAGGATTCTTTGCGGGTGTCTGAGATCCTTTACTTTCATTAGGTGGGCCCTATTATGATGATGCTTGGGCCCAAAAATTTTCCTGTCTATTGATCAGGTGGGCTGCATGTGTATGATGAGAAATGGACAGTTAACTCACCAATTGCAACATTGAACATACGCTTGTAGTCCACACGTTGAATGGACCATCCTAATTTTCGGGAGAGAGTATGTTCATGGTGCAATGAGTGAAAATATGCTTGCATGTGTGTTGCGCTCAGTCTTCTTGTCAGAACACCTTCTGATTTTTCTAGAGGAAGAGATTTTATTGGTTTTTAGTGTTTGGGTGACACTTGGATGAGTAATACATGTTTATGGTAGATATTGTTCGATGAATTTTAAATTTCCCTGAATTTTAACAATCAGGAGATTGGTTTCTGTACTGTTGCGGCAAAATGTCATTGAAGTGGGATCAGCCCATTTCACGTAGAACTGGTGATGTTTGAGATGGATTACATGAAGTGATAAACATTCACTTCGATAAACCATGATGAATTGGATGAATAATTCAATTCTTAGTAGCCTCTGCTAACGCCTGAAGTGCTTAATTTTTCGAAATAGTCATTATGCAATTCTTGGCCTGGACCAGTGGTGGTATTTGTTGAGACCAGCATTCTGTGCATGTGGTCTGCTTTCCATCAATTCATATGTTCATTGCCCTACTGCTGAAGACAATGGACTGAAAATCTCACCTATTGAACAATCCCAGCACTTGACAGGTAGACTTTTTCCTGTTACAAGTGGACTGCTGGTCATATTTCGTTCTTGACCATCCATTTGTAGGTCAATAATCAGATAGCTAGGATGATTGTTTGATGGGGATGATTTTCTCGACGTAGAGTGCGAGAGAGAGCAAGAGAGTCTTGAGAGAGAGGGAGAGGGGGTTAAATAGGGAGAGGCCACTGCCTTTCTCCCCCTACCCACTACCCTTCCTCACCATGTGTAGGGGCAGGTGACCACCCACTAGGGGTTGCCACCTGTCCCAACAGTTACAATCTGAGTGCGGAGAAACTTTTAGAGAAGAAAACTTGTATAGGTGAAAGCTTGCAAGGGTAGGAAAATCTCTTGCACAAAATGAAAGTAGTAAAACTCTGAAAGTTGAGGACCCCAAGCCCGCCTATGACTAACTTGAATTTAGAATTTGAACTTCCAAGTTCGGAATCTGAAATCAGCTTTTGAGGTATAAAAAATGGGACAGAAAAAATTCATCATCATCAAATAAAATGTAAATTCACAAAATTCCCCTTGTTTGGTCACCCATATGACATGCCCAAAATTGTCCTACCTGTCAAAGAGAAATATCAACATCACCCTTTTAACGCTACTTCTCTTTCACCTCCCCCAAAAGAATACATGATTTTTCATCACAATTACAATAACTCAGAATCAAGTATTTAAAATAAACAAGGAGAAACACCAACCAAGTGAAGAGCTAATTTTAACAATTCCATGACTGTCTATGATTCTACATGCTTTGCAATTGTTCCAAGCTGTAACTTTCCATGGTGCTTTCTATTAGAACCAAGAGGTCTTTCAGCTGCCACTGATCAGTGATATATTATGCTCAAGCATGTCTCCTTGTTGGTGGGTTGCATTATTGGATATTGAAACTAATTGCATGATCAACAAAGCCGGGCATAGCCTTGGCTTCTTCTTCTTCTTCTTCTTCTTCTTTTTGGCACCCAATGACTTGTTAACATCAATATAGAACATCTTTCTTGTCAAACATGATTGTAACATCTGACTGTTATTGCCCGTGATTGTCTGCTGGTCTTTGAATATTTACTATTGTCACCACTCTCCATTGTTTACATGTGGTTAGATTTTGGTAACTAGGTCTGTATTTGCGGATATTGTTTTACGAAGATGTATGGGAGAAGGGGAGCTCGACTTTTGAGAGAATTAGCCTGTGGTGAAACTGGACAGCTTACAGCTTTCAATGTAAGTCCCTCTTATCTGAGATGGTAGGTTTTAATACTACCAATTTTCCCGTACCGCAACATTTTGTAGAAGAATGAGTTTTTCTTGGTCTGTTACGTGGAACACTTTGTTGTTTCCTTTTGCACTCTAGCAATAATGTCCATTGAAATTGCGAAAGTGTTTTGGGTCTATCGTGCCTTTTCAAATTCCTTCCTTCTATGAGCTGCTACTTTAACCATGAGTTGGATGGTTGTTCCATTTTTTTAACATTCTTTGAAGTAGCATTGCTTGAAACCAAAGCCCATCACTAGAACTATAGAGTCTATAGGTAAGGCGTATAGATACATTTATATGCTTACAATACTATACCAGTATTGGCACTATATGATATTGATATTGGTGTTGTGTACTTTATGGGTTCTTGTGCGATACCATTTAACTGTATCCTATTATATTAAGTTCATTATTTCTGAAATCCTAGTATGTTCTCATGGTACTAACAGGATGCATGCAAATACCCTCTTTTGTATCTGTGGCCTAAATTTTGGAAACAAAGAAACATCTCCCCGCTCCTTGTATCTGTTTTCTGAACTCTACCTATGTTTGAGCTGCTAGTTCAATTACAGTAGATGGTTAGAACTTGTATAGCTTGGCTTAATCATATTTGTATCTCTTTAGCCTTCCTAGGTTATCCTCAGTATGCTGCAGTTTCTTTCATTCTTTAGCAACTTGTCCTACAGATGACTTGAAAGCATGTTTTGAGGTGGTGAAGCCATTGATTTTCAATTACCTTAATTGAAGATAATCTCCTTTCTAAGTTGAATTCACTAGTTTGGGAGTTTACCTTCATTTCATATAAATCCTGGACTGCTTCCCCTAAAGTTTTGCTTCTTGGTTCCATTTCCCCTTTCTTCTAGTTTTCTTTGTACATTACCCTTTATATCTTCCAGTGTAGCTTAATTGCATGTATGAAATATTTTACTCAACAGTATCATGTTTACACTAGTAATTTCACTTGCAATGGCTTGATAAGATTTGTATACCTTAAATTGAAATGCCAAATTTAAGAAAGAAGTAACATCAAGAGAGACTAAAAGAGTTCCCAAACAAAGGAAAAATCCAACAAAACCAACTTTGGTTAATTGTCTGCCAAAGTATTGCTAAAATGTCTTTGGAACATTTATCTCCCTTCCCACCTGGGTAAACGGAATTTTTAGAATCAAGCCGGTCCGGATTTCACAAAATGAAAATATAACTTCCATGGCCTGGAACAGCTAATAGCCACCCAAGAAACAACATTTCTTAGAATCTCCTACCCACGATTACTGATTTATGTATGTACCCTTCAATGTCATTATATCAGCATGCTTGTTTTTTCATGGGTATCTTGAAGTCAGGGGAAGGTTGTTAACTTATTCTTTTGTTGGAAGTCTTCTATTTCCTTCTCCCCATTTTCTTATCCCTTTGAGCTTGTCCTCTTGTCGTGCTGAAATTTTATTTTCCATGTCTCTCATTTGTTGTTTGTTTGTTTGTGTTTTGGTTCGCGAAAACTGAAAAAGGCTGGGAAAAAAAGAAAAGAGATCTTTTGAATACTTGTTCAATTCAAAATCTTTTGCATTTTCAAATAATTAAATTCATTGAATTCTTCTCTTTGTGATGGGAAGCTTGTTTCTTTGATCATGCAGAATGATATGTTTGATCAAGTGATCAAAGAATGCAATGAGCATCAGTTTCAGCTACAGTCCTTGATGAGGTAACTCTATTTGTTCTAAGCTTTCCATTCCACCTTTTTCACGATGTGTATGTTCTCATTGGTATAACAAATAGAATGGAAGCAACCAAAGCTTCTCTCTGATTTTCTTTTTGTGGATGAATAATTTGATCCTAAATTAAGGATATTCCTCAGTTTGTACAAGTGGGGTCCATGGTTCAGTAATCCAAACGGTGATAAAGTGAACCCCACCAAGGATGGACCATGCCCCAAAAATCTTCCTTATTGAACAATCCTAACCCTTCAATTGGTGGCCTGCAAATTGATGGTTAATGTTATTTTTTTTTTTTAAAACATCTATTAGACTGACCCGCATTCAATGGAAAAAGGCCAAAAATAGGATGGATAGTATCTTCTTCCTGGGTTTTTTTTTTTTTTTCTTTATTGGGGTCCATTCGTATCTGTCCCACTCTGTCAAATGTCTGGGTTGCAGAGCCATGTTCCCTATTTGTAAAAACTGAAGATCTGGGTATATTATGCATATCTTGAAGTCAAGTATCGTATAATTCCTCCGTTTTGAATTCCCAAAGTTTACAACATGTTCTTGGCCGGTTTATGGTCATTTACGAAGCAAGTTGTGGAAGCTCTCTCTTCTCACCAGTTTATGAGCCATTTGTGTGGAAAGGAATGACAGATGTTTTGGAAACCGGTGTAGGACAATGGAAGAGGTTGGTTCAGAGGGTGGAGTTTGATGTTGTGTTTTGGGCTGTCTCTATCAAGTCTTTGGCCAGCAGTGCTCTTGCGTCTCTGGCAGTTGGTCTTTTGTATAGTTTGGCAGAGATTTCATCCTTGCCCTTCTTCAACAAACTTTGCTGCCTCTCAAAGTAAGAAAGAAAGAAAGAAAGAAGAAGAAGAAGTTGGGTGGTCTTTTGTATAGTTTTGGCATAGATATCTCATCCATGCGAGAAGAAGGGTCATATAGACCATTCCCTTTCTGTAGATTGGATCCACAGAGCTATCCGATCCAAACAGCACCCTCCATCTCTTATTCAGTCTGCTCCCAGACCATCAATTTAAATGCTATGGAAACTATGATTTGGTTATTCCACTCAAATCCATTAAATCCAATTCAATTCAATAGTGCATCCAAAGTGCACTGAGTGTGCTTGGTAACGTGATCAACCACAATTTTGTGGCACACTCAAATGGTATCCAAGTCTCATGTTAGTTTCAGATGGGTTACTTGAAGATCTCTTTGTTATTGCTCTGAGCAGTGGATGTTTATTGCTGACATGAATCGATGCTATATTTCAACAGGAAAATTCAGGAAGAAGGCTTGGACATACAAACAGCTCGAAATGCAGATCATTTTGGTGCTGTTGTTCACCATCTTTCTCTAATTCGCAATAAGCGTTGCCTTATGTCTTACATGTAAGGCAATCACATCACTGCTAATATCTAGCTGTTTGCATAAGGGTGCTTTCGGCTGCATGAAATATCATGATGTCATGATCAACCAATCTAATTGCAAAATATGTTGAAATTTCATAATGTTTGGTGCAGCCAAACACACCCTAAAAGAACTGGTTGCTGTTTACTTTTCTTTTTCTCCCCCTTCCATATGCATGATTGGCATTCATCATCGATAGATCTTGGTTGATTTCTTTTGTTTTTTGGTTATGTTCTATAGGTACAACCGCACGGAGATAATACGGAGCTTGAGATGGAAGGTTGGGCCTGTACTTCCACAGGAAATTCAAGAAAAATTCAATTACTCAGAAGAAGAGTATTTTAAGGATCATTCTGCAGCTTTAGAGTCTTACATGTCTGAGCTGGATGTCGATTTAACTGTGGTAAGTCTCTCTCTCTCTCTCAATACTATTATATTTCACTTTTTTCTTTTTATTTCTTATACTCTATTCTAACTAATTTAAATACTCGCCACTATCCTAGTATTTTCTTTTTAATATATAGTTAATAAATATCAAGTCAGGCTACCTTTCAAAAATAAAAATAAAAATTCAAGTCAGGCTGTTTTCGATTCAACCTGGCCCAGCTGGACATCGACTCCAGTCGAGTTTTGGGTTTCGAACTATGATTGCACCTACATGTATTCTATGATGTTCAATTGAGAAACATTGTCGGTTCAACCCAAAGCAATTGATTTAATGGCCCCTGTCATGGTCTGTGTGATGGCTCATACCTTGACGATCAGATGATCCTAGCCATCCAATGGAAATGGACAGTTACAACTTACAACCAATGTGCCACATTTTATAGGATCTCATCGAAGCAGCAATCATCATTAGATTGTGGCAGGCTTTTGGGGGTCCCACCATATGAAGTGATTCAAGCCATCAATTGGTAGCCCTCCAAATCCTGCACTTTTTTGGGCCACCTGAATGCTCGACAGGACATTGTATAATTGCTCATTCACCAATGTGTTTTTTTAGGACATGGTCCCTCCCAAGGATCCATACATTCAGGTCCGAGTCCTTGATGACATCGGTGAAGTGTTACTTGGTGACCAGTCGGCATCCCTTGTCCGTCACTCAGTGCACTCGCTCAAGCGCACCGACGCTGAACCATTCATTTCACAGGTGGGTGTTCACTCTCCACATCAAGTGCTGCCCTGTAGAGCTTGTGGCTTTTATTGGCTTTCTGATGCAAGTTGTTTCCCATGAATCAGGGCCTAATGGAGGAGTTTCTGGGTTGACATGTGCACCTGCTCATCTTAATAACCATACCCACATCTTAATTATGATGTTGTTATGCGCACATAAAAGGAAAGAAAATGCCTACATTGGTACGTTGTGATGTTTCATTTTCCATAATATCATGTTCTTTCATCTTGTTCATTTCCATAATAGCCATTCCATAGCATTGAGAGGAGTCTATTTGCACCATGGTTTTCGACTTGGCGACTCGGAGCGACTCATCCGGTCTCAAGTCGAGTCACGATTCACCCCAAGTCAGGGGACAAGCCCAATTGATGAATTGCATGCCGATTGTTACCATGTAGACAGGTGTAATTGGGCCTGGTTTAGGCTTGTCCAAATGCGACAAGTGAAAGAAATTCGGGCCTCAATACTTATGTTTGAACCCGACTTGTTGCCCGTCAGCCTTTGCCCAAATCCAAGCCAAAAATGGTCCTAGATTTGGTCTTGGGCTGAGCCTGGGCCCAGTATGGCGCATCAATTTCTCTCTATGCCCAGTTAGGCCCACTGGCTTAAAAGTTAAACTCGGGCCTCGCCCAGTAGCTTGCTTGGCCGTCCTGACCATGGTTTTAAGACTTGAACGAGTCCTCTGCAACTTGCCTAAGCTTACCGGGACTCGGTTGGACCGATCCAATATGATACCCTGGGTCACCACCCCTCACCCAGACCATTTTCACCCTTAACTTGGTGGAGTCGTGACTCAACTCGAGACAGGCTGCGGTGATCTGAGTCACTGAGTCATCTAACCATGGGTCTGATCCATATCGACAGCCCGTGGAGTTTTCCATGTCCAAACTAGTGGGATGTAATATCACTTTTGCTGTCAATGTACTCAACAATAGTATCAGAGCGGTGATGCTTGGACCATGATATGATTTGTGTGCTGTGGTAAAATCAAATTCAAATCTCAAAACCATGTAGCTGTATGTACAGCTATCAAGATTATAATCATAGTGTATATCCTGTATGCGTGCATAAACTCTATACGTGGAAAGGAAAAGTACATGAAAATTAAATCTTTTCATGGTACCAATCCCTTTCTATGTTCTACTGCCGGGATTCAGCTGGCAATGTTTGATGGGGACATTACGCGCACACGCGCATGCACGCTACCCCTTACGCACGTATGCTGGAAGAAGGAGGACCCTACCGTCGATTTGGATCGATGATGACGTCAGGGAGGGCCTCCTAGTTAGGAGACAAAGTTTTGATTCAAAAGAGTGGGCTTGACAATAAAGAAAAGTCCATTATGGGATCTCATGATCGTAGCCCACTAGTCGAATTGATTTCATATTTTAGGTTTTGCTTATTGTTATTATTTAGAACATCATGAATGCTTTAGATTTATTTGTTTGGTTTTTATTTTAGTTTACTTCATCGCTAAGTAATAGGTTGCGCACATGGCGCGAGTTTTGGGGTATAGAGTTTTCTTACAAATAGGCACCCCTTGTAGTTCTTTTGATTCATTGAAGATTAATAAAAATTCTGCGTTTTCTTACTCTCTGAGTTGTGAAACCTAATTGGGTGCAAAGCTCTCATTTCTTCGAAAGGTTAACTACTGTGGTGCAAATCCACATCTATCCCGAGTCACCTCCATCCATCGCCATCTCTATTACCCGTCTTATACCATCCACCATTCTCATCTCTCATAATCATTTGCACTACAAATATGTTCCTTATTGCATCAAATTTCCTCTCTTCAATAGATTTGTAGAATCTGGCCCTTCAGGAGGGTTGAAATTTCGACGTAGCACCACGCCTAGGCCGCAGCTCGGATTGACGTAAAATTTGGGGTTTTTAAAGCCCAAGCCTGGCCGACCAACCCCAAGGAGACGTTTTTGGGTACGTGGGTCCCACACACGTGCGGCCGATCACCAGCGCACATGCGTCAGGTCCCACTCGTGGTCCGTACGTGACAGCTGTCTTCTGGTTCGGGGTTCCCTCTCCTTTACTCTCTTAAATTTGTTTTTCATAAACTCTAACTCTAGATGGTCATAAATCCTCAAATTCTATCCTCATTCTCACACTAGGATTCCCTGAATTGAAATTGGTAAATCCCTTGGATTAGAGGCTGATTACTATGCATGTGTGGATGATTATTCATTATCATCGAGCATCATTTGGTTCATAAAATTTATTGATTCAACCCTATCATGTGTAGGCTTGGACCCGCATAGATTCCCCTTAATTGAATGTTTGGACTTTTGTGTAAGATGTGTAATTAATATGGATTGTTTTGAATTAGTATGATCTAAAGCCTGAGATCTTGCATATCATATTTAATTTTCCATGTCCTGCATTAATGTTGTTCTTCTCATGATATCAATCTTGCTCTATGTTCAACTGCCGGGATTCAACTAGTAATGCTTTTCTTATGCCAGATGTCGATGATGTAGTTGATTTTGGTGACAATCTCTCTCTCTCTCTCTCTCTCTCTCTCTCTCTCTCTCTTGTGGTTTCCTTTGTGAAGCTTAGTTAAAGTAGGAATTTGCTACTTGTTGGGATTTGTGCTGCGGAATCACACAGATATGGATCTAGGATAGCAATCCAAGAGCACCAAGCAATCACAAGAGAACACAAAGATTTAACATGGAAAACCCGTTCGGAAAAAAGCCACGGTACAAAGCGACAGAAATCCACTATGAAAATAGAAATTACAAAGAGAGGACTTACCCGATTCGAACAACTTCGAATCTCACTCTTGCAACATCCTTTGATAACCCTAAAACCCTTTTAGAAACCTTTGGAATACCTTTAGTAAGCCTTAATATACATGAGAATGACCCTAGGGACTCCCATTTATAGATGGGGAAACTCCACTTACGCACCTCCCTAGAAACCGCCTCAAATTTTCGCAGTCCGTGCATAAACCGCGCACTGTTTGCGTAATCCTCAACTAGTCGAGCCAGGGCTTCGACTGGTTGAGCCTGTCCCTCGACTGGGTGAGCGTCCCGGAAATATCAAATACATCGTTGGTAGACTTCGAGTCGAATTATTTTCGACCAGTCGAAGGGACCTTCTGACTAGTCGAGCTAGTCCCTCAACTGGTCAAGTATGAAAAAGATTTAAGACATTTTTTAACAATAATCTCCACCATGTCTTCAATCTTCAAACGTGTAGCTTCTTACTCTCTTTTCTTATCTCTGCATCGCATCATAGCTTCAATCAATACTTCTCATGCACACTCTGCCCTTCTTTTTACGCCATCGTTAAGCTTAGAGAAGTTGCACAGAACTTGAACTTCTCTGTAGGAATGACCTTGGTGAGCATGTCTGCTGGATTTGCGCTAGTGTGAATATTCTCCAGTGTCACGCCTCCTTCCTCAAGCACCTGTTGGATATAGTGGTGACGAACATCAATGTATTTAGTACTTGAGTGATAAACAGAATTTTTAGCTAGATTGATAGCTCTCTCGCTATCACAGTTAACCGGCATAGCCTCCTGCTGAAGTCCCAATTGATTTATCATGCCTCTTAACCAAACACCTTCCTTAAACGCTTCCGTCACTGCCATATATTCTGCTTCGGTCGTGGAAAGAGTCACCACAGACTTAAGCTTTGACATCCAATTGATTGCTCCACCCGCTAGTACAAACGAGTAACTTGAAGTTGACTTTTTGGAATCCACACTGCCTGCATAGTTGGAATTTATATACCCTACCAACTTTGCCATTGTTTTTTCAAAAGTTAAGATATAGTCTTTTGTACCTCGAATGTATCGAAGTAGTTATGTCATCGCTTCCCAATGTTACATGCCGGGGTTTGACATGTATTTGCTTACAACACCGACTACTTGTAAAATATCTAGTCTTGTACAGACCATGACATACATTAAATTGTCAACCGCATTCGAATAAGGCACATGAGACATAAACTGCTTTTTCTCATTTAATTTAGGACATTATTTTGAGGAAATCTTGAAGTAAACCGCGTGAGGAACGCTCACCGGCTTTGCCTGGTCCATTCCATACTTGATCAATACCTTTTTAAGGTACTCTGCTTGTGATAACTAAAGTCTGCTATTCTTTCCGTCTTTATGAATATTTATGCCAAGAACCCTCTTTGCAGCCTCCAGATCTTTCATCTCGAATGTCCCTGATAACTAAGTCTTCAGTACGTTGATTTCAGACATATAATGACTGGCGATCAATATATCATCAACACACAATATTAGGATGA
The DNA here is from genome assembly GCA_030180095.1 of Magnolia changhungtana. Taxonomy (NCBI): domain Eukaryota; kingdom Viridiplantae; phylum Streptophyta; class Magnoliopsida; order Magnoliales; family Magnoliaceae; genus Magnolia; species Magnolia changhungtana. The sequence goes on along the minus strand of JASAUF010000391.1, from coordinate 8,263,838 downwards.
TGAATCTACCATCATTTAGTGTCTTGTAATAGACACAGTGATCGTATTCACTCCGAGTAAATTTCTGACTCAACATGAAAGAATCAAATTTTTCATACCACTGCTTAGGCGACTGTTTCACGCCATACAACGACTTCATTAACTTGCAAACTTTTTTCTCCGCCCCTTTAACTTCGTAGCCCTCTGGTTGCTTCCTGTAGATCTGCTCTTCCAACTCTCCGTGCAGGAATGCAGTCTTGACATCCATTTGTTCTAATTCGAGATCGTATTGGGCAACCAGTGCCAACACGAATCTGATAGACACCTGCTTAACCACCGGAGTGAATATATCTGTGAAGTCGATTCATTCTCTCTGAGTATAACCCTTTGCTACTAATCTAGCTTTGTATCTATTATATTTTCTTTTGAATAACCACTTGCATCCAATCTTTTTTCGGCTCACTGGAAGTTCCACCAGCTCCCATGTGTGATTTTTGTGCAACGAGTCCATTTCATCGTCCATAGTCGTCTTCCACTTTTCTGCATCAGGATCATTGAGAGCTTGCTGAATAGTAGACGGGTCCCCCTCATTTGTAACGAGGGCATATGCAATATTAGAGTCGTCCCTGTATTTTGTCGGTAACCTGCGATCACGCGGTGAGTTTCTTCTCATAGGTGGCTGCTCCACCTGATCCTATACCTGTGTCTACGCATCTGTCTCTGCCTGAGTATCGTCCGTGTCAATCTGGACGTCTACGGTCAACCTTTCTGGTTCCTCTTGCTGCTCTTGATCATTCTTATGGAATATAGAGCTTTTATTGAATCTGACATCACGGCTAGTGATGACCTTGCATGTGACCTTGTCAAATAACCTGTAACTTTTCACACCAATACCATAGCTAACAAAAATATACTTTTTGACTCTATGGTATAACTTATCTCTCTCTACTAACGGTACATGAGAGTAAGCCTCATAACCAAATATGCGCAGGTCTGAGTAGTCGATCTTATGACCACTCCATATTTCCTCTGGGATTTTACATTCAATTGCTGTAGAAGGAAACCAGTTCACCAAATAGTAGGTTGTGTTAACAGCATCTGTCTACAGGTCCTTGTCCAACACAACATTACTTAACATGCATCTGACCCTCTCCAAGATAGTTCGATTTATTCGCTCAGCCACACCGTTTTGTTCGACCGTGTGATGTACTGTGTTGTGCCTGATGATCCATTCATCATTGCAATAATTATTAAATTTAGTGGAAGTAAATCGTCCACCATAGTTAGTCCTCAAAACCTTTATTTTTCGCCCTGACTATTTTTCTATCACTGTCTTCCATTGTTTGAATATAGTGAACACTTAGGATTTATGTTTCATGAAGTAAACTCAAACTTTCTTGGGGTGGTCGTCAATGAATGAAACAAACCATGATGACCCCCAAATGGAAACTTCTGGCGATGACCCCCATATGTCAGAGCGCACATAATCAAGCACTTCCTTACATACATGTTTCCAGATTTAAAAGATAATCTAGATTGTTTATCATAAATACAATGCTCGCATATATCTAAATCATAATTTTTAAAAACTGGAATTAAACATCGATCAGAAAGTACCTTCATACCTCACTTGCTCATGTGGCCCATACGAGCATGCCACATACGTAGAGACGTGGAGTCTGCGATAGTTGTTGCCGCTCCACCTGCTGAAGTGCTCCCGATCAACCTGTAAAGGTTTCCGTACCTTTGCGCTCTCATAATCACGAGTGCTCCTTTTGAAACTTTAAGGTCACCATCAATACCAATGAACTTGCACCTTATAGCCTCGAGTGCACCGAGAGAAATTAGACTTTTCTTCATATCAGGAACGTGTCTGACATCAGTAAAGGTACACTCCATCCCATTAAACATCTTGATGCTCACTGTACCAATAGTCACAACATTACAGGCGTTGTCATTGCCCATAAAAACCTATTCACCATCGCATTCCTTGTAACTGGTGAACTAACTCCGATAAGGAGTCATGTGATATGATGCTCCTGTGTCAAGTATCCACTCGTCTTTATGATTGTCGTGTAAGTGATCAATCATGGAAACAAATAGAACATCACCACCACTTATTTCTTCATCAGATGTGACAACATTGACTTCCTTGGAAGAAGCCACTGAATTTTCTTTTTTCGCTTTAGGTTTTTACAATCCTTCTTCATGTGTCCAGACATCCCACAGTTTCAATACTTTAATTTTCCTTTGACCTTACAATTGGATTTGGATCTAGGTCTTGAAGATCCCATACCTCGCTCAGAATATCTGCCCCTTGTAATCAATGTATCGAAAGATGCCCCCATGTCGCCTTTTAGCTTTCTCATAGCCTTCCCTTAAAGGGCTGAGATCACGGTGTCGACACTCAGGGTTTTATTTGCAGTGCACATTGTGTCCCTGAATGACTCATCTGATGCAGGAAGAGAATTCAACAATATACATGCCTCTTCCTCATCTTTGACCACTTCTTCCATATCCAGTAATTTACACATCAATTTATTAAATTTGCTGATGTGGGCTTCTAGATCTCCACCCTCTGTCATTTTGAAGTTATAACATTGTAATTTCAAGTGTAGACGATTTTCAGAGGACTTCTTAGCATAGATGTTCTCTAACTTCGCTCACAAACTAGTCGCAGTTTTCTCCCTCAAAACATTATAGAAAACCCCATCCGTGAGGCATAAATGGATAGAGGCTAAAACATTATTATCAAGGTTTTCCCATTCTTCATCTTTCATGGTAGATTTCTGTTCCTCTAGAGCCTTAATCTCGCATTTCTTGGTTAATAGGCTAATCATCTTAACCTTCCATAACTCAAAATTATTTTTGCTTGAGTACTTCTCAATATAAAACTTGTCATTTTCCATTATTACTAATCCTGTAGATTCAGATCTGTGCCTCAACGATAGCTCTGATACCACTTGTTGGAATTTGTGCTGCAGAATCACACAGATATGGATCTAGGATAATAATCTAAGAGTACTAAGTAATCACAAGAGAACACAAATATTTAACATTGAAAACTCTTTCAGTAAAAAACCACGGCACAAAGCGACATAAATCCACTATGAAAATAGAAATTACAAAGAGAGAGGATTTATCTGATTCAAACAACATCGAATCTACTCTTATTACACCATTTGATAACCCTAGAACTCTTTTAGAAACCCTTAGAATCCCTTTAGGAAGCCTTAACATACATGAGAATGGCCCTAGGGCGCACCGTCGGCGTAACCCTTGACTAGTTGAGCCAGGGCTTCGACTGGTCGAGTGTCCCGAAAATCTCAAATACATCGTTACTGGACTTCGAGTCAAACTATCTTCGACCAGTCGAAGGGACCTTCGACTAGTCGAGCATGATTAAGATTTAAGACATCCTTTAAAAACACTACCTGCTCTCTTTGCTCTGGTGTGGTCTTACATAAGGAGGAGCATAGGTAGAGAGGGGATTATTCTTTTGAAGTATTCCTCAGTGAGAGTTTCGTATGGAGGAAGAGCATTAGAGAGGTAAGTCTTGTACTTGCGTTTCTCTTGTTTTAGTGAAGAAGAAAGATCCATGTTGCTATCCCATGAGCGTACGTAGGCATATTGTAGAACTACGAAAATCACCTTACCTTTTGTCTTTTGTTTTTTGTTTGGCCCTTTGGCCTTTTGTTTGACCCTTTCCCTTTGTAGTTTCGTTTTGTTTGCATTGACCGTGTGTGGGTGTTTTTCCGCAACACAATCAACTGAAATATGCTCTTTCATTGCTTACTCAGGCCAGTGTGGAAGGTGCCAAGCCATGCACACCTTTGCCTTGTTAGAGCATTGCATCACCTCACCATGACTCAGCCTAACATCACATTTGTCATAAACGAAGCCTGTCAATTCATGCACTGACCTATAGATACTCACCCTGTAGTTTTCAAATGCATTCTCTGCTTTGTTAGTTGCATGCTTTCCTTCGGTACCACTTTTAGCTGTGCATCTCACTTTCACCTCACAACATAGTCTGATGTTGACTCGGTAGGAATTCCCAACAACTGACCATCTGTTATTACTTTTTTATATATTCTTTCGGCCAAGATCTTATTTCTTGGAGTGCTTGTAAACAACCAACCGTCCCCGTTCTGGCACTGAAGTAGAATATCAGTCTCTTGTTACAACCACTACAGATACGATCTGGTTGTTCGTTCTTGCATTAAGCATGTCGAGATCAACTACCACTTTGTCTGGAACGAGTTGCAAATCACCTCTTGAATGTGTTCTCCTCCGCACTCTTATATTGATCAACTGGGGGATACATTCACTAAAAGTCTCGTCTTCCTAAAGATTTCTGTTTCTTCATCACAACTTAGTCTCATCATATAGCCGTTGAGCTTGGGGGTAATAGAAAAGATAAAAAGAGGTTTGCTGAGCACACAAGCACAGCTGAATGAGGTCGCATGTGCCAACCTGGTGCATGTGGGACAACTGAGCTATGCATCATGTGGGCCCCACCTTGTAGATGACCTGGCCCAAAGATTGAGCATATCAACTCATCAGGCGAGCCACTTGTGAAAACAACAGAGCTTGAAGAGATATGCTTATGGTCCACACGTTCGAATTATGCATGGCTCATCTGGTTTTTGGACCTGGGGGTGTTGCATGTTGGGACCCACCTTTGCAAGGATCAGATTAGATTGTTGTCAGAAGTTGTCCTCAATTCTTTTGGGCTGCTCGACCGGTCGAGGGCTTGGCTCCACTGGTTGAGGGTCCACTCGACCGATCGAGGCCCACTCAACTCGAAGTCCATCAAGCAATGTTTTTTTGATGTTCGGGACACTTGATCAGTCGAGGGTCAGGCTTGACCGGTCGAAGGGGTCGTTTGACCAGTCGAGGGTTACACAGCTCATGCACGGATTGTGTAAATTTGAGGCGGTTTTCGGACTGTTCTAAGGTCGGTACGAAATGGGTGTTTCCTAAACTATAAATAGGGGTCCCTAGGGCTATTCTAAAGTATTCTATGGCTTTCTAAAAGTTTTTCAAGAGTTCCTAAAATGGTTTTTAGGGTTTCTAAAGGGTGATATTCGAGGTTGTTCGAATCAGGTAAGTCACATCTCTTTGTAATTTCTATTTTATAGTGGATTTCTGTCACTTTGTGTCATGGTTTTTTCCTCCACGTTAAATCTTTGTGTTTTCTTGTGATTGCTTGTTGCTCTTGGATTGCTATCCTAGATCTAGATATGTGTGATTCCGTAGCATAAATTCCTAACACAGATGTCCTGCACGAAATCTAGGTATAGGACGCGGGCAAAAAAACCAGGCATATCCAAATTTCAGGTGGGCCATACCACAGGAAAGAGTGGGGATGAGACACCCACCATTGAAACATTCCTAGTGCCTATGAATATAAAACACAAATATTAGCCTGATCCAAAATTTCGCTGGGCACCAAAAGTTTTGATGGTTGGGGTCTCCATCTCAACCGTTTTTTGAGGTGTGACTTGATGGAGGGACTTGCTGATTTTCCAGCTGGACCTATCGATGGACGGAATAGATGCTACACAGACATCACAGTGGCCCCACATAGCTTTCTGTTGCATATGCTCGTGGAAGCCCGACTGATGGGCCCACTGTGATATATGTGCCTTACATCCATGACATCCCGTTTTGACAGCTTATTTTAGGGCACAATCATAAAAATGAAGCAGATCCAGATGGACCACACCACAGGAAACAGTGGTGATTGACTATTAAAAACTTCTCATGGGCCACAGAAGTTTTGGATCAAGCTGATATTTGTGTGGTTCCTTCATCCAGGTCTTTATGCGACCTTATCAACAGGTTAGATGGCAAATAAACATTCTGGTGGCCCCCAACAAGTCTTCAAAGTGGGTATTCAATCACCACTCTTTCCTATGGTGTGGTCCACCTAAGATTTGGGTCTACTTCATTTCGGGATCAGGCCCTAAAATGAACTTCCAAAATGGATGGACAGCGTGGATGTATGGCACATACATCACGGTGGGCCCCACAGTAAGGGATCCACCAAAGCCGTGCCAGCACAGAGCATGCCATTGTGGGACCACCCAAATTGGCATCTAGATCATTCATGAAGTGGGACCCATCTTATATGAGCCATTTCGCTGAAATCTCACCACATGATCCTAATAATTTGATTGGACAAAATGGCAAACACTCGACTTTGAACAGCTAACAAGGGTTCCTGAGGCATAACCGTTGAATTTGATCTAGGATTCTAGATCCAATGGTAGAAAGTCAAGGCCTTTTGATGCGATAGGTATCACAGAGCCTTCGATTGCGGGTCTCTGGACATTTAAACCCAAAGATAGCCGTTATGGCTCTGACTCTGTCCATCAAAAGAGAAACGTTTAAAAAAAATTTAAAGTAAGATTATGGAAATTAGAACCCCAAGTATAATATTAACAAATACAAAGAGAAAAACTCTGGCATTTTAGTAGAGTACCATGGTTCATACTCATGCACTTTGTAATTGTACACGTGTCACACATTTGATTAAATTAAACCGTCCAAATCATGAACCCCACCTTGGATGAGTCACGAAATAAAAACTACGCCTGACGGTATAACTTAGCTGGTCGATTGGTGAACATCTAATCAACTGACCTAAATGAAAAGTAGTTAACAGTTCAAATTCTACAAGCAGCACTAGATCCAAACAGATCATCAGGTGGGGCAAGGTTTCTAGAGATTAGACGGACAGATCAACAGATCATCAGGTCCCTGGCCATCTGTCTCACCTGATAATGAGATCAATGGTCTAAATGGTGGTCCACGCCCGTTGAGTGGCTTGGATGTTGTGTACGTTTACCAAGTTTCTACATTAAAGAGGCGAGTGCCCTCCATGTACACTTGCTCGTGTGCACTGCAGTCAGCGTTCTTCTAACGGAAGGCCATATAAAAAGTTTGGAGAGAAAAACTTTGATACTCGGGCAGAGCGTGATGGATGATATTCAGGGGCTTGGAAATTACTTATAAATTGCTTACTCGGCATACAAGTAATTCAAATTTAACTGGCCAAATGATGGGTCTCAGTTTGGATGTATCATGAACAAAAAATCATGCTTATTCGATTGTTTGGCTATAGGATTGGTGGACATTTATTGGACGGTTAAAATAAAAAAATATTCAGTGGTCCTATTTCAACGAACGAGTATCCAAGGTTGGTGTTGTTTAACGAATTTGATTTTGGGACTACGACTTGCAGAAGGTGAGTTCCACAATTTAGTCGGTTCAATATGAGTAATGTATGCCACGTGTTCAAGTTCTGAGTGGCTGCGTATCAAATGTTATGTGCAACCGGAGTATCAAATAATTCCCTAAATTTGAAAGTTAAAACGGCTTTGGCATGAAAATCGAGGATTAAGAAAATCGAAAGTTATATTATAGAGCTATTCTAAGTCTACACGCGTGTGCAAGTCTGCTAATGCACATGCCACGACATATGCCAGCGTGGCAGACACGTGCAATATCCAAGCCATCCATCAGAAGGCTGCCGCTGTGTACATTCTCTATGCCAAATATCAGTTCCGTCGATTAACTAAACAAAATACACGGTTGTGAAAAAATCAACTGAAGTTTTCTAACACGTTGATTATTTATAATGTCATGGGATCACTACTAAATGGGCCACCTTTATCTTCAGGCAGAAACATCTACATGATGAGGTCCACCAGATGGATGGCTTGGATATTTCATCTGTCTACTACGTTGGCATATGTGATGGTGTGTGCATTAGCTGACTTGTACAGGCGTATGGGCTTGGCAAAAGCTCCTTATTCTAAGGAGAAAAATGCTATGGGATAAAATTAATGCCATGGCTGGGATGCTCTATTATGGGATATTAAAAGAGAAAATGCTATACCCACCATCGTTTGGTTACTTAAGAATAACACACATGTGTTATATGAGGGGTTTTCAAAACCCATTTTATGGCATAGAAAAATGAGGTAGATCCAAAACTTATGTAGCCCCAAAGAAGTTTTCAATAGTAAGTATTCAATCCCTGTTGCTTTCTATGGTGGGGTCCACTTGAGCTTTAGATTGACTTAATTTTTTGGCCCATGCTCTAAAATAATCTTGATAAATGGGTGGACGGTGTGGATATAGCCCACACATCATGGTGGGACTTACACAACTTCCCAAACATTGAGTGAAATTGGCATGGGACCCAATGCAATTTCATTTAATGTAATTCCACGCTTTTCCATTCTTCCCAAACATGAAGTGGAATTGGTAGAGGAGCAGATGAATCCTATCCCACCTATTCCCTTCTAATCCCTCCGCCCAAACTGACCCTATGGGGTCGTTTGGCACCGTGGATTTGAGGGGATTTCAAATCCCCCAGTTGTTTGGCAGCATAAAGTAAATGGGGGTTCTAAATCCAGGGGTTTCCAATCCCCTCTTTGAGGGGGTTTGTAATCCACGACGAGAGCCTGGATTACTCCTAAAATCATTTCAATAGTTGTAGGTGTAACATGTGTCACTATACACTATCATTCTATTGGGCACATGGCCCACTAATGATGATCAGCCCCGTCCAAACATTGTCCATGTAATTCAACCATTAAAAATAATTGGTTAGTCACTCAAACATGATCTTGTGCTTGTGGCCCATTCGAGACTTGGAATTTCATCATTTTCGAGCAAAGCATATATTTTAGCGGGCTTATGTAGGGGTATACATGAATCGAGCTAGCTCGTTTAGCTCGCTCGACTCGACTCGACTCGAAAATGAGTTCGAGCTGAGTCGAGATGATTTTTGGAGCTCGAAAATGAGGTCGAGCCGAGTTCGAGCTAGCCCCAGCTTGACTCGACTCGGATCGAATCCAGCTCGAATCGAACTCGGATCGAACCAGTTCGGTGACTCGGTTACTTTGCTATTGATGTTGCTCATCAAGTGTTTGATGAAATGACTCAACAAAGTGGTGGTGTGTTTCAACACCTGGTTAAGGGTTCGAGTACCCATTGGTGGTGAAATCCCACTACGGTGTGAGTGTGTGGTGGTGTGTTTTTTTTTTAAAAAAAGTGTTTGATGAAATGACTCAACAAAGTGTGGCTGGTGGCAAGGAAGGTATGCATATGAAACAAATACCCTTTTTTTTTCTTGGTTTTTTATGTTGCTTAGAAGGTGTTTGATAAAATACCTATAAAACCATTACTTCTGTTTTACAAACAATGAGATTTTGAAGGTGCAGTCCAAGTGTTTGTGGAAATGTTGCAATGGCGAACTTAGCTCGATCTTGGCTCGAACTCGGCTTGAGGACCAAGCCAAGCCAAGTTCGAGCTGAGGTCAGCTAGTGGCCGAGCCGAGTCGAGCTGAGGCCAACTTAACTCGGTTTGACTCGATGTACACCCCTAGGCTTTGTCAAAAATTACATATCTCACTAATTAGATATATTAAAGTTGATTTAGTAATTAAATTCAAACCCCGGTAAATATACCATGCATAAATACTTTTGGATTAAAGTTGATTCACGCTCTAGCGTTCTAAACACACTGGGAGGATTTCAAATCCAGGGGGTTTCAAATCCAAGCTCCCGAACAGGCCTTGGGGGGGGGGGGATCCTCCATGGGCATACCCCAACCTGAAAATTTCTGCAGTCCATGAATCAATAGGGCCACACGTGTTAGGTGAGATGGACTATTAGAAAACAGCTGGCCAGGGGTCTTTTTGTATGTAATGTAAACCTGCTTACCGCCTAATTAGTTGACTAGTCTGACTTTTGGCTCAGGGTATGTTGGGCAAGGATTGGGTAGTATCCCCGCTAGGACAAGATAGAGACGGACGGTCCTGTTAAGGGTTCTGTGGGGCCCACCATGATGCATGTGTTTTATCCACGCTGTTCATCCATTTTGATGATTCATTTTAGCTGATGAGCTAAAAAATGAGGCAGATCGAACGCTAAATTGGACCACATGCTGAAAACATTTTTGGGGCCACTAAAGTTTTGGATCAAGCTGATATTTATGTCTTACTGGAGGTCCATGTGACCTTATGGATCTAACATGCCCTAAAAGATCTTCTTTAGCACCCAAAAATCAAGCTGATTCAATGTTTAGAGGGCCAGGCCATATAGTATCATGCATAAACTCTTTAAGGGCTCATTTAGGACCCTATATTTAGAATGCATTAGAACTCAAATATAGATACACTCAATCAAGGTGACTCTAAGTCCTTTGATTCTGTTTTGTGACTGTGACTGGTAATTAGAATACACTAGCTTCCGAAAAGTGAAATGCATTATAATAGTACATTTACATGTACTTGAGTTTAATTAATAAATTAATTTTAATATTTTAAATTTGTCTACATACGTGACATTTGACGGAATGATGGTGTTTGGATAAGATCTAATAATGCTGGATCCAAGCATGCAAATGCAGTCATGTGGTAAACGCAAGACCTTCATGTCATGTGTAGGATATACGAAGGCCAACTCATCAATGATTAGGTTTTTAAGAATTTTACGGCTTGAGTAACCCGTAGATAAAAACAAGGAACCATTAGAGCTACGCCAACATCGATGTATGATTAATAACCAAATAACTAATTACTTTAATAAAAACATATTTGATGAAAGTAAAGCACGAACAAATAAAAGCAATTACCACTTTATAATTGCTATATACAACGTCGCCACGTAACAACTATTATTCTCATGATGCCGCTGAAAAGTCTATAAATAGTGAAGGAACATATTAAAAGAAGGATCATATCAAATCATTTAAAAAATCCAAAAGCTCTTAAATACATTAATCAAACCAATCAATTTCAACACAACCTTGTTTAAAAAAGTCCCCTAGGACACTTATCGTTTCCATCACTCATCAGCGTGGACCTTTTATAATATAAGATTAGTTTTGTCCATCCTCGCTTTATATAGGATTGACTTAGTCATATGCAATAATGGCAAATTCCTTTCATATATGCTTGTATGTGGGATTTGAAGGAAGACCTTAGTTATAGGACTCGTCCGCCTGCGTTCATATGCTAGGTCGACAGTAGTTTCTAAGATTGACATTACCTATCCCTACACATTCGCACGCTAATCGGTCAAGCACCCCGTTGCTCTCAACTGGGATGGTGATCCTTAATAGTTAAGTATTATTATTTCTGATCTTAAGCTCCTTTGTTAGTCTCTTTTCAAATAGTACTTAAAAGGTCTTTGATTTTCAAGACAAAAAATAGCATATTTGGTGAAAAACTTTATTCTTTGCAAATTATCTAACAATGCACTTGATAGTTGGCATAATAAATGATTGATCCACTGCTATTTAATTATGCCGTTTTATCTTGACGTCAAGGGTCATCAGACCACAATCGAACAATCGATTTTAGCATGCATGCAAACTACACACATGCATTACGTGGCTGAATTCTAGCCCAATAGATGATAATAAGCCAATTGAAATATATACCTTCACAAAAAAATGATGAAATTCCAACTTTTGGATGAGCCACAAGCATAAGGATCACAAATATGTGACCCACCAATGTTTTTTGACCATCAATTTACATGGCCAATGTTTTGATGGTTCAAATGATTTTTTTGATGTGATTTTAGTGATGTAGTCAATAATTATATATATATATATTATTTGTGTGTGTATTATTATCATGTCACATGTATAATCAAGCAATATGCTGACAACACTTTTTTTTTTTTTTTTTTTTTTAAAACACACGCACACACACCCCACACACTCACGCTGGTGGAATTTCACCTCCCATGGGTACTCGAACCCTTGACCGGAAGTTGAAACTCCCGAGCAAGAGTTGGTGGAATATCCTGACAACACTTATATTACATGTGCACTACTAAAAAGGAAACTAAAGTAGGCATTTGACCAGTGAAATTTCAAAACAATTAGAACGGGGTATTTCATTATGCTCCAAATCCAACCATAAAATGTCTTTAAAAACTTGGATGCACTTACATCCAAACCTGTGTTGGCAAACCACTTTAAAATCATGTGTTGTGGGTCACCTGAGTTTTAGAATTGCCTAATGTTTAAGTGTCCGTTTATCTGGCTAGGCTGCTATCTTCTGAATGAATAAATGGAATATGGAAGCATGTTAGGCCCCGCAATTAATCTGGAACGTTCTTTTTATTTTATTTTTTTATGGTGGGCGTTCCCATCCTGACTGTTCCTCTTTTCGTGGCCCACTAAAGTCATGGATGATCTGAATTTTGGAGGCCAACGATAACATAAATTACTAACATGATGGAAGGATGCCATGATGTGTAGGCCCCACACATCACCTCCAAAAGCGATGCAAAAGGAGGAATTTGTTGAAAGAGAGGACGGTATCCCATGGCGCAAATGTGTGGTGATGAGGACATTTGATCTGGTGGATCACGACATGGATGGGCTATAGTAAAATAAAAAATCTCAGTCATCATACAGTCCTGCCCATCCATTTGTTATGAGTTTTTATTTATTTATTTTTATTATTTTTAAAAAGAACTTTTGCCTGTTGAGTGTGATCCAATCGTTCCTTTTCCGGACCACTGATGTGATGGCTAACATTGTCCGGTCTCTTTGGCTTTTTTGCATATGGCTATCGCTATGGTCTCCCACCAGATCAACGGTCTTGATTGCCACACAAATTTACCATGTTCACCATGAAACCTGCCTAACGGCAGGGTGACGGTCCATCTAGCCCTTCCTATCGATGGCAATGTTCCGAAAAATCAAACCGATCGAACATTCCTACCATCATTTTTCTTGACTTTCCCACATTGAATACCGACTGTTTACCCTTTTTGTTTTCTGCTGTTGCCACAAGAAATCACTGTTTAGACGGCAAGGATCATCCAAACCATGCGTATGTTTGAGGCATTTGCAATCCACGGTAGGGTAAACTAGATGAACGGTCCGGATTGACAAACTACCGGCCACGTGTACTGTGGGAGGGAGATGGCTCTACCATATATCAGTCCAAGCAGGTTTGTTGGGGTTCCTAACCATAATGTTCGTAAGCTAGGACAGTTGTGTTGCAACCACTTAGAACATACCTGGACGACCGGACCACAGGTGGAGGTGGGCCACACCACTCATCAGTAGTGCACTGAGAAAACCCAACGGTACAAACCCACAAGGAGAGTGGTAGCTATCATAGCCCATTTGGGAAACACTGCTACGGCAGCTGAGACTTGCAACACACGTGCTAATGCTGCACCTGTGGCACTGCATGGGAGATCCAGGCCGTTCATCTGGTGGAAACATTGCATGTATTGTGACCCCAAAATCCTCATGGTCAGTGGCCACACGTGTGGGAAAGCGTATCCGTTAAAAAATAGGACTGATGGTTCACATTCCAAAGTGCACGTGGGGCACAGCTGAGGAATGGACCAAGTGATTTTCTGGCTGGGGGGCATGCGATGAACGGCCTGGATCTCACGCCCACGTGCCACATGGCAATGGTTGGCAGGGCTGGTGGCCGTTTTATTACTTTAGCTTTCCTAAAAAGATGACAGTCCTTTTTCTTCCCTATCAACAGACGGATGGATGCTTTTCCACGTTCCCAATTCAAAACTTGAAACAGTGCAGCGAACGTTGAGGAATTATACCATACTCGGCCAGTGTATGGAATTCCGTGCCCACTCACCCACCAAAGGTACATGCATCATATACGTACCAAAATCCGTCAGATTAGTGGATCCAGTGGGGTCCACGATTTAAACCGTTCGGATTGGGTTACATTCAAAGCAGTTGTTCAGTTGGTGTTAATGCATGTTTTATGATATGGTGTACCCTCGTATACTTAGGAAAGAAGCAAGAAAATACATATTTACATAGTTTTACCACAATCCAGACCGTCCAAGTCGCTGATCTAACCTTGGATGGCGTATAAAGGAAAAATTACACTGATAAGATAATATTAGACTTCTGCCTTTTACTTTGAATTTGGACCACTCACTATATAATTACTTTTAACCATCTATTTGATTATTTGGATGGTCAGGATTTCTTGATCAGTGTGATTTATGGGCAATGGGATTAACAATTTGGATGGTCTAGCTAGATTTTTATCAGTGACATGTGTGAGGATGATGACTCACCACCATTTTCAAAATGTTGCTGAACTAACACAAGAGTTTATCCCCTCAAACAGATCGTAACATTGATAGTACTCAGATGCACTCAGAAATTGTAAATGCAGCGTACATTTATCCGAGATGAATGGGTCTACTTCAGCTAGGTCATAGACCACAGATGATGAAAATGAAAAAAAAATAAAAAATCAACGGTCTGGATTCCATGAATAGGAGGTTGGCAAGGTGCAATCAGTATGACTTTGATATCATGATAAGTGGGCCAGAGACTTGGACGGTTTTGATTTGAGTCTGGTCTATCTCACGCGGAAACGGATTGGCTACTCCCCCTGACACTAGCCCCGTGGCTCGTGGCCGGTACTCTGTGGGCCCCACCATGATGTATTTGTTTCATCCATTCCGTTCATCCATTTTTAAAGATCCTTTTAGGGCTTACTACCACAAATTATAGGGATATAAATCTCATGTTACCACACCGAATGAAAACAATAGAGATTGGATATCCACCATTAAAGTCCTCCTAAGGCCTAATGTACTGTTTATTTGACATCCAATCTGTTGATTAGGTCATACAGGCCCAGATGAAGGGAAAAAACAAAAATCAGCATGATCCAAAACTTTTATAGTCCCCAAAATGTTTTTAATGATCGACAGTCATTCAACACTGTTTCCTACAATGTGGTCCACTTGAGATTGAAATATATCTAATTTTTGGTCTTACACTGTAAAATGATCTTTAAAAATAGATGGACGGAATGGATGGAACACATACATCATGGTGGGGCCCACATAGCACTGACCATCAGCCATTGGCTGGTGTCAGGGGGAGTAGCCAATCCGTTTCCATCTCACGCGTGCAAATTTTCTGACTGCATGTGCATGTGCATGAACTAGTACAGACTGCCAGAATATCATGATACCACCCCAAATACAAAACGGTCAGCTACCTATCAACG
Organism: Magnolia changhungtana; assembly: GCA_030180095.1. NCBI lineage: Eukaryota > Viridiplantae > Streptophyta > Magnoliopsida > Magnoliales > Magnoliaceae > Magnolia > Magnolia changhungtana. The sequence goes on along the minus strand of JASAUF010000391.1, from coordinate 8,248,795 downwards.
GCTATATAAAGGTGGGCCAACGTTTGAAAATTTTGAAACCCATTTGCCTCCCATAAGAAACCAACCTCAACAACTCATACTAGCCGTTGAAGGGCCCTTTAGTTGGAACCACCGGCAATCGTGATCATCAAAGAAAAGGGCCTAAAAAGACTTAGAAGGAAAGAAATAAAAGAAAGAATAGAGATGGAACAACCTAAGTATGGTACGTACATCTCTCCCTATTACACGTGGATAGTTAATTTATCAATCAGAGCCTTCCATCTAGTGGGCCATACTAAAGATAGAAAATAACTAAAGAAATATTTATAATATTTTGATCTTATCCATCTGATCATTGTCTATAGAAGCAACGGCAGAAAATGAAAATGGATAATGGACAAAATCAAGTGCTCTAAAGTGACGAAAGTCAGTATAGATTTATTTGATGGATGTAATTTTCGAACATTAGGCCATTAAAAATTGGGCCAACAATTTTGACGGTTCAGATTGATAGATAAATATGACACGTGTACTGTAGAGAGATGATGGTACCATTTTTCAGTTGGTAGGGCTGTACCGTACCGAAAGAAATGGAAGGGTGGGCGATTTGTGAAAGGCCAACAACTCCAACGAGGAAGTCATAGTCACATCATTCGAAGTTAGTTAGAATTAATTAAGTAATTATATCGTGCTTAGTTTAGTGGAGTTTGGCATATCAGATATCATCACATCCGTCCAACACGTGATGCTGAAATTGTGGGCCCCACAGAGAATCGGGCCGTGCCCCTGAAAGTACGGCGATTGGGACGGTCCGGATTGTCTGGTCATGTGTGGGGCCACTTTGTTGATGAGGTGGGGCCCACAAATCCTAACCGTCTGATAGTTTGGATATTTAACGGTTGAATATGGTGGACGGCTGATCTGATCGGATTCTCATCTACGGTCGGTTGTGGATGGGTATAGATGATGAAGATTTTTGGTGGTTGAAATTGTCTGTTCTTGTTTTAACCGTCGATTTCACGGCGAATGGTCGGAAGATATGGCATCCCTCATCTACGTGGTAGTAGGGCTGAAAGTCGGGCGGGTTGGGTCAGGTTGGTGCTCAACCCTAACCCAACCCAAGGTTACTATGCCTCAACCCTAACCCAACCTAACCCAATCTCGGGTTGGGAATTCTCAACCCAAGCTGATCTTAAGCGGGCTCAGTTGGGTTAATCGGTATATACATGTTAATATTTTTCGTTATTACATTAGTTTATTATATTTCAATATATGACTTATTTTTTGTATCTATGATTTTATTAATCATATATGTGATTATTCATCATAAAAAATTTCATTTTTTTTTCTTTAAAAAAACAAGCTAAAATATAAGACAACTACTCCATTAAAAGTCATGTAGCACACAATCTATTGGGGACAGAGAAATCCGGCATATCTTGTCAGCTTGAGTCCTTGGAAATGACGTGGACAAATGAGACCCAACATCATTAATGTGGCTTCGACACAAATGATCCACACTCCATTTTAATTTATAAGTAACTTATATATTGATTGGGTTTAGGTTTGGGTTGGGTTGGGTTGGGCAACGCGAGACCTCAACCCGACGCCAACCCAAGTTTTATCGGGTTGGTGTATGTATAGCCCAAGCTTGAGATCGGATGTGATATATCCTGCCCGAGCCCAACCCAATGTTGGGTCGGTTGAACCCACCCAACTTTCAGCCCTACGTGGTATTGCAAACCTTGATTTGTGATGGTCCGGATTGATACCATGTGTGCGGTGAATGTGAGCACGAGTATGATCCACATGACTCGCCAGAGTATCAGGTGCTTGATTGCTCTCTTTGCATTTGGTGCAACCTGTCAACAGACCAAGCTTGAGGTTTGTTTGGCCTGGATTTTGAACTATTTCAAGCCGAGTCTTCAGGCCATCTGTATTTAAAATTCTAATTTGTAAGCCCGAGCTTGGCCCATTGACACCATGCAAGAAGAAAAGAGAAAAAATTAGCACTATAGACTCTTCCGTACTATGCCTATTTTAGACGGCCGAAAACTTATGCTATTAAAGGAGATTTTTATAGTATGGAAATAAAGTTTAAGGAGATTTTTATAGTATGGAAATAAAGTTTTGGACAAAAATACTCTTGGTCTTGATAATAAAGTAGCTGAAAAAAGTGACGGTATTTTCATTTTTATAAGTTTGTCCATGTATATATATAGGGTCCTTACTCTTGCTCTGGCCATGTATATAGGGTCCTTACTTTTGCTCGAGTGGTAGACTCTCAGGAGTTTTAACTCCCAGTCAAGCGTTTGAGTACCCATAGGTGGTGAAATTCCACTAGCGTGAGGGTGTGGGGAGTGTGTGCGTGTGTAAAAAAAATAAAATGAAAAGCGTGGTGGTCTCTATGGGTAGAGGTCTATTTTGGTGAGTAGGTTTTGTTCGGGTCGAATGGAAAAACGTAGGTGCTCCGCCTAGTCTATAGTAAAAATTTATCCGAGAAAAAAAGCTTTCACTCTGGCAGAACTGATGAATGATACGCATGCGCTAAGAAATTACTTAAAAATTGGACATATGGAATACAATTAATTCAATTAGTACGAATAAATTGTTTTTTGCAGTATCGATGTTTCATGAACTGAAAAACTAGGTTCATTTGATTATCTGACCATCAATTAGTGCACATTTACTAGACGGTTAAAAATGAGCGAATCCAATGGTTGTTTCTACAAATAAAAGTGTCCACAAATCAGATGTCAGGAATGATTTTAATAATGTAACTTTATGATGGCGATTTCCACAATTTATTCGGTTTGGCTTGAGTTAAAATATTCCACGTGTACCGTTTCTCAGTGCCTGCGTATCAAGCGCCATACGCGGCCAGAGTATCAGATTACTCCCCGTTGTGCATCGTGTAGTGCCGCGAGTGGCATATTTTTTGTTCCCAGAATACCCCTTCTTGCATTCCCTCGAGGCTGGGAAAAGCTGATTTCTGCCCAGCCAGGCCTACCACCTACACATGTACGATAATCCAATCTGAGTCGTCCAGTAGTAGGCCCCCCTTGTGGATGGTGCCCATCCGGAAACGGATTGGCTACTCCCCCTGACACCAGCCAATGGCTAGTGGTCGGTGCTCTGTGGGGCCCACCATGATGTATGTGTTTCATCCATTCCGTCCATCTATTTTTGCAGATCATTTTAAGTTATGAGACCAAAAATGAGATATATCCCAATCTCAATTGGACCACATTACAGGAAACAGTGTTTAATGAGCGTATACCATTAAAAACATTTTGGGGGCAATAAAAGTTTTGGATCAAGCTGATTTTTGTTTTTTTTCCTTCATCTGGCCTGTATGACCTAATCAACAGATTGGATGTCAAATAAACAGTACAGTGGGCCTTAGGAGGATATTAATGGTGGATATCCAATCACTATTGTTTTCATGTGGTGTGGTCCACCTGAGGATTATATATCTCTCATTTTTGGGATCAAGCCTAAAATGATCTTTTAAAATGTATGAACAGAATGGATGAAATATATACATCATGGTGGGGCCCACAGAGCACCGACCATCAGCCCCGGGGCTGGTGTCAGGGGGAGTAGCCAATCCGTTTCCGTGCGCATCCTTAAAATCACACTGATCGGACGATTTCAACCACCCGATGGAGACCATAAAATGAGATTTAAGATCACACAATCACTGCGATTTTCGGGATATACCCCATCGACAATGGGGCCCACGTTTTGCACGGTTCAGATGGGCGTGTACGAGTGGTAGGGAGGATCAAAGGCTCAGATTTTCTAGCAAAAAGACAAGTTAAGGGCTTTAAGAGGGCAAATGTCGTCCAAACAGTAGTGATAGAACGCTAGTTCGTCCAAAAACCCTATCCGTTCAAACCGGTGGGGAGAACTTTACTAAAAAGCCCCTGAAAAGTTGTGCGAACTACGAATTGGCCACTGAGCTTGAGGGCCCACTCGTTTCTTAGTTCTCCTCAAAAGACGAAAATACGATAAGACGACAAGATTCTGAGTAGATGATAGCCCTTCTTTTGGAAAATACGAAAATGCCATTAGATTAGTTATTCGGCAATGATCACATACGTCCAACCAACCGTATGTATGTTCGGTCGAGCTGTGTGGGGCCCACAATCATGTATGAGTGCCATCCAACCCTACATTAGATGCATCCACTCATTTTTTGTCTGGATCCTTAAATCCAGCTTGATCCATAGCTCAAGTGGGCCACGCCAAACGGGAAAATGGGGGACATTGGGAAAGGGTGTGTGGTCCACCGTCTTGTGTTTATGACATCCAACCCAGTCATCAGGTGTGCTTCATCAGAATGAAATCTGACAAAGAAACTCAGGTGGGCCACAACAAGTGAACATATAGGTGTGGGGAGGGTGGCTCACTTGAGTTTTGAATATGGACGATTTTGGCATCTGTGGAGTCGGACCTGAGTTTTGGTATCCACGAATGGGTCCCACGCAGCTCTAATATATGGTAATTTCATTTAATGATGAATTGCCCAAATACCTATAATACAACAGAATAGGCTCTACCTAACCAACTCAAAATTTTGAATTCAACCTAACCTAATCAAACGGTTAAAAATTATTCAACGGTGGAGATTGATTCGTACACACAACTAGAATTAGATTAAAAAATTATGTTTGGTTCAAATTTAATCCATTGTATAAAATGTGTGTGCATGTGTAGCGTGCTAGAGTTGAATGTGGCTCTAATTGTACTAAATGCCTTGATGACCATAGGTTTGAATTTGTGTAGATTAGTTATCCATTTAGCCACTAATTTCGCTAGATCAAGCGATTGGTGAATGGGTGAGCTTTTCCTTCTTATGAGTTCTTTTTACCTTTGGAGAAAGAACCTTCAATTAAGTGCATGATAATTTATAATATCCAATAATATGGTAATATAACTTAAAAGGAATGAACAAAGCCAAAGTTAATAAAATTAATAATAAAAATGTAATTGTGATCGGCTAAAAAGAGATAAGAAACAGCAATTTATTCATCGTCTTGTAAAATACCATGCTTTGTAGGTAAGAAAGTCGTTAAGCATGAAAATTGGATCGCTTGTTAAGTTGCTTTGTGGCAAAACGGTCAGTTGGGAATGAGAGGCTGTTTGTCGCATGGCTAAGATTTATTATGCAAGAAATCATATTTCACTGGAGTGGTGGTCATTTGTTCATCTCTCGACTGACTTTGTAGCAAGTAGGGGTGTACATCGAGTCGAACCGAGTCGAGCTGGCCTCAGCTCGACTCGGCTCGACCACTGGCTGACCTTAGCTCGAACTCAGCTCAGCTCGGTCCTTGAGCTTGACTGGCTAGCTCGGCTTGGTTCAGTGGCCCGAGTTCAAGATGAGCTCGCTATTGAGGCATTTCCACAAACACCTGGATTGCACCTTCAAAATTCCTCTGTATGTGAAACAGAAGCAATAGTTTTACAGGTATTTTATCAAACACCTTCTAAGCAACATAAAAACCAAGAAAAAAAGGGTATTTGTTTCATGTACATACGTTCCTTACCACCAGCCACACTTTGTTGAGTCATTTGATCAAACACTTGGTGAGCAACATCAATGGCAAAGAAACCAAGTCACCGAATTGGTTCGATCCGAGTTCGATTCGAGCTAGATTCGATCCGAGTCGGGTTGAGCTAGGGCTTGCTCGAACTCATTTTCGAGCTCAAAAAATCAGTTCAACTCGGCTCGAACTTAGCTTCGAACCGAGTCGAATCGAGCCTTTTCGAGTCGAGTCAAGTGAGCTAACCAAGCTAGCTCGGTTCGTGTACACCCCTAGTAGCAAGGCGGTCCTTGGAGTCGATTGTCATTCGTTATGCATGTTTGAATTCTGTTATAAGATGATCGATGATGGGCGAATCTTTGTCAGTCTGCTCATCGCACTGTTGGGCTTCATGGTGAGACATTTGTTATGAACGACAGTCACTTTGTTATCCCACACAGTTGGGTTTCGTAGGCAAGTTGGTTGTGATTTAGATGATTGACCTTTCATCACTCAGTCACATGCTTCATGGTGGGAAGGTCGGTGGGGTGACGACCTGTTCATCACTTCAAGAGATAGTCATGAAAATGATTATTTGTTCATTGCTTGGAATCTCACTCCATTGGCAAGGTTGTTGTAGAATGACTACTTGTTCATCGTTTGATTGGATTTCGTGGCGATATAGTTAAGTTAAATAGTGGCTTGTTCATTAATTTGATCGAACTTCGTGGCAAGATAGTTGAACATAATCTCTAGGCATGTGGCAAGATGGCCTCACTGGCCATTTGTTTGAGACTTAAAAATATTCTTAGATTCAATGATGTAATTACGGACATAGTGTGGCAAGCTAGCTAATTCTAATCTAATCGATTTGGCTGATTTGCAGCATGACACTGGCTAATAGTGGATGAGTTAGATTGAATAATAATAATAATAATAAAGATTCATGGCAGATAGAAGATATGCCATTGAAAGATTAGTATTGTATTATATTGGAATGGCGTGGGCCCCAAGTTATTTATTCTCTACGGACTTTATAGAAGTATAAGAAAGATTACTGGAGACTTATATTGAAATCAACCTCCACAATCTTCTCTGGATTAATTGACTAATTAGCAAACCTAGCCAATTATACTTCTATTTTGAGACAACTTCTCAAGATTCTTTTATTTAATCAACCAATAGTTTGCTAGCGTAGTAGATTGTATTTTTATTCCAAGAGGTGTCTTCGTGATATTCACATAATCAATTTGCTTCCTAACATTCGTAGTCAATCATGTTTTACCATATGTCATTGTTGATCATTGCCTTGCTAATCGTGCATTTTAGAGCATTCCACTTATAACTTTGTATGTGTAGCCACTTGTATTTTACCATATGTTGTGAGAAGAATCACCACTCGCTAATGAAATGGCCATGAACAACCTTTGTATGCCATTACGGATCCCATGACCTCTTTGGCTTTGCCACATGTCTTGTGACAACTTTTACTTATATTTGTGACATGTGTTGTCTGGTGGTAGTCTTTTTTGTGCATCACGATCTCCGTTTGTTAATTGCATCAACTGTGAGAATCTTGTCCTGATCTTCCATACAACAATGTTAACGTGTATCGGCTCACGATCCATCAGACCTAGCAGGATAAGATTGGATGTAAACAAATCCACTCAACCATTCATTTCACCAGCCCGTTTTAGCATATGAGTTCTAATATAGAGTAGGTCGCATACAATTTCATGGCCAAGATGGACCAGAAAAGGCCCAATTGGAGGCAAAGTGATCTTGACTGTCAAAACCTTAAAACGAGCGTATCTCGTAAACTGGAATGAGTTATCTGACAAGCTATATGATTTTGGGGTAGGATGAGCTACTTTAGCCACCCAACCTGGCACATTTGGGTTGCGCAGGCCGAATTTGCGAGATTCCATTAGATCGACGATCGAACATCCGTTTTACTTTCATTTTTATTATTTATAGTAAGTTTTAGTTTGATTATAACTCGTCATCCATTGGGCTTTAAGAGTTGCATCCAACATGAAAAGTGCTTAGAATAATTTGGAGAATAGCATGGTTGAGCCAAATAAGACACTATTTTTAGCCAAAAACCATGATGTTTAGTAGGAATCACGATTGTCTATAAATAATAAGTTTACTATTTATAGTAAGTCATGATTTTTAGGAGTTTTAGTTATAGTTTAGTTCCGAAACTTCTTCTTAGGTTTCATGTCATTATTTAAGAATGTTATAAGATCGTTTTAATCATCAATCAATTTATTACAAATTTCTATAAATTATTTTATTTTCTTATTTTCTTCATGAATTTAAGGTATCTCTACGAGGAATCTAGAGAAATTCCATGAATTCAGAATAGTTATTGTAACACCCTAGATTTCGGGGGCCGAGTAGATACTCGACTCCCAACATCCCGGGTGCCACTTATGTTTGCGGAAGCAGGGTTCTATAATTCATTTTACCTGGACTTGAGCGATTCCTGGAATTAAAATAGACTATGTAACGACCGCCTCATCTAGCGCGTCAGACTTTGTAGTACATGCATCCAAGATGAGGTCTGGTTGGTGTTTTAAAATACCGTCCTAGAGTAGGAGTGGGTGATCAACTCAGTGGGTTCCATTAGCAATAAGTTACACATGTTATCAATTCCATAGACACAATTAATGAAAAGTAAAGTGAACATACAGTTCTTAGACACTCTTGTTAATGCACATGCATGGTATTATGATATGATGCATGCCCTCGCCATACAACACTCCCTCAAATGACTCCATCTTATAATCACAAATGACAAATACTCCCTCAATGCAACCTCGACCACCGAGTCGCCAACCTAACTAATGCAATGTGTGAATATTCATGTTAGCCGAGTATTTAATTAAGTCTGTTCATCCAGTAAGATTGGGGAAGTTAAAAAACCTTCACTTAATCAATGACCTTACCCAGATCACTCGGCCCAGGGCAGCCGTAGCGGTTCTGAACCTGCGATCCTTGATCCAAATTTAAGTATCATCCATTTGTCTCATAAATCAATAATTCTAAAGGTAAGACATGATACATAAAGATTTGAGTATCAACTCGTTATGGGTCGTTACCCAAACACAGGTATGATCACTCAGTTTCGTGGTGTGGGCTTGCCACATAACCAAATCACCATAAGAAAAATGGCTCGTCACCCAATTCTATTCGTGCCTGGGTCATTCGAACGGTACTTTGGCACGGAACTACCGGCCGGATAATCTAACGGGGGCCGTTCGAACAAGGACTTATCACCTCCTATGCTCACTGGTCACTATAAGGAGGCTCGTCACCCTAGCGTATGCTAACAGCACGGACACAGTGTCCCATTTCACCATGCCCGGCTCCCCAGACTTGGTTACTCACTGGTCACTACGGGGAGGCTCATCACTCCAGTGTAGGCCGACAGCTCAGACACGGTGTCCCATTCCACCATGCCCGGCTTATGAGTCTTGTGGATCGTATCGGTAACTGTTAATAGTGGTCTCTCAAAGGTATGATGTGCTTTAGATTCAGGCAGATGTGACCATACATGGTTAACATACGTGGTTGGTCAACTAGTGAGCCAATTCGCCCCCGTTCGAACGAGTTGCGGAACACACGACATTGGGAGCAAGCGTCCCATATAGTCCAACTACTGCCGACTATCTGTACTCGAACTAAATGGGTCAGATTGGCTGTTGGAAAACCCTACCGATGGGGTTGCCACTACGGGCTTCGGTGTTTGCTGACCAACCCAACAAGGGGAATTGTATTTCTCGACATAACAAAAAAAATATTACGATCTACTTCTAGTTGTAGGAAATTCAAGCATGCGTAAGCATCAGATTCATATATTTGATATTACTTAAAAATCAAATTGTAAGGGAGTTCTAAGCAAGCATGTAAGGGTTTCAATTTACTTAATGTTATAAGAATAACATATACTATTCTTAATTGCAGAAATTTGAGCATGCGTGCAAGTAATTATGCAGTCAATTATCTCAATTCATATGCATGGAATGTATGCAACACATTTTCCCCAAATTACCACAGGTTTAGGGATGAGTTATACTTAAATTTCTCATAGTGAAAAGGAAAACAAATAAGGTAAACATCAGATGACTTGGAGCTAAAGTACTTCCCTTCTAGTCAAGTTTAATCAAATTAAAACGGATGTCTACTATTATTTCCCTTGAAAAATAACATGCACAACAAAATTCTCATAGAAATTCATTAATCCTAACGTAGGTTTGATAAATGGCTACCTAAAGATAATGGTCCGCACCTAGAACGGTTTAACGGCTTGAGGAGCCGCTCCCAAGGTGCTGGTCTCGCGAATTGGAGTGTTAGAGCCCTGTGCCAATATGATTTGCATGTTAGGATACATGCAAGGGGCCTAATGCACTACAAATTGAAATGGGGTTGGATGGATACATTTCGGCTGCTGGCAAGGTGCTCCCGTGGTGGTGGGGTTACAAGCTACGACATGGGATTGAGGTAGGGAAAGGAATTCCTCAACTTCCAGCTTCCTTGAGTTTCTTCCTCAGCCTCCACTCCCTTTCTACACTCTCCCCTCTCTCCCCACTTGTAGAAAATTTGTATGGAAGTGTGAGAGAGAGGTTTAAGGGCTTATATAGCTTGAAAATTGGTCCAGTTGGCCTTGGGGAGACTAGTTCTAATGTAAATACCTCTAGTGGGTGTATTTCTGGTCCCTGGGGCTGTCCCAGTGGTCCCTTGGCCCATTTGTGTCATGGAGCAGGTGCCCCATGGCCAAATGAAGAGTTGTTCCAAGTTTGGTGGCAAACGAATGAGTCAATTGATCGTAGGGGTCTGATTTGCGAGCAACGGTCACCGATGTTCGATCAGAGCCCCAGTTATACAGATATGAGCAGGGAAATATCCCTGACTCATGGCTCGAGTTTAATTGCAATTTAACGGTTGAAAAGTTGCAACTTTGCCACTTTAGTGGCAGGGCCAACTCACTTAAGTTTCAGGTTTCAAGTCTTGGAGAGTCGCGCCTTTCAAGTTCTACCTTCATGGTCCAAGTTGTGCGGTTCAGGGCATCGTTTGGGCCCACCGTCCACGATGGACGTTAAGCCTAGTGAGACAAACATTATTCTATAATTTCGGAACTAGTGGCCCACTAACGGTCTAGAGCTTGTTCGGATAATCATGGCATTTTTCGAATAAATTGAGTAGGGAGATTTCTTGGGCGCAGTTGTTAGGGTCTGGATTAACTATATTCATAGTGTGGCCTATTGGAAATTAGCGAAAATAGTTATTTGGTCATGATCACTCTAGATCGTTGGTTCTTTGGCTAAATGAGTGACCTGGTTGATTTCGCCCATTAGTTAATATCTGGGCTATAGCTGGCTCGACTCTGGGTAGATCTTTAATTTAGTTAAGATCTGGGCTATAGCTGGCTCGACTCTGTTTTGATTAGTCAGTGATGGGTCAATTAGATTTGGGCCCTAGATGAACAATTCATGAGGCTAGACTTGAAGTAAGTGATCAGGCAGATTAGTTGGCTTCATACGGTTGGTTAATTAAATTTGTGCGGTTCTTTACTGGTATTACCTATGTATAGGCTCACATCGAGCGTCAATGGTTAGTTAGTGACGAAGTGGGATAGTTATATATTAAAAAAATTTAAGGATTTTTTATAAATAGTAAAAATTCAGGATGTTATAGTTATCCCCTTGAGGAAGATGATGCTCGACATAAACATGTCCTTCACTGCATTAAGTTCCTATTGACTGATCCAAAAGTCAAGTGGGCCACGCCACAGGAAACAATGGGAATGAAAACACCCACCCTTGAAATCTTTCTAAAGCCCATTGTGATATTCATCAAATACGATCATAATGTGGCTCTCACCTGATGAGGAGAAAACACAAACACCTGCCTAATCCAAACCCAATGGTGTATTATAGTGTGGTCTACTTGAGTTGTATATTATGGTGTGGTCTACTTGAGTTGTAGATCTCCTGAGGTATGGTTTCAAGTCCTGAAATAAAATGAGGTGGTTTAGGGACGGAAGGAGTTCACATAGAAAAACATCGTGGTAGGCTCCACATGAACTGTAATGACCCTCTGGTAAGGACGGAGGTTGGAGTTGGTTAGTGATGTAGTCCCACCATGATGTATGTATTTTATCTATAATGTCCATTCATTCTCCCAAAAATGAGATAAATCTTACTCTTCGGTGAACCATGCCACAGGAAAGCCCACCGTTTAAAATTCCCAGTGTCTGCTGTAATGTTTATTTGCCATCCAAACGGTTGCTAACGTCACACAAACCTAGATGGAGGGAAAACACAAATATAAGCTTGATCCAAAACCTTTGTGGGCCTCAAGAAGTTTTCAGTGGTGGAGTTCATTTACAATTGTTTCCTATGGTGTGGTCCACCTGGGACTTGGATCCGCCTCATTTTTGGGTTGATGCCTTAAAATGAGCTGGAAAAATGGATGAACGGTGTGGATAAAACAAATACATAATGGTGGGGCCCACATAGTATCGACCTATACGGGAGAGGTCACTAGCAATCGAGTCCTCTTGTTAAGTACACAAAGGTTACTTTCGTCAATTCACCACTAAACCCCAGTATTTTCAAATCAAAACAAAAAACGCCATTTCGTAGATTCCATCTGAACCAAGGGTATTTCTGTAAATCCGATCCTTGCAAGATCCGTCAACAACAAGGCTCCCCCTGGAATTTTTTACAATTTATTGCAATACTCTGAGCATTTATCATCCAAACAGTCCTTAAAAACAAGAGAGCGTCTTTGGCCGTTACTCTTCTCATGAAAACCATCAAACAACAGAGAAAAAAAAGAAAAGAAAAGAAAAGCTCTTTCTCTCTCTCTGAGAAATCATGTGTTCGAGCAAGCTCTTGTAATCATAGCCCACGTCAATCACCCCATATAAATATCCACCTCCAGGAAGAAAACCCAACTTCAGTAAATCCATTAAATCCGTCTGCTCTTGTAATCATGGCCACCTTCACTCACTCCGTATAAATATCCACCTCCAGGAAGAAAACCCAACTTCAGAAAATCCGTCAAATCCATCCATATTTTCCATTCTACCCCTCAGAGATGGTTGCAAGTTTATATGGATAGAGCCTCTCCTGCTTTGAGAGCTGCAAGAACAGAGCAGGCGTTGAAATGCAGAGCTTCCGCCAGCTTCAATCTCTTCTCTTTTCTCGCCATTTGGGTTTCTAAATCTGCAAGAGATTTGTATGGGAGAACTGGTTTTTCAGATGGGTCTGGTGTGAGGAGATTGCTCTGTTTTGGGTTGGTGGGAAAAGGGTCCGGTTTTGGCTGTTCTTGCGGTTTTCTGAGAGGAAGGGAGGTTAAAATGGAGGGGATGATTGAGAAGGAGGGTGGCATTGGAGAAATGGGAGATGGGTTCGAGCCGAATGGTGGGGAGGCGGGTTTTGCTGCGGATTCTATCGAGGAGGAGTGCCAGGAGAGCAGCTCGAGCTCGGGGACATTGATGTCGAATGAGGAGAGGAGCCGGAGCAGTTCGGAGGAAGAGGAGGAGGAGTCATCATCATCGCCGCCAATGGGGTGGCGGGTAGGGAAGGCGGAGGCGCGGGATTGCTTAGAGGCCATTGAGGAGAATGCCCGGTTGGAGGGTGGGAGAATCGACAAGCATGAATCGAAAATTTCAGGTATGCAACAGATGCAATTGGTGTTTTTTGCTTTTTGGAAATCTTTCGTTGGTGTTTCGGTTTTTGATTCCTTTGTTGGTTTTGGGTGGTCGGTAGAGATTGAGATGATGAAGGAGAGATTTTCCAAGCTGTTGCTTGGGGAAGACATGTCAGGGTGTGGAAAAGGCGTCTGCACGGCGTTGGCAATTTCGAATGCAATTACAAATCTCTGTGGTATGATTTTTATTGTTTTGAGGATCTTGGTTTTGTGTAATTGCTTTTGTTGATTCTGAGGTTGGTTTTTTCTTGTATTGAAGATTCTGCATCTTTATCTTCCTTTTGATGGTTTTTAATCTTTTTAAAAAACCCCTTTGTAGCTACCCTTTTCGGGCAGCTTTGGCGATTGGAACCTTTACCGCTGGAGAAGAAATCAATGTGGCGAAGGGAGATGGAATGGCTTCTTTGCGTTAGCGATCACATTGTTGAATTGATGCCATCTTGGCAGACCTTTCCAGATGGCAGCAAGCTTGAGGTAATTGTGTTTTGTAATTTAGAAGCTATATAAGGGTGTGTTTGGATGTTGAGAGCTGATTGCCTACATATGTCTGTATGGTCGAAGGGGTCGTTTGGCAGCCTGAATTGGAGGGATTCATGGGGATTTGCTGTTTTTTGGGTGTTTGGTAGCTAGGAATTGGAGGGATTTGGATTTGGGAGGAATCCAAATCCTCCAATAGAGCTCTTTTTGAACTTCCACCCCAAAGCTTTGATTTCAATTCCACTCGATTCCACTAGAGTTCAAATCCATGCTACCAAATGAGTCCTACAGATGAAGCCCTATTTTTCAGGCCGATGTGGCATATTATAGGACATCTGACCCATGTGAAAGTTGGGCACCTTCATGAAGATCACCGGTATAAAAAATCAGGCCAATCCATTCATTAGGTGGGGCACACCTGCACACCAAACCAGCCAAAATCCACTTACTTTGATGGCGTGGCCAGACCAATGTGTGGACTGGCCTGATTTTTGTGCCAGGTGATCTCCATGGTGGGGCCCGCTTTTTTGCATGTCTTTGGTGTCCTACAAAAGTGACACATTGGAGAGAAAGATGGGTATGCATGCTAAATGTGCAGCTGTTTGGAGGTAATTAGTTCTCATGGATGTCCCTCCAAATTCACTATTTGGGTGGATCCTACCCTCTTTTACATTATAAAGGTTGTTTGGGTAGCACCCAGAAATCCATTCCCCTTGTCATTTCGACCCCACACAAATGGGCCCGAGATACCTAATGTCCTTTCACATCTGAATGTTTTCATATTTATGGCTTGTGGATAGTTGCTTCAGCTGATGTTGGATGCGCAGATTAGTTGGGTTACTGACATTCTGTTTTAATTAAGATGAAATGGCAAAATCAAGGAGTCTAATAACTGCTGACGTTTTCCTTTTAAGTAACTTAAAAGTAATGTAATTGACATTTGGAGCCCAAGTAATCAATATGATTGCCACTAAAAGAAATATGGATTTGGTTATTACCACTGTTTCTGGATTAGTATTTGTGATTCAAATTTGATAGTGCATTCAAACGCCCAATTACTCTCTGTTTGTTTTTCCTATTTGTTGTAATTCTGATGTGTAATCCAAATTAAGCAATCCCCTTGAATTTCGATTCAATCTCAGTATGGAATGCTTGTAATAACGGAATCACAGTAGGAATTCAGATTTTGTTTTTTTTTTAAAATTTATTTATTAATTTATCCAATCAGTAAAATATTTGAATTCTTCTGGCTCCTGGAAGTTTCATATTTATAGCCCATGATTTTATATCTTGGAGCTTTGCTAAGCCTCACACGTGTACAAGGCAGGTCACATACATCCCACATGCTTGTAATAACGGAATCACAGTAGGAATTCAGATTTTGTTTTTTTTTTTAAAATTTATTTATTAATTTATCCAATCAGTAAAATATTTGAATTCTTCTGGCTCCTGGAAGTTTCATATTTATAGCCCATGATTTTATATCTTGGAGCTTTGCTAAGCCTCACACGTGTACAAGGCAGGTCACATACATCCCACATGTGCCATCATGGCATATGGGTACTGATCCAATCCATTCATTAGAGGGATTACCAGTGTATAGATGTTCATGTCCTAAAACTAGGTTGTCCCACTCATCAAGTGGGCCACAATTTATGGAACGAGTGTACAGCTGAAAAAAATTGGCTATTTTTTTTTTTTTTAAATGATTATCGGTGGAACTGTTTCTAAAATCATAGCCCACTTGCCAAATGGGCTAGATTTATTTTTGGGTGAGAACGTTTACCAGGTCAGACCTACAAGAAGATAGCTTTGTTTTCCACCTTTTGGCCACCTTAGAGCCTCTCATGGCATAGGAGTGCAACTTGGGTGGGTTGGGTTGAGAGTCGACTCGAGCTCGACCCAACCTCAAGAGGACTTGACCCGCAACCCCACCCGACCTCGAGAGGACCAAACCCGCAACCTGACCGGACCCGAATTCCAACCAAGGTGTTCAACCTGAACCCAACTTGACTTCCTCTATGCTCAACCCCAAACTGACCAAACCCAACGTGACCCGACTCAAATACATGTGATTGTTCCTAACCCAACCTAACCCGACCCAATTTTTCTCAACCCAAACCCAATTTCAAATCAAATTGGGTTGGAGTTTTCCAACCCTAACCCAACCCGAGTTCCCTGACAACCTGGCCAAACCTGTCACGAACTGGGGTTGGTCAGTCAGGTCACCCAAACCTAAGTTGCAGCCCTATCATGGTATGCCCATGACCTGCATTGTTCTTGGGTGTGGGCTTAGTAAAGCTCATATCTTGTGTTCTGTTTGTTTATGTGATTTTATTGTAGTCTGGGATTGAAGAGTTCTAATGCATAAACTCAAGTTCCATATTCTCTGCTCATTTCGTAGTTTGGAGTGCTTCAAAAGAGATGAACTCGTGGTGAAGACTCATTTCTTGTTTTGCTTAATTCATTGTTTAATCACTTAGTAAAATGCGGCTAAATAAGCAGATTATATACAGGCCTTGTTTCATGACTTCTCTCGTTTATGTGAATTAGGTCATGACTTGCAGACCTCGTTCGGATCTATACATTAATCTCCCGGCATTGCGTAAACTAGACAACATGCTTCTTGTAAGAGTTACCAAAATTTACTCTCAGCTCTTTATCCCAGTTTTTGAGATTGATGTTGTTCTTATACAAACTTTACTTCCTACAGGAAATATTAGATGGTTTTAGCGAATCTGACTTCTGGTACGTCGATCAAGGGATCGTAGCACCAGATTCCGATGGTTCAGCCTCTTTCCGTAGACCCCTTCAGCGTCAGGAGGAAAAGTGGTGGCTGCCTGTACCCCGTGTCCCACCTGGCGGTCTTTGTGAGAAGTCAAGGAAGCATTTGCACCACAAACGTGAATGCACGAACCAGATCCTTAAAGCGGCCATGGCTATCAACAGCAATGCTTTAGCTGAAATGGACATCCCTGAATCGTTCTTGGAGACTCTTCCAAAGGTGTAGTTTCATTCCCATCATTGGAGACTTGTTGGCATCTGCCCACGAAACTCACGTTCATAGAGGTTTGCAAGTTGCATGCACTTGTATAGCTCAGCCCCTGTACCCACCATGGCTCATGCCCGAGATCAAGCCATCCATCAAGTGGGTCCTTTGTGTAGGTGCCCCATGCTCAGAGTCAGGCTGGTCCACCTGATGAGTGGACCAGCCTGATTTTTGTACCAGGTGATCTTTATGGCAGGTGGACCAGCCTGATTTTTGTACCAGGTGATCTTTATGGTGGGCCTCATCTTTCGAATGGTTTGGGTGTCATAAACACATTGACACAGTGGCTCACCTAATGGGTGGACTGGCCTATTTTTTGTGCTGGGCGATCTTTATGATGGGTCCATTTTTGTACGGCTTAGATGGCATACACACATGACACATTGGCATATGAGACAGGTTGTTTGTTTAGCTAACCAACAGCAGGTTGTAGGTGACCATGACTCGTAACGTAATAATCAAATTCCACACATTCTCCCCATCCTTCTTGTGTGTTCTTATGCGATTGAGAATGGCAAATTAATATCCTAGTTTGAACCTGTTTTCAGAATGGAAGGGCCAGCCTTGGAGATGTCATACACCGCTACATTACGTCAGATCAATTCTCCCCCGAGTGCCTTCTTGATTGCCTTGACCTGTCTTCTGAACACCAAGCACTAGAGATCGCCAACCGTGTTGAGGCCTCAATATTTGTATGGCGTCGAAGAACAAACACCAAACCGGTCAACAATGCAAACCGCTCCAACTCAAAATCGTCTTGGGAGATGGTCAAAGAGCTCATGATGGACGCGGATAAAAGAGATTTGCTTGCTGATAGAGCTGAGAGCCTCTTGCTATGCTTGAAGCAAAGGTTCCCCGGCCTTTCGCAGACAGCACTGGACATGAGCAAAATCCAGTACAACAAGGTTCAGATTCCCTTGGCGCTTTATTCTGAAATTAGGAAATAGTGGGTCTTGTGCACAGGATTCCATACGTCAGGTGGTCCATAGTTTGGTGATCAGGATCATTGATCTGACTGGCTCAGGAAATATCACGGACTTAAAGATCCTAGCATTGGATCTTTGGGCTATTTCCTGTTGAAGGCATTTTATGTTCTAGTCTGGGAGATTCTTCGAGCATCACCTGTTGGTGATCTGGATTACTAAAACATGAGCTCCATGTACAGAATTCGGTGCCATCTGTTGTTTGTCACCCCTTGATCAACAACCTTGTTAGGTGTGTTTGGTTGCACCAAATTTCAAGAATATCATGACCTTTTTCTCCAAATTAGACTGATTAATCATGAAATTTTATGATATTTGGTGCAGCCAAACACACCCTAAACTGCTATTCATGTTCTTCTTCTTCTTCTTATTATTATTATTATTATTATTTAAATATTCAGGATGTTGGTAAATCCATTCTAGAAAATTTTGCACTATACTTCATGAAATATCATGAAAATTTGCATCAAACTAAACTGATAAATCATGATATTTCATGCAACGAAACTTGCCCTAAACTACTATTTATGTTCTTGTTTTTCTTTTTTATTTCTTTTTCATTTTAAATTTTTTTTTAAATTTGTTCTGGATGTTGAGAAATCCATCCTCGATCAACAACCCAGTTAGGCGTGTTTGATTGCACCAAATTTCAAGAATATCATGAACTTTTTCTCCAAATTAGACTGATTAATCATGAAATTTTATGATGTTTGGTGCGGCCAAACACACCCTAAACTGCTATTCATGTTCTTGGTTTTTTTTTTTTTTTTTTTTTTTTTTTTTTTTTTATAATATTCAGGATATTGGTAAATCCATTCTAGAAAATATTGCACTATATTTCATGAACTATCATGAAAATTTGCATCAAACTAAACTGACAAATCATGATATTTCGTGCAATGAAACTTGCCCTAAACTGCTATTTATGTTCTTGATTTTTTTTTATAAAAATTTGTTCAGGATGTTGGGAAATCCATCCTAGAAAGCTATTCTAGAGTTTTGGAAAGTATGGCATTCAACATTGTGGCCCGCATTGATGATCTACTCTACGTCGACGACCTGACCAAACATTCCGATCAGTTCTCATCAATCCCTACAGTCAGTGTAATCGCCCACAAGAGAGTCTCGATCCCATATTCGGTGCCCGTCTCGAGCACTCCCTACACAACAGCTTTCACCACGCCAAGCTTCTCGCCGGCCCCACTGGTCAGCCCTGCAAGGGTAGATCGGTCCCCGTTCATCAACAACAAACCCCACAATCGTGGGCTTGGTGTAAAGAAAGTCCTGACGGATTATTTGGGTGGGGAAACTAAAGGGAAGAATGATAGCAATCCGGTTGAGGCATCAGATCCCATTCGGAGCGCAGTTCCAAATGCTCCGGCCCCTCGAACTTACACACAGAGTTTGGAGAATAGGAAAGGAATTACAAGTCCGCCCATGCGTGACTGATTCGTGGAGCCACTCGAGTTCACCGGTACAATACTAATTCCTGTTTTTAGTGAGTTGGGTGCAGTTTTTAATGGATTCATCTGCTTTTCAGAATCCAATCTTGTTTTGGTTTAGAGCTGAAACTGGTTTTCTAGAAAACCAACTGAACTGTATGTGTATAGTTGAGTCATTCTTTTCATATCATAGATAGAATTTAGCAGATGGGAGATTTGAAAATGGATTCTTGTTTCGATGGCAAATGGATTTGGTTGTGATGGTGAACTGGAATCAGCCAAATGCGTGCAAAATGGTTTTTGTTCCTGCTTCAGTTGCTGAAACAAATAGGATTGGAGAAATTTGCATTTTGATGTTCTGGGCATGATCGAAAATGGACATCAGTGATGAACTTGTTTATCTTTTAAGTGGCCCATGATTGTAAGCGGGCCCGTTGGGACGCCTTTCTGAGAAAGCGAGCATTGGCTGTGTTTCAGTTCTGTCCTGAAACATGATGAATGCCGTTTTTCATAACAATGAAACTTGGTGAGTCAACTGGGACTGAGTTGACTCGGATCGAGAAAAGGAAGGGTTGATTCGTACCATTGATCAGTGAGTTGTTAGCAACTCGGCCAAGTAGTAGAACTCCAATTAGATAGTTAGGGTCGTCCACTCCATAACATTTCTTTTCAATTCACAAAACTATAGAAAAAAAATGACAAACCCCATCTTATCCTAAAACACTTTGTATGGGGCCGACCATGGTGTGTTTAATATGTAGGCCATTGAACCCATCCAACATGGTTGCCCCACCATGAAAGCAGGGGCTTCCAAAGTTTAAGTCGATCCAACCTTTATGGTGGGCCATCAAGTGAATTCTAAGTTTCTTTTGTGATTATCCATTATTTTATATGGGGTGGCCCACCTAATAATTGAATTGTATTGATTAATGGGGGATCCAATCATGGCAGGGCTTACTTGATGAGTGGGTTGGATGGTATACACGTATGGTGAGCCCCACCTATAGTGCCTAAAGAAGGAAATTGGAAAGTAGAAGAGGAGTTTGATACATTGGCAAAGTATAATGGATCTATGGTTGATATTCAACCTCAGTTCATAGTGATAGTGGTACCTTTGGTGTGGCCATCACATTTTTTTTTTTCCTTAAAAATTTAAATAATAAATAGGTATTGGATGCCATAATGATGCCCTAGTGCCTAAAATTATAGGTTTTTAAAGCCTGACATGGTATGGGTGCATTACTCCAAGTGGGCCATGTACTTGAACCAAACTCAGACAGTAGCCACTCTTAAGCACAAGCCAACCAAAGTACAAATGACAAGACCAGTTCCACTACTAGTCATGTGGTATAAGCTTATTTAAGAATGTTGTTGCATGAGGTCCACTTTAATGTAGGGCCCATATTCAGAAGGTATCCCAAAACTCCAGTGGATCCAAAATACAAGTGGGTCACACCACAAAATATAATTGGGATGGGGTCTCTCACCATTAAAACCTTTCACAATGTGTGTGAGCCTACCATGTACTGTATATGCCATCCACTCCATTCATAAGATGCTCCCCACCAAAATGATTGGGCATCTCTGAAAATCAAGCCATTGAAAAGCTCAGATGGGCCACATGATGTGATTTTGGAGGCTTTAAGCATAATTTTCACATGGTGTGGCCCACCTGAGTCTTGGATCAGCTTGATGTTTTCTCCAATGCGTATAAGGAGGGGATGCCAAATACCACTTTATCTAAAAGCTCTAGTTATTAGAAGAAGACGGAGCATCAATGTATATTAAGGTACTTTAATATTCCCTCGCAAGGGGTAAAATTCCATGTGAGAATATACTGGGCAAGAGTGGAGAGATGCTCATATCATAAACGGGGTGGCCTTAAGTGATGCATATTTACTGCTCTCGGGATTCAAACATAGTGCCTTATGCTATGATATTATGTTAAATCACTACATTTTTAAAAGTTGATTTGATATGGTATCTGTAGACACCCCACCCAGGCTAATATCTTGATTTTGTTAAGACCAATCCGAGAACCATGATCATATCCTAAACCTACCCCTAATCCTAACCTGAGCTATCATGAATCATCATTCAATCCAAACCATGTCCAAAATCGACCTATTTCTCGAATTATTTTCGGGTAACCATCGAGCCAACTTCAAGCCATTTAGAGCAAATATCCAAAAGGAACTTTGTTTCACTCTAAGGACCCAAAAAAGGATTCACCAGATGAATTTCAAGGAAAACCGTACCGAGGTGGTAATCGGATTACCGCCGGCGGTAATCAAATTACCGCTTCCTCCCAGAAAGTGCGCACGGAGCCAGTCACACGAGTTCCGGACTCAACCAGGTCCGGGCGGTAGTCGGACTACCGCCGGCGGTAGTCGGATTACCGCCGGCAGTACTCGGAATTCCGCCGCGTGCAACCTGAGCAGGGACAGTTGTCTCAGCGTCCAAAGTCAACTCTTCCTGGAATTTACCCCTCCCATCTCCACTATTTACAGTTTTACCAGCCTCCATAGCCAATGAGAGTACGCCACGTGGCATCTCTCTCCTCTCTACCAATCACCTATTGCCACATCAGCATTTACCCCTCCCAAAGCCTAAAATTACCACAATACCATTGGAGAGGGCTATAAATAGCCCTCTCCTCCTCCAAAAAAAGAAGACACCAAACCAAGGGAGGGAGAGAGAGAGAAAGAAAGAGTGAGAGAGAAAGAGTGAGTGAGGAAGAGAGTGAGGGAAAGGGAAGGAGCTCCCAAACCCTCAAAGTTCTGATTTTTCCAGCCACCCCCTAACCCTCCTCTCAACTCTTCCAACCCATAAGCCTAGCCCAGAATGATCATGGTTCAACCTACATCCTAGCCTATTTAAGAATCAAGTCAAAGATCCATTTACATACAAGCATTCATCATGACATCTACTCTCTTCTCAACCCCCCTGCTTCTCTAGATCTCTAGTGGACGTATGCTCTGTGACTTGCTGTACATCGGATCCTGTCACATCAGAAATTCCTAGCGATCTAGTCCACTTTTCCTATCTCTTTGCATAAGCATCATCACATCCGCCTTCTAGACGCATTGTTGGACGTATGCTCTGTAGCCTGCCGAAATACTCGGATCTTGCTACATCAGAAATCCATGTGTGACTAGTCCCATCATGACCACAACATCATCATCATCCCTTGAGATTATTTTACCACACTAAGTCGAGACCGTACACTTGTACGGGCAGAGAGGGTGCCTAACACCTTCCCTTTTTGTAACCGAGGTCCCTTACCCGGAATCCCGGATCGTAGACCAGGATTCAATCTAAGGTCGGAGAATCTTCAGATTTTTCCAACCTTACGTATTCCGTGGTTCTAGCCGACCGCGGGATTTTGAAATCATTCGGCTAGTGGCGACTCCAACAATCAAAATCAGCTTAATCACCTCCACCATCATCACCCCACAACAACCACATCTTTCACAACAACGTGGACGCCGATTTTTCAGTGTCTACAGAATGGCGACTCCGCTGGGGATGAGTCTAGAACGCACTAGCTAAGACCCGACTCAACAACGTGTGGTATACTAATCTCAAGGGACATTCATCACCGCATTCATACAAAAAAAAAACATCTTTGGCTTACACTTATTTGGGCATCAGTCCTAGCCACGACCACTCAATCCCATGCAGTTATGGCTACCCATGAAAAAGAGCCGGCAGCTCTGCGCAGCTCTGGCTCAGGCACCGTGAATGCACCGCACCGCACCGACACTGCAGCAGCTCCAACAGACCCACAGGCCAATACAACCACGCAAGAGTTGCTACTTCGAGCAATGCAAGAACTATTGTTTCGCCTAGTGCCAGGCGCCGTACCGGACATACAGGCAACACAACATAGTGCCCAAAACAGTTTAACCCCACAACCTCCTTTTGCTTCCTCCCTTCCTCCTCCAGCAAATCTCATTCTACCATTCCCTACAGAATCAGCACAAGATCACCAACATCCTCTTCCTAGTAGGAGATCTGATCAATTTCAAGGGGAAAAACCCCTCTCATATGATCCTTCTGAACTCACAGAACTCCGAGAGCAATTGTGCGATGTACAGAAGAAATTACAAAGGCAGCAAGGAGTGGATCATCCATCCACCAAATTCAGGGACTTATGTCCCTTTCCCAATGCCAAGGTACCTCAAAACTTTGAGGTTCCAAAATTCAAAAGGTATGATGGTACGGGGTGTCCTATGGACCATTTAAGAGCATTCTGTGGAGAGCTTAATACTCTGGCAGATAATAATGGAGCGTTGATCCGTTTGTTTCAAAAATCCTTAAAAGGCGATGCGTTAGATTGGTACACGTCATTAGACTACCATCGAATTAAGACTTGGGAACAACTTTCCCAAGCTTTCCTTGATCGTTTCGTGTACAATCTTAATGCAAAGACCCAAAAGGGCGGATCTTGTTGCCTTAAGGCGAGGGACGATGAGTCATTATCGCTTACGTTGGACGATGGCGGGCTATGGCCGCTTGATGAAAACACCCATTGATGACGAGGAGCAAATGTACATGATCATCCACTCGGCAAGAAACCGAGTATCTCTCCGGATACCTCGTCTCATATCCATATGCCAACTTTACCCAACTCATCCGCTACTGGAGAACAAGTTGAAGCCGGAATAAGAGGCCGGGACAATCTCTCCCTGGTGGCCTCATCGGGCCTCCCAAAGACAAATGAATGTGGAAAGAAGGCCTCTTTTGGATATGAGAATGGTAACATGTTCCCGACCTTCATTCAACGAAGAAGACAATCTTGTCGCCTCCACCCAGGTGCTCAATTCGCTCCTCAAGAAGGACAATGGCGACAACAACAGCAGAGAGAGATTCCTCAGTACCCCAATCATGGTCAGCAGATGCGGATGACCCGGGAACCTAGGCAGTTTACACCGATGGCCCAAACGTACAGTGAGGTACTAGCCACGCTAGTCCAAAGGCAAATACTTACAACGCTACTGCCTAGGCTCCCACCAAACCCTCTGTCACCAAACTATAATGAGAATGAGTACTGTGCATACCACCAATCCCGAGGCCACACAACGGACCGTTGTTTCGCCCTGAAACATGTAGTCCAAGATTTGATTGACAACCAAACAATTGTGGTTACCTCTCCTGTTGTTGCCACCACCAATTACACCCTCCAGAATCCCCTGCCGCTGTATCAAGCAAGCCCCACCTCATTGGGCACCCCTGCCACTAATATCATTCAGGGAGAATCACCTTGTCATCCAGTCCAATGCATTCATTCAATCACTGCTCAGCCCAACAACAATACCCCCCAAGTCTACAAGGGGGACACCCTGCCAATCCAATCTCTTCGCTCTCAAATAAGCAAGGGGCATCTCCAGCCGGTCCAGTCTCCATTCCCCCAAATATGCAAAAGGCATGCCTATCCAATCCAATCTTTGCTCCCTTAAATATGCAAGGGGCATCTCCAGCCGGTCCAATCTCCATACCCTCGGAGCCACCCTCAATCAATTCAATCCATACATCCTCCGTCTCGCAAGGGGCACCATCTGCTTATCCGATCCTTGCTCCAACCCTCGTGATCCAAGAAAATGCTCCTTCTTCGATCAACATACCGCATGCCCTAGTAAAATCAGGGCCCAACTTCAATCATGTGGTAGCTTTTCAAGAAGGACATTCTGCTACTCAAAGGGATTTGTCTAGCTCTGCTCAGTCTTCGAACCTTCTAGTTCCCGCCTCTAGGAGAAAGGTCGAGGAAGAAATTAATGTCGAGATCTTGATTAGCCCCAAAACATCAACCATCACTTTTCAAGTCTTTGACATCACAGCTTCATTTCATCTCCTCCCTGATCGGTCTTGGATCCATAGAGTCAAGGCTCTCTCTTCGACTCTTCATTAAAAGGCCAAATACATTTTCGGAGACAAGACGCTGACCGTTTTGGACGATCCCGAACAAATCTTTCCGATAGAAGCAGTCAACCATCAAGAGCTAGATATTCCGATCATAGACATACAATGCTCCGAGGAAGACATACCATGCCATAATCTTGAGTTTAAAACAGCGAATTTCATACCTCTTGCATGTCCCATCGGATCAAACTATGTCTTCCCTTCAGTCGAGCACCAACATTTTTATTATCAGCTCGAATATCAAGAAAATGCAGGCATGATAGGACTGGGAGATCAGCCTCCTAAGGATGAGATAACAAAGCACAAATGTATCGGAGGAGAACAAACTCAGCAAGAGGAAGTTGTCCCTTCATCCACACATCAATCAGATCCATTAGAGAAGGGATCATTCATTTGACTGGTAGACGGAGATCCATCGTGGAGGATCAAATGAGCGAAATGAGTTTAACTGAGCAATTTGAAAATGACTCGGGCAAGGGGCAAGAATTGCCCTTAATTGACTGGACCACAATCTGGGTCCCGCCTGAGCAGGAAGAATGCAAAGACTCACAATGCATCGGTGATGAGCTGAGGAAAGTGACATCCAACACCAACTCAGATCCCAATCCCAAACTCATCACGACATTTGGGCACGACAATGAGGGCCCACCTACTGATCCGTCTGGCCCTGCCTCCTAAGGGGAGGGAGTGCAGGGCAATAGCTGGTTCACAGTCCCCAAGACGGCACAATAAAAGCAAATAATGTTTCGCTCCCCGAGCCGAATCAGGCAATCCCTGGTTCACGTCGCCGTCTTTCTTTAAAAAAAAAACAAAAAACAAAAAATCAGAAAATTCTCATAAAGCCAAAAACACTGGATATTTCTGAAACACCAAAAAAAATCATATACTTGTCAAAAAATAAAAAAATCAAAAAATTCCCAAAAGCCAAAAACACTAGATATTTCCGAAATACCAAAAATTCAAATACTTGTCAAAACCCAAAAACAACAAAAATTTCTCAAAACACAAAAACAATAGAAAATCTTTCAAAAAACAATAATGTGCCAAATGAGTCTGTTACAACACCCGAGTTTAAAGTCAACTCATATGATTTCGATCTAGAGTTGAACTTTAAACTCATGGGTTCGAATGAAGCCCAGGATGTG
This sequence comes from Magnolia changhungtana, assembly GCA_030180095.1. Classification (NCBI taxonomy): domain Eukaryota; kingdom Viridiplantae; phylum Streptophyta; class Magnoliopsida; order Magnoliales; family Magnoliaceae; genus Magnolia; species Magnolia changhungtana. The sequence goes on along the minus strand of JASAUF010000391.1, from coordinate 8,222,545 downwards.
AGAAAATGATGATTCGACTCTCGAGCTTGAGGATTCTCTCAGAAAGCTCGAAACAAAAGTCAATGTCGTGACATGCGATTTTGAAATTATAAGCTTGGGATCTCCTGACTCCCTAGAAAAGTACGCATTAAGAGATCCTCGTTTCGTGAATACAAGTAGAGGATTACAGAATTCTTAAGGCCAGAGCTATCCAACCTTGCGTTCTCCTATGAAGCCTTGCCTAAATCGAATGAAGAGCTAATCATACACCATCTCTTATGAAGCCAGAAGTCAAGCCCATCAAGCAAAGCGGTCAAGATCATGTCTGAAGTCCACGATGGAGTCCTACTGATGAACGATGGAAGCATGTCAGGAAGTGCTTCAAGTATCAAAGCTTGCATAACGGATCCATGTGCATGCTTCGAGTCTTTATAACCTGTCAACACTCTAGCCCTTCTTCATTATGGGGTGTGGACATCATCGAAAGAATGAATCCAAAGGCATCCAATGGTCATAAGTATATTCTCGTATCAGGCAAAAGCGGGCGGTGACAACATCCTACATCATCAGTACGAATGAAAAAAAAGTCAATGATTGGTGGTAAGCCCGATGCAACCAACTACATCTCGCAAACATAACGATCGCCATGACTGACGACAAACAAGTCTGAAAGAAAGGTTAGCAACATGGTAACATGTACATCTTATCATTGCGCCTACTAGATCCAGGGGGCAACTCCAGGCCATCTTGAGACGATCCGCTGATCATCAGCGAAGTTCTTCCGAGAGGTTCCCTTCATCTCAACATCATTAGGGGCAAAGATCTTTCAGAGCCCATCAATGCTGACAACGTGAATATCTATCTTGGGTAATCCTACCTGACTTTGTCAACAACCACAATCGTAAAGCTAAAGTTAAAAGGTTAGCATCTTGAGGTACATTCCATCATCATTCCTTCCCTCCAATAAGCGTTCCAAAAAAAAAAAGGGTTCAAAAAAAAAAGGAGAAGGACCAAAAAAAAAGAGAGATAAAGAAATGGATGAATAAAGCGCACAGTCCAAAAAAAAAAGAGAGAAGAAAAAAAAAAAAAAAAGAAAAAAAGAAGAAAAGAAAGAGTCGAACCCAATGAGTAAGAACACAATTCACCAACCCATTTTCCTCAAGATAGTTTAACCCAATGTCAATGACTTCATGATCGTGATTGAAAACAAAGTCAGGCAGCTCACTAGTCGGCCGGCAATGAATGGAGTCTAGCCTCCTGCCTCTGTACAAGAAAAGAGAAATCAAAAGAAAAGTAACATGCCTAAGCAAAACGGGCGAGGTGAAAATCCGAAAGGGCGCCTCGAGTAAAAACAGCGGGCATGTAGCGGACTTGGTGAAAACCTGAAAAGGTACCAAGGGTAAAAAGAGCACAGCTGCCAATGGGCAGGCAAGAGCAAAAACTCGGGACATGGTGAAAATCTGAAAGGACGCCGTGGGCAAAAATGACGAGAAAGCCGGTCGTGGTGAAAACCTGAAAAGGAGCTACGGGCAAAAATGGCTAGAGAAAAAAAAAAGTGCAGGAATAGGAGAAGCCAAAGCAACAAGCAAGGTGAAGAAGTACAAGGGAAAGATAGGTCCCGGATAAGAATTCTGTTGGACTCTACCCAAATCCAAGGGGCATGATCCTAGTATGTGCTACTCTCAGGGAATCAGGATCCCTTGTAAATGACTCAGAATACCGGATTCGACGTGGGCTAAGTTCAAGATTCTGATTCCAATCATCCAAAGCATAAATCCAAAAGCAAACACTGGTTAATTTGGCACAAACGAAATTTTATTTTCTGTGAAAATCTTTTTACAAGTACTTTGTTTTCTTTCTTCATAAAAACAAAAACAAAATAAAATTTTCTCATGCATACGGACAAGCAGATGATCAACATCGGGAACTACGTAAGCCCCAACCTTTCATGTAGCGATAATCTCTGCCGAGCCCTCTACCTTCATGCGCAGTAGAAGATCTCATCCTTCTCCATACGGTGTGCCGCGAACATGCTATCATCATACCGCCGTCCCATTACTAGGCGACGAGCCATATCCTCACAAGTATGGCAAAGGACAGTGATCTTGGAGATCAGGTGACCATGTGTGGTCAGCAAGAAGGATAGATCGACGAAAGGGCGCTCCCAAAGGCCTCAAAAGAATCGATTACACAAGAGGAAGACGAAGCAGTGCCACCCACCCAAATTTGATCCATAGCCATCCACGCCATCCATAGCCATCCTCCCATCCATCAAGGCATCCACACCGCCCATAGCCATCCTCCCATCCATCAAGCCATCCACACCATCCATAGCCATCCTCCCATCCATCAAAGCCATCCACACCATCCATAGCCATCCTCCCACCCATCAAAGCATCCACACCATCCATAGCCATCCTCCCATCCATCAAGGCATCCACACCGCCCATAGCCATCCTCCCATCCATCAAGCCATCCACACCATCCATAGCCATCCTCCCATCCATCAAAGCATCCCCCATCCATCCATAGCCATCCTCCCATCCATCAAGCCATCCACACCACCTATAGCCATCCTCCCATCAATCAAGCCATCCACACCATCCATAGTCATCCCTCCATCAATCAAACCATCCAATCCCATCAGCCCATTAGTAAGAAAAGGATCCAAGCTATAAATGGTGTTCATACCTTCAGGAGGGCCCATCACTTCTCCATCTACCCCCATCAATCCACCCATAAATTCCTCATCATTTATGGAGCTACCCACCTTTTCACCATCAATAGACCCACCTAACCCATCATCATGATTGGCCATGATGAATCAGAAAAGGAGAAAGGAACAAAGGATGGATGAGACAAAGAAGAAATGACAAAATAGAGACAAAAGGGACGATCAGAGAGCGGACGGACGAGAATATCGAAGGAAGGGACAAAGGGAATGAACAGAGAAGAACAGGGCTTGCTGGAAGAAAAGATGGATTCGGGCGGCGTAATCCGACACGCTAGCTGCACGTACTCGAGTACCGCTTCGAACGTAGGTGTCATCATTGAATCACTGCGGCACCTGACAGAAGGAGTAGAATGGGCAAATGTCAACGGACGGTAGTCCGACTACCGCCGGCGGTAGTCCGACTACCGCCCGGGCCCACTTTCAGGCAAAATTCGGACAGGACCCACTTCAGAAGGCTGGGACTACAGAACGTACCTCCATATACCAGAATGAGATCGTATAAATGATCAAAAAGGCAACAGCCCGGACCCATCTTCCAAGGCCTATTTCCCAAGCTCACTTCAAAAAACCCATCTCAAGGCCCAAGCCCATTCTGAGGCTTAGGCCCATATTCCAAGGCCCATTACCAAAAGACTCATTTCCAAGGTCCACTTCAAAGAGCCTATCTCAAAGCCCACGCCCATTCTGAGGCCCAGGCTCATTTCCAAGCCCATGTCATAAAGCCTATCTCAAGGCTCAAGTCCATCATAAGCCCATTTCAAAAGTCCAGGCCCATCTTCCAAGGTCCATTTCCAAAAATTCAAAAAATCCTAAAAAATTCCAAAAATCCCAAAAATCCCAAAAATCTCAAAAATTCCAAAAATCCCAAAAATTCTAAAAAATTCCAAAATTCCAAAAATCCCAAAAAATCCCAAAAATCCCAAAAATCCCAAAAAAATCCCAAAAATTTCCAAAAATCCTAAAAATTCTAAAAAATCCCAAAAGTTTTCAAAAAAAATTCTACAAAACATCTGAATTTTCTAAAAATCTTCGAAAAATATAAAAAATACCAAGTAACTCTAAAATAAATCCCCAGTAAGTATAGGCCTAAAAGGTTTGCTTCTTCTAAAAAATCATTAGCCCCATTAATTTATTAGTGGAGAAAATCTGACTTGCAAATAAAAACCGTTAGCCCCATCAGCTCATTAGCGGAGGCAACGCGACTGTTTACTTACATTGCGAAAATAAAAACCAAACGACGACGCCCACCCGCGAGATCGAACGGATATTTTCAAAAAAAAGTTCAAAAAAAAAGTTTCAAATAAAATCCTCAAGGGGCCTAGCTCCAAAGGGGATAGTTTTTCAAAAAAAAAAAAAAAACGCGCGCGTCACGCAATACACTGAGGAATCTTCCATATTCTTCGATTATGCGGACAAGGCTGCAATGAAGTTAATAAGACCCGATCTCTTCCGGTTTCCCAGAAGGACGATCGAGTCCGTACATGATATATGTACGATTGGCACCCTATAATCAAGGGCGGTCAGACAAATGCTAGTAAGATGAGTGGATCTATCTTTGGAAAGAATAATCAAACTCGAAGCGAAGACAATCCATTGTAACCAAAGTGTCGACTCACAGATTGCATGACAAACAGTTACACCGCACATACCTAGCTCCTAATATTTGCAAAATTTGATCGAGTCCAAGTCGGCGTAGTGAGTTCCCCGTAAAGGCGCACCAACGCCAGGGCGACTAACCACTTTGACGATCAAATGGAACGAACATTCTAGGGTGATTACATAGCAAAGGAACGACAGACCTAACAAGACGAGAATCCTCGTAAAGCCGCGACAAATGCGCAGAGGCCCTTACTTTTCGTACTTACCCTCCAATGTCAGAAACAATCCGATGTGAAGAGGTTGTGATTGGTGATCCGTAGCCGCGACAAATGCACAGGAGACAATCACAACGTTTTCCTCAACCCTCGTGGTATGTGCAAGTCCTCTTTTTCCAAACAACGGCGATGATGATACAATGGTAAGCAATAGATTTGAATCGCTACCCTTCATTCCGACCCGGAAGGGTAGGGTGTCCACTGCTTTGACCTTCGGTTGCCCGCAACCTCTGGTCAAAGAGGGGCATCCGTAGACATCCCACCCAGGCTAATATCTTGATTTTGTTAAGACAAATCCGAGAACCATGATCATATCCTAAACCTACCCCTAATCCTAACCTGAGCTATCATGAATCATCATTCAATCTAAACCATGTCCAAAATCGACCTATTTCTCGAATCATTTTCGGGTAACCATCGAGCCAACTTCAAGCCATTTAGAGCCAAATATCCAAAAGGAACTTTGTTTCACTCTAAGGACCCAAAAAGGACTCACCGGATGAATTTCAAGGAAAACCGTACCGAGGTGGTAATCGGATTACCGCCGGCGATAGTCAAATTACCGCTTCCTCCCAGAAAGTGCGCACGGAGCCAGTCACACGAGTTCCGGACTCAACCGGTCCGGGCGGTAGTCGGATTACCGTCGGCGGTACTCGAATTCTGCCGCGTGCAACCTGAGCAGGGACAGCTGTCTCAGCATCCAAAGTCAACTCTTCCTGGAATTTACCCCTCCCATCTCCACTATTTACAGTTTTACCAGCCTCCATAGCCAATGAGAGCACGCCACGTGGCATCTCTCTCCTCTCTACCAATCACCTATTGCCACATCAGCATTTACCCCTCCCAAAGCCTAAAATTACCACAATACCATTGGAGAGGGCTATAAATAGCCCTCTCCTCCTCCAAAAAAAGAAGACACCAAACCAAGGGAGGGAGAGAGAGAGAAAGAAAGAGTGAGAGAGAAAGAGTGAGTGAGGAAGAGAGTGAGGGAAAGGGAAGGAGCTCCCAAACCCTCAAAGTTCTGATTTTTCCAGCCACCCCCTAACCCTCCTCTCAACTCTTCCAACCCATAAGCCTAGCCTAGAATGATCATGGTTCAACCTACATACTAGCCTATTTAAGAATCAAGTCAAAGATCCATTTACATACAAGCATTCATCATGACATCTACTCTCTTCTCAACCCCCCTGCTTCTCTAGATCTCTAATGGACGTATGCTCTGTGACTTGCCGTACATCGGATCCTGTCACATCAGAAATTCCTAGCGATCTAGTCCACTTTTCTTATCTCTTTGCATAAGCATCATCACATCCGCCTTCTAGACGCATTGTTAGACGTATGCTCTGTAGCCTGCCGAAATACTCGGATCTTGCTACATCAGAAATCCATGTGTGACTAGTCCCATCATGACCACAACATCATCATCATCCCTTGAGATTATTTTACCACACTAAGTCGAGACCGTACACTTGTACGGGCAGAGAGGGTGCCTAACACCTTCCCTCTTTGTAACCGAGGTCCCTTACCCGGAATCCCGGATCGTAGACCAGGAGTCAATCTAAGGTCGGAGAATCTTCAGATTTTTCCAACCTTACGTATTCCGTAGTTTTAGCCGACCGCGGGATTTTGAAATCATTCGGCTAGTGGCGACTCCAACAATCAAAATCAGCTTAATCACCTCCACCATCATCACCCCACAACAACCACATCTTTCACAACAGCGTGGACGCCGATTTTTCAGTGTCTACAGTATCAGACCAGAGTCTCATTTATTTATTGTGTGAGTTGAGTATTATTTCACCTTTGCTTAAGTATGTATGTTCTCGTGTAGGGTTTCGCCCTGCCCATCCGGGGGAGTGTTAAGGTTGATAGGCCATTCTCTAACAGGGACGCATACAGTGGGGTCCACACACCACATTGTAAAATAAGCCTATGTTACAATCGTTGTAGAGTAAGTGGCCTCCTTATAACTTACAATACCCCACTTTCATTTGATTAAGATAGTAGATAATCCTAAGCATGCTCTGTACACCAGTGCCTCAATAGAGAAATAAGGAGCTTTCGGGTTCGTCTAGACGAACCAGGCCTCCGTCTGTTGCAACCCAACCACCAAAACTGGGTCCTGTGAGAAATTTTGGACCATCCATCCGGTGGGATCTGCTTTGGATGGCATATGTTGCAAGAAACACACAGACCGTACGAACCTGGCTTTTTATAACCAATGGACTTTTGCCGTCCGTTCTAAGGACACATATGGGACAGCCAGGATTGTATGATCGATCATGGCTTCCATATTGTATTCCATCCAACTCACGCCTGCTAGATGGCTGATCTGGACTCAAAACCTTACAAAACCTTGTTCGCACCAGCTAGAATTGCCTGATTAGTGTGGTTTTTCTACTGGGCCATCTCTGGTAGGGTCCAATTGATGGACGGTCCAGATGGAGATGAACCAAAAACAGTTCGTCGCGATGGCCTCCAAAAAGAAATTGTATTTCCTCCCAGTGCTGCCTCCAATATGGGCTTAAGTGGAAGTTGAGTGCAAGTGCATTTTTTAGTGGAATTGTTGTATAAATATCAGTTGTATGAGAGTGTTAGTGCATTGCAGTAGGTGAGAGATAGCAGCTTCAATGAAGTATTTCTGCTTCTTTGGGCTTCTTGTGCTTGTGGGCCTTTCCAGCTTCGAACGGGCCCAAGGAGCTGGTGAGTGTGGGAGAGTTCCCGTTGAAAGAGAGGCCTACAAGCTCTTCCCATGCGTATTAGCGGCGCAAGATGAGAAGGCCGACGTCTCAGATCGGTGCTGCCTCCAAGTGAAGAGAATGGGCCAGAACCCAAGCTGTCTTTGTGCTGTCATGCTCTCTCAGACCGCAAAGAGTGCCGGGGCTAAGCCAGAAGTGTCTGTGACCATCCCCAAGCGATGCAATCTCGAGGACCGGCCTGTTGGGTTTAAGTGTGGAGGTGGGTCCAATCAAATTGAAATTTTGAATGGGCCTAGATCAAATCCAGGCCCACTCAATAGAAATATGTTTGTTTTTTGGTTTTCTTGATTTGATCATGTTGGTTTTGTGATTTGGATTAATGGGTGTTGCTAATTTTAGTTTTTGAATGTTGGTTTTGCAGATTATACAGTGCCATGAAGATTGCGAGAATGGACGGATGTGATAGGCCGTCTGGTAGGTAATGGTGTGGACGCTCATGTTCAAGTAGCTGTTCTGGGCTTCTTAATAAAATGGTAGTTGTACTTAGTATGGTGTGCTGTGCATGGTTGTATATGAATGTCCAAATAATAAAAATATGTAATCCATTTTCATTGTGTCGCGTTTGGATGACACGGTTATTGCGATAAAATGGTGAACTGATGAAACTATGATTGCCTATTGGGCTTTTGGGCTTGAATAGCTCGTGATAGAGAACATTTCTGGCCTTACTGAAGCGGTTTGAATTTTGAAAAGCAGCGGTCTCTATGTGGGCCCATCATATTGAGAGTGGGCCTCACTTAGTGTTTTGGAATTCTGAAAGTGAAGGATCCAGGGCCCACTTGATGTGATTACCATTTCCGTTTTATCTGAATCAATTTTCAAGAAAAAGGGGCAGATCTTAACCGTTGGTTATCTTAGCAACTGGAAGGAGGATGAGTGGGTCCACAACAACACGTGACCGTTGAAATTTTGTGGAAGATTCAGGTCATTCAAAATGTGGACCCCACACTCTAACATGCTGACTGAACATCATATGGGCATTGATCCAACGGGCGTATCCTGTTGGAGTTTGTGCCTACATCAATCACTGAAAACTTCAACAGAAGGTGAAAAGAGATTCATTGAACATTTCATGAAATTGCTCTGTGGGTCCACTGTGATGTATGTGTCTTATCCACGCCATCCATCCGTTTTTCCAGCTCATTTTAGGGCACGATCTCGAAATTAAAGCACATCAAAAGCTCAAGTGGACCACACCACAAGAAACAGTGTGAATTGGATATCTACCGTTGAAAATTTCTTGAAAGTCAAGAAGTCAAGGTTTCTAAATATTTTAATTTTTACGTATGAAAATCTCTTTGATGAAAGTATAAAGGGAAGCTATTGTTGTATTGCAAGTAAAGCGTAGAGGATTCCTACTAAGCTACGGCGATGGACTGTCTAACATATGAAACCAGTTATTAAATGGTGGTAACTCATCCACCGTACGCACAAGCAATCCAGACCATCCAAATAGTGGGCACCATTGTGGATGGATCTAGGACTGCAAGCTGGGACGATTGGACAATCATGATCAGCGGTTTGAATTCAATGGCCATAATGGATGTTTAAGATCATCTGATCTATTTGATTTGCCGGCCACTCTCTATCCACAATGGATGTGATCCACTTGAACCTTAGATCTGCCTCATTTTTTACCTTATTCCCTAAAATGATATGAAAAAATAGATGGACGGTGTGGATAAGACCCATACATCACGGTGGTCCCTCAAGGGCCCAGTATGTGCAGAGCTTGGTAGCGGATTAGGTGTTACGCTAACTGTGTGGGGCCCACCTTGATGATTTGTTGTATATCCACGCCGTCCATCCGTTTCTCCAGATCATTTTAGAACATGGTCCCAAACATTAAGAATATAAAAATCTCAGGTGGATCACATCACAGAAAACAGTGGTGGTTGAGTGCCTCACCATTAAAAATTCCAAAGGGACCATCGTAGGGTTTAGTAATGTTTATTTTCCATCCAACCCGTTGATAACGTCAAGAAGATATGTTTAAATGGAAATTACAAATATCAGTTTGATCCAAAACTTTGTTCGCCCACAAAAGGTTTTTAGTGGTCATTCATCACTGTTTCTAATGATGTGGTCCACCTGAGACTTTGATTTTTTAATGTTTGGGATCACGCACTAAAATGAGACCAAAATAACATATGGACGGCGTGGATATAGCACAAATACATCAAGCTGGGCCCCACACAGTTAGGGGGTTGCTACCCGGGTAACACCTAATCCGCTCCCCCACAATAAAGGCGTTACTGGATATGGTGCTTGAGGCTTTGAATGGTACACGATGTTTTGAATTCTGACAAGTGGGGCCCACTTTTTGGTAATCAAAACCACTAACTGCTACGTCCCACCTCGATGGAAAAATGGCAACCGTTCGATTTATGGCCTACTAATGGATAGTTAAGGGGCGTGGATTAGCTACTGACAGGTTGAGTAGCGAGACTTTCAACTGAAGTGACGTCACCAAGTTCCATTGGCCCTATCATGATGTATGTTTTGTATCTACACCTTCCATCCATTTGGAGAGATAATTTTAGGGAAATATCCAAAGAATGAATTAAATTCAAAGCTGGAGGCAGTGACGCCCACCATTAAAAACTTCTAAAGGCCACAAAAGTTTTAGATCAAGCTGATATTTGTGTTTTCTTTTATTTCATGTATTTTTTAACTTTTGAACAGGTTGGATTTCAAATAAACATTATGGTGGGCCTTAGGATAGTTTCAACGGTGGGAATCACTCTCCCCGATGTTTTGTGGTGGGGTCCACTAAAGATTTTTATCTACCTCATTATTTGGAACATGACTTAAATTGATATCTCAAAATGGAGGGACAGTGTGGATATAACACATACATCATAGTGGGGCCCACAGAACTTGGTGACGTCACTTCAGTAGCCGACTAGTCAACTTAGAGTCGGTTGAGTCTCATCTGATTCGGCACACTACAATTCAGTATTAAGGCTGTACATTGAGCCGAGTCGAGTTGAGGTGGGCCAAGCTCGGCTTGACTTGTCCACTATACTCGAGTTTGAGCTCGAGCTCGAGCTCGCCCTTGGGCTCAACATTGAAGCTTGGCTTGTTTGCCAAAGCTTTCGAGTTAAGTTCGAGTCAAGCTAGTGGTTTGAGTCGAGTCAAGTCGAGTTTACCTCGGTAGGGTAAGAGAAAGAAAAGAGGGAATGGAGACGGGTAGGGTTGGTAGGATTTTTTAGTAAAAACTTATAAGCTTCAACATCTTTTAAAAAAAACTTATATATATATATATATATATATATATATATATATATATATATATATATATATATATATATATATATATATGTGGGAAAAGGTACTATGCGCTTGAGCGTAAAGCAGTTGTCCGTGAGGTCGAGCTGTGTGGCCCCCACCGTGATGCCGTTCGAAGATCCACACCGTCCACCAGATGCACGAGCCCAGGGTAGGCCCACACGGCCCAAAATCAGCCGTCCACGTAACTCAAGTGGGCCATACCATCGGAAAACATAAGTATACACGCAAAAACATATAAAAGCACTTGGTGGGCCCCACCTGAGTTTTGGATACCACCTGAAACTTGGTCTAAAATTAAATTCAAGTGGGACACACATGATGGACGGTGTTGATCATCAAAACACGTCTTGAAAGGTCCCCACAAATGGTTTTGAATATTTCAATGGCGCACGGCCCCTCTCAACTTCTGTACATGGTGTGCCCCACAAAAGTCACGGATTGACTTGATTTTCAGCCGTGTGGGCCTCCTCTGGAATGGTGCATCTGACTGAGGGAGTAGATTTTCGAACGGCATCACAGTGGGGCCCACTTCAGCTCGACCTCACGGACGACCGCTTTACGCTCGAGCGCATAGTACCTCTTCCCTATATATATATATATATATATAAAGGTACTATGCGCTCGACCTCATGAGTCCGTCCCATGAGGTCGAGCTGTGTGAGCCAAGTCGAGCTAGCTTGACTCGTGTACAGCCCTATTCAGTGGTGAGTACAGAGAGTGACTCGGCTTGACTCAACCCAACTTGGCCGAGCCCAGACTTGACTCAGGACGGAACGAGTCAGTCCGAGTTGCCGAGTCATTCCACCAGCCCACAAGGTCCACCATCTCAACAGACTAGAATGATTCCTGAGTAGTCCACGTGTCCAGTGTATGAATCACAACCGTTTAAGAAAAACTGGAAAATAAATCTAGATGATTACAGGACACACTAAGGTCGGGGAGCTTGCGCTCCACTTCAGCTTCCCATCCCATGTGCTAACCCATTGAAAACATGCACCTTTCCTCATTTGAAAATTTGAAAATTAGTTATGCTAGCCGTTTTTCCCAAGGAACTCCAACGTCCAAGTCAGTTACTTTAGGCGCCAAACACTTCATCTCTTCTCCTTTTAATTCCCACCCTTGAAAGTTCTACAATAGAAGAGAATTGCAGTTGCATTCATGGCCAAACGCCACCAGCCCAAAACCTTCAATCTCAATTCCTTTTGCTGCTTCCTCTTTGCATTCTCTTCTCTCACCTCCCTTCCATTCCTCTACTGGGCTTATCTTTCAAGCCCTTGCAATGTCCAAAACCTTTTCCTGGCCACACAACAACATAGCCCCCCTCGCTGGTCAGGCCATCTCCCCTCACTCCCTTCTGCATGGAACCATCTATCCTTCACCGAAGACCCACCTCCCAAACGTCTCAACATTGCACTCTTCGTCAAGAAATGGCCCCACCCAGACCGGGCCGGCGGGCTCGAACGTCATGCCCTGACGCTCCATCTAGCCCTTGCCAAGAGAGGGCACATGACCCATGTCTTCACCGTCGCCTTGGACTGGTCCCCGGAGAAACCACCCCACCCCAACATCCATTTCCACTTATCTGATCCCAGTCCTTCTGGGGTGGTCAATCAAGCGGCGACATGGAAAGATTTCCAGGCCTTGAATTCGATCCAACCGTTTGATGTGATACACACCGAGAGTGTTGCCCTCATACATTACCGGGCCCGGAATCTGACCAACATTGCTGCTTCATGGCATGGGATCGCGTACGAGACTGCACATTCCGACATTGTCCAAGACCTGGTTCGGGGCCCGGGAGAGCCGCGGACGCCTGAATTACAGGCGAGACTGGAAGATAGGGCCTTCAAGATCATCGAAGAAGTGAAATTCTTCCAAAGCTATGCCCACCACGTCGCCACCAGTGATCACGCCGGAGATGTTCTCAAGAGGATTTACATGCTTCCTGAAGAAAGAGTCCACGTGATCCTCAACGGCGTCAATGAGGACGTCTTCAAGCAGGATTCTGAACAAGGGCGTGCTTTCCGGCACGAATATGAGGTGCCAGAATCAGCAGCTCTTGTCTTGGGAATGTCTGGGAGGTTGGTGAAGGACAAAGGCCATCCTATAATGTTTGAAGCTCTAAATCAGATATTTAAAGAGAACGAATCATTTCGGAAGACGGTCTTCGTTCTGGTAGCCGGAAACGGCCCTTGGGGGGCCCGGTACAAAGAACTGGGGCCCAATTTTCGAGTACTGGGGCCTTTGGAACAGACCAAAATCGCCCATTTCTACAATGCCCTTGATATTTTTGTGAACCCAACACTGCGGGCCCAGGGATTCGATCTTACATTAGTAGAAGTGATGCTTTCAGGCAAGCCGGTGATGGCAACGAGGTTCGCGAGCATAATGGGATCTGCCATCGTCAGCTCAGAGATGGGCTACGCATTCTCACCGACGGTGGCATCATTGAAGGAGGCTCTATACAAGGTTTTCAACGATGGGAGCGATGTTTTGCAGAAGAAAGGCGAGGCTGCTCGAAGCAGAGCTTTGAAGCTGTTCACTGCTACTAAAATGGCAGCTGCTTATGAAAGGCTCTTCCTTTGCATCTCCAAACATAGAGAAGATGCAGATTTTTGCAAATACCCACTTCCATCAGATCGTGACCTCATTTCAAAACAGCCTTAGCACTCGAATAAAGAAAATATTCCTAACTTTCATTTGCTCAACGATTCTTCCATTTCGGCGTTCTGTTCGATTGTAGAGAACTCAAAAAGAACAGAGAGAATGTGTAGTGTAAATGAGAAAAATGAAGCTTGATTGGATTGTCGTGCACAGTGAAGAATCCCCAATTGATTCAAGCTAGAGAAGTCCATGATGACCATCCATCCTGGTTGATCAGTGGAGAGGGCCAATCAGCCAAGGTGGGTTTCTCTACGCATATCAGTTCCCTGTTTGGATTCCGTAAAAATCTATTATTTATTTTCTAATTTGTACCTGTTTTGCAACCAATGTTTTGTGTTGAAGAGGATACATCTAGGAATTAACTGAATCTGATTGGCTGCTTTGCCATTATTGTTTGCATTTGGATGACCAAGTGAATTGGAATTTGCAAAAATTCAGCTTAAACATTGAGAAATTGAACAGATTATAATGACATTTCATGGTGCTAGCTGAGAGAAGCTCTTCAAATTACAATTCCTTGCAAGGTGAATCTTGAAAATTGAGTAATCACCATTTTCTTCAGTCCATTGGGCTACAACAATCGGTTAATTCCTTTACAAGACCAACCATTTTGCAATTCAATTCAGTGGCGAGTCCAAACAAAGTTGAAATGGATTGGAGTGTCAGGATTGTTTGGTATGAATAAAATTGGATAGCCCATCCAACCGCTCCTATTCTTTTAGGCCCTGTCCTTCCTCTCAGATCCAATTGATATTGCTGGAGGAATATTAAAGATGAGAGTCTGAGGCCATACCAAACATGCCTTACTTTCCTGCAGCAATCGAATTACAAGAGGGCTGTCAAAGACCGTTGATACCACGGCAATGCCAACTCATCTCGAGTCAGAACCCAAACGAGTCGACTCACCTAGTCCAAGTCCAACAAAATCTCCAAAATGGAGGTTTAGGTTGACAGTTAACAATAACAAAAATGCAATGATCCATAAATCACATAATATGTGACAGCCAGATCTTCTGATACGGGATATTTTTACCTATCATTTGTGGTGGGTCCCATAAGATCAACGGTTTAGATTGACGAACCATTGGCCCCACTACAATGGAATCTGTGCATCACGCCTGAGAACTTTATGTTCTTCAATTACACTTTTGATATAAAGATGCCATTCGATTGGAAACGGTTCTTTCAGTTTATAAAAGTGGGGCCCATGGTTCAATCATCTTAGCCCATGGGTCTATTGGGACCCAATTGATGGCATATGTCATAAACATCCTAACCATCCAATTTCTGACCTAAAAATTGATGGTGAAAAAGAATGACAACAACATCAATCCTCTTCCAGGATCCATCCACGTGGGGCCCAACAGACCATTGTTCTGGATTGATATGGACCATGGGCCCCACACTTGTACAAACTGAGAATCCAGAGAATTCTATGAATTGATCATACAATAACTCCTTCCATGAGAATCAAGCAAAATCTGAAAACATTCAAAGAACACACGAAAATATGTAACTATTAAAAGGTCTGCTTCACATAGATATTTCTAATGCCAACTGCGGCTCAAGTTTGGGCTAAAAAGCCAAAAACATAGTTCGATGACATATAGAAGAACTAGACAGTCCGAAGCACAGAAAATCTACATCCAGATTTTCGGCCACAGTAAAACTAAAAGTATAAAATGCTCCCTTCAAACAAAAGCAAAGCTCATGGATTCTTTCGACGATTCTTCTCCCGACAGAAGTGAGAAAAGACCCATTTACAGCTCCACTTCAGAAGGGCGCTATTTATATAGTAGCAGCAACTATCTTCAGTATGGAACGGTACTCGACGACTCCTAAACTTCCTGTCACTAAAAAAACAAGAAGAAGACAGATTAGTCTAATGAATTTTAAGCTGCATTTGGCCGTCCATCCGTTGTGAGATTAACAAAATCCTATAAATTTCATATTATCAGGTTTAAGAACTCAACCCCATCATGCACCCCACCCCATGGTTAACAGACTTAGGTGATTTGATCGACTTGTTCATTCCTGAGTCGAGTCGGGACCCACCGAGGTTGGTGCTGAATCGGCCCAACCCACCTGAGTCGGGGTGACTTGTGAAAACGATTGGGGTGACTCAGGAGGGTGACTTGTGAAAACGATTTGTATCAAAGTCAAACCGAGTCCGTATCAAAGTCAAACCGAGTCCAAGACAACTTCTACAAGTCGCATCAGACTCGTCCGTATCAGATTCGTCCGAGTCCTATAGCCACGCCCCACCCACATGTGCCTTTAAATGAAGACATGCCAACCTGGCTAGTAGTTGGGACATTCAAGATTTCCACACCCCAAAATATGGCCAATCTGCTCATCAGGCAGGGGCTTGTGTAGGCTGATGTGGAACCATGGCTAGCTTCTTCTAAATGTTCCATCTTTTGTATGGAGGTGACCCACCTGATGTGTGGACCACCTCAGACTTTGCATATATTCATCCTCACGCTGGGGCCACTACACACTCTCAGATGTCCTACACAGTTGCAGGTTGACACGTGCACCACGTGTAAATGTGTGTGCAGGCTTAGAAAACCGCATCAGAAGCTTGATGATAAGATGATAGGAATAGCAGAAGTGGGTGCATGAATAGACAAGAGGGCGATTTAATTACCATTTTGACAACATCCTAATTTAAGTTAAAAGAGGAAACTTCAACATGCTAAGAAATGACTTTATTAGCTTTCAAGCAGTTTTTAGACGAAGAGATGATGGCTTCACTCAACAGACTTTTCGAATACTACTAAGCCATTACACTGGACAGGTTCAACAAATGCTATTAAAACAAAAGTTCTGGCATTTGGAATCGGAAGAAAGCTTAACATAGCTGATGAAGGCCTCCACATCACAATCTTAGGGCCTGTTTGGATGGTACAAATCAGGATTGCAAAAGGGATACGAATCTGGAAAAGCCATTTGTTTGGTTTATCCAAGAGGTGCAGTACGAAAAAGGAAGCAGTTTAGAGGGGGTTCTCTTTCCAAGTTCTGTTTTGAGTGGAATTCGGAATGAAATGGATAGATCAATCCTAGACGATTTGATTGGTGCCAGCCCCACATGGAAATGGGCCTTTTTAATAAATAAACTCATGTCTTATGGCTACAACGTCACAAAGTGCAAGAACTGTGCTGGGTCAGTATATAAACAGTTCAATCAATTTACAGACAACAACACATCCACAACCTAAATAGATAGAAGGATCATCACAAGCATGTCTATCTATCTATCTATCCCTTATCATCACTCAACACAGAGTGATGTCATTTCATCCTGTATTAAAAAGTACAATACTTTTATATATGATAGTGGTCCACTGGATTTTCACTCAGATAATGATATTTAAAGAGGAGAAGAAAAACTAAAGTAAAAAGGTCAAAACTTTCAATAAAAAAAGCACAAAACTACATAAAAATATACACATCAGATGACATGTAGAAATTCAGATACCGAATACAGAGGTGAGCATCCAGTCCTCACAAGTTTACTATACAGCTCACATGGCATGTGTATGATGTGTATGACGATTCAAAGTGTTATTCATCGTTATGACCGTTGGATGAATGTTTGGATCTTCATACACATACCACATGTGCAGCATAGAAATTGGGAGGATGGAAATTCCCTCCTTCCAGATACACCGCATCTCCTCCAAATTAAAAAAAAAACAAAGGCATTTAAAAACAATACAAATGATCTAATCTTAGGTGGGCCAGGATAATAATATACCTTACTATTTTTATAGAGTATCCACTTTCCATTTACTTTAGTAATAAAGCGATCCTGTAGAAAGAGAGTCGGAAAATCATAAAGGAGGTCCATTTTATCCAAAATATATGCCTTTTCAGCAAAATTCTTCTTCCACTACAACTACCATCATACCTTGCCACCAATTTCCCCTTGAGGCACCGGGCGGACTGCCCTCACCTTCTTCGCCATCCTTCTTGAACTGATGATATATCAATCACAGAATCATGCATGTTAGAGAAATGGGACCCTTTAGGTCAGGAATAGCTATTCATTTTGCTCATAAAATTTCATAAAGGAAAATGATATTCACACACCACACACACACACATTTGCAAAGACCATTTTCCTCTACTTCTGATATTAGAAATTGAAATTTAAAAAAGATTACTCACAATAGAGGGGGTTCCTGAGGTTCGGGTACTTGGGGAATGGGAACACATGTCCCGGCCACCATAGTAAAGAGACGAGCTGAGAAAGCACGGTTCTACAGTTTCATCCACGAAAACTGACCTCCCATCCTTGTTGGGTATGCTCTGGTTTTCGCTTGCACTGCTACGGGACCCACCTGAAAAATAAATGCTCGCTCAAGCCAAGCCAATTGTTTAGAAACAGAGTTCATGCTTCTTCAAGGAGATAAAAGGCTATGGGCGTGTTTGGTTACACCAAATTTCATGATATGTGATGAAAATTTGCACCGGATTAGACTGATTAATCATGACATTTCATGAAATTTGGTGCAACTAAATGCAGCCTATAGAAACTAAAGAGAAAGCTATAACAATCTAGAGTGTGCATATAGGCAGGATGGATCATCTGAAATTTCACTTGTGGGATGATCTTAACCATCTAATAAGATGACCGGATAGGGGACTGCCGCCCATTATTTGCATGTAGCTATAGGGTGCCAAGCTTGCACACGCACACACATGCACAAAGGTCTTAAAATGCCTAAATCTACATGATTACAATGAAGCAGAGAGATTCAAAGGACGCCCATTTCAGAAAAGATCTCCGGCAATGAGCTTTAAGGATGCAAGAGCTCACATCCAACCAAACTGTCCAAAAGGGACCGGAGTCTTCAAAGACTATGAGAGAGACAATCTTAGAAATACAACTAGAAAGATCCACCAACACCCATTTTATAAATCCATCCATCAATTCAGGTTTACAATATGAATATGTAAAGCATCTGGTGGCAGCCATTTGACTTAATCCAGAAGTTTAAAATTCCATATCACATGGCATAATCCAATTAGTCCGTGAAATACATATTAGCCTTCAATTTATTCAAATGTCATGCGAGTTGGATATGGTGAAGAAATCAAGAACTTACAACTCTCGATAAATAATTTAAAGAAAAAAAAGGAAGAAAATTTTTTTTTTTAAAATCGATGAATCATCTATAAGAAGCTTTTGGGGTTCCCATTGCCTATTCTAGTGAGGTTGTAAGGCTCCAGAAAAACAATATGAAACTTCCCTTACACATGCCAACCTGACTTGCATGTGGGGCATCCAGGCCATGCATCTTACGGGCACTGCTGATTGGATGACCTGACCCAAGAACTATGCCGATCCATTAATCACATGCACAACACATGCATTTCTGTAGATGCGGCCCACCTTGTGAATTGATCTCACCCATGTTTGAGTGAGATCGTTTACGCAAAGGGGTCCACTCTCGGGTATCCCATGCATGTATCAGGTTGGTATGTGTGGTCATGGATGAGCTTTGCTAAGCTCATATCCTTCACGCATGGTTGAAAAAACTCATCGGGAAACATCGGTCAGGCAGGCGCGATCGTCGCTACTCCATCTTAGAACGGATCGCTGCTAAGTTGCTTAAATGTATTTTTAAGTTAATATCAGACAGTAAAGATCGACAGCTATTGCAAGTACCAAGAGAGAGGAAAAAAGAAAAGAAAAGAATAAGAAAGAAAGAAAATCCTTTCTACTTGAAGCTGACGACCTGAGAAAAATGAAACAGAATCTTGAAATAAGAGGGTCTCTTTGCAAACCTGCGGATGCATGTTTGCCGTTCCATGCTGGGACCTCAGGATTCTCCTTTCTCCATGATCCAAACGACTCAGAACGCGACGAATCCCGCCCCAAACCCTGCAATAGGATACAGAAACAATCTTTCAGAACTCCCGAAAGAAAACCCAATGAACAGAAAACAAGAGCCAAAAACCACCTGTTATCCAATCCAAACGGATTACAAAAAATAAAAATACTATAATCACAATCTCACTTAGGAATCGACTACAAAATTCTAAATGAATCTAATAGAATCCCATGAGTATAACATTGACGATCAGGGAACTTTCATCACCAGGACTTACAATCACCATCAAAATCGATTTGGACCCAAATTCAAAACTCCAATTCAGAGAGAGAAAGATCAATCATTTTCAAAAATAAAATAAAATCAGAACATGCAAAACAAAAAGAGGAAAAGAAAGAAATCTTTCCAAATAACAATCCAGCTGCAATCTTTTGTAGAAGCAGACTGCCAAACCGGCTGCAGAATCCAATCAAACCCAACAGTCGTAATTATATATAAAAAAAAATGGAGAGATTTTATGCAACCAAATAAAAAAACACCCAAATTAACAAAACCCAATTTACCAAAACAGAGAACGAACAAAACCAATTCTCAGAAACACTGAAAGAAAATTCAAAATACAAAATCCAGTACATCAAACAACAAAAACGAAAACCCCAAAAAGAAAAACCCAATTCACATTGACATGCAAAGAACAAAACCCAAAAATCAAAACCCTATTTACATAAACATGCAAAGAAAAAAAAAAACCCAAAATCCAAAACCCAATAAACAACATCTTCAACCAATAGAAGGGAAAAAAAACAAAAGAAAAAACAGAAAATCAAGAGCATCCAGATACGAAAAGGGAAGAAAAACACACCCCAGAGGCCGGCGGAAAAACCGAGTTGAAAATCCCTGTCGAAGACGAGTTGCCAGTATTCGGAGCTGGGAACAACGTCGAAGACAGCGACTCCTTGGGTCCAAAAAGCTCAGTCGACAGAGACGACGAAGACGAAGACGAAATGCTAGATGGTTTTCTATCTCCACCCTCCATATCTATCAATCTTTCTCTCTCAACCAACAAAACTACCTCACCAGATATGGATGGAGACTTAGATTCTCTTCCACCAACCGTCCCAAACACCAGAAATCAAAGCAAAAAGAGATAAGATTTCAAGAAAAATAGAAGCTGCAGAAATACACGTGAAGATTTGCAGAAATTATGCAATCCCGCCCATGTGCATACATTTAAAGCTTCATTTCCCTCTCTCTCTCTCTCTTCTCTCTCTCAATATCTTTCTCTGAGAATCCTAAAATGCCATCTCTCTTCTATATATATACTCTTCATGTCCTTATGGTAACCGATAAGCGTCACGTGGGTCCATCCAAACCATCCAAGTGGACATTTGGGCATGCGCCAACATGATTGTGACACGTGTCTCTAATGGATAAAAAGTACTTATCTTAGGCCACTAGAGCATTTAAGTCAACCATACTCGGTAAGCACATCTTAATCAAACATAGAAGTTGAGGTGAAGGAAGAATATCTTATTCCAAACATAGAAGAAGTTGTGATAGAGCAAAACGAGCTTATCTTGAGATTGGATATGAGAAGATGGGTGTGCTGTAATGCAATTTTCTCTTTTCATGTGTTATCCTCTAAGTTTCATCATTTGATTAAAGAAAGTTTATCATAAGATTTGATGGGGTAAGTGGACCTAAATTGACAATGTGGGCCCATTAGATATGGACAAATGGGCGACGCACCATGTGCTCGCCGCGTGCACGGTAGGCGACAAACTCCGACCGGCGCGTCATGCCACGTTAGCATCTACATTTAAACAGATGATGCATATAACGACATCGATGAGATTTGACCGGGGGTTGGAGCGTTTCGTAGAAGGATAAGCCATTGGCACAAGCGGTGTGTCGGTGGGACCCGCTGGCACGCCACATTAGCATGGTCATTGAAGTCGCTAACGCACAAACAAACATTAATGAGATTTCACCTAGGATAATGTATTTCTCGGAAAAATTTACCAAAGGAATTAATGAAAATGCTTGAAGTTACTAATATAAGACTTAATCCGCATTTGCAGAGACGATAAAGGTGATCTTATTTTTGCCTTTTCCTCTGCATATGAGCATGGTACAAGCACGTGTGTGAAAATTAAAGCAATTTTCAATGGCCTTTCCCTCTACCTTCAATGGGGGTTTATATAAGGTGGAGATTGAATCCGATTCGCAGCTTATAGTGGACATTTTGAACGACATCTCTAGCCCGGCTGGAAGTGGAGCTACTGGCTTAGGAGGATCAGAAATTTCAGGCTGTTGGGGCAAACGCGTATTGCTCACATATTCAGGGAGGCCAATTTCCCGGCCGACGCTCTGGCCCGAATTGGGAGCAATGCTCAACGAACCTATGTCTTCTCGTCTGCAGTGGAAGTGCCGCATCATGTTAGGGGCTTGATCTTCTTGGACAAGGTAGGCCTGGGGGCGACTAGAGGTCGTGAGGGCAGGGCTCCCCCTCTGTAGTTAACGATTTTTCTGTTTTTTCCGTTTTCTTTGCTTTTGCCTCGCGATAGGCTCGCCTAGGTCTTTTTTTCAAGCTCGCCCGAATGTATCACGGCTTTTGTGAATGAATAGAATCAACTTTCTCCCAAAAAAAAAATAAAAAAAATAAAAAAATCATTGAACTCAATTGAAACATGTGATCATATTTATATTTACATCAATGAGACTTGATTTTAACTACATTATACTAATGCAAGTGTAAATGATACATTCTATATTGGACCGTAATGAATTAATCACAATATCTATCATTTCTTAGAATGGTATATTATCAGCACTAGCAATGTAGAACGTCTTATTTTGAACATAATGTTAGCACCTATACATTAAACTCCTCTGGTACTCGTTATTTTATATATTGCCAATGCTAGTAATGATGAATGACTGAAATGTAGTATGGGCATTTGCATTGAACTCGTTGGTATATCATATTGTGGTACATTGACAGCATTGATAATGTTGGGCGTCAAACTCAATGTACATAGTACATCAGGAGCATTGATGATATTTGAGTGTCAAACTCAATATTCATTATATATTGATCATAGTACATCAATCAACCTTATTCGCACTTATCAGGTGGTACATTGGTAGGGCTGGCATTTAGATTGTTCGAACTCAATATTCATTATATATCATGATTTTTATGCTAGCAATATGTGATGTCTAACTCAACTCTCATGATATATGCCTTGAATGTTCTCAATATGCCATGATCATATGCTTTGAACTCTGTTGGTGCTTGCCATGTTGACATTAGAAATGTTAGCAAAATCTCAAATGTGAATTCAATGTAGTTAACGTTTTGTAAGCATATGTATTAAAAATGGCTCAGCAGTATACTCACAAGAGTTTCAACACAGAGGTCATGAGTTCGAGTGTCCATCGTGGTATGTGTGGGTGTGAGTGAAAGTGTCAGTAATGTTGATCACAGTGCCGTTATTTGTCCGAAGGATACACTGGTGGTGTTAATGATGTCAAATGCCAGACTAGAGGTTACTAGCATGCCACATGGCATATTCATTGAACTTGTTGGACACTAGTAGCATTTGATATTTGAGCCTCTCATGTTCTATATAGATGTCCTGGCACACCATGTTATCATATATATAAAGACATTGATGAGACTAAATCGTGGAACTTTTACCTACTTTGGAAGGTTATAGCATGCGTAAGTCACATCCCATAATATCATTGAGCTCTTAATGTTGTGTGTGCAAACATCAAATCTATTTTATACTAGCTAGGCTAGCTTGTCTAATAAGAAGTGTAGAATCAAAAGGAGTTATTGACTTTGCAAAAGGAAATAGTTTTGTTGCGATTGGACTTCTGTTTTTACTAGTTTTACATCTGTGTAACAATCGTTTAAATGGTTATGATTTCTTGATCATTAAATATATATTTTTTTCACTCATTTACATCGAACATTGATACGATGGAATGTCTTACATGGATATGCCTTTGGAATATCATTCTCAATATCCTTGGAGGGCACAAATGACTTTATTTTTCTTTTAACTTTCTAATTATTTGAAGAACAAAGATGAATCTTAAGTGAACTTAAAATGTGGAATAGAATGTACACGCAAATCATGATAAGAGGATCTATCTTTTCTTAATTTCAGTATATATTTATATAGTAAAATTGGCACATGCAATGCATGTGGGTAGGTGGATAGGGAGGAAGTGGTTTGCTAGTTGTGGGAGAGGGAAAGGGAAGTGTTTGTCAAAAGTGATGGACAAATATAAATCCTAAGTGTACTTCAAAGGTAGAAAACAACATCCACCAAAATCATGATAAGATGCATGGGATCTACCTTTTCTTAATTTCAGTATATATTTGTACTGTAAAACTGACACATGCAATGCACGTGGGTAGGTGGACAGGGAGGAAGTTGTCAGCTGTCAGTTGTGGGGGAGGGGGAAAAGAAGTTTGTCAAAAGTAATTCTATTTTGATAAAGAGAGCACCATGATACGACTTCATTTTAAATTACCTGAATGCATTGTCATTGCTTAAAAACCATTCTTATGTCATCTCATATTACATGGGCTTTGTTGTTTTAAATTATTAATTGTGTGAAATTTTTATCTATCGCAATTCTCCTTACACACAGTAGAGATTAATGTAACTTATAAAACCCTCTTCTACAATGTAAGCAATTCTAATTTATTATTCTACTTCAGCGGTCTGCACAGTGGAACTGTCAAACAACCACTTGATTTAAAAACTCGAGCATTAAAGGATAATGTATCAATGTATATCAAAAGATGATGCAGAGATGAACGTGATGAGGATAAATACTCCGAATCCACGGAGCTTCTCTTGACTCCTCACAGAGACTTCTCGAATCCACGAGGAAAGAACGCAGAAAATAGAAATAAATTCTAATAAATTCGAAACTGATTAATTGATAAATAAAAACGAGTTCACAACCCTCTAAATAGGGATACCAAGCAATAGGAAAGAAATCAAAATTAAACTACAACTAAAACTCCTAGAATTCGCGACTTACTATAAATAGTAAACTTACTATTTATAGACGGTCGTGATGTCTAGTAGTACACAAGGTTTTCGGCCAAAAATAGTAAGTGTCCTATTTGGCTTCACCAAACCGTTCTCCTAATTATTCTAAGCTCTTTTCACGTTGGGCGCAACTCCTAAAGCCCAACAGATGAAGAGTTATAGCCAAACTAAAACTTACTATTTATAGTAAAAACGAAATTAAAACAGGGAAACGACCGTCGATCTAGGGGTTTTTCGCAATTCCGGGCATTGCAACCTAGCATAGCTGGGTTGGTTGGCTAAAGTAGCTCGTTCTACCCCAAAATCAAATATTTTACATTAGCTAACTCATTCCGGATTGCGAGATATGCCTGATCTAAGGTCCGACAGTCCGGATCACTTCTGTCGTCGACCGGGCCTTTTCTGATCCATCTTGGCCATGAAACTGTCCACGACCCGCTTTACATCAAAAGACTTTAACACTCTAACACTCCGCCACACGTGCGGATAGAAACTTCTCACAACACTTCGCACATGAACATATTGGGCAAGGGTGAAGGAGCACTCAACTCACACTATGGTGGAGGAACAACCCATGACTTCTAAGGCCCATCACCATAGTAATTAATGAAGTTGTGGTATGATAGTATCTCCTACTAAGCCTTCTTGGTTTAGTTGGTTTGACGACGAATTAGAATTCTTGGTTTTTCACTTTAAAATTTAGTTAAATTAATTTTTGATTTGTAAATGTTTAAAAACATTTTTAAATTTCTAATCACAATAATATTTATATCATTTATACCACTTATTGTTTCCCCCCTCTTTATATGCAAGCAAGGCATCTGTGTGTTGGGATATATGTGGTAAGTTTGAAAACATCACATTGGTCGAAAGCATTATATGTAACCATGACCTACTGTGGACGTAGCAGGGTAGATTTATCGAGGGAACGGGAGATCGACTCTCTTTTTCACTAGTTGCCTTTCTCGAGGACTTTTGTTTGGGTGAAAAAATGTGTTATATTTGATCAGAGTCACCACTAACCAATTATTATGATCTGTTAGATCATGTAGAAATGCTTAGGATTGAGAACCCGAAGATCCTTAATCCTAAGATGACTCGTGAGTTTGTGTTTCAGAGATTTCGAGTAAGGGATCATGGTTACAGAGAAGAAAGGTATTAGGTACCCTCTTTGCCCGTACAGATGTATGGTCTTTACTTAATAAGATTTGACTAATTTATGAGGAATATAATTAATTCTTGCATAAAGAAGATGTAATGCGATGCAATGGTAGTGATGATTGATCGATCTAGATTTCTGATGGGCAGGATCTGATTATATCGGCAAGCTGCAGAGCATATGTTTGAAACGATCGAGTATATGTGTAAAGTACGACATATGAGATGCTTGATAGTGTATTGATGCTTATGATAAAATGACAACCAACTGGTTAAGGTTTCTGGTGGACTTGCTTTGATTACATTTGTAAGCCTTTGAGCATACGCCCGCCAGTTAGATGTGAGAAAATGATGGGATGCAGTGTAATGCTGATGTTTGGTGCTCGCCAGGAAGGAGGACGTAGTTTGATCCGATGGGACATGCAAGAGGAATGTAATTCGCAGTCTCGAACTCGAGACTAAGGTATGAGATGTTCTCATCAGAGCATTATACGTTTATGGCTAGGATGACATGCTCCTTCTGCCTCTCATTGTTGTGGCTAGATGGTGGAGACTTCTGCCCATGGTTGTCAACTGATGATACTAGTGTAAATGATGGTGTAA
Source organism: Magnolia changhungtana (assembly GCA_030180095.1). Taxonomy (NCBI): domain Eukaryota; kingdom Viridiplantae; phylum Streptophyta; class Magnoliopsida; order Magnoliales; family Magnoliaceae; genus Magnolia; species Magnolia changhungtana. The sequence continues at coordinate 8,196,556 of JASAUF010000391.1, read as the reverse complement.
GCAGTGTGGGCAAGGCATACCCTTGCTTGACTGATGCTAGGATGGGCAGGCAATGCCCTTAGCTGATTGCTGAAGTGGGGAAGTTGTCCCCTTGGTTAACCAATGCCTAGACGGGTAGGGTGTGCCCCTGATTGATTGCTAGAGAAGGGAGGTTGTCCCCATGATTGATTGATGCTGAGACAGGTAGGGTGTGCCCCTAGTTGATTATTGAAGTGGGAAGATTGTCCCCTTGATTGATTGATGCTGAGACAGGAAGGGTGTGCCCTTAGTCGATTATTGAAGCGGGGAGGTTGTCCCCTTAGTTGATTGATGCTGAGACAAGTAGGATGTGCCCTTAGTTGATTGCTGTAGCAGGGACGTTGTCCCTTTGATTGACTGAGGGTGCGAAGACTGGACTGATTAAAGATGTCCCTAGGAGGGTGAGGGGCTCTGAGATTGGACTGGTTGGGGGTGCCCATTTCAGGATGAGGGGTTCGAACTCTGAATGAGAGTCAATGGTATGGACAAATTGGATTAGATAGAGAAGAGATTCTTTCCTGATGATAGTGATGGATGGGTGCTCAATGTACTGGGACCCGCTTGATGTTGTGGCAGGGAATTTTGGAATATGTTGTTCACTGCCACGTTAGAGGCCGCCTCAGTTGAAATTCTTTCTTAATCGATCAAGTTTTGGACTGCGTGTTTTAAGGTGAAACAATGATCCGTTATGTGACCCATGACTTAATGATACTGTAACACCCTGAAAATCGGGGGTCGAGTAAATACTCAACTCCCGAGTTTCCGGTGTCACATATCATACATTTTATGGCTTTATGATTAGTCGATTTAAATTGCGCAATTTGGAACAACCTGGAACATGAAGCACAACCACAAGTCTACTGAAATGGAAGGAGATAACATAAATATTTATATACATGTCCAAAAGAATGAAGGGGGCGCACATAGCACCACACAACCAAAATCACAAAAATAATATCAAGTCCAAAAGAATAGGGCTGAGCTTTCAGCTCAACGACCCCTCGACTCATCTACGGGTCCGATGCAGCTCCACCCATCAACTGAAAGTAGGAATACTCCTCCTCCTCTTCTAAACTCACGCTGCCAGGCTCCTCCTGATCATCGCCACCTGCATCTATGGAAGCGTCTGGTTGGTGTTTTAAAACACCGTCCCAGAGTGGGAGTGAGTGATCAACTCAGTGTGAACTATTAATCTTAAGTTATAACAGGCATCAATTATAACATGAATTTAATGAAAAACAGTCAATCAGCAACAACTACAACTCTTATTAAATGCGCATGCAATGCGATGATATGATGCATGCCCTCGCCGCAACGCTCCCTCGAGCGACTCTATCTAACGATCGCATATGACAACACTCCCTCAGAGCGACCTCGACTGCCGAGTCGCCACCCTAACTAATGCGATGCCATGCGATCGTGTTAGCCGAGTTTTTAGTTAAGTCCATTCATCCAGCAGGTTGGGAATTCTGATTCACCCTACATGTCACTGCCCTAATCTGGTTGCGAGGCCAAGGCCCCATCAACGCGGAAGGCCGAGTCCCCACAGTCCGTGATCCCGTCGGGTCCTCATTCTCAACTCCAAGCACATGAGGAGTGCCGATAAGGAAGGGATCGCTCGCGGTCACTACGGGGAGGTGCGGTACCCCAGCGTAGGCCGATAGCTCGGACACAGTGTCCCATTCCACCATGCCCGGCTGACGAGACTGTGGACTAGTTATAATCTAGTTATCAATGGGCCACAAAGGTTGTAGGGTGCATCAGGTTCCGTACATATATGTGCGAACATGGTTAACAAACAGAGATGATCAGGTAGTATGCTAGTCCGCACAAATCAGGCGAGCATGAGACAAATGACCTCGGGCACAAGGGTCCCATGTAGTCGAACTACAGCCACCCGAACACTCCCGCCCAATCCGCGAGTCTAACCCTAGCGTAGTCCTACCGACGGGACTACCCTCTCTCGTCGGGTTCCTGACCATCCCAAGAGAGGGAAAAGGGATCTACGGCATGCCACTACTCATATTATCAACTAGCACATCCATATCATAATCTCATGTATCCTAACCATACAAAATAAATACCCTTAACAAGCAAACAAGCATCATCAAGAAATTTAGGTGCATATGAGTGTGTGGGTTGTGTGAGGAAGTTAAACACTTCCTCCATCTTGAGAAATCATGAGCATAACGGTAAATAATCACACACACAGTAAAGCACCACATAAGAGGGAAATGAGCCAACAACCACAAGCATGTTATCATCCAACATAATATCATGTGAAGGCACAATATATATCACATTTGAGAGTTAAACATGCATATCCAACAAATCCAATGAACATGAAAATCCCTAGGGTTCTCTCTAGAATTCCAAATATGACATCCAAGCACTCAAAATCATTAAACCCACACTAAAATTGGTGCTAGGACACCTAAGAGCAATAGTCCGTACCTCAAATTTGATGGAGGCTTGGAAACGACCTAGAGGTGAGGGTTTTGGAGGTTGGCCGGCTGGAATCCCTAAAAAAATTCAAGCATGAGAGAAATCCATACCATTTCTCCTTCAATACGAGGATTTCAAGAGAAAAAGAGTGAGGGATCTTACCAAGGTGGCCCACGGACGATTTTCGGAGTGGCGGTGGAGAGTTTTCCCTTTTAGGAAGGGATAAGGTGTTGAAGGGTCGATTCCCTTGGGCCCCAACTCGATTTAGGGTCCACCACACTTCTTTGCCTTCTCTTCCTTCCTTCTTCACTCTCCTTGGTCGTTGGAGAGGGGTGGAAGTTACAAGGAAGAGCCTTGTTGTTGTAAGGTGGCGAGGGTTATGAGGGAGAGATTGATCGTTGGAGATTTAGGGAAATTTAAGAAGAAGAGGAATGGCGAGTTGAAGGGAGAGTTAGGAGGGAGAGGGGGTTGTTGTTGAGAGAGTGAAAGGGGTTTATGAGAAAAAAGGGTTAGGGCTTATTTCCCTAGAGTTGGGCCTCTTGGCCCCATGTTCCCAAGTCTTCCCAAAATAGACCTATGGGACTTCTATTGGTGTTGAGGTGGCCCTAACACCCCTCAGGTCACCAAATTCGGCGTGTAGGTGCCTTATGACCCGACTAGGGTCCATGCAAAAATTGAGGACGAACGGATGAACAGATATATGATCTGAGAAGGCACTTTCGTTCCAAAAATGGCCCTGTGGGGGCCGATCTGGTGATTGGAGCAGTTCTGACGGCCCTCTTGCCATGAAGCTTGTAGGGTAGGTGCTCCATGGCCCGATGAAGGGCCTTGCAAAATTTGGGAACAAACGGATGCGGGGTTTGGTCGTACGGGTCCGATTTGCGATCAACGGTCACCGTTCCACGATCAGGTCCCAGATTTAGTGGACAGGCGTAGAAAAATATATTAAATCATCACCACAAATTTGGAAGGAATCCGATGGCTGGAACGCCCGAAATCCGGATTTCATTTGTAAGTGCTAGATTCCAATTTTTGGCATTGGTGGGGTGCATTCGGCTAGTGTCAGATCCCAGTTATGGGTGTCCACTGGGTCTGCTGTCCGCGATGGACCACAAGCCCAGTGAGATCTATGATTTCCGGAAGTTTTAGATTTTTCTGACCATCCTCGGTCACTGGGTGGCCCACACGGGCTATTGACAAGTGCAAACGACCATCAGGCTTGGCGGGCCACGTCAGGTCCCATCATGGCCAGCCTGGTCTGTTCTAATGGGCTGATCCTAGGTTAATTTTACTGGTGGTACCTCACCCTGAGCAGTTTAAACGGATGGTCCTGCGGCAAATCCGATGTGGACGCCCCAGAATACTGTGCTGGTTGGATGGGATGTTACAATCTACACCCCTTATAAATAAATTTCGTCCTCGAAATTTGTACCTGTTCGTATTGTTGAAGCAGGCTTGGGTAATGCTTGCGGACTTCTACTTCTGTCTCCCAAGTGGCCTCTTCGTCATCGTGATGGGTCCATAGGACCTTGACCAATGGAATGACTTTGTTGCGTAGGACTTATTCCTTCCTATCCAATATTCTAGTGGGTTGAAGAATGTATGTGGCATTTTCCTTGAGTTCCACATGCTCCCACTTGATGATATGTGAAGGATCGGGGACGTACTTTTTCAACATGGATACATGGAAGACGTTATGTACTCCAGCAAGCGGCGTAGGTAGGGCCAAGCAATAGGCAACTGCACCTACCCGGTCTAAAATCTGGAAAGGCCCAATGAATCGGGGTGTGAGCTTCCCTTTCTTGCCGAAGCGCAGGACACCCTTCATTGGAGAGATTTTGAGAAATACATGGTCCCCAGCTTCAAACTCCAAGTCCCTTCGCCTTGTGTCGGCATAGCTTTTCTGCCTGCTTTGAGCTGTTAAGAGGCGACGCCGGATAATTTCAATCTTCTCAGTCGTGACCCGCACCAAATCCGGTCCTAGTAAGCTCTTCTTGTCAATTTCTTCCCAACAATGCGGGGCTCGGCACGGACGCCCATACAAAGCCTCGTAAGGCGCCATACCGATGCTAGCCTAGAAGCTATTGTTGTAGGCGAACTCGGCATATGGGAGACAATCGTCCCAACTCTCCTGAAAGTCTAGGACACAAGCCCGTAACATGTCTTCCAAAATCTGGTTCACCCGCTCGGTCTGTCCATCTGTCTGCGGGTGGAAGGCGGTGCTAAACTTCACCACTCCCATAGCTTCTTGAATGCGGGTCCAGAAAATCGACGTGAAGCGAGTATCCCGGTCCGACACAATCTCCAATGGGATGCCATGGAGCCGCACTATTTCCTTGATATACAACTTAGCCAAATCATCTGCGGAGCTTGAAATCTTGATTGGCAGAAAATAAAATCCATGGATATGAAGTCCCATTTCCATTCCGCTATGAGCATGGGTTGCAGAAGGCCCGGTGGTCGGCGGTGTTCAGCCTTGACTTGTTGACATGTGAGGCATCGGGACACATACTCCGCTATTTCCTTCTTCATGTTGTCCCACCAATAGTTCCTCTTTAAATCCTGGTACATCTTTGTACTACCAGGGTGCATCGCCAACTTAGAGTTGTGAGCGGCATTTAGGACTTCCTCTGGCAGTCCCAGAAGATTAGGAACACAAAGGCGGCCTCGGTAGCGCAATCCCCCATCCTTCCCAACTCTCCATTCAGACTTCACATCATTCCTCGCTTCTTCCCTCATCTTCTGCAATAGCTCGTCGCCCTCTTGGGCTTCAATGATTTTACTATCGATCATTGGCTGAGCCAGAAGGTGGGCTACTACCTCATACGACTCCTTTACGGTTAGCTTCATGTCGAAGTCCCGTATAAATTCTACCACGTCCCATTCTCTCACCATTAGCGGGGCCGCAAATTCAATTGTCTTCTTGCTGCTCAATGCGTCCGCCACCAGATTGGCCTTACCAGGGTGATACGAGACATCGAACTTGAAGTCCTTCAACGTCTCCATCCAGCGACGTTGCCTCATGTTCAGGTCCTTCTGGGTGAAGATGTATTTGAGGCTCTTGTGATCAGAAAAGAGCTCAAATTCCTCACCATAAAGATAGTGTCGCCATATCTTCAACGCGAATACTACCGCCGCAAGTTCGAGGTCATGGGTAGGATAATTCTCCTCATGTTTCCTTAATTGCCGAGATGCATAAGCAATTGCCCTGTCCCTCTGCATGAGCACACAACCCAAGCCCACATGAGAGGCGTCTGTGTAGACAGTGTACTTGACCCCTTGCTCAGGAAGCATAAGCACAGGTGCCGAAGTCAATTTATCTTTCAACTCTTGGAAGGCCGCCTCCGCCTTCTCGTCCCAGGCAAATTTGAGGTCCTTCCGAGTCAGCTGGGATAGCGGCCGAGCTATTTTTAAAAAGTCCTTAATAAACCTTCGATAATAGCCGGCGAGGCAGAGAAAACTCCTCACTTCCGTGACCGACTTCGGTTGCTTCCAATCTTGCACGGCTGCAACCTTGGCAAGATCTACAGATATGCCCTCCTTGGACACTACATGACCCAGAAATTTGACCTCCTCCTTCCAGAAGTTGCACTTCCTAAATTGCGCAAATAATCGATTTTTCTCAAGAGTTTCAAGGACCGCCCTTAGATGCTCTTCATGCTCCTCGCGGCTCTTTGAGTAAATCAATATGTCGTCTATGAATACCACGACGAATCTGTATATGAACGGCCTGAAGATTTTGTTCATGAGATCCATGAATACCGCTGAGGCATTGGTGAGCCCGAACGACATAACTAGGAACTCATAATGGCGAAAGCAGGTTCTGAAGGCCGTCTTCTGAATATCCTCGTCCCTGACTCGCAGCTGATGGTACCCTGATTGTAGATCGATCTTGGAGAAGTATTTAGCACCCCTTAGCTGGTCAAACAAGTCGTTAATTCTGGGCAATGGGTACTTATTCCGAACCGTCACTTGGTTCAATCTCCTGTAATCCACACACAATCGTAATGAGCCGTCCTTCTTCTTCACAAATAGGACTGGGGCTCCCCACGGCGAGACACTGGGCCGGATGAAGCCTTTCTCTAGCAAGTTATCAATCTGAGACCGTAGCTCTTCCATCTCACATGGGGGCATGCGGTAAGTAGGCAAGGAGATGGGCTTAGCACCCGGAGTCAAATCGATAGTGAAGTCTATTTTCCGTCGAGGAGGGAGTCCAGGTATAGCTTTAAACACATCATCAAAGTCTCGGACTATGGGAGTGCATGTATGTGAGGGCCCATCATACCCGTCTTCCAAAGAAGCATAACATAAAATCCTACGATCGTGGCTAACCTGGACTGGAAACGTCAGAGAAGTGCCGTCGTCTTCGAATATTTTCATTGTCAGGGTCTCACAGTCAATCTCGGCCTTTATCGTGGTCAACCAATTCATGCCCAGGATAACATCATAGTGGAAGATCTTAGTCACTATTAAGTCCACAAATGTCACCTTGCACCCCAAATCGATGGGGCAATCACGGCATATCTTCGTCGCTTCTGAGACAGTACCGGCGGCGGCAATGATCCTCACCCCAGTAAAAGGGGTAGTGCGCAATCCTAGACGCTTGACAGTAGCATGTGTTATGAGAGAAGTAGTGGATCCCGTGTCCACCAACAAAAAGATGGGGGTACCTTCAATGTGTGCCATCACCTCGAAGGCCATAGGAGTGGGGATGACAGCATCTTGGCCTTCTACCGCCAATGCATGGACTCGCGCCTGCTGTGGAAAGTTCGGTCGTTGCATAGGCCGTTGTGGCGGCCTAACTTGAGGTGCAGGGGGACGACGAAACTGTGGGCTAGGCCCCATCGTTCGTAGGGGCGGAATCTGTAATGCCTGTTGTGGAGGCCTGTTGTTGCGCTGAGGCGGCGTGAAGCCGAGGTCCCTCATCCTGGTAAAGCAATAGGGCTCGGAATGGCCCGCCCTCTTGCAATAGTTACATATCTGGGCCGGTCGTGTAGAAGGAGCCAGTGCGGTAGCTAGTCACGGCGGGGAATTCGGGCGCGCCCTTTTTCTAGCAAATGAAGAGGATGGTCCCTCCATCCTATTTCGCGGCCTCAACTGGGAACGGTTCCGTGCAATTCTTTCCTCATCCTGCTCAGCCCGTATAGACATCTTCACGAGCTCGGCATAGGTCATGAGGTTCATGCAGCATAATTTGGAGTGGATGCCGCTCCTCAGCCCCGTTGTGAAACGCCTCATCTTGATCGCTTCGCTGGCGATCATTTTGGAAGCGTAGCGCGAGAGTTCCGTGAAGCGGTTCTCATATTGTGCCACGCTCATTCCCCCTTGTTGCAGGCAGAGGAATTCATTTTTCCTCTCGTGTTGATATGATTGAGGGATGTACTTCTCGTTAAAACGGGCCTCAAACGCCTCCCATGTCCATACATGGCCCTCTGGAATGGTCCGAAGGACGCTCTCTCACCACATGTCCGCCTCTTTCTCAAAGAGGTAGCAAGTAAGTTCGACATTTTCTGCCTCGGAACAGTGGAGAGGCCTAAGTAGCTTGACGACCCGGTTGAGCCAATACTCTGCTTCCTCTGGACGATGGGTGCCGGCAAAAGTGGGCGGCCTGTGCCTCTGAAACTGCTCATATAGATTTTTCGTGTTGGTCGCGGGAGCAACCATAGCAGGTAGTTCCGGTTGCGGTATTCCCATATTCTGGGCCAAGGCCCCCATCATAGTGGCCATCATGTGTTGCTGGTGTTGTAGATTAGCGGCCATCGTCTGTTGTTGTTGTTGCATAAGGCGCAACATCTGGCCCATCTGCTCCATGGCCAGAGGCGGAGGGGGCACGGGTGCCGCGGCCGGCGGTGGAGGAGCATTTGGGGCTGCCTCCTGGGTTGTGCTACCCGTGTTTTGGGAGCCACTCGCCTCTTGTGGGCCTTGTTGTTCATCGTGAATTTGGTCCCTATCGACCCAGCCGCCATGAGGGAGGCGAACATATCGATTCTCTGGTCGCGGAGGCATTTCCTGGAAAGATGTCCCAAGACAAGTTAGATAATAGAACGTTACTCATACCGAGGTCATGCATAAATACTTGGATCCATATATATTTCCTATTTATGCACATACCCAAACATACGCTCAAGCATTCACATGGTGGCAAGGACATTTCAAGGCAACCCATACATCCACATTGATTTCAAAATGTCATTGATATGGCCAGTTACATGTTGCAGCATGGATTACAAGCATCAGTGAACATGCTAGACAGAAAGGAAAATACAAGTTAGATAAGTAAAGGTCCTAATTATCTTCCAGTACAGGGGATTAGGTCTAATTGACTTAAAGAAACTACTAGTTATCCGTAAGTCTGAGTCAGGCAAAAGTGGAGGCGCTTCCTCACCCTTGCTGCAGCAGATCAGGGCCTTTATGGGCCGATATATCTTCTTGTTCCAATTCTCCTGCTTTGCTTGGTTCGCCTCAATCCTTGCTTGGCCCTCCTTAATTTCTGCTACCTTGGCCTGGAGCGCATCCAAGCGCTCTTGTATACCTGGGGTGGTAAGGGGCTCCCTCCTGACAACCCAGATTTCCTCGTCCTCATCGGCCTCCTCGGCTTCATCCTCATTCTCATTCTCATCCTCGCTCTCGTCATTCCCATCACTTTCCTCTTCTTCTTCGCTAGCATCCCCATACCGGTCGATGTGAGCCTGTTTTTGCTTTGGGCCTATTTTCATGTTGTTCAATATATCATCTCCCAATATCTGCTTCGGTACATAATTTCTGTCCGATCCCCCCACGCCGTAACATTGAGCCAGCCGACAGACTAGCCGGCCAAATGGGAGGCACGCGTCCTTGCGGGTCGCCCTTGCGGCCCTCACAATCTGGTGGAGTATCACACTAGGGAGGCATACATCTGCTCCTTGGCCTACCTGATATAAGAATTTTACCATGTAGCGGGAGCACTCAATGCGGTTCTTCAGCCTGTGATAGACATTGTGAGTGTAAATACGGTGAAGCACACGGTACCCAGGGGTCAAGTTGGATGAGTTCAGGCCGGCGTCTCTCCTCCACTGGGCAACCTGACCACACAAGAAACGAGTTCACTCATCACGGGCTTGACTCGTATCCAAGTTCTTCTCCTCAATCTGCACCTCGCCTATTGGCACCCCAAGTATGCCTGAAATGTCAGCCACCCCCAACGAAAACCTCTGGCTTCCCACGACCAGATCAAAGCCAAGTGGCTTAAATCGAGGGTTTCTGATCCGCACGTAAAAAGCCCTAACTTGCCCTTCGTCTGCCTGGGAATCTCCATAGAATATTGGACTCCAGTCCTTCTTCATAAGTCGATCGAGTACGGCGAACTCACTGAACAGATGCTCCTCTACGGAGGCTTCGAAGGCGACGTTGCGGATGCCAAAATTTCCCACATCCTCCACTGGCGGTTGGGACGCTTGAGTCGCGAGAGCCCTTCGAGAATCGTTCCTACGCTTGGACCGGACTTCTGGGACCGTCTGCTCATCTGGATCGGCCCTCTGGTTACTTCGCCTCTCTCGGCTTGGTCCGGGCTCGGTGGGAGACGGTCTCTTCTTCCTCATGAGCGATAGGATCGCCGAAATGGAGAAAAGAGAGGCAACGGTTGCTAGAAAAGCCATTTCCTTGGCTAGGATGGATTTGAGTGTGAGAAGTGTATTTGAGGAATGATCTTGGGAATAGACTTAATAATGGATCTAGGAGGTGAGTTGAGGGTGTGGGGTTGGTGAAAGGATTGGATGAGTGTTGAGAGTGAAGAAAAGTTTAGAGTGGGGTTGGTGAAGTAGAAGGAATTTGATTTAGAGAATAAGGTTGAGGGTTATGGAATGGGAAAAAGGAGTTTTAGAGGTAGTAGGATTTGGGAATGAGAGTGAGTGAGTTTTGATGGTAATGGGGTTTTGAGAGTGGGTTTTGAAAATGGATATGGAAGTGATGGGTTTGGGGATATGAGAAAAATGGGAGTTAGTTGGAGAGGGTAGTCTTCCTTTGATGTTGGGTTTGTGAAAGGGACTATGTGAATGTACTTGAGAATGGGTTTGGAAAATGAGATTTGGGAATGGGTTGAGATGAGGTTGGATGGGAGGAAATAGAAGGTGAGTTGAGATTATGGGATTGGAGATGGGTTTTGAGAGATGGAGTTGGGGATTGGAAGTTGAGAGATGAAAATGGAATGGGTTGTGGGTAAAGTAAATGAGAAAGGAGGAAGGATGAAGGTGGATTGGAAATGAGGGAGAAAGGTGGGAAGTGTTGGAGAAATAAGATTTGAGAGTGGGTTTTGGAGTTGGATTTGTGAAGGAAAGAAGGGTAATTTGGAGAAATGGGTTTGGGGAAGGGTGAGTGAGAATGGAGGTGTGAGAGGGAGTGGAAATGGGTTCTAAACACCCTTAAGTAACAAGAAAGTGGGCCCCACATGTGTTTGCAAAGGGAGGAAGGGATAATCCCCTCTTTTGAGGTCGGGCGGGGCCCACGCCGGTTGGGTGGGGTCCCGTGGAGCTGTTGGACAACCGGGCGGGGGCCACGTGCAGCGGGCGGGGTCCCGCGTGGGCTCTGGACGGACGGGCGGGGGCCACGCGCAGCGGGCGGGGTCGCGCGAGCAGGAACAGGCGGGCAGGCGGGGTCTGCGGGCGGGGTCGCGCGTGGACTGGCGGAGTCGCACGAGCGGGTGCACGCGGGCGGCGGGGTCGGAGGGCGGGGTCCCGCCGGCCTGTGTATTCTGGGCTGGGTCCACCTTCCTCGACATTTTTCGGGGCGCCGTTGAGGCCCCCCGGGACATGCTATATATGGTTTTGGGGTAGAAAAAGCTGATCTACGCAATGGGCCTAGTGTTTTCGTGAGATTTCTCCTGGTTTATGGCCAAAATTTTCAGTTTCCTCCATTCCACTAATCTTAGTAAAATCTCACTCACTCCTAAGTCCCTACCCCCAAATGGGTCGAATATAACATCTTGACCCGAAACTAATGCATCCGCACGTGTATGTTGGCTTCGTCCTCCAAATTGTTAGACCTCCGGCTCGTTCCTATTCATGGAAAGAGACCCGGTACCACTCCCGGACCCATTTCTTACCGTTGCTACCTACTCTTGCTACCAATCTAAGTTCGTAGAAAGTCTCGCCGTCCATCTTGGATTTCTGGTTCGGGGTATGGGATGGATCCTAACGTCCTAAATCTCGGTTGCGTTCTCCTAATACGTATCCTTTCAAGTCAGTGGACGCGTAGTGAGTTCATAACCCATGGCCCAATTAATTCCAAACCATGCTCTGATACCAACTTGTAACGCCCTAAAAATCGGGGGTCGAGTAAATACTCAACTCCCGAGTTTCTGGTGTCACATATCATACATTGTATGGCTTTATGATTAGTCGATTTAAATGCGCAATTTGGAACAACCTGGAACATGAAGCACAACCACAAGTCTACTGAAATGGAAGGAGATAACATAAATATCTATATACATGTCCAAAAGAATGAAGGGGGCGCACATAGCACCACACAACCAAAATCACAAAAATAATATCAAGTCCAAAAGAATAGGGCTGAGCTCCCAGCTCAGCGACCCCTCGACTCATCTACGGGTCCGATGCAGCTCCGCCCATCAACTGAAAGTAGGAATACTCCTCCTCCTCTTCTAAACTCACGCTGCCAGGCTCCTCCTGATCATCGCCACCTGCATCTATGGAAGCGTCTGGTTGGTGTTTTAAAACACCGTCCCAGAGTGGGAGTGAGTGATCAACTCAGTGTGAACTATTAATCTTAAGTTATAACAGGCATCAATTATAACATGAATTTAATGAAAAACAGTCAATCAGCAACACCTACAACTCTTATTAAATGCGCATGCAATGCGATGATATGATGCATGCCCTCGCCGCAACGCTCCCTCGAGCGACTCCATCTAACGATCGCATATGGCAACACTCCCTCAGAGCGACCTCGACTGCCGAGTCGCCACCCTAACTAATGCGATGCCATGCGATCGTGTTAGCCGAGTTTTTAGTTAAGTCCATTCATCCAGCAGGTCGGGGATTCTGATTCACCCTACATGTCACTGTCCTAATCTGGTTGCGAGGCCAAGGCCCCATCAACGCGCGAGGCCCAGTCCCCGTGGTCCGTGATCCCGTCGGGTCCTCATTCCTGACTCCAAGCACATGAGGAGTACCGTTAAGGAAGGGATCGCTCGCGGTCACTACGGGAAGGCGCGGTACCCCAGCGTAGGCCGACAGCTCAGACACAGTGTCCCATTCCACCATGCCCGGCTCACGAGACTGTGAACTAGTTATAATCTAGTTATCAATGGGCCACAAAGGTTGTAGGGTGCATCAGGTTCTGTACATATATGTGCGAACATGGTTAACAAACAGAGATGATTAGGTAGTAGGCTAGTCCGCACAAATCAGGCGAGCATGAGACGAATGACCTCGGGCACAAGGGTCCCATGTAGTCGAACTACAGCCACCCGAACACTCCCGCCCAATCCGTGAGTCTAACCCTAGCGTAGTCCTACCGATGGGACTACCCTCTCTCGTCGGGTTCCTGACCATCCCAAGAGAGGGAAAAGGGATCTACGGCATGCCGCTACTCATATTATCAACTAGAACATCCATATCATAATCTCATGCATCCTAACCATACAAAACAAATACCCTTAACAAGCAAACAAGCATCATCAAGAAATTTAGGTGCATGTGAGTGTGTGGATTGTGTGAGGAAGTTAAACACTTCCTCCATCTTGAGAAATCATGAGCATAATGGTAAATAATCATACACATAGTAAAGCACCACATATGAGGGAAATGAGTCAACAACCACAAGCATGTTATCATCCAACATAATATCATGTGAAGGCACAATATATATCACATTTGAGAGTTAAACATGCATATCCAACAAATCCAACGAACATGAAAATCCCTAGGGTTCTCTCTAGAATTCCAAATATGACATCCAAGCACTCAAAATCATTAAACCCACACTAAAATTGGTGCTAGGACACCTAAGAGCAATAGTCCGTACCTCAAATTTGATGGAGGCTTGGAAACGACCTAGAGGTGAGGGTTTTGGAGGTTGGTCGGCCAGAATCCCTAAAACAATTCAAGCATGAGAGAAATCCATACCATTTTTCCTTCAATACGAGGATTTCAAGAGAAAAAGAGTGAGGGATCTTACCAAGGTGGCCCACGGACGATTTTCGGAGTGGCGGTGGAGAGTTTTCCCTTTTAGGAAGGGATAGAGTGTTGAAGGGTCGATTCCCTTGGGCCCCAACTCGATTTAGGGTCCACCACACTTCTTTGCCTTTTCTTCCTTCCTTCTTCACTCTCCTTGGTCGTTGGAGAGGGGTGAAAGTTACAAAGAAGAGCCTTGTTGTTGTAAGGTGGAGAGGGTTATGAGGGAGGGATTGATCGTTGGAGATTTAGGGAAATTTAAGAAGAAGATGAATGGGTTGTTGGGAGTTGAAGGGAGAGTTAGGAGGAAGAGGGGGTTGTTGTTGAGAGAGTGAAAGGGGTTTATGAGAAAAAAAGGTTAGGGCTTATTTTCCTAGAGTTGGGCCTCTTGGCCCCATGTTCCCAAGTCTTCCCAAAATAGACCTATGGGACTCCTATTGGTGTTGAGGTGGCCTTAACACCCCTCAGGCCACCAAATTCGGCGTGTAGGTGCCTTATGACCTGACTAGGGTCCATGCAAAAATTGAGGACGAACGGATGAACGGATATATGATCTGAGCAGGCACTTTCGTTCCAAAATAGCCCCGTGGGGACCGATCTGGTGATTGGGGCGGTTCTGGCGGCCCTCTGGCCATGAAACTTGTAGGGTAGGTGCTCTATGGCCCGATGAAGCGCCTTGCAAAATTTGGGAACAAACGGATGCGGGGTTTGGTCGTACAGGTCCGATTTGCGATCAACGGTCACCGTTCCACGATCAGGTCCCAGATTTAGTGGACGGGCGTAGAAAAATATATTAAACCATCACCACAAATTTAGAAGGAATCCGATGGCTGGAACGCCCGGAATCCTGATTTCATTTGTAAGTGCCAGATTCTAATTTTTGGCATTGGTGGGGTGCATTCGGCTAGTGCCAGATCCCAGTTCTGGGTGTCCACTGGGTTCGCTGTCAGCGATGGACCACAAGCCCAGTGAGATCTATGATTTTCGAAAGTTTTAGATTTTTCTGACCATCTTTGGTCACTGGGTGGCCCACACGGGCTGTTGACAAGTGCAAACGGCCATCAGGCTTGGCGGGCCACGCCAGGTCCCATCATGGCCAGCCTGGTCTGTTCTAATGGGCTGATCCTAGGTTAATTTTACTGGTGGTACCTCACCCTGAGTAGTTTAAACGGATGGTCCTGCGGTAAATCCGACGTGGACGCCCCAGGATACTGTGCTGGTTGGACGGGATGTTACAGATACACACAATACTCGTTCTCGTTAAAGGTTGGTGGTAAATGATTTGGTGGGGGCTTAGACGGTAGTGGGGTAAGAAGTTGCCCTTGGACTAACACAATTAGCATTTCACTATAAGTTCGATCTATCGGTGTGAACTTCTTAGGCTCCTGGACCATGCCCATTTGCCACCTATGATTGGGCTATTGCGGGTTCCATCTTGGTTCTTGTTGTTGTTAATGTTGTCCCTGTTGAAGAGCGAATGATATATCTTCAGTAGATGCAATATGATCATCTTCTTCCATTGGATGGGAGACGAGAACTCTTGTATTCAATAGGCCTTCCTTCCACTATTAACGGTATCGGGGAGGGTTGATGAGCCCACTAAGGGGAGATCGTCACAACCCTTATTTCGGCTTCAAATTGTTCCCCGGTGAGGATGATTTGGGTGAAGTTGACATATGAATAAGAGACAATGTATCTAGAGATACTCGGGTTTGACGAGTGGATGATCATGGAGATTTGCTCCTCGTCGTCGATGGGTGTCTTCATTTTGGCGACCATGGCCCGCCATCGTCCAACGTAAGTAGACAATGACTCATCATCCATCTGCCTTAAGGCAATAAGATCTGCTCTTCTCGGCGCTACATTAAGATTGTACGCGAAATGATCAATGAATACTTGGAAAACTTGTTCCCAAGTTTTGATTTTATGGTAGTCCAATGACGTGTATTAGTCTAACGTGTCGCCTTTCAGGGACTTCTGAAACAGACAGATCAATGCTCTGTCATTGCCTGCCACGACATTAAGCTCTCACAAAATGCTCTTAGGTGGTCTACTGGACATCTTGCACTATCATATTTTTAAAATTTTGATACCTCAAAGCCTAAAGGTACCTTTGCATCAGGGAAGGGACAGTGGTCTCTAAACTTGGTGGATGGTAGATCCACCCCACACTATTTCTGCAGTTTTCTTTTCATCTCCCGCAGTTGCTCGATTTCAGAGGGAGCAGATGGGAGAGGTTTTTCTCTCCATCTCTACAGATGTATTGTCTTTACTTCAACGTGGGCCTATGGAAACCCGAGCCCGATAAGACCTCTACGTCAAAAAACAAAGCACCCTCCAAGGAAAGCGACGCAATTGTAAGGACACACAAAGAGCTTCCAAGCTCACACCAGCGGTTGAAAGACCGACCTAACTTATAGGTCGGCTAAAGGACGGTCATAAATAACCTATAAATCAACCACATGTCGGTTACGGATCGACCATAGCTCGATCACAGATCGGCCATAGTTCGGTCATAGATTGGTCATAGATCGATTGCAGATCAGTCACAGGTCGATCATAGATCGGCCATAGCTCGGTCACGGATCGGTCGTAGATCGATCACAGGTCGATCATAGATCGGCCATAGCTCGGTCACGGATCGGTCGTAGATTGATCACAGGTCGATCACAGACCGGCCATAGCTCGGTCATAGATCGGCCGTAAATCAACGATGCCCTCGACAAGATCAAAAGGTCTCAAACACCCAGGTGAAGGGAATACAAATCTTCAGACTCTCATGATGGACGGAAATGGTGAATGCCAATCTGTCGATCAGGACAATATCATTCAGTTCTAACTTAGCGCCCGCTTTGGGGTCTGACCTAAAGCCGAACTACGGATTCAAAGAATCCTCACAAGACTCGAAGATCTCTCCCGAGATCTTCGGGAAATAAGATCAAATCCCGACAATCTCAGGACCTTGCAATCTCAAGGAGATCCTGGATCCCATCAAATCTCCAAGGTATCAGGGAAGAACCCCCTTATGTTGGGAACCTCTCTTCCCTATAAATATATGAGCATCTCCCACCGATTGAGGTATGTTCACTCAAACCCTAACACTCGACTGGTGTCTTTTCCAGAGATCCTATCCACTTCAAAGACCTTAAGCCTGACTTTGGCATCGAAAAATTCCCTGAAAAAATTAGAGCCTCCTTTACCTCTCACCTTCGCCTGTGCGGGTATAGGAAGGTGCGCTGCGGAGGGTCTATCAGAAAACTGCATCAACAGTTAGCATTGGCCTAAATATGTATCTTAGATTTAAGATATCTTTCAAATCTTTTTAATTTATTTTGGCAACTTAGATATTTCGTAACCATTAATTGTATGCAGTTGTAGACATCCCACCCAAGGCTAATAAACTAATTAAGTTTGAACTGATGAATGGTCAACCAAATCCCAATCGTAAACCCTAACCCTATAAGTCTAAACCTTAAACTCAATCCATTCAGCCAATTCGACCCAGTAAATCTAGTCAACACAGTTAGCTTAAACCTTAGGAACTTAAAACTCTAAAGCCTTGAAACAACTTGGTGAGTCAACTCACCTAGTCAACTTGTTGAGTCGACTCACCTAGTCAGCCTACCCAGTCCAACAACTCAGTCAACTCACGTAGTTAAGCTCAAAAGTAAGCCCAATCAGAGAAATATGTAAAACCTAGAAGCAGCAACTTTCACGGCAGATCCTCTACGGGCTTGGAGGAGGTTGTCTAGCAAAGCAGGGAGTTCAAGTGGGGACCAGTGACAACCAGCTTGCCGTCGGCCATATGACACTCCCCCTCTTTGGGGTGGCGTTCCTCAAGCATGCGAGATCACTCATTTTTAAACCCTAAGTGTATGGTTGAGGTGTATTTACTCCGGTGCACATCTCCTTACCCAAAATTACCATTTTACCATCTCATGTAACACATAAGATAATACCATTTGTCAATCTCCAATTATAACCCTTCAACCACCTTTTACCCCTATGATCATCAGGAATTACAAGAAAATTGAGTTTTGAGGCTATAAATAGCCCCCTCCCCTTCTCTTTTAAAGCATCCAAAACACCCATAGGGGACTAATCCAATCTCATTTTCAAGCATCCCTCCTCACCCCTTAAGGTTTTAGCCATCTAACCATCCCTCCACCAAGGAAAAAGAGAGAGAGAGAGAGAGAGAGAGAGAGAGAGAGAGAGAGAGAGAGAGAGAGAGAGAGAGAGAGAGAGAGACCAACCCTGGTCTAGCCTAGCCTAGCTAGAGTCCAAGCCTCTTGAGTCATTTAAGTCCAAATATGAGCCACTCGATTTAACCTTGTGACACTACCGTCCATCCAACTGTTCAAGCTTTAATCAGTTTCATCAAACAAGAGCATTAGCATTGTATAATATTCATTCCCTTTTTAACACCTTGCTCCACATATAAACCAACATTACATTGCATTCCATCATTTTCTCGCATTTAAGTGGCATGCGTATGCTCTGAGGCTTGCCGATATAATTAGAGTAGGTCCACTAGAAACCTTAGTCAGTTGGTCATCATTTTATTATAAGCATCAATACAACATCAAGCATCTCATATATCCTACTTTGCACCTACACTTGATTATTTCAAATGTATGCTCTGGGGCTTGCCGATATAATCGGATCCTGCCTATCAGAAATTTAGGTCGATCAATCATCACCGTCATTACATCGCATTACATCTTCTACATGTGAGAACGAATCAAATTCCTTATAAATTAGTCAGATATTGCCATGGTTCCTTACTTCGACAGGGTGCAAATATCTAAATTTCACCCTTTTAGATACTTTTTCAGACCCATTGCCGATACTAAGTAGCAGTCAAAAATTTGTATCCATTTTTCATGATATTATGCATGGATCAGATATATCATGGCCAATTCCTCAGAAAAAATGGTGGGCGATTCTTCCACAATGGAATCTGATAAGTGAGATTTCGAGTAAGTGTTTACAGAATCTTCTTCTGGATAGGTATCCTACATCTGAACTGAATTCTTTCTGGTTAAAGAATCTTTTTCTAGTTTCTCTGGAACAATTAGGAGATTCTTTGGAAGAAATATGGGGTTCTGCTTCTGGCGGCAACATGCTATTGGGTGTAGTCTCGACCTGTAAACGATGGATACTAGGCGCTGTGCGTATCGACCCGTGCAGTGCTGTAGCTAACGCGTTAAGTATCCCGCCTGGGGAGTACGTTCGCAAGAATGAAACTCAAAGGAATTGACGGGGGCCCGCACAAGCGGTGGAGCATGTGGTTTAATTCGATGCAAAGCGAAGAACCTTACCAGGGCTTGACATGCCGTGAATCCTCTTGAAAGAGAGGGGTGCCTTCGGGAACGCGGACACAGGTGGTGCATGGCTGTCGTCAGCTCGTGCTGGTCTAATAGAGTTGGTCCATTCCATAAGCCAACTTAAGGACTTGTAGATTTTTACCCAGCACTTACAACATATGGATTTTCATTTATAAATGGAAAACCTATATTTTTTTTAAAAAAAAAAAGAAAAAGAAAAAAAAAAAAACAAGACCTATCTTAAGTTAGATATGCTAAGCCTATTGATTTTCCACTAGCCTAATTTCACTTTCTGAATTATTTGCAACATCATTTTTTGCAAATAGTCTTTCATATTAAATCTATATTTACTTCATTGATTTTAAATATTAAAATGATTTAGAAGATACCCCTTATCTTTTGCTTTTTCTTCTTTATTTTACTATTTCATTTCATTCATTACACTTTTTTATAAGCTAATTGTACAAATTAAAATTAAAATTTGAATAAGCTAAGATCAATAATTGCAAGTTTTCCAGTCAAAAACTCAATCCAAACCACCTTCAACCTCACCTCTCTGACATTGTCGTGGACAAAAAGCTAAGAAGCATTCATTTTAGCAGTCAAAGAGCTCTACAAGACGGAATTGATCGTTTTTACTTATGATTCAAGTGGGAAAGAAACCCTATTGATGTTGATATGCACAAGCATCACGTGGTCAAACTTACGTATGATGATGTGTGAATCAATTGCTTGTAAGTTAATCTTTCAATAGTAATTAACGGTTGGAAATCAATTAATCCATCCATCTCTATTACTGCAGAGTTTGAACTTTAAATCATTGACATTTTTATGCACTTGAAGCTAGTTTAAAGTTTAAGATAGTGAAAATGGCCTAACTTCACAATATTAAAATATTATATATTTTTATTTATTTAAAAAATCTTTATTTTTTTCTTTTATGCTATTGGATAAATTATTTTTTTAAAATGTAATTAAAATACTAGTAAAATGTCAAAACACCATATGAGAATCATTAAAGCAAAACCCCACCAAAATAGAATCAACAACCCATGCTTGGATGCAAGTGGGCATTCCTAGTTGCATGGAACCAATTGGATAAACCAACCATTGGTATGGATTATCCCTAAGGTATTGCAATATAAAAAAATTAAATAGATTGGATGGTTAATTATAATCATCTGATCAATATCCTATGTAATTGATGGTTAAGATCATTTGTAAAAATAGTTCATTTATTAACCATTCAATCAGAACCATCGGATTCATGCTTGGGAAAAGGGACATCTACAAAAGAAGGACAAGTTATTGATGGATGGGATCAATCTATTAGTATGATTTTAGCTTGGTGACCCATGAAATGTGATGGACGGTCAGGATAGATTGATTGGACTGTCCAAATGTCCCTATGTAAGTAGGTGTTCAGTTATTCAAATTTTGTGTTGAAATTGATAAAATGGTCCATTTTATTTAATTATTTTTTGTTCCTTTTATTTTATCCAATTCACTTTACGAAATGGAAGACTCCAAACGGACAAAATGCTAAAAGCATCTTATCTTAGTAGTCACGAAATGCCCACCATAACATGGCTTGTGCATTGCAAGTGGGGATGGACCCCACAGAGACGTTGATGTATGACCGGTAGTATCATGTGGTCCAGTATCTTCAACGATCATATCCAAACTAGTACCTTGCAACTGTTTCGAATTGCCTCAGCCCAACTAACGTATAAAAACAGGAGTTTTATATGTATGATACTCCGCCCGAGTATTTGCACTGTATACTCGGCTTTCAGTTTGCAGACGTGGGGCCCACGGTTCATGGGTCCGGATTGCGTGTTGGATGGGCAAATATTCACCTAGAATGGAATATCCCAGCTATACAAACTATGGTTTCTTTTCAGTTGAATCTGCACCGTTGCTGTTTTTGTTGTCAACCGTCTATTTGAAAAACCATCAATCCAAGGGTTAGTGGTGTTCTACGGCGAAGATTTTGTGGAAATAGTCCATCCAGATTTTCGGTCCTATCAGATGAACGGTATATATCACCCAGATATGGCCCACTTGTACGGACGGAGAACCTGAAAGTACGGAGTATCGTATAATTCCTCCCACTTACGTTGACTGCTGGAGACGGATTGGCTACTCCCCCTCACACCAGCCCCGTGGCTGATGGTCGGTGCTCTGTGGGCCCCACCATAATGTATGTGTTTCATCCATTCCGTTCCTCCATTTTTACAGATCCTTTTAGGGATTTTCTGAAACAACACCACAGGAAAAAAATAATGATTGGATATCCACCATTAAAATCCTTCTAAGGCCCGCTGTACTGTTTATTTGAAATCTAATCTGTTGATTAGGTCATAAAGATCCAGATGAAGGGAAAAAATAAATATCAGCTTGATCCAAAACTTTTATGGCCCCCAAAACGTTTTTAATGGTCAACGTTCATTCAACACTGTTTCCTGTAATGTGGTCCACTTGAGATAGAGATATATCTCATTTTTTCTGTTATACTATAAAATGATCTATAAAAATAGATGGACGGCATGGATGAAACACATACATCATGGTGGGGCCCACAGAGCACAGGGGAGTAGCCAATCCGTTTCCTTGACTCCTACCATGTAGAAAAGGTGGGGCCCACATGTTTTCTGTTGCGGACCCATGCAATAGACAGTTATTCCTGTCATTTCAAGGATCTGAGCCGTTATTCCATCAATCTGATCTCAGGGGACCACCTGTGGTGTCGTTGACATAAAAAGATTAGGATGGATGGTCTAGATCATGGCATACATTGGACCACGTATATGGGGTACGTGGATGGTTTCTATCCACACTCTATGGCAAACGGGTCCAACTTGAAAACACAGTAGATGGCGATAGCTACCACATGAAGGATCAAGACCGTTCACGCGGACGGTCGGGATTGACGAACAACGGAAGAGTCTACAGTGCGAATTTTTTCTTGTTTCTCGACGCGTCTATGTCGGCATCATATTCGCATTTTCAGTTTGTAAAAGTGGGCCCATGGTTCAGTGATCCGGACCATTGGTGGATGACCATGCGATAAAAATATCCTTAACGGGGAAATCCAACCTTTCAATTGATGGTCTGGAAACAGATTATCCAGAAATACAAAAACTGTCCACGTTCATTTGAAAAGAGACCCGAAATGGGTGGCAAGGAACTTGTGATCTTGGAAAATTTTCGGGCATGACTTATCCAATGTGGAATCCGACAGATCTACGGTCTGGATCACTGCGCCATTGATCCACGTGTACAAAAAAAACCCGAGTTTTTCTTTTTCATATACTCCGGTCAATCTCCCATAGGAAGATTCGCAGATATCTGCACAGTTCCATGCATTTCCGTCCTGATTACACGTGGCAGACACGAATAGTAAGCAGGGGAAGCGGATTGGCTACTCCCCCTGCCGTCAGCCCCGTGGCTGGTAGTTGGTGGTCTGTGGGCCATGCCATGATGTATGTGTTTCATCCATTCCGTTCATACATTTTTAAAGATCATTTTACATCTCTACGCCAAAATTAGAGGTATACAAATCTCAGGTGGTCCACACCACATGAAAACAATATTGATTGGATATCCACCAGTAAAATCCTCCTAAGGCCCACTGTACTTTTTATTTGACATCCAATCTGTTGATTAGGTCATAAAGTCCCACATTAAAAAAAAAAACAAAAATCAGCTTGATCCAAAACTTTTATTGCCACCAAAATGTTTTTAATGGTCGAAGCTCATTCAACACTGTTTCCTGTAATGTGGTCCACTTGAGATTTTTATATATTTTATTTTTTGTCTCGTACTTTAAAATTATCTGTAAAAATATATGGACGGAATGGATGAAACACATACATCATAGTGGGGCCCACAGAGCACCGATCACCAGCCATTGGCTGGTGTCAGGGGGAGTAGCGAATCCGTTCCCGTAAGCAGGACCGAAAAAAAGCGGATTGGACCGTGGTATCTATCATGGTCCACTTTCGACAAGTCGAATAACCTTGAATTTTTCCACATAGCCCATCCAAAAGGTGGGCCACCAGATCAACGGGCCATATCTCTAGAAAAGTTTTCCACGTGTACAACTTGGGAAGGGAAATGCATGAAACTTCCATGCAGCAGCTCGCATATCACCATTCCTTTTCGTCAATTATATCGGAGAACGGGATATATCATATGACCCTCGGTCGAGGACCTGCAAACCATACTCGGTTTCATATGATGGGTCCATGGTTTTTGTGGGCATGGTCTGTCTATTGCCAGGATCATGGGACCAAATGGCCCAGTTGGATGAACTTGAAAAACCGAGTATGATGTTCATGTACTCGGGTTGAGTATCATGTAATTATCTCCTTGCAATACATTCATGAATCTTCTTCAAGATATACTAAAAAATAGAAAATCTTGAAAGACGTCCAACTCATATCTCCTGACTCTTTAATAGTGCGAAGTCTATTTTAGGCTGCAAAATCTTTCAACATTATTTTATTTTCCTACCAATTATAGGAGGTTTATTACAACCGTCCAATCTGGGGTGGGCCAGATCCTTGATGTCAGAGCTCCCCGTAATAAAGGTGGACTCGGATTCGGTAGCGACTTTTCGAGTACCGAGCTCTTATCTGGAGGGTGATGTAAAAGCTCTGTGGACCACACCATGATGAATGTATTTTATCCATGCCCTTCATTTACTTTTCAGATCATTTTAAGGCATAATCCAAAAAATGATTCAGATCCAAATTTAAGGTGGACCACATCACTGGAAAAAGTGGTGATTAAATGCCCACAATTAAAAACTTGCTGAGAGGTACGAACGTATGGGATTGGGCTGATATTTGTGTTTTCCCTTTTTACAGGTCGGTGTGACCTAATCAACAGGTTAGATGGCAAATAAATATCACAGCAGCCTGCAGAAGTTTTTAATGGTGAAAGTTCAATCACTACTTTTTTCCTGTGGTGTAGTCCACAGGAGAATTAGATCTAGCTTATTTTTGGAATTATGCCCTAAGAGGAGCTCGAAAAATTAATGGACGGCATGGATAAGACACATACATCATGGTTGGGCCACAAATCTTTTTCAGCACCTATCAGTACAGAGCTCGGTACTGAAGATGTCACTACCGAAGCCGAGTCCTAATAAAGTTACCGATGCCCCCACGTGGGGTAACTCACGTGACCCGCTTCTAAGACGGGTTCGGGCCTAGATAAATGGGTAGTGGATCCAGCTCGAGTTAGAAAATATGCACTCCATTCAAGTGAATGGGTCTGAATCATACCCGATTCAACCCGGCCCGACCATGGAGTTTATCAAGGAGCTGGGCCGGATATCCAGCCGACCTGACCCAATAAGTGGAGCAAAATCATACGTGTTTACTAGTTCGCAGGACCGCCAGAAAGTATAGTCCTTCGGCCCAGCAGAATCCACCCTAGGGAATCAGAACATTAAGATGCAGGGCTGCAACTAGTCTGGCTTGTCGAGCCGTTGATTAATCTGGTAATCTGACATTTGAGCCCAGTAGTTAATTCTAATGGGCCTGGGCTTCGCCTCGCTACTGGCCCAAAAGGTCATAGCTAGCCCAGCGTAGAGTGGCCCGATTGCAACCCTATCGACCGTCGTTTTTGTGTGGGTTTTAAAAAGATAAAAGGACCAATCTCAATCATTTTTGTGGTGCATATGTTCCATGTCCACAAGATCCAGACCGTTTATTTGTTAGGCCTTACCTTGGATGGGCCATAAATGAAAAATCACAGTCGCCAAATGATCCTAGCCGTTATTTGAGATACATTTTCCTATTCATTGTTGATAATTTCTTAGACTTAAGGGTCCAGATTCCGTAGACGCAGGACACTTTTCTGATTTGAATGATTGGACGGATGGGGTACACTGGGATTACTCTTGCTTCCAAAACCACCGTGATCGGATGATCAAAGCCCTCCAAAACTATGAATTGATGCAAAAAGGTGGGCCCCACATAAACCTTTACGTGTCAACCTGTCAAACGTGTGGATCATCTGAGGTGCACCAACTTGAAGATGAAAGAAGGGCTGTCAAACCGTTGCCTGGATCTGAGGGTATCCAACGGTTGATCCGACCCGATTTTAACGATTAGGGGAGCAATTTCTCGGACCCGTTTACGGACCAGGACGGGTTCGGATCTGCAATTCGGACCCAATAAAAGAACACGTCTAGTCAGATTTGTGTAGGGTCCACTGTCAAATCGGGTTGGGGACTTATCAGGGGAAGCGGATTGGCAATGGCTGGTGTAGCTCACACCAGCTATAGCTTCTGTATTGACGTCAGCAAGTTCTGTGGGTCTGATCATAGGGTATGTGTTATATCTAAACCGTCCGTCCATTTAGCAAGGTAGTTCTAAGGCTTTAGACCAAAAATAAGACAGATCTAACTGTTAAGTAGACTACACTGCAAAAAAGCAGTGGGGGATTAAACTTCTATTATTGAAACCCTTTTTGGGTAACAGAAGTTCCGGATCAATATGAATTTTTTCTTTTTACCTTTTCATTCAAGTCCTTGTGACCTAATGATCAGATTGGATGAAAAATAAACGTTATGGTGAGCCCTACAAATTGTTTAACGGTGAAAATCATTACCTCCGCTTCTATTTGTGGTATGGTCCAAATGATCTTTGGATATGATTCAGTTTATGGATAACGCTCTAAAATGATTCAGTGTTACGTTGAAATCGTTTATTCCATTCGTTTAGGTGGGGCTCACATGAGGACCCGAACGATATTTGCAGATGGTCCTCGTCACAGAAAAGACCAGCTCATGCATTACTCCAATGCTCACGTATTTGTCAGAGTGGCACGTGTGGAAGTAGCCAAAAAGACACTCCCACATGCATCTTCACGTGCCAATCTTGCCAACGCATGGGACACCCGTGATCATACACGTGTGCCTCCCACGTTATCAAGTGTTCCAGAATTTGGCCTGCGCCCAGAAACCTAAAAGGTATTGAGTTGTGGGGCCACTTTATATATATATATATATATATATATATATATATATATATATATATATATTTTTTTTTTAAACGGTGTAATTATTGTCTCATCTTGATTGGGAGGGTCGTAACATTGTAGCGCAACATTAGCCGTTGGTGTTCACACGTGAGATTTCCCAAAGGGTTAATCAATACATCTGATCCAGGTTTTAAGACTCGGTGACTCGACCGACTCATTTGTTCCTGAGTGGAGTCGCGACTCACCTGACTCAGCTGACCCATCTCTGTTCAACTCTGATTTATGGTGCCGAACTAGATTGACTCAACTGAGTCGACTCGAATCAGACTCAGGCGTAATCATCACTATAAATGTTTCAAGACTCGGACCCAAGTCGTGGGTTGGTCTGGTTTTAACCAGAGCAGGTGTCATATCCAGGCCAGGTCCACATAGGATCGCCCTCAATTTTACACGGTGGCTTGTGAAATTTGTGCTGCACAGGATGAATGGCCTGGATCAATTTGTTGGACAGTATAAATGTCATTTTTCAACAAAGAGCACTGTATCTTACATTCTTTTTGTGTTAAGGCACAGGTGATGCGGACATGCAGCTTGCCTTCAAATAGCTCCATGCTTGTATCGGCAATTGGGAGTATTTATTGTTGGATATTGAATTTGAAAAACTATTTAAATTATATATAATTAAATGAAGAAAGTTAGAAAACTTATCAATTTGTATAAGTCGAGGCGTGATGTGAGTCGCTCGGCTTGAAATCGAATTTGCTTTCCTTGGACAATGTCATAAGTGCAACAGGTTTTCAAAGCAATCGACCTCTAAGATACAACGACTATGACCCGGTTCCAGAATATACTTACCGTAAGCGAGCTCGAACCACTTGTAGTCTTAATCCGAACTAAAAAATACTTAAACCATACTTTTAATGTAAAATAAGCTTTTTCTTATTAATTTAAAATAGATGAGAGAAAGTCTATTTATAGACTTTTTGAATACACCTCTAAAGGTGTAGAGACACTTTTTAAAAAAGGTTGTGACTATTAGGTCTAAACTTAATTAGTGCGACATTTAGGTTTCAAAAGACACAACTTTTCAAAATAAAAATTGAAAAGACGCAACCTTTTAGACTTAAGTGAAAAGATACATCCGTAAGGCACATGCGCACCTATGACTACAGCTGTGACCCGTCTTAACGGATATTTTGAAATACTAAATTATTTTAAAATAATTTAAAAACAACATTTATTTGGTGGGCCACACACAAATAAGTCATAACTTTAAAAGAAATGGATTAGAGCATGGAAACCATCTTGTCATCAGCACCCAAAATCAAGCTCTTCTAATAATAATAATAATAATAATAATAATGGCTATAACAATTGTTACTGTTACTATAATGATACAAGTTGTAATGATAGTTAAAACTATTATAATTTTTATTTTTATTAAAATAAAATTAAAATTTGTATTAGTCTTGTAATGGACTATTACATTGTAGTTACTACCTTTAAAAATGAATTAAATGCTGTTATAAGACTGTGATTGTGGTTATGATATTATAACTTACAGCAATTGTCACAATCATCTTTATGTAATAGCCATTACGGTACATCATACTAAAAATGAATGGTTGAAAAAATGATTTGCACTTAACTAGAAACACACAAAATAGATGGATGGTATTAATGCTATATGGGCAATTATTTATTTCAAGCACTCATATATATTATATGTGTCATTATCAATCTTCAAGTACCAAACGCATATCAACCAATCAATGCGTGCATATATCATAATGCTAGCTCTTCACCAGTCGTATCATAAGTGGTTTGGCAAATTGGGACCTACATATGTGTGGATCATATGTTACTTAAGCTACTTATGCTTAAGCAACTTATCTTGCTTTCGACTTGTTAAATTGAAGTGATTAAATAACTTTTAAGTGAAAAAGTTACTTATCTATTGTTGTTAGTAGAAAAAGTAGTTTGCCTCGTGGTATGCAAAGGGGTGCCGTTAGGGGCATGGATTGCCGACTCGCCTGAGTTGACTTGGACTTGGTCAACACCAACCGGTTCAGTAAACCACTCACCCAATTCCAATGACAGGATTCCAACTTTATCGAGTAGTAACTCGGTTCATGATGGAACGAGTCAGTTTGACTCACTGAGTCAAAAACCGAGTTAGGGGAGAAAGAGGAGGAAACGAGTATAAAAGGGAGATGTCGGTTTAGATGGTTTTATATACAGATTATCCTGAGGAGACATTACTCATCGAATCGTTCAACTCTACAACTTGTGTTTGGAACATTGGATATCCTCAACTGATGGCACATGGTTTCACAACCGTCTCTTTCACCGAAGTAACACGTGTCATGTTTCTATTGATTTTAATTCTTCTAACCAACCACGTCTCTTACAAAAGAACCGACATCCATGTTGTATGGCATCCATGTTGCCACGTGGAAGTCGCAGCATGTGCCAGAGCTTGCAGCCCGACATGGCAAGCACTCCTTCATTCGCAAGCACTTGTCTGGTGAAAGTCGTTGTGAGCCCACCGTGATATATTTGTTTTATATCTACGCCGTACATCCGTTTTGCCAGCCCTATTTTAGGGCATGAGCTCAAAAATAAAGCAGATACAAAACTCATGTGGACCACACCAGAGGAAGCAATGTAGACAATGACACCCACCACTGAAACCTTCCATGTCCCCACCTTGATGTTTATCCACCATCCAACCTATTAATAAGGTCACGAAAACACAAATATCAGATTAATCCAAAACTTTCGCGGCCCCAAGAAGTTTTTAATGGTGCTGTTTCATGTAGTGTGGTCCACTCAACCTTTTAATCTACTTTATTTTTGGAATCATGCCTTAAAATGATCTATCAAAAAAGATAAACGGCATGGATAAAACACATACATCACAGTGGGCCCCACATCAGCCTCCCCTAGTGGCCAAGTAATCAAGCAATCCCTCTCCTCCATTCACAATTTATGGAGTGTGTGCTGTCCACGTCGCATGTGACATGTCCCCTGTTTTTCTCACCTTGTTTATCGTTTTCTATCAAACCATGTCATCGACATGTCACATTAGAATGTGGACACGTATCGTTTGCTGAGGAGCGTCCAAATACATCTAGGTTCGACGATTAGCTAAACAATCAAAGTGGTAGCGTGTCAAGTACATATCACATCCGTCCAAAATCTGTCCACAGGCGTGAAAAAGCCACCGCCTGCAAAAGTCAGGCCTATCCACTCAGAAAGTCGCTGGTTTTTTCCTGAGAAAACACGTGGCCCACTTGATGAGTGGATGGGCCTCTTCGTGGAAGGTGCAAATGCCGTTGATGCATGAACATTGGTATTTAGACACTTGGATTTGTAGGTTAGGCATGCAACTAGATCAGGTCGGTTTGACCCATGAGTCAATCAAGTCACCGAGTCTTTTAAATAATGGTTGTTAAGCATCATGGACCCACATACAGAGATGGACGACCCAGAGTCAACTAGACCAGTCATTGGGTTAAGACCGTCTGTTCAGTAGTCGCGACCCACTTTGGCAGACGTGATGAACGAATTGGATCTCATGATGAGGTCGAGCACCAGTCTTTCTGAAGGATAACCAATCTGAATTGGGTGATTTTTTTTTTTTGGATAGAGTAATACATAGGAGAAGAAAATAGAAAATAATTTCTAATAATTTTAAAAATAAATTAATTTATGATAAAAATGAATTTACACCCTTTTGATTAGTGATATCAAACATGGGAAGAAGTTTTAGAATGAAACTCCAACCCAAACTCTCTAAAAACGTAACTTACAATAAATGGTAAACGGCTCAGATTTCTACTAGACTTTATAGTTTTGTGCCGTAAAATAGTGTCAAATTTGGCCTAGATTTCGACTAGACTTTATGGTTTTGGGTAGAAAAATAGTATCAAATTTGGCCTAACTATGTTATTCTCCTAATTTTTAAAGCCATTTTCATGTTGGGCTTGACACCTAAAGCTAAGGATTTAGAACTGTGATCGAACTAAAACTTACTGTGAATGATAAAAACAAAATAAAAATGGATTTCCTACCGTCGATCAGATGGAATCACGTAAATTTGGTGTGGCCAACCCAGCATAGTTGGGTTGGTTGGCTAAAGTAGCTTCTCTTACTGCAAAATCATATACGGTGTGAAGAATAACTTATTTCGGTTTGCGAGCCTGCTTTAAGGTTCCGACGGTCTGAATTACTTCCGTCTCCAATCGGATCTTCTCCTGTCCATCTTCGCCATGAAAGTTTCCACAACCCGCTCTACATCAGGCTCCGGCAAGGCAAGTTCAAAATTTTGAATGGGCCCGTCCATTAGGCCAGGCCTGAGCTGTTCAAAGTCCGAGCCTAAGCACAATCAGACCCGGCCTGTTGACAGCCCTAGTCCTAATTCCTGAATATCATTTCTGCAGTATGCTGCCTCTAAGTCACAGGTCCAAAACCAGTTTGGTTGGGAAATCCTAGCCTCTAGGTCATGAGCAAGTGTTTGCTAGAGAAAGTACAATTTCTTATAACAGATGTCTGTTATAACTATTCCTATGTATCCAAACTCTACGAATGGAAATGGGTAGTGGAATCCATTATCTTTAAAATATATTATGGTCTGATTTCGACCAACAAGCTGTTGGAGGCCTTGCACAAAACCTTAGGATCTAGCCCTCCAAAACAAACCAGAATTATGGAATAATAATGCAATGAAAAACAATCAAAGCATAAACCACACCACACAAGAGATTTTTACGTGGAAAACCCTCAAAGAGGTAAAAACCACGGGACCTCGTCTAGATCAACAATCCACTATGAAGTAGAACGTTACAACTTTCTTCACTCACGTAGGAGTAGGTAAACAATAAGAGAAACAAAGAAAACGGAGAGATCTCACTGATTACGAGGACATAGAAGCGCTGAGATATAAATTGCGTAGTAGATAACCTCCACGTGCATAATCTTCCTTCTATAAGCTTCCTCTCTCTCTCTCTCTATCTCACCTTTGATAGCCCTAAACTCTTTAGCAAATCTCATGTAAAGCTTTAGGAAACCCTCTTGTCGTACCTAGAAAGCCGTAGGTACCTCCTATTTAAAGTTTTAGGAAACTCCTTTCCACATCCCAGTTGCGAAAGGACTTGCGACACAAAATCCGCATAAAATCGCGGAACGAATCTGCGTAACTACGACTGGTCGAGCACCAAAAACAACCGGTCGAGATCCTCCTTCGATTGGTCGAGCACCCCGGAGAAAAATAGTCAACAGTCGTTAGACTTTGAGTCGTACCACGGCTCGACTCCAATGACTGGTCGAGACCAGCCCTCGATCGGTCGAGCGAGGCTCATGACCGGTCGAGCATGGGACAAAAAATCCCATCACAAGGGTTTAAAAACCAGAAGTTTGGAATGTTTAACTGATCTAAAATTTATGCCAGGATTAAATGGTATGGAATTGTATTAGATGAAATTAATGCCATTATTTCACAATAATTGCATGCATGGAAATACCATAGTATTTTGATTGTCCAATACCATGTTTGAGATCAAAATTTTCCTTTAAGAAAAACACAATATTAAGTGAAGCTTGTGTTTGGTGGATCACGTGATTGTAAAAAAACAGACTTAATTTTGCAACTGATGCCAACCACTTGTATGCATGAGCAACTCGAAAGTCACATGTATAGGGTGCATATGGATCGATGGAATGGATATAACAGATGCATCAAGGTGGGATTCACAGATGTAGGGGATTTCAAAATACACCAAAAATCCAGCAGTATTTACCATTGGCACTCAATGATATGTTATTGGGATTGATCCAATCCTTCCCGTTGTTTCCAAATGCCAAATGAAACTTGCATGCTACCAAATGCAATTCTATACCACTTAATTATCAAATCACTCCCTATAATTTGTAAACTTCGGATGCAAGTATAATGGCAATAATGTAGTCCTCTTCATACCTGAATTATGTAATTGATATCAGTTATATCCATTTATAAGAATATATTGTTGAGAAAAGTCTTAAATCTAAAAGGTTTTGAGGTCGTTCGACCGGTCGTGGGAAGCTTCGACTGGTCGTGGGAGGCGCTCGACTGGTCGTAGGTTCAAGCCTTAACACGACTCAAAGTCCAGCGAGTTTTTGCTATTTTTTACTGTAGCTACGACTAGTCGAGGGTCAGCTATGACTGGTCGAAGGTGGGCTACGACCAGTCGAAGACTCGGCTCGACTAGTTGTAGGTTACGTAGTTTGTTCCGTGATTTTGCGCGAAACTGTGGATTTGAGTCATTTCGCAACTGGGATGCGGAAGGGAAGTTTCCTAAACTACAAATAGGTGTTCCTAGGGTTTTTTTAGGGTATGGTAATGTATGCAAAAGCTTTCTAAAGGAGTTCCAGGATTTCTAAAGGGTGTAGCAAGGGTGAGATTCGAGGTGTTCGAATCGGGTAAGTCCTTTCTCTTTGTAATTTCTATCTTCATAGTGGTGATCTGTCGCTTTGTGCCGTGGTTTTTTCCTGTAAGGGTTTTCCACGTTAAATCTGTGTGTTCTCTTGTATGCTTGGTGCCATTTGATTACCATCCTAGATCTAGATCTGTGTGATTCCGCAGGTCAAAAAACCCAACATATATTAATATTTTTTGGTTGTCCTTATAAAAAAAGAGAGTCTTTTGGGTAAATAAGGTTTTGGGAACTCTTGAAGATCATTATATATTAATACCAAGGTTATTAGTTAGATTTTAAATATTTACAAATCTATAAATTTATCTTGATTAAATTTAGGTTATGTAATTAGCAATTGTATGCCTATTCTTAAATTAGGAGCTTAAAAAATTAAAGACCATTCATCTTTCAATGAAAATCATCAAGGAAAATTTCTAAAATTACATGATATCAAAGCATGTAGAAAATAATTTGGAATCTTCAATATTATGACAAAAATAATCTACTCTAAGCTTTAATTTGTCCAAACTAGCTATTACTACATACTCTTCTAAACTTCACGTTTGGGTAAATATTTGCATCTTGGCATCCAACCCATTTAGAAAGGTCGCAACACCACAAAGTTTGAATTGGAGGTTTTTGGACAGATGGATGTTGTCTTTTCTATTGTAATTTACTTGAGTTTTGTATTACTGAGCTAACCATCATGTAGGCCATCACGTGAATGGGAAGTTTTTGTTTGGATGGACTTTGTCTTTTATAATGTAATTTACTTGAATTTTGGATTGATCTAATTTTTGTCCTTTAAGGAGAACACAGCGAGGACGAATTAGATATCATGTAAACATCATGGTGGGCCCGAAATTATTTTGGTTCCAACGGCAATGAAAGTCATGCCCAAGCTGGTCAAGCGAACAGTTTTGGCTAGAAAACGTCTTGTAGTGAGGCATGATTCACTAGGACTTTAATCATTTACAAGGACTATCCAGCGTGTTTTTCGGAAGTCCTGAAAAATAAACTCTCTGCAGTTTTTATGAGTGGTATGGATATAAAAGTGTTTTGAAAGTGGACTAATCAAATAAAGTAGAAGCTGGAAGCTCTTGCTCTGGTGGTAGACTCTTAGGAGTTTCAACACCTAGTCAAGGGTTCGAGTACCTATAGGTGGTGAAATTCCTCAACAGTGTGAGTGTGTGGCGGTGTGTGTGTTAAAAAAAGAAAAGAAAAAAGAAGCAGGAATGATCATATATACTCAAATGCATGTGAGTTCCCACATAGTCCATATGTGGAACCACAATGATGTGTGGAATGTGAAATCACACCTAAAACCTTTATATTCATAGGGCATGTGACACTGGGATGAACGTGATGAGGTTGACCACCGTCTTCCTCAATAGGATAACTGTCCTGAATCCACGGAACTTCTCTGGACTCCTTACAGAGGTTTCTTGAATCCATAAGAAGGAAAGCAAATAAAATAAAAAATAAATTCTATTAAATTTGAAATTGATTAATGAATGAAATAAATGAGTTCACAACCTTTTAAACAGGGATACCAAGCAATGTGAGAGAAATCAGAAGCAAACTACAACTAAAACACCTAGAATTCGTAACTTACTATAAATAGTAAATTTATTATTTATAGAAGGTCATGATGTCTACTAGTGCGCAAGGTTTTCGGCCAAAAAGTCACCAAACTGTTCTCCTAATTATTCTAAGCTCTTTTCATGTGGGCGCAACTCCTAAAGCCCGACAGATGAAGAGTTATAATCAAACTAAAGCTTACTATTTATAGTAAAAACAGAATTAAAATAGGAAAATGACCGTCGATCCGGGAGTATTTCACAAATCTGGCTTGCGCAACCCGATATAGTAGGGTTGGTTGGCTAAAGTAGCTCGTTCTACCCCAAAATCATATAGTTTATGCTCGATAACTCATTCCGGATTGTGAGATATGCCCGATCTAAGGTTCGACGGTCTGGATTATTTCTGTCGTTGACCAGGCCTTTTCTGATCCATCTTGGCCATGAAACTGTCCGCGACCCACTCTACATCAGCGTGGCCCACCAACTCTAAGAAATGTCCAGATTTTTGGGGTGTATCTTCATCATGGTGGGTTGCTTTTGATTACTAGATTGGATGAAGTACAAAAATAACACTTTCGGCCTTCCTTAGGTGGTGGTGAGCGACCACATGAGTTTTGGATTAGGAAGATTTTTGAGCTCTAGGCCTAATGTGTGAAATCATCTGATGGACATGTTAGATGGCACAAATACGTCATAGTGGCCCCACATAGCTCAACCTAATGGAATCTCCTGTCCATTCAACTTATGTGATCATTTTCCCTTAGAAAATATGTTGTTCCCTCTCTCCAAAGTCTTCAATTCAAACATTAACTAAAAAAGAGAAACTTGGGTATTCTGCCAGTTTGATGTTTGATACATAGGCATGAAAAACTGGACACAGTTGGATATATTAGATTAAACTAAACAATCCAAAATGTGGGTTCATTCTAGATGGTTTTTAAATAAAAAATTAAACTGATTTAATTTATAATCTTGATGGTTATCAGATATTTAATGGACAATCCAGATGAAAAATGATCAATGATATTATAATTCAACAAAATAATAGTGATTAATCATATATTACTATCGTTCAATTAATCAATCTGAATCTTTAAAGATGACCTGTCTACATTGAATCCGCGTTTGGACAGTTTAGTTTAAGTTAACATATGTAATACTGTACACCTCCAATGTACAATTCACTTCGTCCTAGCATAAATGTTCTTTCAATTACTTAAAAACCTATCTCACTTCCTTTTTATATAGCATTTTTATTTTTATTTTGGTTCCAACCGCAATAATTGACTAAAGACTAAGGCACAAGATGAATGTATTAAAAAATCAATTTGGTTTCATACCTAAAAAGCCTACTGAAGTTGTTTTCTTACTTGGATAGTATTGAAGAAATATAAGGAGAGAAGGATCTATATATGGTCATTATTAACTTAAAGAAATCATAAAATAGGGTCCTTAGAGGATTAATCTGGTGGTTGTTAGATAGTTAAGGGGCACTTGCACTAGAGATTTCATGGTGTATGTTGGTTGCAAATGATTTTGATTAATAAGACAATAGAGGGAGTAAACACAAAGCTAGATTTATAAAGGGATTCTTTAAAATTTAAATGATTCAAAATTAATCAAATTAAAACAAACCATATCAAGTGCAATTTGGTAAACATAACAGTGGTTTACATTTCAATGATGAGATTGCTTTGCTACTTTGGCACCATTTCAAAGGTTCCAGTGATCCGAAAGCGCATATGTTGTACTGAAAATCACACTAAGAAGATAATACTAACCATCTAATTTTTCCTTTTCAACTGCTCATTGTTTTACTTTTAACCATTCATATAATAGCCATTAATTGGACGGTCAAGATTACTTGATCAGCGTTCTTTTAGATATAAGCCCAGGTCAGGTCAGGCCTAAAATTTAAGCCCATTTATTAGTCAGATTAATCTTGGGCTCTGTCTAACAGCTCAGCAGCATTGCTCGAATCTGGCCTCGGTTAGCCCATTAGGGTTTTAAGAACATTTTTTCATGTATCATGCATGATGGGGCCGAACTAAGCAACAAACCGGGTCTTGCATAAAAGTGTGTGGCTGAGATTAGGCTCCGGCCCACCTATTTGTGCCTTCCAGGCCGAGTTTCACCTGTTCGTTTGGCCCATCACAGGCTGGGCTAGGATGGGCTTGGGCTCGTTTGTTATGACCCGCATAGCTCGAGCCTATTTGTTTTTGCCCATCATGATTTTGTATGACCTTGGCCCGGCCCATTAATAGCCAAACATCTAATGAACAATCTCTATAGCCACGTGTACGGTGATGGTCGCAATGAACCAAAAAGGGTTCGTACCGACTAACCGGACATCTCCTCGTTAACTCGAGTAAATCATTTTGCAGGCTGAGTGTGAACGGTAAGAAATAGATAACCAAACGAATGGGATAAACTGGTGGGTCCCATTCAGTAGTAAAGGTGGTATACTCGTGCTTTCAATTTTTGACAATTGGTGCCATCATTCATTAATCCAGACCGTTGGACAAATCCTAACATTTGGATTTTGTGGTCTGTAAATAGATGCTACAAGAAAGAAATAGATTGATGGTCCACATTCAACAAAGCGGTCAGGACTGGTGGCTAGGATTTTTCAATCTGGAAGAGTTTTTGTGGGTGGTCTATTCCAAGTTGGAAGCAACAAAACAACGGTCTCGATTATCGAACATGGGCCCACTTGTCAAACTAAAAAACCTAGTATTGTGTTCAAGCTAGGGTTAGAGGATCGAGCACGTGTACACTATCTGAGTGGTGCATAAGGTGGGGCACATCATGAAGGCATTGCATATTCTCATATCATAATATATATATATATATATATATATATATATATATATATATATATATATATATATATATATATATATATATATATATATATATATAAGTTTAAATTACTTGAGCATATCATAGAAAATTATACTACTTAGGCTAAATTGCTAGTTCTTACTTTTTTCTTCTGTTTATTATTATTATTATTATTATTATTATTATTATTTAAATTTTAATTTTCTCTACCTAGTGTGAACGTGTAGAAATGTCCTCCAAAAGTATGTAGCATCATGGCGCTTAGGTAACTTGATTGCACTTTAGGTATTTTTTTCAACTCACATTTCTTCCTTAATTAAATCCTGTGGTACTTTTCCTCCATTGGTCGGTCGCCTTTTCAATTTACAATCTTGTTAAACTACGTCGGAAGAACATGGTAAAATCCAAGAAAATATTAAAAAATTAGAAGAAAAGTACTGCAATACCTATTTATAAGATTAAATGAGATATATAGAGCTGCTTTAATTATTGTGAAATTAATTTTATAAGTTACACTATGAAACTTCATAAAAGTAATTGAACAAACAGTAGGGCATAAGATGAATGTATCATAAAATCAATTTCGTTTCATGCTTCAGAAATCCACTACTAAAACTAACTAATTTTCTACTTAGATAATGATGGAAAAATATATAGATAGGTCTTTATTAACTTAAAAAAAAGAATACAATAGTTCCTAGAGTGTTAATCTTGCGGGTGTTGGATGAGTCAAGAAAGCACTTGTAGAAGAGATTCCTTAATGTATGTTGTTTATAGATGATAGTTTTGATTGATACGGCAATAGATAGTGTAAATACAAAGCTAAATTGATAAAAGATTGCTTTAAAATCTAACGGATTTCATGAAGTTAATCAAACTAAAATAAACTATATTAAGCGCAATTTTAATAACAATACAAACAACAATAAATAATTAATCAAGATTGTCGATCAAATTTTTATTTTTATTTTTCAAAATGATCACTTTTAATATCTTATCTTGTGCGGACTGCGGACTTCTGAGGCCTTTCGCAACAAGGTATGGAAGGGAGTTTCCTAAACTATAAATAGGGGTGCCTAAGGCTTTTCTAGGTAATGCAAGAGGGTTTCCTAAAGCTTTGTAAGGGTTTGCTAAAGGGTTTATGGCTATTAAAGGTATGAGAGAAAAAGAGAGAAATAAAGAGAGGAAGCTTGTAGAAGGGAGGTTATGCTCGTGGGGGTGATCTACTATGCAATTAATATCTCAACGCTTCTACGTCCTCGTGATCGGTGAGATCTCTCCATTTTTTTTTAAAATTCTCTTATTATTTATCCACTCCTGCGTGAGTGAAGAAGATTGTAACATTCTACTTCATAGTGGATAGTTGATCTGGACGAAGTCCCGTGGTTTTTACCTTTTTGAGGGTTTTCCATGTAAAAATCTCTTGTATGGTATGATTTATGCTTTGATTTATTCCATTGCTTTATTATCCCATAATTTTGGTTTCTTTTGGGAGGCTAGATTCTAAGGTTTTGTGCAAGTCCCCCAACAAAGTGGTATCAGAGCTAAGTTCATTGAATGGAGTAGAATCGGTTTAGAATTATGAAAGGTGGCTTATAAGGATGATCAGCCTCAACGGTTCTAATTGGACCATATGGAAGACTAAGAAGGAGGACTTACTTTATTGTAAGGACCTATATTCTCTAATTTTAGGCATTCAGCAAAATCTAAGGATATGTTTGATGATGATTGGAAGAAGATGGACTGAAAGGCGTGGGGTTTATTAAACAATGGCTGGATGATTATGTGTTCCACCATGTGTCTACGGAGACCTCAGCCGCTAGCCTATGGCTGAAATTGGAAGGGCTGTATGAGAGGACGATAGCCTGTAATAAAATCTTCTTGATACGACGACTTGTGAATCTCAAGTTCAAGGATGGTGGTTCTATGACCGAGCATATGAATGAGGTCAGCAATATAGTGAACCAACTCTCCGCTATGAAGATGGTCCTGAATGATGAATTGCAGGCTTTGTTATTGCTTAGTTCATTGCCTGACAGTTGGGAGACATTGGTGGTGTCTCTAAGTAACTCCGTGCCAGACAGAAAGATATCCATGGAATAGGTTATTAGTTGTCTCTTCAATGAGGAGACAATGAGGAAGTCTCAGGGGTCTACTTAGCAAGAGGCCCTTGTGACATAGGAACGGGGGAGAGGAAAGAACATGAAGGGTGAGAAGGTCCGAGATAAATCAAGAGCCAAGTCGAGTAATAGAAAGGATGTTGAATGCTAGAACTGTGGCAAGAAGGGCCACTATAAGCATGAATGTCGTAAGAATAAGAACGACAAGAAAGGAAAAAGAAAAAAGAAAGAAGATGAATTAGATTATACTGCGGTCACTTCAGATGGCGATGTTGTACTTATTCTTTCTGCAGATCATGATGTATGTCTCACGGCTACAAGTTAGGACACCGACTGGGTGATTAACTCAGGAGCTTCTTTTCATGAGACTCTACGAAGAGACTTTTTCACAAGCTACAAGTCAGGTAACTATGAGACCGTGAAGATGGGAAATTCTGACGTATCGAAGATTGTAGGGGTCGGTGATATTTGTGTGAAGACCGATGTGGGCTACACATTGGTTCTCAGGGATGTGAGGCATATCCCAGATCTTCACCTCAACTTGATGTCGACGAGAAGGCTGGATGATCATGGCTATGAAAGCCGGTTTACTGGTGGGCGTTGGAAGCTCATCAAAGGTTCGTTAATCACAGCTAGAGGAAAGAAGTGTTGCACCCTTTATAAGGCAAGTGTCATTGTGTGCAAGGGTGGGTTAAATGTAGCAGAAGATTTAGCTATTGACATGTGGCACAGGTGCCTAGGCCACATGAGTGAAAAATGGCTTCAAGTACTAGCGAGGAAGCGGCTCCTTCCTGACGTGACAGATATACCTCTCAAAACCTATCTTGATTGTTTATCAGGGAAACATTATAGAGTTTCATTTGTTAAAACTGCTTCTCATGTTAATAAAGTGCATGCATTAGATTTGGTTTATTCTGATGTTTGTGGTCCTATGAGGACAAAAACCTTGGGTGGGGCATTGTATTTTATTACTTTTATAGATGATGCATCTAGGAGAGTTTGAGTTTATGCTTTGAAATCCAAGGATGAGGTCTTTGGTGTGTTTAAATTGTTTCATGCTATGGTCGAGAGAGAGAGAGAGAGACAAGTAGATCATTGAAGTGCATCCACATTGACAATGGTGGTGAATACATTGGCGACTTCCATGAGTATTGTAAGTCCCTGGGTATACGGCATGAATAGACGGTTCCCAAGGCCCCCCAACATAATGGTGTGGCTGAGCGAATGAATCGTACCATTGTAGAGAGAATCAGATGTATGTTATCCCATGTGAAATTATCCAAGACATTCTGGGGAGAAGCAATGCACACAACAGTGTATCTGATAAATAGGTCTCCATCAGCCCCGTTGAATGGAGAAGTGCCTGAGAAGGTGTGGACTGGACAGGATCCATCGTACAGTTATCTTAGGGTGTTTGGATGCAGGGCATCTGTTCACGTACCAAAGGACGAGAGGTCCAAGTTCGATATGAAGATCAGGTAGTGTGTGTTCTTGGGGTACGGTGATGAAAAGTTCGGTTACAGATTGTGGGATCTGACCGAGAAGAAGCTCATGAGGAGCAGAGATGTAATTTTCTTTGAAGATCAGTGTATACAAGACATTGGTAAGTCAGAGAAGAACCAATCTAGTTCAGGTGAGCTAGAGGACATGGATCCGGTTACTCCTCCCATGGTGCTTGATGACGAGGGAGTACAACAAAGTGCAGAGGACGAGAGAGTTCCTTCAGAAGATGGACCAGGGGAGCAGCCCATACTTGATTCACCTGTTGAGCCATAGGTGAGAAGGTCATTTAAGGACAGACAGCCGTTCAAGAGGTACTTGCCACATAAGTACATTATGCTGACTGATGGGGGAGGGCCAGAAGATTATTCTGAGACCCTATCCGATGAGTATAAGGGGGAGTGGTTGAAAGCTATGCAAGAGGAGATGAAATCCTTGCATAAGAACCACACCTATGATATAGTGAAATTGCCTAAGCGCAAGAAAGTTTTGAGCAACAAGTGGATGTTCAGAAAGAAGGTTGAGTAGAAGAATTCACAGACAAGGTTCAAGGCCAGACTTGTGGTGAAAGGGTTTGGTCAGAGGAAAGGCATAGACTTCGAGGAGATATTCTCACCAGTGGTGAAGATGACATCCATACGGGTGTTGCTTAGATTGGCGTCTAGCATGAATTTGGAGATAAAGTAGTTAGATGTGAAAACTGCCTTTCTCTATGGTGACCTGGAAGAAGAGATCTACATGCACCAACTAAAGGAGTTCGAAGTCAAGGGCAAAGAGCATATGATGTGTAGGCTGAGGAAGAGCTTGTATGGGTTGAAACAAGCTCCACGCAATGGTACAAGAAGTTCGACTCGTTTATGTTGAAGCATGGGTATGACAGAATGGAGTCGGACCACTGTGTGTTCACGCACAAGTTCTCAGATGGTGATTCCTTAGTTCTGCTTTTATACGTTGATGACATGCTCATCATGAGAAAAGACATCAAGAAGATTGACAGACTGAAACAGGAGTTGGGCAAGTCGTTTGCGATGAAAGACTTGGGTCCAGCTAAACAGATCCTAAGAATGGAGATAACTCGTGACAGAAGTAGTAAGAAGCTTTAGCTGTCACAAGAGCGGTATATTGAGAAAGTCGAAGAGCGGTTCAATATGAATGCAGCGAAGCCAGTTAGTACTCTACTGGATGATCACTTCACATTGAGTGACAGACAGTGTCCTAAGACGAAGGCAAATGTAGAAGAGATGTAGAAAATATCCTACGCGTCAGCTATACGAAGTTTGATGTATACTGTGGTATGTACACGCCCAAACATAGCATACGCGATTGGTGTTGTCAGCCGGTATCTTACCAATCTTAGCAAAGAGAATTGGGCAGTGGTGAAATGGATACTGCGGTATTTAAGAGGTCCATCCAGGTTGAGCCTATACTATGGTACCAGAAAACCTGTGTTAGAGGGCTATATAGATGCAGATATGACATGTGACATAGACTCTAGGAAGTTTACATCAGAGTTCATGTTCACGTTTGCAGGGGGAGCGGTTTCTTAGTAGAGAAAACTACAGAAGGTCGTATTATTGTCGACGACAGATGCCGAGTACATTGCAATCATAGATGCATATAAAGAGATGCTTTGGATGAAAAAGGTTCATACAGAAACTTAGCCTGAAGCGGGAAGAACACGTGGTCTATTGCGATAGTTAAAGTGCTATACACTTGAGCAAGAATCCAAGTCAGCATTCCAAGTCGAAGCACATAGAGATTCGGTATCACTGGATCAAGGATACTTTGGAACAGAAAGTGTTACAGCTTGAGAAGGTTCACACAAACGATAATGGGTCAGACATAATGACCAAGGCTTTGCACAAGGGTAAGTTGGAGGTTTGTAGAATCCTGGCTGGCTTGAAGAATGTGAATCTCTCTTGGGTAAAAAATGGTGAGATTTAATGAGGTTTTTTTCCTCAGGCTCGACCGGTCGTGAGCTTCGCTCGATCGGTCAGGGCTGGCGCACGACCAGTCGAGTGGGGCTCGACTCAAAGTCCAACGACCAATGATGTATTTTTTCCGAGGTGCTCAACTAGTCGAGGGATGGGCTCGACCAGTTGAGTGGGCCGCTCGACAAGTCGAGGACTTGGCTCGACCAGTCGAGCTTATGCAGATTTGAGTCCGGATTTTGTGCGGACTGTGAAAATCTGAAGCATTTTGCAACAATGTACGGAAGGGCGTTTCGTAAACTATAAATATGGGTGCTTAGGATTTTTCTAGGTAATGCAAGAGGGTTTCCTAAAGCTTTGCAAGTGTTTGCTAAATGGTTTAGGGCTATTAAAGGTGTAAGAGAGAGAAAGAAAGAGAGAGAGAAAGCTTGTAGAAGAAAGGTTATGCTCGTGGCGGTAATTTACTGTGCAATCAATATTTCAGCCCTTCTACGTCCTCGTGATCGGTGAGATCTCTCCGTTTTTCTTTTATTCTCTTATTGTTTATCCACTCTTGCGTGAGTGAAGAAGGTTGTAACGTTCTACTTCATAGTAGATAGTTGATCTGGACGAGGTCCCGTGGTTTTTATCTTTTTGAGGGTTTTTCACGTAAAAATCTCTTGTGTGGTGTAGTTTATGCTTTGATTTATTTCATTGCTTTATTATCCCATAATTCTGGTTTGTTTTGGGAGGCTAGATCCTAAGGTTTTGTGCAAGGCCCCCAATACATACTTCGTTATGTATAAATTTAATTCATTTTTCTGATATATCAATCTTAAATAAATCTAAACAAACTTTGTATCAACATTAAGACCAAGGATCGAATGCCCATGTGGTATGGGTGAGTGTGTGAGTGCATGGGGTGTGGGCGTACGAAAATAAATTAAAAACAAACAAACAACTACGTAGATAAAGCCATACCAAAAATATCAGGCCATTTAAAAAACTTAGGTTGGGCCTAGCTCAACCGATTGTAGGTGTCCACCTTTAAAAAAAAAAAAAAAAAATTATTTATTTTAGATTTGGAAAATGGTGCCAGCACTACAAAGAAAACTTGACGGTTTCAGGAAGACTCGAGCCAAAGTCTTCTGCTCGAGGAGGGCCCAATTACCTACTTGATTCTTGGGCTGGACGCAAACTCATATCATTTGTCTGTTGAACTGTTGTCTAGTCTCATTTGGTGGATTTGGTGTTACCCTGGGCCCCACCTTTATTAATGTGCTATATATCCACTCTGTCCATCCGTTTTTTCAGCTCATTTTAGGACATGATTCCAAAATTTAAGCAGATAAAAATTTCAGGTGGACCACAATACTGTAAGCAGTGGTGAATGACTATTAAAATTTTTTGTGGGCCACAAAAGTTTTGGATCAAGATGATCTTTGTATTTTCCTTCCATCCAGGTCTGTTTGGCCTTATCAAAAGGTTGGATGGCAAATAAACATTACAGTGGGCCTTAGGAAGTTGTTGATGGTGGGTGTTCAATCACCGCTGTTTACTGTGGTGTGGTCCATCTGAGATTTTTTTTTTTTTTTTTTGCTTAAATTTTGAAATCAAGTCCTTAAATGGGCTGGAAAAACCGATGGACGGCGTGGATATAGGAGATATCATTAAGGTGTCTCCCATGGTTAGTGTAACGCTCACTCTAGGTGTTACCCAGGTATCACCTAATCCACTGACCTCGTTTTGGAAAAAGATAACACCGATTTACACTTCAATGACCAGATTGCTTTGTTAGTTTTACACCATTTAAAAAGTTCCAGTAACTCAAAAACGAGTATGGTTGTACTGAATGGGATAAACTGGTGGGGCCCATCTCACTAGTAAAGGTGGTTTTCCACTGTATAACTGTGTTTTCATTTTGGCAAGTGGGGCCATCATTCATTAATCCAGACCGTTAGACAAATCCTATAGCATTTAGATTTTGTTGCC
This sequence comes from Magnolia changhungtana, assembly GCA_030180095.1. Taxonomy (NCBI): domain Eukaryota; kingdom Viridiplantae; phylum Streptophyta; class Magnoliopsida; order Magnoliales; family Magnoliaceae; genus Magnolia; species Magnolia changhungtana. The sequence continues at coordinate 8,152,189 of JASAUF010000391.1, read as the reverse complement.
TATAAATAGATGTTAAAAGAAAGAAATAGATTGATGGTCCACATTCAACAAAGCGATCAAGACTGGTGGCTAGGATCTTTCAATTTGGAAAAGTTTTTGTGGGTGTTCTATTCCCGGTTGAAAGCAGCAGAACAACGGTCTCGATTATCAAACATGGGCCCACTTATCAAACTAAAAACCATAGAATTGTGTGTAATCCAGGTTTAGAGAATCGAGCACGTGTACGATATCTGAGTAGTGCATAAGGTGGGGCACATCATGAAGGGGACCTAAGGCATTGCATATTCTCATATCATAAAATATACGAAATATATGTAAGTTTAAATTACTTGAACATATTGTAGAAATTTATACTACTTGGGCTATATTGCTCTTTATTATTAATTATTATTATTTTTTCTTCTTCTTCTTTTTTTGTGCCTTTTTTTTTTAAAAAAATTTCTCTAACTAATGTGAAAAATGTGGAAATGTCCTCCAAAAGTGTATGTCGCATCCTGGTCCATAGGTCACTTTAGGTATTTTTTCAACTTACATTTGTTCCTTACTTAAATCCCACCATAGGTACCATGGTACTTTTCCTCCATTGGTCGGTTGCCTTTTCGATTTTACAATCTTGTTAAACTACACCGGAGGAACATGGTAAACTTTAAGAAAATTAGAAGAAAAGTACGGCAATACCTATTTATAAGATTAAATAAGATATAAAAAGCTGTATTAATTATCGTGAAATTAATTTTATAAGTTATAGTATGAAACTTCAGAAAAGTAATTGAGCAAAAACTAGGGCATAATTAAGATGAATATATCATAAAATCAATTTAGTTTCATGCTTTCGAAATCCACTATTAAAACTATTTTTCTACTTCGATAATGATGGAAAAATATATAGAGAAGAGGATTTGGATATTATTGTTATTGACTACGGAAGGTACACAATAGAGTCCCTAGAGTGTTAATCTTTTGGGTGTGGGACGAGTCATGAAAGCACTTGTAGAAGAGATTCCATAATGTATGTTATTTGTAGATGATAGTTTTGATTGACACAACAATAGATGATGTTAATATAAAGCTAGATTTATAAAGGAATGCTTTAAAATTTAAAGGATTTGAAATTAATTAAACTAAAATAAATTATATTAAGTGCAATTTTAATAATAATACAAGCAAAAACAAATAATTAGTTAATGTTTAGGAACCGCAAAAGTACATAGAGATGAATCAAACAAAGTACTCGCAATCACACTATCAAGTTCAAATATGAACAATTTAAATTTTATGTGAAAAGTGCTTATCGAAAAAAAAAACCATAATATAAAGTGATGAGTAATGCACTATGAAAGCAAAAATTACAATAAATAGTATTGCCGATTCAAAAAAGCCTCGGATCAACTCACAAGCCTTAGTTATAACCTTAAAACTTTTAGGAATAAATTAGAAAGTCATGCATAAAACATATCTTCTACTCACAAATCCCGATTACACCTGATATATAAAGTATCACAATCAGAATAGGAAATAAATCTTGCACTTACGTATATCTGCGTGAGCGATCGATGGGTCCTTCGATTGCATTGACATCCCATGGAAGACCTCGGTAGCAATACCAAAACATTTCAACAACCAACATGGAATTTTTTGAATTTTTTTGATGGCATCGAGCATCTGTCGATGGCATCGAGTGGTCTATCAATGGCATCGACAGACACTGTTATTAACGAATTTAAGACATTAATAACAATTAATATTATTGTTTAAGATTTTTTTTTTTTTCAAAATGATCACTTTTGATATCTTATCAATCATGATTAATAGGACAAAGTGTTGGGCGGTTAAGGAGTAACTTGTTCATACAATGTTTAGAGCTGAAATGAAGATGTTAAGACAAATGAGTGGCAAAACAAGAAAATATTAAATTAAAAGTAAATGTATTCAAGGTAACTTGAAGCAACACAATAAATGATAAGAAAAGAGAAAGTAAACTTATATGGTTTAATTATGTACAACGGGAATTCAAGAATTACGCCACTTAAAATAAGTGCGTTAGTGCAAGTTAAAGGTTTTAAAGGTGTGAGGGCTATGATAAAAAAGGCATGGAAGGATCGGTAAGAAGAAATTAAATGATACAGTCTGGTTACGGCTATATAGCCCTTGATAGTGGCTAAATTGAATTTACGTAACTCAACCTGTATCCACTCCTTTTTGTGTTTGTCCATGGCCCAAAAATAAAGCCAATCTTGCTTCCATACCTTATTATGCACGTACAATCTGATTCATTTTTCTGATATATCAACCTTAAATAAAGAGTAGACAGATTTTATTTCAACATTGAGACCAGAGATTGAATGCCCATGTGGTGCGGGTGGGTGTGTGTGGGGGTGTGTTTAAAAAATAAAAACCTTAGATAAAGCCGTACCTAAAATACATATCAGGCCATTTTAAAATCTTAGGTTGGGCATGGCTCAACGGATTGTAGGTGCCCACCTTTTTTTTAAAATTTTTTTATTTATTTATAAATTTAATAATTTCTTTTAGATTTGGAAAATGGGCCAGTGCTTCAAAGAAAACTCGTCGGTTTTAGCAAGACTCGAGCCAAAGTCTTTTCCTGGAGGAGGGTCCAATTATCAACTCGACTCTTGGGCTCCTATCATTTGTCTGTTGGACTGTTGTCTGATCTCATTTTGCAGATTAGGTGTTACCCTAGGGCCCACCTTTATTAGTGTGTTGTATATCCACTCCGTCCATCTGTTTTTTCAGCTCATTGTAAGTTGTGATTAGAAAGTTTAAGCATATAAAAATTTCAGGTCGACCACAATGCTGGGAAAAGTGGTAACTGATCATTTAAAAAAAAAAAAAAAAATTTGTGGGTCATAAAAGTTTTAGATGAAACTGATCTTTTTATTTTCCCTCCATCCACGTCTGGTTGGCCTTTTCAAAAGGTTGGATGGCAAAAAAACATTACAGTGGCCCATAGGTTGTTGATAGTGGGTGTTCAATCACCACTGTTTACTGTGGTGTGAAGTGTGATCCATCTGAGATTTGTATCTGCTTAAATTTTGAAACCAGCTCATTAAATGGGTTGGAAAAACGGATGGACGGCATGGATGATATAGGAGATATCATCAAGGTGTGGTCCATGGTAAGTGTTCCCCGGGTAACACCTACCTAATCCACTGACCTCATTTTGGAAAAAAGATAACACGGATTTACACTTCAATGACCAGATTGCTTTGTTAGTTTTACACCATTTAAAAAGTTCCAGTAACTCGAAAACGTGTATGGTTGTACTCATGAAAGTCTCACCAAGAAGATAATATTAACATCTGAATAACCAATAGAAATGCGATAAACTGGTGGGGCCCATCTAAGTAGTAAAGGTGATTTTCCATGGTATACCCGTGTTTTCATTTTGACAAGTGGGGCCATCATTCATTAATCCAGACCGTTGGACAAATCCTAACATTTAGATTTTGTGGCCTATAAATAGATGTTACAAGAAAGAATTAGATTAATGGTCCAAATTCAACAAAGCGATCAAGACTGGTGGCTAAGATCTTTCAATTTGGAAGAGTTTTTGTGGGTGTTCTATTCCCGGTTAAAATCAGCAGAACAACGGTCTTGATTATCAAACATGGGCCCACTTATCAAAGTAAAAACCATAGTATTGTGTGAAAGCCAGGTTTAGAGGATCGAATACGTGTTAGGTGAAGGCGACCTAAAGCACAAAATCAGGTTGGTCGGCTTATCAAGTGGACCCTATGTTGAATGTGGACCGTTTGCATGTTTCTTTCTATTTTTAACCTTTCATAATTTCTTTATGCAGGTGGCCCACTTGATGAGTGCGTGGGCTTGAATGTTGTACCAGGTAATTTCTCTGGTGGAGACCATGCTATTCGTTTCTCAAACATCCCTCACATTTATGACCAGGTGGCACGTGCCTGCCTGTAAAGATTGCGTGTGAAGGGGGTGTGGGCAGTGGGCCAAGGAGGTCAGTCACCGAATTCGATGGCTGGTACGTGTATTGACGTTAGCAAGTTCTGTGGGTCCCATCATAAGGTATGTGTTATATCCAAATCGGCCATCTATTTTGCGAGCTTGTAGTAAGATTTGAGACGAAAAGTAAGACATATCTAACGATCAAGTGGACCACATTGCAAAAAGAAGTGGGGGATTGAACATCTACCATTTAAACCCTTTTGGGGGTTACAAAAGTTTTGGATCAATATGAAATTTGTTTTTCCTCTTCATCCATGTCTCTGTGACCTTATGAACAGATTGGATGGAAAATAAACGTTACGGTGGGTCATACTAATTTTTTAACGTGAAAATCATTATCCTGCTGCTATTTGATGTGTGGTCCAGTTGATCTTTGGATATGATTCATTTTTTGGATATTATTCTAAAATGATCTCAAAAAATGGATGAACAGTATGGATATAATAAATACATCACTGTGGGGCCATGTAACTTTGATCTCCTTTGAACCGTACAACTTAGAGCTCGAGGAGCGTCCGCGCTCGTCTTTGCACGTCTTATACCTACACCAGCTATATAGCCGTACACCAGCCAATCCGCTTCCAGGTGGAATGTGGTAGGATTTGATCGGGCTACATTACCATTGTTAAAGGTGGACCCCACACGAAGTATGCAGCTTGGCAGTAGTGGTGAACTTACAAACCATGTTTGCATACTCAATAGTAAGGTGGTGGTGAGATTTGATTTTTGAGGCAGTAGGCGTTAGAATGCAACCCCATCAATCAGTGTTAGAGTATAGTCTACCATTCAAATATTCTGAAGTCAATCCGCGTCTTAAGACTTACAGTCAGGTCCAAGAGAGTTAGCAAGCATCGTGGTTGGAACAAATATAATTGAATAGTAGTCAGTCACGACTCACACTGTTTGTGTGAACTGGATTTCCGTGTGTGCTTTAGGTCCTGGGCAGTCTCGTTGAGTCCCAGCTCTGCTTCTGCAGTGCAGACGAACTGCCGCCCACTTCACACTCTCGAGATGTGCATGACTGGGCTGGATCCAAATAATATAATTAAGTGTAGGATTTCTAATTTCAATAACCTATATTTTCGGTGTGTGCAACCATAACTTACAAGTCACATTATTTAAAACTTAATTTATCTTTAAATTATCTGATACCAAACAATCATGACCCAAAATTTGGGCATTGAGTGCACATCTAGAACCTGAGTTCCATATCACAACTCATACTCTAAAGGATGTGTGTTCTTCGTATTCTACTCGGCCCTCCTGTTTATCGAGGAAGTTCATGTGAAAGGATGCTTGGTTGGCTCACTGTGATGTTTGTCATAAATCCACTCTATTCATCCGTTTTGCATATCATTTTAATACATGCGACAAAAAATGAGATAGATCCGAAACTCATGTGAGTTGCATGAGAGGAAACCGTAAGAATTCAATGACCACTGCCGAAATAATTTTATGGCGACAAATGTTACTTTGGATGGAATTGTAAAAGTGATGCACGTGTAAGGTACGTGTATCGACGTCAGCAAGTTCTGTGGTTTGGGGCGTGACAAAGGAGGTCAGTCACAGAATTCGATGGCTATGCTATAAAGCTGGTAGGTATATTGACGTCAGCAAGTTTGTGGGTCCCGTTGTGAGGTATGTGATATATCCAAACCGTCCATCTATTTTGCGAGCTTGTAGTAAGACTTGAGATGAAAAGTAAGACATATCTATAACGATCAAGTGAACTACATTGCAAAAAGAAGTGGGGGATTGAACATCTACCATTGAAACCCTTTTGGGGGTCACAAAAGTTTTGGATCAATATGAAATTTGTTTTTTCTCTTCATCCATGTCTCTGTGACCTTATGAATAAATTGGATGGAAAATAAACGTTATGGTGGGCCATACTAATTTTTTGACGGTGAAAATCATTATCTCCACTGCTATTTGTTGGGCATGTGGTCCAGTTGATCTTTGGATATGATTCATTTTTTGGATATTATTCTAAAATGATCTCGAAAAATGGATGAACAGTGTAGATATAATAAATACATCACTGTAGGGCCATGTAACTTTGAACTCCTTTGAACCATTTGTATAACTCAGAGCGTGGGTTGCACGACACATACCTACACCAGCTATATAGCCGTACACCAGCCAATCCGCTTCCAGGTGGAATGTGGTAGGATTTGATTGGGCTACATTACCATTGTTAAAGGTGGACCCTACACGAAGTATGCAGCTTGGCAGTACTGGTGAACTTATAGACCATGTTTGCATACTCAATAGTGAGGTGGTGGTGAGATTTGACTATTGAGGCAGTAGACGTTAGAATGCAACCCCATCAATCAGTGTTAGAGTATAGTCTATTATTCAGAATATTCTTAAGTCAATCCGCGTCTTAAGACTTACAGTCAGGTCCAAGAAAGTTAGCAAGCCTCCTGGTTGGAAATAATATAATTGAATGGTCAGTCACACTGTTTGTGGGGACTGGATGAGGAGGTGGTGTAGGAGCTTGTTTTTAATCTCCGACCTCATTTTTGTCACTTTCCGAGAGTTTTATTGGACTCTTCTGGAATGGCGGGTCCACTAATGGTGTGTATTCTAAGTAAGGTACTTCAGTTCCGAAAAAATATCACTTAAGCAAGGAAAATTATTAAAAGAAAGCTCTGTTAGTTGAATCGACAGGGCACCAATTAAGGTACATTTATTTTTTGTTTACTGGCTGTTGTTTCCATCACTGTTTCATATACTTAGAGACACTGGATCTAGCTTGAAAGTTGTTTGAGGATTTTCTTACAACTCTACTGTATTTCTGTAAAATTTCAACTCCTTTCGCCTGCCTACTACAGAAAATTTTAAAAATCCTAAAATAAGATCAGTTTTTCATTTGCTATATATATATATATATATATATATATATATATATATATATATATATATATATATATATATATGGAAAAGGTACAATGCGCTCAAGCTGACTATAAGCTCCCATGAGGTCGAGCTGTGTGGTCCCCACCGTGATGCGTGTTGACCATCAACACCCTGCATTTGATGGGTACCCTTTAAATTATGGGATATCCCAAAAATCAGCCGTATACGGAACTTAGGTGGGCCATACCATCTAAAATTATGTGAAGACACCGTTAAAATATATAAAAGCACTTGGTGGGGCACACTTGAGTTTTGCATGTGCCTGAAACTTGGTCTGAACCCTCATTCAAGTGGGACACACATAATGGATGGGCTGGATTTGCAAACCACATCTCGGTGGGCCCTCAAAAATGATTATAAATGTTTTAATGGTGCATGGCCCCTCTCCACTTCTGTATATGGTGTGGCCCACATAAGTCACGGATTGACTTGATTTTTGAGACCTAGGCCCACAATCGAATGGTGCATCTAACTGATGGGGTAGATGTTCGAAACGGATCACGGTGGGGCCCATACAGCTCGGTTCGAAACGGATCACGGTGGGGCCCATACAGCTCGACCTCATGGGACTCGTGAGGTCGAGCGCATAATATATACGTGTGTGTGTGGGGGAAAAGGTACTATGCCCTCGAGCTGATGGGAACGTCCCATGAGGTTGAGCTGTGTGGGCCCCACCGTGATGCATTTCGAACATCTACCCCATCAGTTAGATGCACCATTCCATCGTGGGCCTAGGTCTCAAAAATCAAGTCAATCCGTGACTTGTGTGGGCCACACCACATACAGAAGTTCAGAGGGGCCGTGCACCATTAAAACATTTATAATAATTTTTTGGGCCCACCGAGATGTGGTTTGCAAATCCAGCCCATCCATTATGTGTGTCCCACTTGGATGGGGGTTCAGACCAAGTTTTAGAAGCATTCAAAACTCAGGTGGGCCCCAACAAGTGCTTTTATATGTTTTTGGCATGTCTTCACATGATTTTAGATGGTATGACTCACCTGAGTTCCATATACAGCTGATCTTTGGGATATCCTATAATTTAAAGGGGACCCATCAAATGCACGGTGTTGATGGTCGACACGCATCACGGTGGGGCACACAGCTCGACCTCATGGGAGCTTATCGTGAGCATAGTACCTTTTCCACACACACACACACACACATATACACACACACACACACACACACACACACACACACACACACCCACCTTTGAATCGTCCTGAATGGAGTTGAAATTTAATAGTTATGAATTTTTTAAGATGGGTGATTTATGTTGTCTAATACTATTTAGCATAATGTCATGGATTAAAATTTCTTAAAACTTATTTCAAGCTTTAGATTTACATTTCTACACTGTGGTATAACCTAAATAAAGTTAGCTTTCATACAGACTCATCATAAGAGAATTCTAAATTCTTTACTAATCACAATGTTCACACAAGAAATCTTAAGTATAGGATTTCTAATTTCAATAACCTATATTTTCTGTGTGCGCAACCATATCTTACAAGTCACCTTATTTAAAACTTAATTTATCTTTAAATTATCTGATACCAAACAATTATGACCCAAAATTTGGGCACTGAGTGCACATCTCGAACCTGAGTTCCATATCGCAACTCATACTCTAAAGGATGTGTGTTCTTCGTACTCTACTCAGCCCTCCTGTTGTTTACAGAGGAAGTTCATGTGAAAGGATGCTTGGTTAGCTCACTGTGATGTTTGTGATAAATCCACTCTATTCATCGGTATTGCAGATCATTTTAATACATGTGACCAAAAATGAGATAGATCCAAAACTCAAGTAGTTGCATGAGAGGAAACCAAGAGAATTCAATGACCACTGCTAAAATAATTTTATGGCCACGAATGTTATGGTGGATGGAATTGTAAAAGGGACGCATGTGTAAGGTATTGTCCCGGATTGGGTGAATATCAAGTTTTCTAATACCATGTCAGGATTTACTTTCAAATTGCATTTGGATTGAACTTGGATGAAGCAAAAATTCATCCTTTGTGGGATTAGTAATCCCATCTCACGCTTTCCAGCGCAAGGCTAATTTTTCAAAGCCTACAAAGTTAATTTTAATCTAATCTCACACTCCTTCCAAATATGTCATTCTGAATTTTAAAGTGGGATTAGTAATGCAATCCCATTTAATACAGCTTAATACCACTGGCCAAACTAGCCCTTTGTGTTTTCAAGTGACCTCGTGAATGGTTTGGATGACATATAAACATCAAGGTGGTGCCCAAGAAGGTTTCAACGGTAGGAAACTCTTTTCTCAATTTTCGCTCTCGTATGGCCCACTTTAGTGTTCCACCTTATTTTCGGTTGCGTATCTTAAAATGACATCTAAACGGATGGACGCTGTGAATTTCTAACAAACATCATTGTAGGCCCCACCTGGCATCCCAGTGCAAGAACTTCCGCGGAGTTAAACCCACGTCCCAATTTTGATCATCTTCTCGTTGCGATCACATGAAGCGGTACCACGCGGACACAGATTGTGTCCTACCCCTTCCCAAACGGTAATATGTAGGGATTTGTGGGGCCCACCATGATGTAATTATTTTATCTACACTGTTCATCACTTTTCTCTGAACATTTCAATGTATTATACTAAAAATAAAGCTGGTCCACAGCTCCAATGGACCACACAGAAGGAACCTGCAGTGATAATGACACCCATCGTTGAAACCCTTCTAAGGGCCATTGTGATGTTTTTTTTAAACCATCCAACCTATTCTATTCATAAGGTCAGGTAGACGTGAATGAAGTGAAAAAACAAATATCAGATTGATTCTAAACATCTCCCGCTTCCAAGAAGTTTTTAATGGTGGACGTACAATCCACACTTTGTGATCAACTTAACTCCTCTACCTGCCTCATTTTTTGTCTAATATCTTAAAATAATTTAAGAAAGTCTATGAACAGCGTGAATAAAATACTTACATCACAGTGGACCCCACATAGCCCTGCTTGGGGTAGGACACAATCCACTTCCGTACCACACCAGCTATATAGCTGATGTAGGTACGTATTGTGCAAAGATGAGCGTTGACGCTCCTCGAGTTCCGAGTTGTTCGAACGGTTCAAAAGAGATCAAAGTTACACAGAACCCACAGTGATGTATTTATTATATCCACACCGTTCGTCCATTTTTTGAGATCATTTTAAAAAATTATCTAAAAAAATAATCATATCTAAAGATCAACTGTACCACACGACAAATAGCAGCGGGGATCATGATTTTCACCGTCTAAAAATTCGTAAGGCCCACTAGAATGTTTATTTTCCATCCAATCTATTCATAAGATCACAATGACCTGATAAAGAGTAAATTTTCTGTGACCCCTAAAAGGGTTTCAATGGTAGACCTTTAATCCCTCGCTTCTTTTCACAGAGTGGTCCACTTGATGGTTAGATCTGTCTTACCTTCAATCCCTAGCGGGGTGGCTAATATGGAGTGTGTGTACTAACAACCTAAACCCCTCCTCCCAAAAAAAAAAAAAAAAGGATCTGTCTTAATTGTAGTCGAGCTTTAAGACGATCGAGCTCACCAACTAGATGAACGGTTTGTATATAACAGATATCTCATGATGAGACCCACATAACTTGCTCACGTCGATACACCAGCCAATCCGCTTCTGCGATCACACAAAGCCAACGTTGGAAAACGGTGCATGTCATGATGAATGTGTTTCATCCATGCTGTCCATCTATTTTTATAGATCATTTTATGATATGAGGCTAAAAATGAGGTACATCCCAATCTCAAGTGGACCATATTACAGGAAACAGTGTTGAATGAAAGTAGACCATTAAAAACTTTTTGGGGCCATAAAAGTTTTGGATCAAGCTGATCTTTGTTTTTTCCCATTATCCAAGTCTGTATGACCTAATCATCAGATTGAATGTCAAATAAACAGTACAGCCGGCCTTAGGAGGATTTTAATGGTGGATATCCCATCCCTATTGCTTTCCTGTAGTCTGGTCCACTTGAGATTTATATCCTTCTCATTTTTTTGTTTCAAGCCTTAAAATGATCAGTAAAAATGGATGAAACACATACATCATAGTGGGCCCACAAAGCATCAACTCATCCATTGATGTGATGTTGAGAAATTGATGGAGAATTTCTCACACGCATCTCAGTGGGCCCCACATATCCTCCGATCGTAGGAAGCGCGGGAGCAGAGCGTCTCTTCGTCCGCACGCTTGACTGGAATCTTTTCGATCGGTCAACAAGTGGGCCCCACTTAAAGAACCCAGAAGCTTCGATTCTTGACGTTTAGGAATGTGAAACCGCGTTACCCGTCCATCACGCTTATTCTCCCCACTTCTAAGTCATTATCATACAACCGATATTCTTGTGTTAATTTCTAACCATCTAAAGTGATGCTGAATCTTGAACCGTACGCGCTACAATCCAGACCGTCTAAACCGGTTACCCAATTGCGTATAGAGAATGACCTAAAAATTGCACCCGAGGAGATAATATTGCTCATTTGATTTTTATTTTTATTTTTTCCTTTTGAAATTGGACCACTCGCTATTTTATGATTTCTTGATTAGAGTTATTTTGGACAAATACACCATCCACAATGGGTCTCACAACTTGGATGGTCTGGATTGATGTACTACACAAGTGATAATGAGTCGCCATCATTTTAAAATGGTGCTAAACTAACATTGGAGTCTACAATTTCCCGATTGTACGGTAGCTATTTAGGACGCGCCTTTGCCTCTTAACCTGCCGTTGCAGTAGTTCCCTCTGACACTTGTGGGTCCATCATAATGTTTTTGTTATATCCACTCCGTCTATATGTTTTTAAATCTAGGTTTATAATATTATTCAGAAAATGAGACACATCAAAATCTCAAAAAATCAACACTATAGGAAAATGTGGGGAATAGAAATTTCTACCGTCCAAACCTTCTTCAGGATACAGAAGGTTTAGATCAGGTTTATATTTTTTCACCCAGAATTGTATTTCGAATTAAATTATGAACGGTTTGGATGTCGTATAAACATCACCAGTGGCTCAGAAGGTCTCAACAGAAGGCATTTTTATCCTCAATATTTACCGTAGTGTGGCCCACTTTAGTTTTGGATCTTATTTATTTTTTTCCTCTTGTTCTTAAATTATCTACTGAAATGGATGAACCGTAACGATATAACAAATAAATAACAGTGGGCTCCAAGTCAAGCTCAGGGTCACAAGGGCTTCCATAGTCCCAAGAAAGTCCAGTCCTTTTTATTTCTTTGCCCCTACGGATGTGAGTAAAACAATAATCACATGACCGTCATTCGATAGTAAAAGTTACCACCCACCTCACCGACTTTGTCGCAAGCGTACCTACATCCCAGCCGTTCAAACGGTTGATCCAACCCTAACTATCACTCTTTTAAGAAAACAGGCCGGCCCAATCAATCACGTGGGGCCATTCGTGTAAGTTGAATCAGATCATCCATCACAAATCCAATTTGAACGCGATGGCCTGGCCGATGACGTTGGATGGCCGTTGGCATGGTGGACCAAACTTTTGTACGGCTAGTATGTCGTACATAATGCCACGTGGGTATATTCCCTACAAATGACTCTGTGTAGACTCTGTGACTTTTAACACGGAGGTCATGCGGTCGAGTCCATCGTGCTGTGTGTGAGTGCGAGCGTGTGTGTGTATATATAAAAAGAGTGTTACCCAACCGTGGGGCCTACCTTAATGATGTGTTGTATATCGACGCCATCCATTCGTTTTTTCAGCTAATTTTAGTGCGAGGTCCCAAAAATTAAACAGATACAAATATTAGGTGGACCACACCACAAGAAGCAGGGGTTATTGAATGTAGACTATTAAAAACTTACTAGATCATCAGAAATGTTTATTAGCCATCGAAACTGTTGATAAGGGAAAAAGAAGAAGAAGAAGAAAGATCTGGCCCACAAAAAGCTTTTAATGGTCATTCACCACTGCTTAAGTTTTTAAATGCCCTGTAACACATTCACCAAGGTGGGCCCCACATGGTAAGGATGACAGTTAACACCGAGTAGCGTGTTAGCCGGGATCAATACCTAATCCGCTTCCATCCATCTCCATCTAGCAAGGAGATGTAGTAATTGTTAGTATTTATTGGGAGATTTGGATGTTGTGGTATTCATATCCGGGTCTTGTTTCTCGTGCATAGATACCAGTATATAAGCAGATCATTGATAGCCTTCCTCAAACAAAGACATGGGTTTCTCCAAGCATTGCTTCTTCTTTCTATGGCTCTTGCTTTCTTTCCAAGCTCACATCCCCTCTTCTGTACATGCTCGACCTCTTTCAGTTGAAGAACAACACAGTAAGTAATCTCTCTCTCTCTCTCTCTCTCTCTCTCTAAATAAGGTTAAGGGAAAGAGAAACATGCAGATGAATATTTGTCCAATAAAATATTTACAATACATTCAAGTGGCATTTCTTGCAATTGCTCGCCACACCCACATGCAGCGCCTGTCGAATAATCACAACGTCGATATTGTAGAGATTGATTGTTGATGGGCCACTATTGTATACTTTCACTAAGATGGTAGCCATGATGAATTGATTAGGGTGCAGTGGTCACAAAACTAAAGGATTTACACACACTGTAGTTAGCGTGTTATTTCATTCATTTATCTTCTTTTTCTTTTTTTGTAGTCAGAGTCTTCGAACTCTGAAAACTCAAAACGAGTTCAGTTCTTTGTTTGATTACCGATTGAATGTATTTTATAATCAATTTACACAATTGGGTCGACTTAAATACATGCAATTAGTGATCGAAGACTTAACTAAACTACCGAGAATGAGGAACTAGAACCACATTTGAGTATGCTCATCAATGGTTACTACTGTCCTCTCCGGAGGTCTGCTAATTCTACCTGAAAATCGGACAATTCCACTCTTAAGGTTAGCTTATAACATATAACGTAAAAAAATAAAATAAATTTGATAGTTAAATATTTTTCTAGTCATTTATTTGTTTTGATAAGGCCCACCTGAGGTGTGAAAGGGCTTGATTTTTTTTCTTAGCCAAAAAAATAAATAAATAATGGAATTCAGATAGCAGAAAAGTCCTACTTCTATGTATTATGATTGGTCTACATCGTTATTAGTGTAGTGATGATGTGGTCGATCAATTAGATTGCAATGCATAATATTTTTTTTGCATATGGCAAGCAGAGAATCTGGTTTCTAAATAATATAGCTTATCTGAGATGGAAAGTTGAGATCTCTCTCACATAGTGACACGTGCAAGTACACGTGGATGTGTATGGCTTGCACATGCATGTTGAATATAGACTGAAAGATGGAGGGATCCGATCACACTGCTACCTCTCATGTGAATTCCATGGCGCGTTCATGCATGATGAAGTGTGATGGACACTTCTTTTTAATAGGAACCGTCCAAATATGACTCATTTGATCTCTTTTCTTTTCTCACCAGGGTATGTGAAAGTGTTGGCCACGGTTGGAGTGATTTGTAGGTGCTGCGATGGTGCTGGAGGTGAATGTACGAGTACATGGGACTCCAAGTGCTTGAATCTCGATTGTAGCCCTTGGAAATTGCATTGATTTTATGTGGGCCGTTGGATTTTGAATGATCGGATGTAGTGATTACTTATAAGTATTCGTACGAAGTCTGTTTTAACACACTTTGATATGATTTTATTTTTTGTGAGATTCCAGCATTGAGATTTACTGAACCAACACGTGTAGAATCCTGTCAATGCACGAATGCATACGTGCCAACATGGAAGATGGGCCTGATGGTTAAAGAAACGTTTTCTAGAGGTCCATTTGTTTTGTATGATGTGGCCCACCTGAGGTATGAAATAGCCTAATCATCATATCTAACCATGTTTGGTTGAGCCGGGACTCCTAAAGTTAGGGCTATATATATATATATATATATATATATATATATATATATATATATATATATATATATATAAACGGGTTGGATTTCCACTTGGGTTTTGCTCAGACCCGACATGTTTATTAGGGGTGTCAATGGCTGTAATTGAGCATGAATTTCAAGCTACGGGCCTGACCCATGTAAATAAACACCATGGGCTCAGTTTATCCTAAGCCCAGTTGTAATTTGACCCACCAGATACATAACCCAAAGTCTAAAATTACCAATTTGGAAGTTAATAACTACTTTCATAACTGTTTTAATTAATATATCAGGAGAGTTCATAGGATCCGATCCTATAATTGGCAAGGTCCATTCAGGAGTACATGTCCCATTAATTGATCGGTCCAAATTAATTGAAGGACGCATTTGAAAATTTTATGTGCTGGACAAGGGTCACTGAGTAATTAAATATAAGATCCTAACCGTGTGACGGTACCATTCAAATGGCCAGTGAGAGTAGAACGGATGGATCTAAGAAAGACTGATTACTAAGATGGGGTCCATTGAAAGTAAAATGGATGTATCTAAGAAAGGCTGATTGCTAAGATTGGCCCTATTTAGTGTGATTTCAATGCAGGTCTATCTATGAACATGAACACATGGACAGCCAGGATCCACATTCCCACCGGCCAGATGTCAGATATTAATCCCTAGCCCAGGTAGCAGAAGCTCCATGGAGCCTGTAGAGATGCTTGTGTAACATCCCATCCGTCCATTAGTTTTACGAGCTCATTTTAGGACATGAGCTCAAAAATGATATAGATTTTAGACTCGAGTCTAAAAATGCTCCCTGTTAACCTTCCTGGGATCCACTACTTTGTTGTGTATGTATCATCCAAGCCATTCATCAGGTGAGCCCCACCAGGATGAAGGCACACCAGAACTTTAACCCTTCCAAAACTTACTTAGGTACAACAAATGATATATGGGTTTTGTGCATGATGGTACATTGCTACCGTTGGTGTTATTCACTTCTGTTTTAGATCGAAACGAGGGATGGGATGTATGGTCAACGTAATGGGCTCATGAGATGCATGCTTCAGATTTCACGAAAACATCACTAGTGGGGCCCAGAAAACTCGATTGAATATATGGTAATTACATTACGTGAGGACGTATGTGAACACTCCGTGTAGAATATTGTATTTTCTCATTTTTCTAGAAGCACTGAATTGAATTATATAAGCCGATCGATCATACATCAATGGTCCACATCAAACATATTTCTTCTAAGAGTGTAGATAGTAAGGAATAGCGAATTACTGAACCGTTCCAGTTATTTGTCCACCTCACTGGTCATGATGTCCGATAAGGTCAGCAGAAAAATTAAAAATCATACGCATTTAGACTAGGCCATATACATATTTTCAGGACGAGGATTATTGCGTGTATAGAACGTAGCAACAGATGTGCTGAACTGAAAAAGTTGTATATGCGAGTCCCACCATAATATATGCATGTCTCAGTCTCACAATTGGACACAAAGTAGGGGACAATGATGTCTACTAAACCTTTCTAGGGCCTGCCATGATGTTTATTTGACATGCAACCTGTTCATAAGGTCGTAAAGGCCTAAAAGAAGGAAAACACATCTATCAAGTTGATCCAAGACTTCTGATGTGAAAAGAAGTTTTCAATGGTATTCCCACTCCTTTTTATGCTGTGGTCCACTTGAGGTTTGGAATTACCTCATTTTTGGGCTCATTCTGTAAGCTGATATGTAGAATGGATGGATGGTGAGGATATAACACATATATTATGGTGGCCCTACAGAACTTTGGTACAGGGCCGCATCACCAATGTCAAGGGTGTGGTTGTACGATACATAATCCTCTTCCGTTTTTTAAATTATTTCTCAAAATAAAGGCCGACATGCCATTTTACCTTATGGGAACTCTGGATATATAAAATTTCAAAGCATTTTCTCGAGAAAACGCCAATTGTGAAGAATTTTTGGATAAAGAATTTTATTTTATTATTTTTCTTTTTTAAATTTTCTAAGTTGATGTTAGCTAATGTCAAATGTGCTGATGTGGACCAATAAAAATGAAAGGCTCAAAATCATCAGTACCTTCGACACAGGGGATCCGCACTCTTCTTCTTGAAGAATCTAGATTTTCTTATTGCACAAGCAAAAAATAATGTAGCACTGATAACATTAGTGATGACTATTAGCTCAAATTACAGATTTTACAAATTCTATAAAAAATAATTAAAGAAATCAAAATTATAAGGATAGGCTGAAGCACATGTGATCAGCTTGTCCTTAAAGCGTTATTCGCCATTCTCAAAATGATTGAGAATTCCGATAAGTTGTAGGCAAATGGCTTTTAGAATACGACGAGCTTATTTGTGATTATGCGTTCAGTAAGCAAAAAGAACCATGAATGGAACTTTGTGTACACAAATTTTTGCCTGGCAGATAAATAAAAGAAAAATCCCAGTTTCAGAAAGAAGATTAGAAAATTTGTAGTTGATTTAGACCACTGCTTAATTTGGTCTGTTTCTTGAAGTCTTCTAACGAAGGTTCGTACGTATGAACCTTGCTGACTGATCAGAGTACATTGTTGCTTTTCTTGTTAGATTGTAAGTGAGAATGATTCGAGTGTTGGTGGTGGTCTAATGAACCACCCAAGCACTGTTTATATAGGCCAGGGTTATTGACCATTTTGGTCCATGGTCATAATTCAATATGACAGTTTTACAGTTGTTGGTGAGAAACTAGCTGTTATTGTGAGTTTCTGACCGTTATGCATGTGGGACAACCGACCGCTGCATCCTAGCTGTTTAGACTTACTGGCTAGCCGTTATATAACTGTTGGGCTAACCACGTGCAACAATTTCTACATGGTCTGATTTAATACTGCATGTGCAGTTAAACCTCTCTCTAACGACTAATTTTTAGCCTCTATAAAAGTCACACTCGTCTTATTCAGACCACTCTAGCCACCAGACCTATAATCCCCATCGCACCGGTTCACGAAGGAGCGACCCACTGCACATGTGCGAAGCGCAAAGTACGCCACTAGCACCTCTACAACCACATTGCCTCACATGCCTATGCCCTCGCACCGCGCCCGTGTCCGGGTGTTCCAGTGAACACGCTAGTCCCGATACTCCATGGATCACCTAAGCAAATAATAAGATACTTGACGCAGGGATGAACGTGATGAGGATAACTACCCCGAATCCACGAAGCTTCTCTGGACTTCTCACAGAGACTTCTCGAATCCACGTGGAAAGAAAGCAGAAAAATAAAAATAAATTATAAGAAATTCGAAATTGATTAATTGATCATTGATAATTTTCCTAATGTGTCTCCTTACACCATTAATATAGAAAAAAATTAAACTAAAATTCGTAATTATCAAAAATAGCAAAATTCTAACTCTAATAAAAATCCTAATTCTAATAAAACTCTTCTAAGGCCTAATTTCTAAAAATAAAAATTGCAAATAAAATTTCTCTAGAAGAGTCCTAGTATAACTAAAAGTTATTTCTATAAGGAAAGAAAATCTAAAATTCAAAAAAAATTAAAAAATTGGAATTACTAAAAATAGTAAAATTTTTCTAAAAATTCGTTTTTGAGCTGAAGGCGCGCGTTTTCTGACGAAACGGACAGATATGACCCACGTTGTGGGTCGGTTCACCTCGGATGACCCGTTTCAGTAAAGATTGATAGGTTGTATGCCCCGTAATGATACCCGAATCAAAAGTTATGGTTAATTTACGGTCTACCTCCTTTTGGCTCAACTATGCGTGAAATATCTCTGTAACACGTTCTACATCAGACCCTTCCACTTGAAAAAAACTCGTCCTCGAGTTACGCAAGAGACTTGGCACATGAGTCTGAGATAACTTCTGACGCTGATGTTCATTAGTCTTTTTTTTTGTACTTGGCATTAAGCTCTTGAGCTGACACAATACATGTACTCATGCTTTCTTTGACTTGACTAATATTGATCAGTTCCTTTACATCTGACACAATACATGTGTACTCATGCTTTCCTTGACTTGACTAATATTGATCAATTCATTCACATCTGTCTTTAAGATCTCATATTTTTTCTGATAATGTGGGCAATTAGGCGGACTTGCCCCTGAGACGGGATCAACGTGATTTTGTATATCTCGTATAGGAGGCGACTTATTGGGGGGGTTCATCGAGCACAATCTTCTTGAACTCCTGCAACATTGGCTTTAAATCTTCTGGGTATTCACATGCTCCATATATTCTTTATTTTTAACTAATGGATATATATGTATTGTTTCCTCAGATTGTTTAACAAAAGCCTGTTCAGTTGTAAGAGACTATTCTTCAACTTTAGAAGTCTTTGGTTAGTTCTCCCTTCCCATAGGGCCGAGGATAATCTTTTTACCATCTTTAATAAAGATAAATAGGTTATCTCGATCCCTATGTATAGCATTAATATTATTTTGCCAGGGTTGACCGAGTAACATGTGGGAAGCTTCCATGTCGACCACGTCACACATTACTTCAGCCTTATAATATTTACCAATGGAAAAGATATATGACATCGTTCAATTACCTCTGTTTTGTTAACCTCATTGATCTATCCAATCGTGTATGGAGATGGGTGTCTTTCTGTTTTCAGTTGTAGCTTTTTCACTATTATTTTCGACACGAAATTCTCATCGCTCCTGACATCGATGATCATATTACAGACTTTTTTTGTATGCAGTGCACTTTGTTCGAAAGATGTTGTCTCGCTGTAATTCTATTTCTACATTTGGCATGTATAACGACTTCCTCATAATCGAAGTGGTGGCCTGTGATTTACCATCATCTGATGGTGCTTCGTAGAAATTGGAGTTGTGTCGTACAGCGGCCATGGGCGGTTGAGCATCACTTTGAGCTCGGGGCGGAATTAGCGCATCCGCAATACGGTTGAGGGTTGCTTGCAGCTCTTGCATGGTCAATTGACTCTCCCGGTGGAAAGCTTCCATTCTTTCCAAAAGAAATGAATCATTAGATTATCAGTCACAGGATTTTGATTCATACCTTCATTGTTTATCATCGGCCCTAGGGAAAACCTCACTTTGATACCAATTGATGCAGGGATGAACGTGATGAGGATAACTACCCCGAATCCACGGAGCTTCTCTAGACTCCTCACAAACACTTCTCGAATCCACGAGGAAAGAAAGCAGAAAAATAGAAATAAATTCTAAGAAATTCGAAATTGATTAATTGATCATTGATAATTTTCCTAATGTGTCTCCTTACACCATTAATATAGAAAAAAATTAAACTAAAATTCGTAATTACCAAAAATAGCAAAATTCTAACTCTAATAAAAATCCTAATTCTAATAAAACTCTTTTAAGGCCTAATTTCTAAAAATAAAAATTGCAAATAAAATTTCTTTAGAAGAGCCCTAGTATAACTAAAAGTTATTTCTATAAGGAAAGAAAATCTAAAACTCTAAAAAAATATTAAAAAATCAGAATTACTAAAAATACTAAAATTTTTCTAAAAATTCGTTTTTGAGCTGAAGACGCATGTTTTCTGACAAAACGGATAGATGCAACCTACTTTGTGGGTTGGTTCACCTCGGATGACCCGTTTCAGTAAAGATTGATAGGTTGTACGTCCCATAGCGATACTCGGATCAAAAGTTATGGTCAATTTATGGTCCATCTTCTTTTGGCTCAACCATGCTGGGAATATCTCCATGACATGTTCTACATCAGTACTCTACCCTCCATATATAAACACAATTTTTTCTTATCTCCTTTTCGATATAGTACTGTTCCCAAAAACACCAAAATCGTAAGTTTTTCAAACAAAATATTATATATTTTAATCAATATTTTTCACAACAATGACCGGACCAATCGTAATACAGCAAAGCAGGATTTTCCTTCTTCGGACAAGCAGAGGATCCGGATTCCTTCCGGAAGGGTAGCTCTGATCCAGCTAGCTCAATCCGCAAAGTCATGTTAGTTGCTAGCTACTTGACATATATATGGCATGTGAGAAGGTTGATCCAGACGGTCCATCGAACAGGTAACTGCTTCTACTGGGCCCATTGTAAGAACTAAAACAATGTCTTGGTCATCTGTTTTTTCCTTTCCCATTGAGAGTTTTAGACTTCATGTTTAAGTGTCTAAGATAGTCAGTTCATGCTATTTCAACAGTGTACAATAAGGACAATACCAATTAAATGGACGGTCTGGATTCATTGCTACACGAGCCAAGTGTCAGGCATTCACATTGGACGTGGAAAACGTTGTGAAGACTAAAATGACTAAAGATATAAGTTGATGGTTATGTTTTGAAATCTAAAATTCTCTAGAAAAGTCAAAGCCGTGTAGAAAATACAAGCCGGTTGATGATGAACTCGGACTGGTTGAGTGCCAACCGGTTCTTCCTGAACCGTCTCTTGCTATTGGCTCACATCAGGTCCAATGATGTCAGCTGACATCAGACGAGAAAAACTGAGGAGAAAAAAATATATACGTACGGAATTCCAATAAGGACATTTACGTATTTCCAATTTGTACACCCATTTTCTCTCCCTGGAAACCCTTCATAGCACAACAACTGACGTGTGGAACTTCCATGAGCCCCACCATAATGCATGTGTTAGATCCACACCGTCCATCTATTTTTCCCCAACCACTTTAAGCATGAGCCAAAAAATAAGGCAGATGCAAAGCTCAAGTGGACCACAATACAAAAAGAAGTGGGAATTGAATGACTACGGTGGAAACCTTTCTAGGGCCGCATTTATGTTTATTTTACATCTAACCTTTATAAAATTACACAGACTTTAACGAAGGGAAAACACGAATATCAGCTTGATCCAATCCTTTTTTTTAGCCTCAAGAAGTTTTTAAGAGTAGAAATTCAATTCCCGCTATTTCATGTGGTGTGGTCCACTTGAACTTTGCATTTGCCTCGTTTTAAAAAACGTGTTCTAAAATGACCTAGAAAAATGGATGGTGTGGATATAACACATATATCATGATGGCCTGCTGAAAATTTCTTGTATAAGTTACTTCCACTCAATTTCGGTGCCTCCGTTTTGACGCGGTTTGGAAGGTGACCCTACGGCCATCAGCCAGCGGGCTGGGGTCAAAGCTCTGTAGGCCCTGATGTATGCGTTTTATACATGAGGTTCATCTATTTTGATAGCTTATTTTAGTTTAAAAAGCCGAAAAATTAAATAAGGCATATATAAACGTCAGGTGAACCACACCAACCCGAAATGGTGGTGATTGAACTCCTACCGTTAAAAACATTTTAAGGCCCACTTTGATGTTTATTTTCCAGCCAACCAGTTGATTAAGTCACATAACCCTGAATGAATGGAAAACAGAAATGCCGGCTTGATCCAAAACTTATGTGGTTGTTAAGAGATTTCAACGTTAAGAATTCAATCCCCATTGTTTCTTGTGGTGTGGTTACTTGAGATTTTGATCTACATCATTTTTGGGCTGTACATTAAAATGAGCTAGAAAAATAGATGGACAACATGGATAAAACACATATATTATGGAAATGCCCACGGAACTTTGACAGCTAGGTGGTGGTGTTCGTTTTTCCAGTTAAACCGGGTCTTCAGTTTTTTGGTGGTGTAAGGACTCGGAGGATCTACAATAGTATAAGGATTTGTGGGACCCACTATGGGTAAGTGGTGTTAAGGACTTTGTCATGAGACTTACCATCGTGCATGTGTTTTATCTAGACTGTCCATCGGTTTTTCCATATCATTTTCGGACGTGGTCTTAAAATGGCATGATTTCTCCTATCAGAAGATCTAAATAGTGTAGCTCGTCTGATGGAAAGCTCAAATCTCTCACACATATGATACATACTTACTGTATATGGATGTGTAGGGCTCTCACACACATGTCCAATTCGTAAACTGTTGAGAAAAAAGTCTTTAATTTCTTTTTTACTGTAGCTACGACTGGTCGTGGGTCAGCCATGACTGGTCGTAGGAATAGTTCGACTGGTCGTGACTCGCACGACTCAAAGTCCAGCAACATGGATTTTTAGGGTCCGTGGAGCTCGACCGGTTGAAGGGATGTCTCGACTGGTCGAAGGGGTCCTACGACCAGTCGAAGACTCGGCTAGACTAGTCGTAAGTTACGCAGTTTGTTCCGCGATTTTACGCAAAATTGCGAATTTGTGTCCTTTTGCAACTAGGATGCGAAAGGGAAGTTGCTTAAACTATAAATAGGTGTTCCTAGGGTTTTCCTAGGGTATGAGAATGTATGGGAAGACTTTCTAAAGTAGTTCCAAGGGTTCCTAAAAGGGTTTAGGGTTATCAAAGGGTGTAGCAAGGGTGAGATTCGAGGTTGTTTGAATCGGGTAAGTCCTTTCTCTTTGTAATTTCTATTTTCATAGTGGTGATCTGTTACTTAGTACCATGGTTTTTTCTCGCAAGGGTTTTCCACGTTAAATCTGTGTGTTCTCTTGTGTGCTTGGTGCCATTGGATTGCTATCCTAGATCTAGATCCGTGTGATTCCGCAGGCCAAAATTCCCAACAAGTGGTATCAGAGCAATCGGTTGGGGCACAGATCTGAATTTGAGGGACTAGTAATAATGGCGAGCACCAGGTATGAGATTGAGAAGTACTCAGGGAAAAATAATTTTGAGTTATGGAAGATCAAGATGATGAGTTCCTTAATCAAGCAAGGCGAAGATGGTGCTTTTGAGGAGCGGAAGTCCACTATGAAAGATGATGAATGGAATACTTTTGATAAGAAGGCTTTATCATCGAACCATTTATGTCTCACGGATGAGGTTCTCTACAACGTCATGAGGGAGAAAATTGCGGCTAAGTTATGGGCAAAGTTAGAGGATGTTTATGCGAAGAAATCCTCTGAAAATCGCATGCACTTGAAGTAGCAGTGGTGTAACTTCAAGATGGCAGAGGGTGGAGATCTGGAGGCTCACATCAGCAACTTTAATAAATTGGTTTGCAAATTGTTGGATATGGAGGAAGTGATGAAAGATGAAGAACAGGCATGTATGTTGCTGAATTCTCTCCCGGCGTCTTTTGAGGCATTGAGGACACTATGTGCAGCACGAACAAAACCCTGAGTGTCGATACTGTTATCTCGACTCTTCAAGGGAAGGCTATGAGACAACTAAACAGCGACATGGGGACGTCTTCTGATGCACTGTTTACAGTGGGTAGGAATTCTGGATAATGTACAGGTTCTTCAAGTTCTAGATATAAATCCAAGGGTAAGGGCAAAGGGAAGGTAAAGTGCTGGAACTGTGGGAAGGAAGGACATATGAAGAGGGATTGTGAAAATCTTAAATCGAAGAGGGAAGATTCTGAGGCTTCATATAGGAAGGTCAATGTTGCCACGTCAGATGGATCGAGTGGATGTGATGGTGATATTTTGTCTGTGTCTACGATCAAGTGGCCATACGATGATCGTAAGGACGAGTGGATGCTAGACACGGGGGCATCTTTTCACATGACTCCTCATCGGAGTTGGTTCGCTAGCTATAGGGAGTGCGATGGTGGACAGGTATTTATGGGCAATAACATTGCTTGTAATGTTGTGGCTGTGAGTACATGTCCCATTAATTGATCGGTCCAAATTAATTGAAGGACGCATTTGAAAATTTTATGTGCTGGACAAGGATCACTGACCAAATATAAGATCCTAACCGTGTGACGGTACCATTCAAATGGCCAGTGAGGGTAGAACGGATGGATCTAAGAAAGACTGATTACTAAGATGGGTTCTATTGAAATTAAAACGGATGTATCTAAGAGAGACTGATTGCTAAGATTGGCCCTATTCAGTGTTATTTTCAATACAGGTCTATCTATGAACATGAACACATGGACAGCCCGGATCCACATTCCCACCGGCCAGATGTCAGATATTAATCCCGAGCCCAGGTAGCAGTAGCTCCATGGAGCCTGTAGAGATGCTTGTGTAACATCCCATCCGTCCATTAGTTTTGCCAGCTCAGTTTAGGACATGAGCTCAAAAATGATATAGATTTTAGACTCGAGTCTAAAAATGCTCCCTGTTAACCTTCCTGGGATCCACTACTTTGTTATGTATGTATCATCCAAGCCATTCATCAGGTGAGCCCCACCAGGATGAAGGGACACCAGAACTTTAACCCTTCCAAAACTTAGGTACAACATGTGATATATGGGGTTGGTGTTACGCACTTCTGTTTTAGATCGAAACGAGGGATGGGATGTATGGTCAACGTAATGGGCTCATGAGATGCATGCTTCAGATTTCACGTAAACATCACTAGCGGGGCCCAGACAACTCGATTGAATATATGGTAATTACATTACGTGAGGACGTATGTGAACACTCCGTGTAGAATATCGTATTTTCTCATTTTTCTAGAAGTACTGAATTGAATTATATAAGCCGATCATACATCAATGGTCCACATCAAACATATTTCTTCTAAGAGTGCAGATAGTAAGGAATAGCGAAATATTACTGAGCCGTTCCTGTTATTAGTCCACCTCACTGGTCATGATGTCAGATAAGGTCAGCAGAAAAAATAAAAATAAAAATAAAAACACATACGCATTTAGAGTAGGCCATATACATATTTTCAGGACTAGGATTATTGCTTGTATAGAACGTAGCAACGGATGTGCTGAACTAAAAAAGTTATATATGTGAGTCCCACCATAATATGTGTTATATCACACCGTTTATCAATTTTGCATGATCATTTTGACACATGAGCTAAAAAACAAGGTAGATTCAAAGCTCAAGTGGACCATTGGACGGAAAGTAGGGGACAATGATGTCTACTAAACCTTTCTAGGGCTTGTCATGATGTTTATTTGACATACAACCTGTTCGTAAGGTCGTAAAGGCCTAAAGGAAGGAGAACACATGTATCAATTTGATCCAAGACTTCTTCTGTGAAAAGAAGTTTTCAATGGTATCCCCACTCCTTTTTATGACGTGGTCAGCATGAGGTTTGGAATTAATTATCTCAATTTTGGGCTCATTCCCTAAGATGATATGTAGAATGGATGGATGGTGAGGATATACCACATACATTGAAAGGGTGTGGTTGTACAATTATGGTGGCCCAACAGAACTTTGGTACCGGGACGCATCACCAATGTAAGGGGTGTGGTTGTACAATACATAATCCTCTTCCGTTTTTGAAATTATTTCTAAAAATAAAGGCAGACATGTCATTTTACCTTATGGGAACTCGGATATATAAAATTTCAAAGCATTTTCTCGAGAAAATGCCAATTGTGAAGAATTTTTGTATAAAGATTTATTATTATTATTATTATTATTATTATTATTATTTTTAATTTAGTTTTTCTAAGTTGATGTTAGCTAATGTCAAATGTGGACCAATAAAAATGAAAGGCTCAAAATCATCAGTGCCTTTGACACAGAGGATCCGCACCCTTCTTCTCAAAAAATCTAGATTTTCTTATTGCACAAGCAAAAAATAATGTAGCGCTAATAATGTTAGTGATGGGTATTAGTGCAAATTACAGATTTTACAAATTTTGTAAAAAATAATTAAAGAAACCAAACTTATAAAGACAGGCTAAAGCACATGTGATCACCTTGTCCTTAAAGCATTATTCTTCATTCTCAAAATGATTGAGAATTCCGATAGGTTGCAAGCAAATGACTTTTAGAATACAACGAGCTTATTTGTGATTTTGCGTTCAGTAAGCATGAAGAACCATGAATGGAACTTTGTGTATGCAAATTTTTGTTTGACAGATAAATAAAAGAAAAATCCTAGATTTAGAAAAAAGATTAGAAAAATTGTAGTTGATTTAGACCATTGCTTAATTTGGCCTGTTTCATGAAGTCTTTTGACGAAGGTTTGTATAAACCTTGTTGACTAATGAGAGTACATTATTGCTTTTCTTGTTAGATTGTAAGTGAGAATGATTCGAGTGTCGGTGATGGTCTAATGAACCACCCAGGCACTATTTATATAGGCCAGGGTTATTGACCATTTTGGCTTATGGTCATAATTCAATATGACAGTTTTATGCTTGTTGGTGAGAAACTAATTGCTATTGTCAATTTTTTACTGTTATGCATATGAGACAACCGACTGCATCATAGCTGTTTAGACTCGCTGGCTAGCCGTTATATGACTATCGGGCTAACCACATGCACCAATTTCTACATGGTCTGGTTTAAACTGCATGTGCAGTTAAACCTCTCTCCAACAGTTAATTTTCAGCATCCATAAAAGTCACACTCATCTTAATCAGATCACTCGCTCACTCTAGCTACCAGACTCATAATCCCCGTCGTACCAGTTCACGAAGGAGCGACGCACTGTGCACGTGTGAAGTGTAAAGTACACTACTAGCACCTCTACAGCCACACTGCCTCACATGGCCACGCCCTCGCACCGAGCCCATGCCCCGGTGTTCTAGTGAGCACACTAGTCCTGATACTCCATGGATCACCCAAGCAAATAATAAGGTACTCTACCCTCCATATATAAACACATTTTTTTCTTATCTCCTTTTCGATATAATACTATTCCCAAAAACACCGAAATTGTAAGTTTTTCAAACAAAATCTTATATATATATATATATATATATATATATATATATATATATATATATATATATATATATATATATATATATATATATAATCAATATTTTTCACAACCAATCATAATACAGCAAATTAAAGCAGGATTTTTCTGCTTCTGACAAGCAGAGGAACTGGATTCCTTCCAGAAGGGTAGCTCTGATCCAGCTGGCTCAATCCTGCAAAGTGATGTTAGTTGCTGGCTACTTGACATATTGCATGTGAGAAGGTTGATCCAAACGGTCCATCGAACAGGTAACTGCTTCTACTGGGCCTAGTGTAAAAACTAAAACAATGTCTTGGTCATCTGTTTTTTCCTTTCCCATTGAGAGTTTTAGACTTCATGTTTAAGTGTCTAAGATTGTCAGTTCATGCTATTTCAACAGTGTACAATAAAGACAATACCAATTAAATGGACGGTCTGGATTCATTGCTACACGAGCCAAGTGTCAGGCATTCACATTGGACGTGGAAAACGTTGTGAAGACTAAAATGACTAAAGATTAAGTTGATGGTAATGTTTTGAAATCTAAAATTCTCTAGAAAAGTCAAAGCCGTGTAGAAAATACAAGCCGGTTGATGATGATGTGACTCGTCCGAGTCAACTCGCACTGGTTGAGTGCCAACCGGTTCTTCCTGAACCGTCTCTTGCTATTGGCTCACATCAGGTCCAATGATGTCAGCTGACATCAGACGAGAAAAACTGAGGAGAAAAAATATATACGTACGGAATTCCAATGAGGACATTTACGTATTTCCACTTTGTACACCCATTTTCTCTCCCTGGAAACCCTTCATAGCAAAACAACTGACGTGTGGAACTTCTGTGAGCCCCACCATAATGCATGTGTTAGATCCACACCGTCCATCCATTTTTCCCCGACCATTTTAAGTATGAACCAAAAAATAAGGCAGATGCAAAGCTCAAGTGGACCACAATACAAAATAAGTGGGAAATGAATGACGACTACGGTGGAAACCTTTCTAGGGCCGCATTTATGTTTATTTTACATCTAACCTTTATAAAATTACACAGACTTTAACCAAGGGAAAACACGAACATCAGCTTGATCCAATCCTTTTTTTAGCCTCGAGAAGTTTTCAAGAGTAGAAATTCAATTCTGGTGTGGTTCACTTGAACTTTGCATTTGCTTCGTTTAAAAAAACGTGTTCTAAAATGACCTAGAAAAATGGATGGTGTGGATATAACACATATATATATAATATAACACATATATCACTGAAAATTTCTTCTTCTTTTGTATTGGTTACTTCTACCCAATTTCTGTGCCTCCGTTTTGACGCGGTTTGGAAGGTGACCCTACCATCAGCTAGCAGGCTAGGGTCAAAGCTCTGTAAGCCCTGATGTGTGCGTTTTATCCACGAGGTTCATCTATTTTGATAGCTTATTTTAGTTTAAAAAGCCCAAAAATTAAATAAGGCATATATAAATGTCAGGTGGACCACACCAACCCGAAATGGTGGTGATTGAACTCCTACCATTAAAAACATTTTAAGGCCCACTTTGATGTTTATTTTCCATCCAACCAGTTGATCAAGTCACATAACCCTGAATGAATGGAAAACAGAAATGTTGGTTTGTTCCAAAACTTATGTGGCTGTTAAGAGATTTCAACGTTAAGAATTCAATCCCCATTGTTTCCTGTGGTGTGGTCACTTGAGATTTTGATCTACATCATTTTTGGGCTATGCATTAAATTGAGCTAGAAAAATAGACGGACAGCATGGATAAAACACATATATCATGGTAATGCCCACGGAACTTTGACAGTGGTGGTGTTCGTTTTTCCAGTTAAACCGGGTCTTCAGTTTTTTGGTGGTGTAAGGACTCCGAGGATCTACAATAGTACAAGGATTTGTGGGACCCACTGTGGGTAAATGGTGTAAGGACTTTGTGAGACTTACCATCGTGCATGTGTTTTATCCAGACTGTCCATCGGTTTTGCCATATCATTTTAGGACATGGTCTTAAAATGGCATGATTTCTCCTATCAAAAGATCTAAATAGGACTTTGTGAGACTTACCATCGTGCATGTGTTTTATCCAGACTGTCCATCGGTTTTGCCATATCATTTTAGGACATGGTCTTAAAATGGCATGATTTCTCCTATCAAAAGATCTAAATAGTGTAGCTCGTCTGATGGAAAGCTCAAATCTCTTACACATATGACACATACTTACTGTATATGGATGTGTAGGGCTCTCACACACATGTCCAATTCGTAAACTGTTAAGAAAAAAGTCTTTAATCTGTTTTTTACCGTAGCTACGACTGGTCATGGGTCAGCCACGACTGGTCGTAGGAATAGTTCGACTGGTCGTGGCTCGCACGACTCGAAGTCCAGCGACATGAATTTTTGGGGTCCGTGGAGCTCGACTGGTCGAAGGGATGTCTCGACTGGTCGAAGGGGTCCTACGACCAGTCGAAGACTCGGCTAGACTAGTTGTAGGTTACGCAGTTTGTTCCGCGATTTTGCGCGAAATTGCGGATTTGTGTCCTTTCGCAACTGGGATGCGAAAGGGAAGTTGCCTAAACTATAAATAGGTGTTCCTAGGGTATGAGAATGTATGAGAAGGCTTTCTAAAGTAGTTTCAAGAGTTCCTAAAAGGGTTTAGGGTTATTAAAGGGTGTAGCAAGGGTGAGATTCGAGGTTGTTTGAATCGGGCAAGTCCTTTCTCTTTATAATTTCTATTTTCATAGTGGTGATCTGTCGCTTAGTGCCGTGATTTTTTCTCGCAAGGGTTTTCCACGTTAAATCTGTGTGTTCTCTTGTGTGCTTGGTGCCATTGGATTGCTATCCTAGATCTAGATCCGTGTGATTCCGCAGGCCAAAATTTCCAACAAGTGGTATCAGAGCAATTGGTTGGGGCACAAATCTGAATCTAAGGGACTAGTAATAATGACGAGCACCAGGTATGAGATTGAGAAGTACTCAGGGAAAAATAATTTTGAGTTATGGAAGATCAAGATGATGAGTTTCTTAATTAATCAAGATGATGAGTTCCATAATCTTGAGGAGCGGAAGTCCACTATGAAAGATGATGAATGGAATGCTCTTGATAAAAAGGCTTTATCATCGATCCGTTTATGTCTCACGGATGAGGTTCTCTACAACGTCATGAGGGAGAAAACTGTGGCTAAGTTATGGGCAAAGTTAGAGGATGTTTATGCGAAGAAATCCTCTAAAAATCGCCTGCACTTGAAGCGACAGTGGTATAACTTCAAGATGACAGAGGGTGGAGATCTGGAGGCTCACATCAGCAACTTTAATAAATTGGTTTGCAAATTGCTGGATATGGAGGAAGTGATGAAAGATGAAGAATAGGCATGTATGTTGTTGAATTCTCTCCCGGCGTCTTTTGAGGCATTCAAGGACACTATGTGCAGTACGAACAAAACCCTGAGTGTCGATACCTTTATCTCGACTCTTCAAGGGAAGGCTATGAGATAACTAAACAGCGACATGGGGACGTCTTTTGATGCACTGTTTACAGTGGGTCGAAATTCTGGACAAGGTACAGGTTCTTCAAGTTCTAGATCTAAATCCAAGGGTAAGAGCAAAGGGAAGGTAAAGTGCTGGAACTGTGGGAAGGAAGGACATGTGAAGAGGGATTGTAAAAATCCTAAATTGAAGAGGGAAGATTCTGAGGCTTCATATAGGGAGGTCAATGTTGCCATGTCAGATGGATCGAGTGGATGTGATGGTGATGTTTTGTCTGTGTCTACGATCAAGCGGCCATACGATGATCATAAGGACGAGTGGATGTTAGACACAGGGGCATCTTTTCACATGACTCCTCATCGGAGTTGGTTCGCCAGCTATAGGGAGTGCGATGGTGGACAGGTATTTATGGGCACTGACATTGCTTGTAATGTTGTGGCTGTTGGTATGGTGCACATCAGGATGTTTGATGGGGTGGAGCGTACCTTGAATGATGTCAGGCATGTTCCTAATTTGAAGCAGAATCTGATTTCTCTTGGTGTGCTTGAGGCAAAAGGATGCAAGTACACATGTATTGATGGTGTTCTTAAAGTATCTAAGGGGGCACGGGTAATCATGAAAGCGCAACGACTCGATAACTTGTACAGGTTGATCGGGAGCACTTCAAACGCTGGAGCTACAGTAGATGTAGCGGATTCCACCTCTGCACGTGTGTGGCATGTTGGGCATGGCCATATGAGCGGGCAGGGCAGGAAGGCTGAAACGTGCGGACAGGGATACAGAGCAGGTGGAGCAGCCACCTGTGAGAAGAATCACACGGGATGATCGCAAGATAGTGGCGAGGTACATGGACGACTCCAATATCACAGGAGGATTCATCTTCTATTCAGACGGCTCTAGGTGAGCCTGGTGCTGAGAAGTGAAAGGTGACTATGGGTGATGTGATGGATTCGTTATACTGACCGACGTATGGGAGCAGGTGGAGCTTCTAGTGGGCCGGAAAGCGATTGGATGCAGGTGGATCTTCAGGAGGATACAACATAGATACAGAGCGAAGTTGGTAGCGAATGATTATGCTCAGAGAGAAGGGATCGGCTTCTCAGAGATATTCGTGCCGACGGTATATCAGGTGTCTATTAGATCCATGATTGGCGCTGGTTGGCCAATGTGATCTTGAGCTGGAAGGATGGATGTGGAGTCTGCACTTCTGTAAGGGAAAGTGAAGAGCATATCTACATGAAGCAACCAGAGCGGTTCGAAGTTATAGGGGCTGAGAAAAGACTTTGCAGGAGGTCGTGGTTCAACCTGTCACCTAAGCAGTGGTTTGATTCCTTCATGGTGCATGGGACATTTAAGATGGAGGATCGGGGGGTTGCAAAGATGGTTCTTGGCGTTGAGACTGAAAGAGGAGTAGGCTTTGGTAATCACAGGAGAAATACCTTGTGTGTAGGTATCGATCAAGTATGTGATGGGCTAAGTAAAGCTGAAGAGCGTTCCCTACGCATCTCTCCTCAAGTTTTCCTCAGGACATGTCCCAAAATAGATGAGGAAAAGCAGGATATCTCATGAGCCTTATTCGAATGCGGTTGGCAGTGTATGCCATGGTCTGGATTAGACCGGTTATTTCACAGTCTATCAGTGTTGTGAGCAAGTACCCCGGCAAGCAATATTGGGAAGCGGTGAGATGGTAAGAAGACTACGTCTTTCCTTTTGATAAGACAGGAGCAAAGGTGGTCGAGCACGTGAATTTTTTGATCTGGCAGACATGTTCACCTAAATCGTTCCTGCAGAGAAGTTCAAGTTCTGTGTAACTTCTCTGGACTTGGCGATGGTAGAAAAGAAGGATGGAGTGTGCACAAGAAGCTATGATGTGATGCAGAGATAAGAGAAGAGGTCAAGGAGCTACACGGTTGAAGATTGAAGACTTGGTGGAGATTGTTGAGAAAAAAGTCTTTAATTTATTTTTTACTGTAGCTACGATTGGTCGTGGGTCAGCCACGACTGGTCATAGGAATAGTTCGACTGGTCGTGGCTCGCACGACTCAAAGTCCAGCGACATGGATTTTTGGGGTCCGTGGAGTTCGACCGGTCGAAGGGATGTCTCGACTGGTCGAATGGGTCCTACGACCAGTCGAAGACTCGGCTAGACTAGTTGTAGGTTACGCAGTTTGTTCCGCGATTTTGGGTGAAACTGCGAATTTGTGTCCTTTCGCAACTGGGATGTGAAAGGGAAGTTGCTTAAACTATAAATAGGTGTTCCTAGGGTTTTCCTAGGGTATGAGAATGTATGGGAAGGCTTTCTAAAGTTGTTCCAAGGGTTCCTAAAAGAGTTTAGGGTTATCAAAGGGTGTAGTAAGGGTGAGATTCGAAGTTGTTCGAATCGGGTAAGTCCTTTCTCTTTGTAATTTCTATTTTCATAGTGGTGATCTGTCGCTTTGTGCCGTGGTTTTTTCCCGCAAGGGTTTTCCACGTTGAATCTGTGTGTTCTCTTGTGTGCTTGGTGCCCTTGGATTGCTATCCTAGATCTAGATCCGTGTGATTCCGCAGGCCAAAATCCCCAATATAAACTTCTCATTTCAGTATGAGTTTGATGTTATATTAGAGGCGGAAAATAGAAAATTAATCACTTAAAGATAGGCTTATTTCTTTTCTTTTTATTTTGAAAAAACCCAACATTTGAGAGTCTGGAACATTCATGATCGATACAGTCTGAAAGATGGACGGATACGATCATATTACCACATGAACTATACGGTTCGCTCATACTCGATGAAGTGTGATGGACACTCTTCTTTTTAATAGGAACCGTACAGATTTTACCCATTTGATTTCTTTTGTTTTATCATCAGGGTTGAAGGTGTTGGCCACGCTCGGAGTCATTTGCAGGTGCTGCGATGTCGTTGGAGGTGAATGCAAGAGTACGTGGGACTCCACATGCTTGAATCTTGATTGTAGCCCTTGGAAATTGCATTGATTTCACGAGGGCTGTTGAATTTTCTAAGTTTGGATGTATTGATTACTACTAAGTATTTGTAGGAAGACTATTTTAACATCCTTTGATATGTTTTATTGGGAGATTAATTCCAGCAATGAGGTTTGCTAAGTACACACGTGTAGAACTCTGCCATACATTCACACGAATGCATACGTGCCAACGTGGAACACGTTTAAAGATCTTTAGTTAAAAAGAATGTTTTATGTACTTCTGTCTCAAAAATTAGGCTGTTTGATTGTTCAGGTGGACCTCATGGTTAAAACAACATTTTCTAGCATTCCATTTATGTTGTTTGTGGCCCAATATACAAAAGCCTGACATTTAGCCATCATATCTAAACATATGGAAAGCTCAGATCTCGCACACGTGTTACATGTTGGTTCGTGTGCCTGATTGTTGTTGTGTAGGCTCCTACATGTGGGATTAGCTAAGGAAAATGATGAAAGGAGACCCGTAACAACATGCAACATTGGTGGGCCCAAGTCGATAATTTAGACTTTAGGCCCTCTATGATAAAGGAGCATTTCTCTTATTTATTTATTTATTTATTTTATTTTATTTTATTTATTTATTTTTGGGTCCTAACGGGTGCTTATCCTATTTTAGCTTCTTTTTTTTTTTTATTTAAAATTTTTTATTATCCTATTTTAGCTTAGTTTAGCCTCTCCACTCCTGTAAGCACAATGCTACAACAAGTCCAGTTCGATTAGCATAGTTTAGTCTAGTTTAGTTTACATCGACCGCTATCAAACACATTATTACAGCAAGTTTGGATTAATTTAGCACTTTCTCCATGACCTCGTCATCGGATGCTAAATCTCTAAATTCTCACTTAGTGATTTCATTAGGCCATGTTTGTCTTTGACCGCCTAGGTTCAAACGACCATCGATCATTAATGGCCGCTTTGCTCGCGCAGACTGCATTTGTAATCTTTCTTCTAGGCATTTTTTATTTACTAGTTGATTAGACTATATTCTTCACAAATTCAATAAAATCAAAATTCTGATTTATTTTTTGCGTTTGAGCGTATTATATTGTTGTTAAATGATATAAGCTATCACCAACTAATGCTGACATGGCAAAAGAAGTCATCTAAAGAACTCACCCTTCCCATTCACAAATTGTTTGATTCCCTGTAATCAATAGCTGGATAACGAGCTGATACTTTCAAATTCAGTCTTAATTTATCTATTTTGGCGCCTGCTGTGACAAGGGGTTCAGCTCGACTCAGTCATATTCAGCTCTGGCACGCCCGACACATAATACATGCAGCATGCACAATCAAATAATGTCCAAACGGAAGCCAACACTCTTTTAAAACTCTTTGATATTTTTTAAAAAAGGAGATTTCAACATTGAGGTTTGCTAAGCCCACACGTGTAGAACACTGTCCATCCATCCACACACATGCATACGTGCCAACATGGAACACATCAAGTGGGCCTGACAGTTAAAAAAACGTTTTCGAGCAGCCCATTTGTTTTGTATGCTGTGGCCAGCCGTCATATCTAACCCTATGAAATGTACAGATCTTGCACATGTGTTAACTGTTGGCTCTTGTGTGGGCTTGATATTGGATAGGCTACTGCACGCGTGGGATTAGCAAAGCAAAGGAGACCCATAACACTAAGAAACATTGGTGGGCCCGAGTCGTTGGACCTTTGGGCTTCTTTCATAGAGAGCCCGTTTATGGGCCTTTTGGCTTCTTTAGAGAGAGAGAGAGAGAGAGAGAGAGAGAGAGAGAGAGAGAGAGAGAGAGAGAGAGAGAGAGAGAGAGAGAGAGAGATGAACATGACCAGACTTAGGGCTTGGGCTGCATGTAAGGTCTGTTGGATTGAGCCCAGTTTCCTACAGTTAGGGCTTATACATTAATGGATTGGCCCTGTTCAGTGTGATTTTCAATGCAGGTCCATCTATGAATACGAATACTAGATTGATGTTCCAGATCCTCATTTTCACTTGTCAGATATTGGGGGGTAAATTCGGGCTTTCCCGTGACCCCACATATAAAGAAATCCTCATGTAATATCCAATCCGTCCATTAGTTTTGCCAGCTCATTTTAGAATACAAACCCAAAAATGATTCATCTCCAATACTCAGTTGGGCCACACCACATGAAAGTGGGGATGATAATGCCCCTTGTTAATCTTCTGGGGTTCCACGTGATGGTACAATATTGCTTCCGGTTGTATGGTGCACATGTGATTTATATAGGAACAAGGGACCATCCTGAGTGGGCCCCACATAGCTCAAATGTATGGTAATTATTTCACGTACGTGAGAACTAATGTGATCATTCCATGTATAACATGATATTTTCTTAATTTCTGGAAGCACTGAATTGAATTTTATAAGCGGATCATAATTCAACGGTCCGAATCAAATATGATTCCGTCAGAAAGATGACTCTGATCCAGCTGACTCAATCAGCAAAACAATGTTCATTGATCACTAACATGGCATGTGAGACGGTTGATCCAGACGGTCCATCAAACAGATATCTACTTCTAACTGGCCCATTGTGGAAAATAAAACAAGAACTTCTTCTTCTTCTTCTTCTTCTTTTTTTTTTTTTTTTTTTTTTTTTTTTTATTTATTTTATGCCGTCTATATTCAGAGGCGGGACTATATGTTCATGTGTCTAAGATCGTCAGTACGTGCTATTTCAACAGTAGAATATAAAGACAAGCCCAACTAGATGGACCGTCAGGATCTACTGCCTCCAATACGTTGTGAAGAATAAAATGACTTAAGAATTAAGTTGACGGTTTTGTTTTGAAATCTAACATTCTCTAGAAAAGTCAAAGCCGATGTAGAATACGTTGTAGAAAACACAAGTCGGTTGATCGTAATGAGACTCGTCCGACTTACTTCTCATGCATGCATACAAAGCATTTAAGCAGATGTTTGATAGTCGTGCTGAAACAAAGACATGGGTTTCTCTAACCATTTCTTCTTCTTTCTTTGCCTCTTGGTTTCTTTCCAAGCTCACATCACCTCCTCTGTGCATGCTCGGCCTCTCTCAGTTCAAGAACAACACAGTAAGTACTCTCTCTCTCTCTCTCTCTCTCTCTCTCTCTCTCTCTTTTTACGTGAAGGTGTTAGCTACGCTCGGAGTCATTTGTAGGTGCTGTGATGGCGTTGGAGGGTGAATGCAAGAGTACGTGGGACTCTCAGGAGTTTCAACACCCGGTCAAGGGTTCGAGTATCCATAGGTGGTCAAATTCCACTAGCGTGATTGTGTGGGTGTGTGTGTGCGTGTGTTCAACAAAAAAAAAAAAAAAAGGTGAATGCAAGAGTACGTGGGACTCCGCATGCCTGAATCTCGATTGTAGCCCTTGGAAATTGCATTGACTTTTACGTGGGCCGTTGGATATTTTATGTTTCGATGTATTGATTACTTTTTAAGTATTTGTACGAGGACTCTTTCAACATACTTTGATACGTTTTATGGGAGATTCCAGCATTGAGGTTTGCTCAGCCCACACGTGTAGAACCCCACCCATCCATCCACACGAATGCATGTGTGCTAACATGGAACACTAAAGATCTGAGCTTGACATTTACTTGGAAAGAATGCTTTGATGTTCTGCCTCAAAAATTAGGCTGTTTGATTATTAGGTGGGGCTTCTACGGTTAAAACAATGTTTAATTTCTAGCGGTATTCCATTTATTTTGTATGCTGTGGCCCACCTTAAGTATGAAATAGTCTGATATTCAGCCATCAAATTTACCGTAGGGAAAGATTAGATTTTGCACACATCTTACATGTGTTAAGATATGTTGATGGAGAGACATCTTCGTCATGGACATGCATCACACATCAAAAAGGCTTAGAGGCCATGACTCTTACAATGTGTGCATGCACGGCTGAAATGCTAGTCATTCTTCCAATAACACGTGGGTGATGAAGAAAAGTAATGCATATATAAAGTTTTTAGAAGAACATACAAAAAAGCAAAATTTTAAATTGAAAATTTATATTAACATGTGGTAAGATGTGTTGCGGAATCATGGAAGCACACGGAGATGAATCAAGTGAAGTATACGTAGTCACACAACAAAGTTCAAACACAAACAATCAGAATTTTACTTAGAAAAACTCTTGCGAAAAAAAAAAAACAATGACATAAAGCGACAAGTATGCACTATGAAAGCAGAAATTATAAGAGATAGATTGTCACCGATTCGAAAAAGTCTCAAATCCACTTCACAAGCCTTATCTATGCCCTTAAAATCCTTAGGAACAAATTAGAAAGGCTTAGAACTCATCCACTACTCCAAAATCCTGATTACACATGATATATAAAGTATCATAATCGAAATAGAAAATAAATCCGTACTTAAGCAATTCTATGTGCGCGCTCGATGGGATTTCGATAGCGTCGACAATCTGTCGATGACATCAAACGCTTTTGATGACATCGAATAGCAACATCAAAATGTTTCGGCAACCAACATGGATTTTTTTTTTTCCAATGGCATCGACCACCTGTTGATGACATCAACTGTCACGCCCCAAACCCGAAAATCGGATTCACAGGAATCTTGATTGCCAAATCCGGTGCCGACAGCTTCGTAGTACCCCATTCTCGGTTCCTAGTGTTCATATGCTAGATTCCGATTCTGGGATCCTACAAGGATATATATATATATATATATATACATTTAACTCATAATAAGCATAACCACAAGATTATCCAATTCACAAAGGCAACATCATCATCACATATCCACTAATATAATCGTTTGAGTACAATGCTGAAAGGAAAAATACATAAATCGAAAATCAAGCTCAAGAAGATGACTACATGCTCCAAGCTCCACGCTGCTGCAACCTAAAATCACCTACATGCATCTATCGTGCATAAGCTTATAGAAAGCTTAGAGGGTGGTGTAAGTGTGTGCACAAGGTAAGTGTCAAGTATTTAGCACAATGTCATAATCATATAATATCGGAAATACTGGTAAGATCATGAATCATATGATATCAAAGTAAAGCGAAAATACTGACAAGTTCATGAGTCAAACAATATCAGAGTACGCAATACAGATTAGAGCAATGCAAATAAGGAGTCATAAAGAGTCAAATATCAGATGCCTAGAACGCAATGCAATATACAATTCCTGATGAGTTCACGAATACAGACAACCGTATTTAGACCAAATAAATGCAGAGATACAGTAACCCAAAATGCCATATGCTATGGATGTAATGCAATATGCGGTATGAATGGAATGACTATGCTGAAGTGTGAAGTCGGGATGATAGTACGTAGTATCGTAGGATATGGGGTCCATCACAAAGAACTTCTATCCAAACCAGTCCCATACCTAAATTTGGATAGTCAGACTCAATGTGGTAAGCTCCCGATCTCAGGTTAGTCACGTGCCCCAACCTAAATCTTGGCCATTGCGAAGATACATGTAACAAATAGTTGCGCACCACCAGCCCGAGTGGATAGTGAA
The DNA here is from genome assembly GCA_030180095.1 of Magnolia changhungtana. Classification (NCBI taxonomy): domain Eukaryota; kingdom Viridiplantae; phylum Streptophyta; class Magnoliopsida; order Magnoliales; family Magnoliaceae; genus Magnolia; species Magnolia changhungtana. The sequence goes on along the minus strand of JASAUF010000391.1, from coordinate 8,112,802 downwards.
TGAATGAATGAATGAGTATGTCACTCCCGCTCAATAAGTCCACATATCAGTACGGTTCCTCTCTTGGATCATCACTGGGGTTTAGTACACTCCAAATGGCACTGCTGATCTCCCAACTGTATAGTCCAAGTGAGCGTAAGAAACCTCACTATCCACCTGGCCAATAGTCTTCCAATACCTATTTGGCACGTCGATAGCGGACCCATTCACGAGCTGGTCAAATTCAACCTAGTAATGCCCCTTACGCTCGGGCGGGTAAGGCCACACCCCTTCCTAACAGACCATGACACAGTGGGAGACGCGGCCTCCTGGTATTCGGCACTCGGGCGCTCATGTATCCACTCAGTCTCGACGTTGGGGCATCCTTTGGTATCAAGAGAGTTTTAAGAATTTTCACTCAGGGCTATTTATGGCAGCCCGATGCTAGAACAGATTTTCGGTATCCCATCTGGCCATCCACGATATGCCTGTGGAGGCTACGACCTTGATGTCGCTAGTGCGTACAGTAATCATAACTCACAATGCAGGATGCATGAGTCATACAATCCAGACATGCATCAATCCTATGCATACCGTATACTCACGTGAGATAACCTCCGCCTATCAGGGAGTCTCATAACAATCTGCCCGATGACATATACAATGGTCAATCACACATTATAACAAACATGCAGATGATGCGTATAGGCATGTATCATGATGTTATGCTATCACATACTCATAATCGGTGTCAATAATCGATATTGATAACCGGCACTGGTAATCGGCCTCGACAATCGGCCTTGATAAGTAGAATCGGTAATCAGCCTAACAAAGGGGCCGAAGAAGGTCACAATGAGGACATTTAACCATCATTGCCCATTGATGTGGACATTCAACCAACATTGCTCCTAAGGAGTGGCCCTCGTAGGGCAAAATTTATAGTGGGCCTAATCACGTGGGCCTCATATATATATCGAATAGGTCGTACCAATTGGGCCTTACATACATTGCAATGGGCCAAACCCATGGACCTTGCATACATCACAATGGGCCTCTTATATATATATATATTAAGGTGGGCCTCAACAACGGGCCTCATACACATCAAGGTGAGCCTCAACAACGGGCCTCATATACATCAAGGTGGGCCTCAACAACGAGCCTCATATACATCATATAGGTCTCAACAATCGGCCTTGGTAATCGAAATAGGCCTCAACAATCGAAATCGATACTCAAAATTGGCCTCGATACTCGGCCTTGACAATCGAAATTGGCCTCGATAATTGGTACCGATAATCAACATCGGTAATCGGCACTGACGATCAGCATCGATAATCGGCACCAATAATCAGCATATATAAACAAGGCGGGGTCCATAGATGGACAACCAATCAACCATAATGTAAGGATCGACTTTTAGCCGTGGTTATATCGAATCCGATAGCACGGAGCCATCTGTCTATGGCGAATGGGGCCCACTTATTTGGGTTAACCCACGAAGAGAATGAGCCTAACAAGGCCTTAGGTAAGGTCACAATGAGGACATCTAACCGTCATTGCCCATTAATGTGGACATCTAACCAACATTGCTCCCAAGGAGTGACCTACATAGGGCCAAACATATAATGGGCCCCACGGTCTCACATAAGGACCTAATGTACATCGCACTGGGCCTTATCGAATAGGCTGCAACATATCATATCGGGCCACGTACTAGGTCCTCGAATATGTCACAATGGGTCACACCACCTGGGCCGCGCCAATGGGCCTTATATGCATCATAATGGACCTCGGCACATGGGCCATAAATACACCACATCGCCTCATCATATGGAACAGAAACATATCACAATAGGCCGCATCCACAGGCCGCACCAATGGGCCTTACCAAACGGGCTACAAATACATATCAATGGGCCTTGCCACACGGGACATAATTACACAATAGGTGGACCATGCACATGGGCCTCAAAAGCATTACATGGACCACAACCCATTGGCTGTAAATACTCAACAGGTGGGCCCCATCATGTGGGCCTCGATTATATCACAATCGGCCACCTCACATGGGCCGAATATACGTCATAATGGGCTACAACATATGGGCCAGAAATACACCTCATTGGGCCTAACCAAATGAGTTTCAGATACGTCATACCAGGCCTCATCATATGAGTCACAATTACATCGCAATAGGCCTCATATCTGGGCCTCAAATATACATCACAATAGGCTACGACCCATGGGCCTCAATATACATCAGTTGGGCCGCATCAATGCACAATAGGTGAGCCCTGTACATGTAGCAAATGTCCCCCCCCCCCCCCTCCCCAGATGGTCGACGTGGATATAGGATGCCCGCATCATGGTCAGGGGCCCCACGAACCTACTGATGTGAAAGCATAACTATGTAGCTGGTGAGGTGGCCAGGCCCACCGTCCAAATGTACGGTCTAGACAGCAGAGGTAGGTCCCACCAGATGGACGAGAAATTCATCACGGTGAGCCCTGCATATCACCGTCCGGTCCAGATGGACGGTGAGAATAGAATACATACATCAAGGTTGGGACCCACCGTCCATGGGCTGGATGGTGGATTAACACATCATCAAGGTGGGACCATATGGACGGATGGTGTGGATGCAAACCATATGGCATGTGGGTCCCACATGTCCTAAGTCCAAGACAGATGGACGGGTTGCATAAAACACATGCATCAAAGTCGGCCCCTCTCTGCACCGTCCAGAGATGGACGGTGTGAACACATATATCACAGTGGGTCACATACAATCTGGAGAGCCCAGATAAAATACATAAATCATGGTAGATCCACAGACCTTCCACTGAACGGTGGTGGATCAAAGCACACGTCAGGTGGCCCTGCAGCTACTAGACGACACTCCAGCAGCATGCATAGATAAATGGTCGTGGATGAAACATACATCAGTGGTGGGCCTATTGGCCGTTGGTCCCGACCCTAAAATGATTTGAAAAATTAGATGGGCGGTGTGGATGTATCCCACAATGGTGTGGGGTCCACGCAAGTGGACCGGATGACATGAATAAAATACTTACCTAATGGTGGGTCCCACGTCCATGCAATGGACGGCGAGGACGGAACAGATACACCAGGGTAGGTCCCATCGTCTTGAAATGGACGGTGAATGAAATACATAAATCATGGTGGGTCCACGTGGAAGTGGCCCACCCAAATATATATATTATATTATTAATATATATATATATATATATATATATATATATATATATATATATATATATACGTATATAATATTTTATAATATAATATATTACATATATAATAGTTATAATATAACATTACACCATCCACTCCAGTGTCCAGATCTCCTGGACTGACAGTGGATGCAAGGCACATACATTCAAGGTGGGTCCCACGTATGTGTTGGCCACATGTGCCATCAAGGTGGGTCCCACGTGGGGTCCACCACAATGTTTATTTGCCATCCTGACCGTTGATAAGGTCACACAGACCCAGACGAAGAGGGAAAACAAATTTCATAATGATCCAAAACTCATGTGACACCCAAAAGGGGTTTTAATGGCAGACATTCAACCCAATTGTTTCCAGTGACGTGGGTCACCTGAGTGTTGTATACGGCTGATTTTTGGAGTGGACGCTGGTCAGAGGGAGGCCTACCAAATGCACGGCTTGGATTTTCACACACATCACAGTGGGGCCCATGGCTGGGACCGTGGTCCCATCCCGTTCTTCACGTCCAGCGCAGCAGCGCCTGCTGCAGCAGCATGCCTTCTCTTTTTTTTTCTTGAGGTTTTTCACATGCGGGGCCCACGTCAGAGAAATTCGTCCCAGCCGTTGGATCCCATGGATCAAGACAGACCCATCAAGCCCAATATTCGTTGTATTTTGGTGTATAAAAACATCAGATTAGTTTTTAATGGTAAAACCACTGTTTTTCCTATGGTATAGCCCGCTCGATAATTGAATTGACCTCATATTTTGGCTCGACGTCTAAAATGAGTTGGGGAACGGAATGGACGGCATGGATTTGATTTATACATCAAGGTGGGGCCTACTTGAATGGCCTACCCAAAAAGCTTAAAAATCTAAGTTTTTTTTTTGTTAGCTTGTTAGTACACACCCATGTCAGTACACGCACTCCATGTTAGCAGCCTCACGTCCAGCGTCCAGGGACACTAGACTGCGTAGATAAACACAGGCTTCGTGGTGGGTCCCACATGGACGTAGCCCCACATTTCATCAAGGTGGGTCTCACGTGAACATGGCCCACCTGATTTGAATCAATCTAGTACTTGTGTTTTTCCACCACCATAAGGTAGGGTCCACATGATTTGGACGGTTGGATAAGACATACATCAAAGTGGGGTCCATTCGAGTGGGCCACACATCACACAAAAATGATAAAGAGAGAGAGAGAGAGAGAAGCACCCACCGTTAGATCTTCCCCTTCTTCTGGCAATGCATGCTAGAACCCCAATGGACGGATTTCAACGGTTGAGATGGATCATGGATGGTGGAGATGAGAGTTAGGAAGGTGGGCCACACTAGCTTCTCCCCTTGGAAGCCATGGTCGTGGGTTGCTTGGAGAGAGATGGAGTTTGAAAAATGAGAGAGAGAGAGAGAGAGAGAGAGAGAGAGAGAGAGAGAGAGAGAGAGAGATGAGAGAGAGAGGTGTAAGAGAAGTGATGTGAGAGATGGTGAGGTGATGGGAAAGTTGACTGTTGAAATTGCTTTTGTACTTGGGAATGGGGAGAGTAATGGGTTGAGTGATGGGTGTACTTTTGACAAGTGAGGTGATTGATGTGATGGATTTTCTCGGGATTTGCAACGCGTGGTGTTTTCCTTGAACAGAACGCGGGCCCACATCTCCTGGCCAGGGTATCGCCTCAGCGCGCGAGACGCGGCGTCGGAACTACGGCGACGGCGCGGTCGCACTGGTACAAGTCTCGGGTCGAGTCATATCCCACCGTCTCTGGAATGCGGGATACGACTCGGAGTCGCATGCAACTGCCGATAAGGGATCGTGGGTCGCCGGAATTCGACCGGGAGGACCGCGGAAGCCTATGGAATAGTATGGGCTATGATACGGGTCTTACATCAACCTCTTGCTCGATTCCACAGAGTTGATGACATTGGTAGACCTTGTTGTTTACAGATTTAAGACATCAACAACAATATGATTAGTTTCATGCATCTAAATGAAAATAGGCTATATCAATGGAAATAGAAAGTAGAAGCCGATTTGAATTAGAAATACAATTGATCATGATTGCGTATGTCTAACTTTGCAAGGGTTGTGAAACTTGATTCCAAATTAGAATCATAGTAGGCCAATGTTACTAGTTGATTGGCAATTAATCCCATATGCTAAGGGAATTATACTCAAAGCCACTGCCTATTCAAATCTATAAAAGCTATATATATATATATATATATATATATATATATATATATATATATATATATATATATATATATATATATATATATATATATATATATATATATTTGTTTTCATGGACTCATATCCTAATGTAGCCTCTCCACTTTTGTGCAGCACAATGCTACAATAAGTTTGAATGAAGTAGCATAGTTTTAGTCTAGTTTAGCTTCTAATCATTTTGGTCTAGTGAATCACTACAGCAAGTTTGTATTAATTTAGCTCTTCGTCTACGATCTCTTTGTCGAATATTGAATCCCTAAATTCTCACTTAGTAATTTCATTTGGCCACAACATTCCTCTGAACGCCAAAGTCCAAATGGCTGTCAATAATCAATGGCCACTTCGTTCACTTGAACTGTCGTTAGCAATATTTTTCTCTCCATTTTTTATTTCCTTTCCAATTGTATCACATTTTAGATCAAGAAAACCGGCACTTGATTTTATTTCTTACTTTTGAGTATATTATGTTGTTGTTAATTAAATAATACAATTTATCACCAATGTAATGGAAAGTTCTTGCTTTCAGGGAAAAAAGAACTCATACAAAGGACTAATCCTCCCTTTTCCAAATTGCTTGATTCCTTGTAATCAGTAATTATGTAAATGGCAGATCTTCTTAGACCCGCTCTTAATATGTCTACTTTGGCACCTGCGACAGCAAGATGTTGGCCGATTTTCTTAAATCCGGTCTTAATCTATCTAATTTGGCACCTGCGGTAGTAAGATGTTCAGTTCAATTCAAGTTGTATTTAGCTCTAGCACACCCGATCTGTACATATACGCAGCACTTATGATCGAATATTGGCCAAACACTACACATGCCCTGTATCCAAACTGAAGCCAACAGCCCTACAGGGGAATTAGCTTTGGCCCTTCCTTTGAGAGGTGAACTAACCGTGCAGTAGCCCCATGGAGATTTTTTTGCATTGGAATTCTTATCCAGCAAGCTCCTTCCTCTGACATTCACCACCCTTGAAAGCTACACGAGACTCACGGTTGGAAGATAGAATTTGCAATTTCATCCCACTTAATCTCATCTAAGCCTGCTTACTAAACAGGCCCTCAAGATTCACCGGTTGGAATTGATCTACATGGACCCATGAACGGTGCCAAATGGTATATAAACATCATGGTCGGGCAGTGAGTTTTCAACAGTGCTCGTTTCCATGCATTATAACGGCCGGCATCCCTATTATGTTGTCCACGTGAGTTTTGAATGTCTGATTTTTGAACATCTGTCGTATCTTGATTAATTGACCGTGACTTTCTCATGGCCATTTCTCACAGCACACAACGTATTTTCTTCTGCAAGCTTGACTGGATTCTTTTCAATGGTCAACGAGTGGGCCCCAGTTAAAGATCGCAGGAGCTGGAAAGAATGTGAAACCGCATGGCCCGCGGACACGGATTGCACACTGAAACTGCGGGTGGTGGCTCGCTATTGGATGGTGCTATGTGGGCCGTTAATGATGTTTATATTTCATCCACTCCGTCTATGGATTTTCTCAAATTATCTTAGAACATGATTAAAAAAATTAGGAAAATCCAAATTCTGGTAAACCACACCACAGGAAACAGTGGTGATTGAGCGCTCATCATTAAGAACTTCTTGGGGCTAAGAAGGTTTTGAATCAAGCTGATATTTGTGTTTTCCTTTTATTCCGGTCTGTATGACCTAATCAACTAGTTGGATGGCAAATAAACTTTACACTAGGCTTAGAAAGTTTTTAATGATAGGCGTTTAATCATTATTCTTTTCACGGGGCCTTTAATCTATCCATTAGTTTTGCCAGCTCAGTTTAGGACACTAGCCTAAAAATGAAGCAGATCCAAAACTCTATTGGGCCATACCACATCGAAAGTAAGGATGAAAACGCCACCGTGTTAATGTTCCTGGGTCGACCATGTTGTGTATATATCATCCAACCCAGTCATCAGGTGAGCCCTAGCAGAATGAAAGGACACCCAACCTCAAACCCTTCCAAAGCGAAATATGAGTAATGCATATGATGGTATTGCTACCAGTGGTGTGGCCCACTTGAGTTTTACATTGGAACGAGGGATGGTATATATATATGGTCTACGTAAGGCTGACCAAACACATGATTCTTAATTAATATAAACATCATGAGTGGGCTCCACACAGCTCGAATATATGGTAATTATATTACACGAGAACTAATGTGATCATGATTCAACTATGATTCTTTTAAAAAGATGACTCGCATCTAGCTCGCTCAATCCGCAAAGAGATGTTCATTACTCGCTAGCTGGCACGTGGCATGTGAAACGGTTAATCCAGACGGTCCATAAAGCAGGTAATTAACTGTTTCTAACCGACTCATTGTGGAAAATAAAACAAGATCTTAGTCATCTTTTTTTTCTTTTCGTTGAGTGCCATCTAGTTAAACAAGATCGTGGGTACGTGCTATTTCAACAGTAAACGATAAAGAAAAGATCAACTAGATGGACAGTCTGGATGTGGAATATATACGTTGTGAAGAATAAAATGACTTAAGAATTAAGTTTACGGTTATGTTTTGAAATCTAACCTTCTCTAGAAAAGTCAAAGCCGTGTATAAAACACAAATCGGTTGATCTTGATTAGACTCGGCCGACTTTCTTCTCATGCATGCATGCAAGTATATAAGGAGACCTTTGATAGCCTTCCTCAAACAAAGACATGGGTTTCTTTAAGCATTGCTTTTTCTTTCTCTGGCTCTTGATTTCTTTCCAAGCTCACTTCCCCTCTTCCATACATGCTCGGCCTCTTTCAGTTCAAGATCAACACAGTAAGTAATTTCTCTTTCTCTCTTCCTCCCAATAGGGTTAAGGCAAAAATACAATAAAGTTAAGGTAAAAAGAAAGATGCAGAAGAGTTTGTCCACAAAATATTTACAATATTTCAGGAAAACAGGAACATTTCTCACAATTGTGCACCACATCCACATGCAGCAATGGTCAAATGATCGCAGCTGTCTTTATTGCAGACGTTATCGTTGATGGGCCACAATTCCATGTGATGATTGATTTGTTGATGTTGAAATTTTGGTTTTAAAAATAAAATATTTTTGAAATTTTCATTTTCCTTTCAAAAATGATTTTGAAATTTTCAAATGAAAAAATGTATTTTCTTTAGTCCTACATCAGAAAGAGTAGGAGAAAAGCAGTGATTTATAATTAATTAAGTGGGTAGTATTCTAACTAGGAGAAATGGGGGATGAGATGCTCGATTTGAGTATTCCATTGCATGGCACTGGAATGCGCGCACTCAAGCTCTGGCATGAGTGTGGCCAATGTGGTTGTAGGAGCGCTAAATGACTGCAGATAACCAAAATGAGGAACTGTAATCACGTTTGAGTATGCTCATCGTATGGTCGCAGCTATCCTCTTAGGAGGTTTGCTAAATCCACCTGCGAGTGCAAATATGAAACATCATGTGAGATCCAAACCCTTCATATGATAGCCCATTTGATGGAAATCTCAAATAGTGTAGCCCATCTGATGGAAAGCTCAAATATTTGTCACATACATGCATACTGGATATGGATGTGTACGCTAGCATACGGATGTGGAATTCACAACCCTCTCCTCTGATCAGTAGTATGAGTTTGAGAGTGTAGAACATCCATGATCGATACAGTCTGAAAGACGGACGGATCCGATCACCTTACCATATGAACTCTATGGTGCCGCTAATACAAGATGAAGTGTGATGGACACTCCTCTTTTTAATAGGAACCGTACAAATTTCACCCATTTGATTTCTTATGCTCTGTCATCAGGGTACGTGAAGGTGTTGGCCACACTCGGAGTCATTTGTAGGTGCTGCGATGGTGTTGGAGGTGAATGCAAGAGTACGTGGGACTCCACATGCCTGAATCTTGATTGTAGCCCTTGGAAATTGCATTGATTTCAAGTTTCGGATGTATTGATTACTTTTAACTATTTGTACGAAATTGTATTTGATTTTATGTTTCAGATGTATTGATTACTTTTTAAATATTTATACGAGGACTCATTTAACATTCTTTGATTGATGTGTTTTCTGGGAGATTCAAGCATTGAGGTTTGGTAAGCCCACACGTGTAGAACCCCACCCATCCATCCACACGAATGCATGTGTGCCAACATGGAACACATCTAAAGATCTGAGCTTGACATTTACTTGGAAAGAATGCTTTGATGTTCTGTCTCAAAAATTAGGCTGTTTGATTATTCAGGAGGGCATAAGATTAATTAAAACAATGTTTTCTAGCAGTCCATTTATTTTGTATGTTGTGGCCCACCTGAGGTATAAAATAGCCTTACATTTAGCCATCAAATCTAACCATATGGAAAGCTCGGATCTTGCACACGTGTTACATGTTGGTTTGTGTACCTGCGTGTTGTTGTGTAGGCTCTTATACGCGTGGGATTACCTAAGAAAATGATGAAAGGAGACCCGTAACACAAAGCAACATTGGTGGCCCCCAAGCCGAAACTTTAGGCTTTGGGCCCTCTTTAATAAATGAGCATTTCTTAGGAGCTAAGCATCAATGGAGAGAGAGAGAGAGAGAGAGAGAGAGAGAGAGAGAGAGAGAGAGAGAGAGAGAGAGAGAGATATGAACATGAACAGACTTAGGGCTTGGGCTGTATTTAAGCCTTGTTGGACGAGCCCAGACTCCTTTTAAGTTAGGGCTTGATACATAAACGGGTCTGATTTCCTTACGAGTTTCACTTCACCCTGGACCTAGACATGTTTAGGGCCTGTTTGGATGGTAAGTTACTTTTCATAAGCTACTTTTGCCTCAAGTAATTTATCTTGGTTTCTACTTTGTGGGAAGAAAAGCATATTTGGCATAGTATGTTTTTAAAACACCTCATCAAAAAAGTGCATTGCATCGTTGAATCACCCAAGTCTAGTGGGGCCACTTAATGTATTCGTTATATATCCACTCCATCCATCTATTTTGCCAACTCATTTTAAGGTATTGTCCCAAAAATGAACCAAATTGAAATCTCAAGTGAATGAAACATTTGAGGGTATTGACGGGAAGGATTTCCAAACATGGCACATCTATTCATCATGTGAAGCATTGATCAGGTTGGAAGTCAGAGCGCTGGTGCACTTCTCGCAGTGACTGGTTTAAGTTACTTTTTTCTAAGTTGTAAAGTTTAAAAAATCATGAAAATAATTACATTGTGTTATAAGTTATTTAAATTTAATAACCAAATTAATTGAAGTTAAAAAAAATTAACTTATTAAACTAACATAAGCTAAAACGTTACTTATTGGGTGGTATCCAAACGAGCCCTTAAGGTGTGTTGACATCTGGGATCTAGCATTAATTTCAAGCTACAGTACTGACCCATTTATTTAAACAATAGCGGCTCGTTTGATCCAAAGCACAGTAGCAATCCAAACCACCAACCCGATATGTAGCAATTGGCCAGTGTCTTATTAATTCGTCAGTCCAGATTAAAACCACCAACCCGATATGTAGCAATTGGCCAGTGTCTTATTAATTCGTCAGTCCAGATTAAACCAACAAAAGATCCTAACAGTGTGGAAGTTAACCTTCAAACGGACAACTAGAGTAAAATGGATGGATCTAAGAGGAATTGTTTGCTAAAATTGGCTCCATTCAGTGTGATTTTTTAATAGAGGTCTATCTAGAACATGATCACTACATGGATGGCCTGGATCCCACCTGACAGATGTCAGATATTGGGTGGTAAATTCGTACCTGACTTTCTTGTAACAATGATGCCTGTGTAACATCAAATCCAATCCATTAACTTCGTCTAGCTAATTTTAGCACAAGAGCCCGCAAGTAAGACAAAACCAAAACTCAAGTTGGCCGAAAGTAAGGTTGAAAACACCCACCTTGTAAACCTTTATGGGTCCATCGTGTTGTGCATGTATCATCCAACCTATTCATCAAGTGAGCTCCCACAAGGATGTAGGGACACCAAAACGCAAACCATTCCAAAACTTAGGTAGGCTGTGACAAGTAGAGTTGGGCATCGAGTTTAGTTGGACCGAGTTAGGGCTGATTCGACTCAATCCGGTTTTGAAATAGGCCTCACTCGAACTCGACTTGACTCGGTATTGAGTTTAGTATGCTTGAACTGATCCGAGTCCAGGTATGGCCTGGACTAATCCAGACCAAGTCGGACCCGGTAAAAGTACTGAGTCGGTTTGAGTTGGCACCGATTCGGATTGAGAGATGAGGGAGGGAGCGAGTGGCGAGGAGAGAAAGGAGAAAGAGGGTGGTGATGGTGGTGAGTGGTTGCCGGGCTTGGAAGAGGAGGATGAAGGAGGGAGGGAGAGAATTTGGGATCCGGTCGGAGTCGGAGTGTGGCATATAGGATTAGAGATACTTACAAATTAGGATTTTTTATTATATATATACTTGAATCTGAGTCAAGTCGGTTTCAAATCGAGTTTTGGGTCGAGTCAGGTCGAGTTACTGGGTAACTCGAACTCGAATCGGTTTGAGTTTGAATTGGATGAAGCCTACGCGGTTTGGACCGACTCACCCATTCGGTTCGGGTCGAGTGGGGTCTAAACGAGTCGGATGAGTCCAGTTAGGTGACTCAAGTGGTCCTGTGCCCAACTCTAGCAACAAGTGATATATGGGTATTGTGCATGATGTTGCATTACTATCAGTGGTTTGGCCCATTTGTCCATGCATGCTTCAGATTCCACATAAACATTACAAGTGGCCCCACACAGCTGGAATGCATGGTAATTACTTTATGTGAGAACGCATGTGAACATTCCTGGTAGAATATGATATTTAATTTCTCAATTTCTAGAAGAACTGAATTGAATCATATCAGCCGATCAGACATCAATAATAGTCCAAATCAAACATAATTATTCTAGAAGGAATGCTCTGATCCGGCTGGCTCAATTGGCAAAGTGACGTTCATTGCCCGATATTTAGCACATGGTATGTAAGAAGGTTGATCCAGACAGTCCATCGAGCAGGTCACTACTTCTGTCCCATTGTCGAAAATTTAAAATTAAAAAAAAAAATTTAATTTTTTTATTTAAAAGAAAAAAAAAAAGATCTTAGTCATCTTTCTTTTTCTTTCTTTCTTTCCTGTTGAGTGCCATTTATTGAGAGTTGAGACTTCATGTTCAAGCGTCTAAGATAACCAGTTCGTGCTATTTCAACAGTCGATCATAAAGACAAGACCAACTAGATATGAACGGTTTGGATCTACTACCTCCACGTACCAGGTGTCAGGCATTGGCACTGTATGTGGAATACGTTGTGAAGACTAAAATGGCTAAAGAATAAGAAGATGGTTATGTTTTGAAATCTGACATTTTCTAGAAAAGTAAAGCCGTCTAGAAAACACAAGCCGTTTGATGATGATGCGACTGATTCAACTCGGACTCGGTGGAGTACTAACCAGTTCACTATCCCGAATAAATAAATAAAATTCTGACTCAGCCCAACCCATAATACCATGTTGGGATACATCTAGAGAGCTGATGTGTTAATTATTTATATATATGGGGACATTTGTATTCATTTTCCTATCTTGTTTTCCATGCAAACATACAAGTGTGTATAAGCTTCTCTTTGAAATCTAACATTCTATACAGAAGTCAAAGCCGTTAGGTTGATTTTGATTAGACATGTCCGAGTTGCTTCTCATGCATTCATACAGGTATATAAGCAGACCTTTGGTAACCATCCTCAATCAAAGACATGGGTTTCTCTAAGCATTGCTTCTTCTTTCTCTGTCTCTTGGTTTCTCTCCAACCTCAGTTCCCCTCTACCGTACATGGTCGGCCTCTTTCAGATCAAGATCAACACAGTAACTAATCTCTCGTGTCCCCCAATAAGGTTAATTAAGACAAAAATACAATAAGGTTAAGGTAAAAATAAACATGCGGAAGAGTTTGTCCACAAAATATTTGCAATATTTTCAGGAAAACAGGAACATTTCTCGCAATTGTGCACCACACCCACATGCAGCAATGGTCAAATTATCGCAACTGTCTATATTATAGAGTGTTATCGGTGATGGGTCACTATTCCATATGATGATTGATTTGTGCATATTGAAATTTTGGTTTTAAAATAAAATGTTTTTGAAAATTTCATTTTCCCTTCAAAAATGATTTTGAAATTTTCAAATAAAAAGCTGTATTTTCTTTAGCCATATGTCAGAAAGAGTGGGAGAAAAGTTTGTAGTTTGTAAGTGATTGAGTGGATAGTATTCTTACTCAGAGAATGGGGGATGAGATGCTTGATTTGCATGTTCCATTGTGTAGCATTGGAATGCGCACACTTAGGCTCGGGAACGAGCAAGGCCAGTGTGGTTGTAGTAGTGCTAAATGGTTGCAGATAACCAAAATGAGGAACTGTGATCACATTTGAGGATGCTCATCCATGGTTGCAGCTATCCTCTTAGGAGGTGTGCTAAATCCACATGTGAGTGCAAATATGAAACATCATGTGAGATCTTGAACCTTTCACATGGTAGCCCATCTGATGGAAATCTCAAATAATGTAGCATGTGGATTTGTCACATAATGATACATCCATACTATATATGGATTTGTATGCTCGCACACGCATGTGGAATTCACAAACCTCTCCTCTGAGTATGAGTTTGAGAGTGTAGAACGACCATGATCGATACAGTCTGAAAGATGGACGGATCCAATCACCTTACCATATGAACTCTATGGTGCCGCTAATACAAGGTGAAGTGTGATGGACACTCTTCTTTTTAATAGGAACCGTACAAATTTCACCCATTTGATTTCTTATGCTTTGTCATCAGAGTACGTGAAGGTGAAGGTGTTGGCCACACTCGGAGTAATTTGTAGGTGCTTCGATGGTGTTGGAGGTGAATGCAAGAGTACGTGGGACTCCACATGCCTGAATCTTGATTGTAGCCCTTGGAAATTATATTGATTTCAAGTTTACGGATGTATTGATTACTTTTAACTATTTGTACGAAAGTGTATTTGATTTTATGTTTGTATTAATTACTTTTTAAGTATTTATATGAAGGACTCTTTTAACATTCTTTGATTGATGCATTTTCTGGGAGATTCAAACATCGAGCGGGTTCTCGGGGTTGCAAATTCGAGAGGGAGCTTTCGTTAGCTGGGCGTTTCCATTGCCTTGGGGAGGGTGAAAAGCTCGGACTTCCGTTTTCTCTTGAACAAGGTTCAAAACAAGATCAGTGGTTGGAAAGCCAAGTTGTTGTCCCAAGCGGGCAGAGCCACCCTGATTAGGCATGTTCTGAGCAGCATTCCTTTGCACGTGATGTCGGCTTCGGTGGTCCCTAAGAAGGTCATCACCAGCTTAGAACAACAGTTTGCCAGATTCTTTTGGGGCTGGGCTGAGGGAAAGAGTAAGTTCCACTGGGTTTCCTGGGGAAAGATCACCAGACCCTTTGAGGAAGGAGGTTTGGGGATCAGGAAACTAGCTGAAGTCCTTGACGCCTTCAGAATGAAGCTCGCGTGGGAGGTAAAATTCGGCGAGTCGAATGGACCGTGGGTGGCCCTCATGAGAGCTAAACATGGGGCGGAGCTGGTTTCTAGTGGTGTACTGCCCCCTGCCAGGGGTGCCTCTCCGCTGTGGAGCAAAATCAGGGCACAGTTGGCATTGCTAGAGGATTCTGTCCAGTGGCAGGTGGGGAACGGGGACATCAACCTTTAGGACGTTAATTGGACGGGGCTGGGGCCTCTAGCCACGCTGGTCACCTCCCCCATCCCGAGTGACCTTCTTCCCCTTCGGATCAAGGATTTTCTGGGTCCTTCAGGGCCTTTCCCAGCCTCAGCGGTGCTCACTTTCCTTCCTACAGGCGTTGTGGAGTTCATTATCCAACAAGGTTTCGCCACTTCGGAAGGCTCTACCTCGTGTTTTTGGCCGCTGGATCGATTTGGCTCCTTTACCGTCAGATCCGCCTGGAGGTTGTGCAGGCCTGAGTCAATGCTCCCGGTTTGGGCTGATTGGTTGTGGCACAAAAAAGCATCGCCAAAAGTTTCACTCCTCTCATGGACTCTGTTACATGGCGCTATTCCGGTTGATGAGCGTCTTCAGGCTAAGGGAATTCCTACGGTTTCCAGGTGCTACTGCTGTGTTGAGGAGCTCGGGGCAAGACCTAGCGTTGAATCTCTTTCCCATCTCTTCATCAACGGTGCTCTGGCAAGGGTAGTTTGGGACCATTTTGGAGTCCTTTTTGGGGTCCGTTTTCTCCCGGCGCATACTATTGAAGGGAGGCTTAAGCAGTGGTGGGCCGTCACGGCTGGGGAAAACATCTCCAAATCCATTCACAAGGTTACTCCCTGCTTTATTTTGTGGGAGATCTGGCGGGCAAGAAATACTGCTAAGTTCGATCATAAATTCGTCACGCCACCTGTTTGTATTGCGAGAATAAAGGACTGGCTCTTCTCCAGGTTTACTCCAACCTCGCCCCACTCTCGGTCGCTTCCCATTAGAGGGGTCGTTTGGGCTGATTTAGGACTGTCCCAGCCCGTACGTACCAAGCATAAGGTAGTGCCAGTCAGATGGTTTAAGCTTGACAGAGATTGGGTGAAAATTAATGTTGACGGGTCCTCTTTGGGGAACCCAGGCATGGCTGGGGGAGGAGGCATTGCCAGGGACCACACTGGGGATTTTCTGTTCGCTTTTGTGTCGGGTTATGGATCTTCGTCAAATAACAAGGCGGAGATGAGGGCTGTCCATGATGGGCTTAGCCTTGCTCTGAGTAAGGGCTTCAACCACATCATTATTGAATCTGACTCAAAGTTTGTGGTGGATTCCATCTCTAGGCATTCGTTTCTCTCATGGCATTGGCGGCATTGGGTGTCCAGAATTAAGTCACTCATGAGGGGAGGCTCAGTTATGATTAACCTCATTCCGAGGGAAGGGAATCGCCCGGCTGATGGTCTGGTGTTCACTCCCCAAGTGCAGGGTTGTGATGTAGTAATAAACTCGGTAAAACCAAGGTCGAATCCACAGGGATTGAAACCTGTACGTTATCTGAAAATAACTAGAACTAGAACTAGAAAAAGATGAAATCTAAATCAGGTGAATTTGATGAATAATGGTGGAATAGTAAACTAAAATATGTAGAATTAAAGGAAAGGAAACTAGGGATTCAGAGGATCCACTTGTAGAGATCAGGGAGATCTACGCTTAATTCATGAACTCAATCTGAACTTCCTTTTGATCTGGTTTTCAAGAGATGAGACGGGTGTAAATTAGAATGGATTCCATCACAAAACCATGCCCATGAGACAAAGCAAACAACGGAATTAAACCAATTCAACAGCCAATCTGAGTGATGTATGAATGTCAGGAAGAGTTCTGTCATTCCACCATGTCCAAGGGCGATGGTGAACAACAAGGCGTCTGGCTTCATAATCACAAGAAGGGAAAAGGAAATACTCAAGCTATTGCAGATCTATTGTAATGTCAGTCACAACAAACCATTAAAAACTAATCGCATTCCTTAAAATCAAACCAAAAAAAGTAGTTCAGGACATGAATCAGAACCGTAGAATATCACCCATCACGCTACAAGCTTCACCTCTTGGCCCTAGCCAAAAGGTTTAGCCAACCATGTTGGGTTGAATCCCTCAAACAGAACAAAAAAAAGAAGAAAAAGAAAAAGAAAAGAAAAATAGAAAAAAAACTCCAACAGTCTCTCTCTCTCTCTCTCTCTCTCTCTCTCTCTCTCTCTCTCTCTCTCTCTCCGTAGCTCCCCCTTCCACTACTTTCTCTCTTCTTCTTATAGGCAAAAAAAACTATAGGTGGAAAACTTCCGCACAAAGCAATGTGCGTAGACAGCTGGCGTGCAATTTTTAGAAAGTGTCATCGCAGCAACGAAGGTCCTGTTTTGCTCCATCAGACCGAACGGACATGAGAGATGGATCTGCATCAATCTTGCCAAGAACTTGAGTCTGACCCACCTCATCCATCAGCTGAACTTTGGACGGTTCTGGATCAACATCTGATGCTCCTGGCCCACGGATCTGCAGCTGGTGTAATCCCGCAAGTGATCTACTGCGTCCGGGACTCCTGTGCTGCACCAAAACGACAGTCGGTAAGAGACTTCGAGGAGCCCACTTCAGCGAAGAGATCTCCTTGTTTTTGGAAAGCATGGTGACCACCGGATATCCCTCTGTCTCGATTTGGAAGGTCTGGATTGAGAAAAATTTCCGCATGTGGATCACGTTATCCTCCAAACAGACTGTGTTTAAACCAGGAAACGCAGTGCAGAGGCTAACTTGAGCTGAACCTTGGCTGTGTACCTGAATACTGTTTGTCCTGAAATTTCATGGGTTGGAACGGATTCACCCAGGTTACATAATGGACGGTTTGGATTGTCAATCCGACTGTGATTGGGATCACAGAACCGGCCCACAGCGGTCGGTTTTTCTGGATGCGCGAACAGAGTCGGCGCACCTTACGCTGATGCTTGGTGGGGCCCATTTCCATTGTCTTTTTGAGAGATACACTACGTCCACCGTATTCCCCTCGAAATTTCGGTCGGGAAAAGTCGATTTTGGATAGGTGTTGGTGTGGCCCACGAATTTCCTATTTAGCCGTCAGTCCGACGTTTGAACAGTTGAAATCCCATACTCTTTCTTATTTTAAATTCTGTCAGCTAGGACTTAGTAAGCTGGGCCATAGGACTCTGATGGACGGTCCGGATCATCTCATCGCGGCACAGTGGTGAGCCACAAGCATCACCCGCAACGTCTGTTTGTAGGCGCCAAACACGGCAGTTGCCGTTTTTTTTGAAGACGCTCGGTCAATACACAGTTTGACTGCGTAATTGGATCGGTGTAGTGCGAGTGGACGTGCACTGTGTGCACGCCAGTAATATAAGGTGGGTCCCTTGATGTTTTTATAAAATCCACACCGACCATATGCTTATCCATCTCCTTTTAAGCGTTGAACCCAAACTTGAAGCATGTCCATATATCAGGTGGGCCCAGAATCATGATTCTGAGGGCTGATCTGACCATTGGGCCACTTCCGTACCGATCCGATGGCTGAATTTTTACATGTGCGGTTAATTTATGGTCCTCAGGCCACGTATAAAGTTTTGAGCCGATCAGATGGTGAGAAACTTGTGATCTTGTATTCAGGACACTTTTCAGGCCACTTGAGCTTCAGTTTCTCAATTTTCTCGGATATCTGGCATGTACATCCATCGATCTTAGTCCCATGGAGTCCCGTCCAATGTTGTGGTGATGCCAAAGCGTTAAATCCATGCTTTTTAGCATCCTTTTCAATCCACTTTCCTAGATTCACCTTGCATCATAAACATGATTAAAATAAGGTGTTAAACAGTATCCTGCTGGTAAATCCATGTAATCAATGGGGTCTAATATGCAATATTTGACCCTCAACATCTGGCTCGTAAGGGTAGTGGCAGCCAAACTTCGATGATTTATGAGTAGGCGCGTGATCTTCCTGCGCCAATCCGTGGCCTGATGTTTCTGGACAAGATCGGGTTAGGATCTACTTGACTTATGCTGGGCGTTCCCTAGAGGTTGGGCGTTGGCCGATGGAATTCATAGTTGGCGGTTTTTTCTTTTTGGGCTCTGGCTTGTCTTTACGATAGGTGGGATCCTTTCTTTTTGTAGGACCTCACCCGAAGTAGTTGTACATGTCTGTGTTTAATGGAATTGTGGCGTCAGTCCACTTTTGAAAAAAAAAAAAAAAAGCATTGAGGTGTGGGGGGTGTGTGCGTGTGTAAAATAAAAAAAAATAATTTTAAAAAGGGAAATTTTTTATTTTATTTTATTTTATTTAAAAGCATTGAGATTTGATAAGCCCACACGTGTAAAACACACCCATCCATCCACACGAATGCATGTGTGCTAACATGGAACACGTCTAAAGATCTGAGCTGGACATTTACTTGGAAAGAATGCTTTGATGTTCTGCCCAAAAAATTAGACTGTTTGATTATTCAGGTGGGGCCCTATGGTTAAAACAATGTTTAATTTCTAGCTAGCGGTATTCCATTTATTTTGCATGCCATGGCCCACCTTAGGTATGAAATAGCCTGATATTTAGCCATCAAATCTTACCGCAGGGAAAGATTAGATTTTGCACACATCTTACATGTTTTAAGATGTGGATAGACAGACATATCTTCGTCATGGACATGCATCACACATCAAGTAAGCATAGAGGCCATGATTCTTACAATGGCCTAGAGAGACATATCTTTGAGTCTTCTTTTCTGTTTTTGTGAGTATTACACGATAGGTGTGGTCCTCTCTCTTTTAGTAGGGACCCTCCCAAAAGGCCATAAATTCTGTTGATTAATGAAATTCTCGGTTTATTTTTTTTTATTTTATTATTATTTTTATATTATTTTTAAGGCCTAGATAATATATGCACAACTGAAATGCTAGAGGCGGTCATTCTTTTCCTTTCTTTATTATTATTATTATTATTATTATTTTACACACCCCCCACACACTCATGCCATAGTGGGATTTCACCACCTATGGGTACTCGAACCCTTGATAACACGTGAGTGATGGAGAAAAGTAATGCATATCTAAAGTTTTTAGAAGTACATACAAAAAAGCAAAACTTTAATGATAATTTATATTAATATGTGGTAAGAAGTGCTGGGGAACCACGGAAGCACACAGAGATGAATCAAGTAAAGTATACGCAATCATACAACAAAGTCCAAATACAAACAATCAGAATTTTACTTGAAAAAACTCTTGCGAAAAAAAAATTGGCGCAAAGAGACAAGTATGTACTATGGAAGCAGAAATTACAAGAGAGAGTGTTACCGATTCGAACAAGCCTCAAATCCACTTCACAAACCCTACCTATGCCCTTCAAATCCTTAGGAACGAATTAGAAAGCCTTAAAACTCATCTACTACAAAATCTTGATTACATATGATATATAAAGTATCATAATTGAAATAGAAAACAAATCTGCACTTATGCAATTTTGTATGCGCGCTCGATGAGACTTTGATGGCATCGACGATCGGTCGATGATATCAAACACTTTCGATAATATCGAGTAGCAACACCAAAATGTTTCAGCAACCAACACGGATTTTTTCGATGGCATCAACCTCTGCTTGTTTCCATGGAGTGGTTTATCGATGATCTAGGCAAACCCTCGTTGCTTACAGATTTAAGACATCAACAACAATATGATTAGTTTCATGCATCTAAACCAAAATTGGCTATATAAAAGGAAATAGAAGCCATTTTGAATTAGAAATATAATTGACTATGTCTGCATATGTCTAACTTTGCAAGGGTTGTGAAACTTGATTCCGAATTAGAATCATATATAGTAGGCCAATGTTACTAGTTGATTGGCAATTAATCCCATATGCTAAGGGAATTATACTCAAAGCCACTTCCTATTCATATATATATATATATATATATATATATATATATATATATATATATATATATATATATATATATATATATATATATTGTTCTCATGGACTCTTATCCTAATGTAGCCTCTCTACTTTTGTGCAGCACAATGCTACAATAAGTTTGAGTGGAGTAGCATACTTTTAGTCTAGTTTAGTTTCTAATCATTTTTGTCCAGCACATCATTGCAGCAAGTTTGTATTTTTATTTTTATTTATTTTTTTAAAGGAGAACTTCATTAAACCAAAAGGAATGGAGGGAACAATGAACATCTTTGGGTGGCCCTGCAGCAAAAAAAAGGCGGGTCACCTATCTTATACCTCATCTGTACAATAAAAGCACCTAAAAGGAAACCACTGGACATGAAATCTGGAGAGCTAATCGGTGGTGTGAATCGATCCAAGGCCTACTTTGTCGAGAAACACTAGGCCCTTTGTTTGTCTGAGGAGGGAGGCAAAGTGATCATGACAGACTTTTGCCTGAGCCTCACTCCCCAGTTTCGCCAAGCTGTCTGCTGGACCGTTCCCTTCGCGGAGAATATGATGGAAAGAGAATGTGTCGGATAACCACAAGTTGTTGATCCTATCTACCCAAGGTTTCCAGTTTCACGGACATCTTGATTCACCTACAAGAATGGCAATTACTAGCTTTGAATCCGATTCTACAATTATCCTATTGATCCCTTTAAGAAGGCATAACTCTAGATCGTCATAGATTGCACATAATTCAGCAGTGTTGTTTGTCCCAAACCCGTAACCTGCGGAGAAAGCGAAGATGAAGGAGCCATCATCTTTTTTACAAATTCCTCCTCCTCCTGAAAGACTCGGGTTTCCCCGTGCGGACCCATCGACGTTTAGTTTCACCCATCTCAAAGTGGGGTGATTCCATTTAACCAGATCAGAAGTAGACCTATTTTGCCTGGACGCGGGGAAGGAAGGGATGAACCTATTAGAATATGTGGCTGAAACCTGTTCCTGGAAGTATTGAATCGTCTGGGTGGCCCACCAATTTATCCGACAGATGGACCTTCTGGCATGCATTACCTTTTTACGAAAGGAAGCTTCATTTCTAGCTTTCCATATTTCCTAGAGAATCAGCAGAGGGAGAGGCGATCTAATCTTCTGAGAGGCAGCACCTGTTGCTAACACGTTTCACATGTAAGACCCGTATCCTAGCCCGTACGGTTCCGTCGACTCCCGCGATCCTTCCCATCAAAGTCTGATAATTCGCAACCTATAATTGATGTTTATACGCGACCCTAAGTCATATCCTGTAGATTCGAGTAGGCTTAATCTAAGACCTATACCATTGCGACCGCACCGTCGCCGCGGTTCCAACGCCGCGTCTTGCATACCAATCTGATACCCTGCTCAGGAGATGTGGGTCAGCATTTATTTCGAAGAAAACGCCGCGCGTTTGCAATTCGAAGAGAATCTCTACAACATGTCCCATCAATCAATCACTCAAATCAATCAATCAATCAAAGCTTTCTTTCTCCTCAAGTTAAGCAACCCCAAAGTCAACTCTTTCTCACCCTCTCTCTTACACACCCATACATGTCAAGTACACCATCACCTCACATCCATCACTCATCACTTCTCTTATAACCACCCATCCTCTCTCTCTTTCCCTTCACATTTTCCAAGCATCAAATCTCAAGCAAAGTGGTGGATGTCCATGGTTTTCCAAGAGAGCAAGTGTGATGTGTGTGGCCCACTTCCTATCCCAAAATCTTTCATCCTAGCCATTCAAACTTCATTTTCCACCATTAAAGTGAAGCACAAGGAGATCGACTTTCCAACGGACCAAGAAGATCGAACGGTGGGTGCTTCTATAGGCAAGATTTTTATGTTTTTATAATGGGACAAGTGAGGCCTACCGATTGATGGTATAGATCTCACTTTGGACCCTAGATGTGGCCGATGGCCTACCTTGATTCTTATGATCATTCCATGATGGGGCCATTCTCCATGGACCCCATCATAATATTTATTTTTCTTGCATGAATAGAGGTCATCTAGACCTTCCATTTTGGTGGAGAAGGAATCCCCACCATTGATCGTTGATTTGGTGGGCCCACATATATTGGGACCCACTTGATATATTATTGAATGCAAGGGAGGGCTCATAGTGGCGGAGCCCTCCATCACACGTGTCCATCTCTTTTTCTCTTTCTCTCTTCCTCTCTCTTTCATTTTTCTATTGTATGTGAAGATGTGGCCATGTGGCCCACCCGGATGGACCCCACCATGAAGCATATATTTTATCCAAGCCATCTGTAGGTGGGGCCCACTTCACATATGTGTTATATCCACACCATCCATCATTTGGTGGCCCACCTGAGTAGGGCCCACCTTACATATATGTGTCATGCCAAGCCGTCCAGCGTCCAGAGACGCTGGACGTGAATTGTAAAAAAAAAAAAGAGAGCGATTTCTTTTGGTTTTGGGGTGGACGCCCCACCTTGATATATATTTTTAATCCAAGCCGTCCATCCTTTTCCCCAACTCATTTTAGGCGTTGAGCCGAAAAATGAAGTTGATCCGACCTTCTGGCAGGCCACAGCATAGGAAAATGGGATTTTTACCATTGAAAAACCACCTGATGTTTCTATACGCCAAAACACGCCAAATATTTGGCTTGTTTGGCTTGTCTTGAGTCATAGAGACCAATGGCAGGATCGGATTCCCCGGATGCGGGCCCTACCCGTGAAAAACCACGAGAAAACACTTTTTCAATTTTTTTTTTTTAAAAAGTAGGTAGCAACAGAACGCAGCTACGTTTTGGCGGACGGACAACAGGGGCCCACGGCTAGGTGCGTGTTTATCATCCACCCCGTTCATTTGGTGGGTCCCTTCTTGAAGTGGGCCCCCTCCAAAAATCAACCTTATCTAGAACTCAGGTGGCCCACATCACAGGAAACAGTGTGGATGAAGGTCTGCCATTGAAACCCTTTTCTGGGTCACAGAAGTTTTGGAACATTATGAAATTTTCTTTTTTTTTTATTCATCTGGGTCTTTGTGACCTTATCAACGAATTAGATGGAAAGCAAATGTTATGGTGGGCCCCATGGTGGACACCAGAATGTTTGTGTTTTATTCACACCGTCCACTGTCGTGGACGGTGGAACCCACCAGAATGTATGTGTTTTATAAATGTCGTCCAGCCATTTGGCCGGGTTGCTGGACGGCTAGTGGACCCCACCTTTGATGCATGTGCTACATCCAAACCGTCCATCCATTTTGAAAGCTCATTTTATGGCATGAGCTAAAGAATGAGCCAGATCCATAAGTTCAAGTGGACCCCCACCATTTAAAATAGTGGGGACAGTGACATTCGCCATTCAAAACTTCTTAAGGGCCACGACAGTTCTGATCAAGATGATGTGTTGCCTTCACTTCATCTACCTCCATGTTAACTTATGAATTTGGTTGGATCTCAAATACATCACGACGGACCACTCCGTGATATGATCATCCATTGAGGCCCACTTTGATGTATTTTATGGCCTAATCGAGAGGCCCACTTTGATATACATATGACTCATCAGGATGTATCTTCGACTTATGAGCGATGCTCACCTGTTGCATGTTTTGAGGCCCAGGTGCAGGGCCCACTTGTTATGTATTTGAGGCCCATTGTGTTGTATTTGGAGCCCATGGGTTAAGGCCCATTGTGATGTATTAGGGCCGGTAGGTTGAGGCCCATTGATGTATTTAAGGCCCGTGGGTTGAGGCCCAATGGGATGTATACAAGGTCTATTGCGTTGTGTGATTCCATCATGGGTTATGTAATGACATTTATGGCGGGCCATGCCTTGATAGCAATGTTAGTTTGATGTTCACATTGTAAGAATAATGTTGGTTAAATGTCTGCATTATAATTCTCCCTAGGGCCCATTGATAGGCCCATGATTGTTGTGTGTAGGCCATCAAGGCCCATCTTCGTTGTGAGGATAGTTCATCACCATATAAAATGCTTAATATAACTCCATGATTCATGACCATATGCATCGTATGTATGCCTAATATGAGGAATGTTTGATCATAGCATACGTCATTGGGCAGACTATTTTTGAGATTCCCTATGAGACGGAGTGCCCACATTAACGCGCCATACGCACAAGATTGCTACATGACTGGATAGTGTGACTCATGCATCTCGCATATATGTGATTTGATTATTGTACGCCTTAGCGACATCAGGGCCATGACCTCCATAAACACATCATGGATGGCCAGATGAGACGCCGGAAATGCTTGGTTCTAGCACTGTGGGCACGTAAGATGTCTTTGGGTGAAAATTTCAGAACCTCCTTAGTACCAGGAGATGCTCCAACGTGTAGACCGAGTGGAATATGAGCGCCGGTGCCTATACCATGAGGTCGTGTCTCCCATTGTGTCGTGGTCAGTTGGAAGGGGGTATGACCTTATCTGTCCAAGTGAGGGGGCTATAAGCTAGGCTGAGTATGACCATCTCGTAAATGGGTCCACTATCGACATGCCGAGTAGGTATTGACAGACTACTGGCTAAGCGGATAGTGAGGTTTCTTCCACTCGCTGGGCTGTGCAGCTAGGGAGGAGGCAGTCAGTGTGGAGTGTAATAGACCCTGATGATTTTCGTAGAGAGCAACCGTACTGATATGTAGACTTATTGGGTAGGAATTGCATATCCATTCATTCATTCACTATCCACTCGGGCTGGTGGTGCGGAACTATTTGTTACGTGTACCATCGCATGGCCAGGATTTTGGTTGGATGCGCGACTAACCTGAGATCAGGAGTTTACCATATTGTGTCTGACTATCTAAATTTAGGTATATGACTGGTTTGGATAGAAGTCCCTTGTGATGGACCCCATAGCCTATAATACTTCATACTGTCATCCCGACTTCACATCCCAGCATGGTTATTTCATTTGCATCGCATATCACATTGCATCCGCAGTACTTAGCATTTTGGGTTACTATGTTTTTTCACTTATATGGCCTACATGAGGTTGATGGTATTCATGGCTCGTCAGGATTTGCATATTGCATTACATCCTCAGTATTTATTATTGTCTTATTATATTTTGCATCGCATAGCCTTGGTATGGCTGATAGCACTCATAGACTTAACGGTATATTTTCGCTTACTCTGATATCGTATGATTTATAATCTTGTCAGTATTTCTGCTTATTCCGATGATGTATGATTTATGCGCTTTATGGTATACTTGACACTTATCTTGTGCACACACTTTCACCATCCTCTAAGCTTTTGTAAGCTTATGCATGATAGATGCGTATAGGTAGTGTTAGGTTGTAGCAGCGTTGAGCTTAGAGCGTGCAGCTGTCCTCGGGAGCTTTGATTTCGATATATGTATTTCCCTTTCAACATTGTATTCAAATGATTATATTAGTGGATATGTGATGATGATGTTGCCTTTATGATTTGGGTATACTTGTGGTTATGCTTCTTATGAGACAAATGTACGTTGAAAAATCCTCCTTGTAGGATCCTAGGATTGGAACCTGGGGTTTGTACGCTGGGGGCCGAGAATGAGGTACTACGGAGGCTGTCGGCACCGGGTTCGATGATCGAGATTTCTGTGAATCCGATTTTCGGGTTTGGGGCATGACATCGCCACTGACTGATTTTCCCGAGCACTGAGACATGAGGGATCGAAGAGACGCCATAAAGACTCTCGAAATGGGCCCAGATTTGGACCGCTTGCTTTCCCGTAAGAAATAGGTGAGTGATTGATTACGAGTCTGGAACAGAATCATTGTCCTGAGGACAGCAGTGGCATTTAGAGGGCAGGGCAATTCCTTTGTCTTGAATTCTACTATCCACAAGGATGGCATGATGTAGCAGACTCCAGATGAATGTGGATACTTTGGGTGGAATTTTGTCTAACCAGATCCAATCTCCCCACGGTACGTGTGGTTGAGCTAAAGTTGGTATTAATTTAGCTCTTTGTCAGATATCGAATCCCTAGATTCTCACTAATTAGTAATTTCATTTGGCCACAACATTCTTCTGACCACCAAAGTCCAAACGACCGTCAATAATCAATGGCCACTTTGTTCACTTGAGCTGTTGTTAGCAATATTTTTCTCTCCATTTTTTATTTCCTTTCAAATTTTATCACATTTTAGATCAAGAAAATCGGCACTTGATTTTATTTCTTACTTTTGAGTATATTATATTGTTGTTAAATAAAACAATTTATCACCAACGTAATGGAAAGTTCTTGCTTTCAAGGAAAAAAGAACTCATGTAAAGGACTAATCCTCCCTTTTCCAAATTGCTTGATTCCGTATAATCATTAATTAGGTAAATGGCCGATCTTCTTAGACCCGGTCTTAATATGTCTACTTTGGCACCTATGGCAGCAAGATGTTGGCCGATTTTCTTAAACCCGGTCTTAATCTATCTACTTTGGCACCTGTGGTAGCAAGATATTCAGTTCAATTCAAGTTGTATTTAGCTCTAGCATACCCGATATATATATATATATATATATATATATATATATATATATATATATATATATATATATATATATATATATATATATATATATATATATGTATTCAAGTTGCATCATTGAATCACCCAAGTCTAGTGGGGCCCACTTAATGTATGAGTTATATATCCACCCCATCCATCTATTTTGCCCACTCATTTTAAGGTATTGTCCCAAAAATGAACCAAATTGAAATCTCAAGTGAATGAAACATTTGAGGGTATTGACGGGCTAGATTTCTCAACAGCATCACGTGAAGGATTTCCAAACATGGCACATCTATTCATCACGTCAAGCATTGATCAGGTTGGAAGTTAGAGAGCTGGCGCACTTCTCGCAGTGACTGGTTTAAGTTACTTTTTTCTAAGTTGAAAAGTTTAAAAAATCATGAAAATAATTACATTGTGTTATAAGTTATTTAAATTTAATAACCAAAATAATTAAAGTTAAAAAAATTAACTTATTAAACTAACATAAGCTAAAACGTTACTTATTGGGTGATATCCAAACGGGCCCTTAAGGTGTTGACATCTGGGATCTAGCATTAATTTCAAGCTACAGTACTGACCCATTTATGTAAACAATAGCGGCTCGTTTGATCCAAAGCACAGTAGCAATCCAAACCACCAACCCAATGTGTAGCAATTGTCCCATTCATGACATGTTTTATTAATTGGTCAGTCCAGATTAAACCACAAAAGATCCTAACAGTGTGGAAGTTATCCTTCAAATGGACAACTAGAGTAAAATGGATGGATCTAAGAGGAATTGTTTGCTAAGATTGGCTCCATTCAGTGTGATTTTTTAATAGAGGTCTATCTATGAACATGATCACTACATGGATGGCCTGGATCCATATTCCCACCTGACAGATGTCAGATACTGGGTGATAAATTCGTACCTGACTTTCTTGTAACAATGATGCCTGTGTAACATCAAATCTAATCCATTAACTTCGTCTAGCTAATTTTAGCACAAGAACCCGCAAGTGAGACAGAACCAAAACTCAAGTTGGCCACACCATACGAAAGTAAGGATGAAAACACCCACTTTGTTAACCTTTCTGGGGTCCATTGTGTTGTGCATGTATCATCCAACCTATTCATCAAGTGAGCTCCCACAAGGATGTAGGGACACCAAAACGCAAACCATTCCAAAACTTAGGTAGGCTGCAACAAGTAGAGTTGAGCATCGAGTCGAGTTGGACCGAGTTAGGGTTGATTCGACTCGTTTCGGTTTTGAAATAGGCTTGAATCAAACTCGACTCAACTCGGTACTGAGTTTGGTATGCCTGAACCGATCCGAGTTCAGGTCTGGCCTGGACTAATATTAATCCAGACCGAGTCGGACCTGGTTAAAAGTACGGAGTCAGTTTGAGTTGGCACCAATTCATATAGAGAGATGACGGAGGGAGGGAGTGGAGAGGAGAGAAAGGAGGAGGAGGAGGACGGTGGTGATGGTGGTGAGTGGTTGCCGGGCTTGGAAGAGGAGGATAAAAGAGGGAGAGAGAGAATTTGGGATCTAGTCGGAGTCGGGGTGTGGCATATAGGATTAGAGATACTTAGAAATTAGAGTTTTTTATTATATATATACCTGAATCTGAGTCGAGTCAGTTTTGGATCGAGTTTTGGGTCGAGTCAGGTCGAGTTACTGGGTAACTCGAACTCGAATCGGTTTGAGTTTGAATTGTATGAAGCCTATGCGGTTTGGACCAACTCACCCATTCGGTTCAGGTCAACTCGGATGAGTCCAGTTAGGTGACTCGAGTGGTCCTGTGCCCAACTCTAGCAACAAGTGATTTATGGGTATTGCGCATGATGTTACATTACTACCAGTGGTTTGGCCCATTTGTGCACGTCATGCTTCAGATTCCACGTAAACGTTACAAGTGGGCCCCACACAGCTGGAATGCATGGTAATTACCTTATGTGAGAACGCATGTGAACATTCCCGGTACAATATGATATTTAATTTCTCAATTTCTAGAAGAACTGAATTGAATCATATCAGCCGATCAGACATCAATAATAGTCCAAATCAAACATAATTATTCTAGAAGGAATGCTCTGATCCAGCTGGCTCAATTGGCAAAGTGACGTTCATTGCCCGCTATTTAGCACATGGTATGTAAGAAGGTTGATCCAGACGGTCCATCAAGCAGGTCACTACTTCTGTCCCATTGTCAAAAAAACGTTTTTTTTTTTTTTTTTTTTAAAAACAAAAAAGAAAAGAAAAGAAAAAAGATCTTAGTCATCTTTCTTTTTCTTTCTTTCTTTCCTGTTGAGTGCCATTTATTGAGAGTTAAGACTTCATGTTCAAGTGTCTAAGATAACTAGTTCGTGCTATTTCAACAGTGGATCATAAAGACAAGACCAACTAGATGGACGGTCTGGATCCACTACCTCCACGTAACAGGTCAGGCATTGACACTACATGTGGAATACGTTTTAAAGAATAAGTAGAAGATGGTTATGTTTTGAAATCTGACATTTTCTAGAAAAGTGAAAGCCATCTAGAAAACACAAGCCGTTTGATGATGATGCCACTCGTCTGATTCAACTCGGACTAGGTGGAGTACTAACCAGTTCACTATCCCGAATAAATAAATAAAATTCTGACTCAGCCCAACCCATAATACCATGTTGGGATACATCTAGAGAGCTGATGTGGTAATTATTTATATATATGGGGACATTTGTATTCATTTTCCTGTCTTGTTTTCCATGCAAACATGCAAGTGTATATAAGCTTCTCTTTGAAATCTAACGTTCTCTACAAAAGTCAAAGCCCTTTGGTTGATTTTGATTAGACATGTCCCAGTTGCTTCTCATGCATGCATACAGGTATATAAGCAGACCTTTGATAACCTTCCTCAATCAAAGACATGGGTTTCTCTAAGCATTACATGCTCGGCCTCTTTCAGTTCAAGATCAACACAGTAAGTAATCTCTCGTGTCCCCCCCAATAAGGTTAAGGCAAAAATACAATAAGGTTAAGGTAAAAATAAACGTGCAGAAGAGTCTGTCCACAAAATATTTGCAATATGTTCAGGAAAACGGGAACATTTCTTGCAGTTGTGCACCACACCCACATGCAGCAATGGTCAAATTATCGCAACTGTCTATATTGTAGAGTGTTATTGTTGATGGGCCACTATTCCATATGATTATTGATTTGTGCATATTGAAATTTTGGTTTTAAAATAAAATGTTTTTGAAAATTTCATTTTCCCTTCAAAAATGATTTTGAAATTTTCAAATAAAAAGTTGTATTTTCTTTAGCCATATGTCGGAAAGAGTGAGAGAAAAGTTTGTAGTTTATAAGTGATTGAGCTCAGAGAATGGGGGATGAGATGCTTGATTTGCATGTTCCATTGCGTAGCATTGGAATGCGTGCACTTAGGCTCGGGCATGAGCAAGACCAGTGTGGTTTGTAGTAGCGCTAAATGGTTGCAGATAACCAAAATGAGGAACTGTAATCACATTTGAGGATGCTCATCGATAGTTGCAGCTATCCTCTTTAGGAGGTGTGTTAAATCCACATGTGAGTGCAAATATGAAACATCATGTGAGATCTTGAACCCTTCACATGGTAGCCCATCGGATGGAAATCTCAAATAATGTAGCCCATCTGATGGAAAGCTCAAATATTTGTCACATACATTCATACACGCACACGCATGTGGAATTCACAAACCTCTCCTCTGAGTATGAGTTTGAGAGTGTAGAACATCCATGGTTGATAGGGTCTGAAAGATGGATAGATCCGATCACCTTACCATATGAACTCTATTGTGCCGCTAATATATACATGATGAAGTGTGATGGACACTCTTCTTTTTAATAGGAACTGTACAAATTTCACCCCATTTGATTTCTTATGCTTTCTCATCAGGGTACGTGAAGGTGTTGGCCACGCTCGGAGTCATTTGTAGGTGCTGCGATGGTGTTGGAGGTGAATGCAAGAGTACGTGGGATTCCACATGCCTGAATCTTTATTGTAGCCCTTGGAAATTATATTGATTTCCAAGTTTACGGATGTATTGATTACTTTTAACTATTTGTACGAAAGTGTATTTGATTTTATGTTTCGGATGTATTAATTACTTTGTAAGTATTTATACGAGGACTCATTTAACATTCTTTGATTGATGCGTTTTCTGGGAGATTCAAGCATTGAGGTTTGATAAGCCCACACGTGTAGAACACACCCATCCATCCACACGAATGCATGTGTGCTAACATGGGACACGTCTAAAGATCTGAGCTGGACATTTACTTGGAAAGAATGCTTTGATGTTCTGCCCAAAAAATTAGACTGTTTGATTATTCAGGTGGGGGCCTACGGTTAAAACAATGTTTAATTTCTAGCTAGCGGTATTCCATTTATTTTGCATGCCATGGTCCACCTTAGGTATGAAATAGCCTGATATTTAGCCATCAAATCTTACCGCAGGGAAAGATTAGATTTTGCACGTACATCTTACATGTTTTAAGATGTGTGGATAGAGAGACATATCTTCGTCATGGACATGACATCAAGTAAGCATAGAGGCCATGATTCTTACAATGGCCTAGAGAGACATATCTTTGAGTCTTCTTTTCTGTTTTTGTGAGTATTACACGATAGGTGTGGTCCTCTCTCTTTTAGTAGGGACCCTCCCAAAAGGCTGTAAATTCTGTTGATTAATGAAATTCTCGGTTTAAGAAAAAAAAAATCTGACAAAAAAAAAAATGGCCTAGAGAATGTATGCACGACTGAAATGCTAGAGGCGATCATTCTTTTCCCTTTATTATTATTATTATTATTATTATTATTATTATTATTTTACACACGCACACACACCCCCCACACACTCACGCCATAGTGGGATTTCACCACCTATGGGTACTCGAACCCTGGATAACACGTGGGTGATGGAGAACAGTAATGCATATCTAAAGTTTTTAGAAGAACATACAAAAAAGCAAAACTTTAATGATAATTTATATTAATATGTGGTAAGAAGTGTTGGGGAACCACGGAAGCACACAGAGATGAATCAAGTAAAGTATACGCAATCATACAACAAAGTCCAAACACAAACAATCAGAATTTTACTTGGAAAAACTCTTGCGAAAAAAAAATTGACACAGAGACAAGTATGTACTATGAAAGCAGAAATTACAAGAGAGAGTGTTACCGATTTGAACAAGCCTCAAATCCGCTTCACAAACCCTACCTATGTCCTTCAAATCCCTCGGAACGAATTAGAAAGGCTTAGAACTCATCTACTACAAAATCCTGATTACATATGATATATAAAGTATCACAATTGAAATAGAAAACAAATCCGCACTTACGCAATTCTGTATGCACGCTTGATGAGACTTTGATGGCATCGACGATCCGTCGATGATATCAAATACTTTCGATAATATCGAGTAGCAACACCAAAATATTTCAGCAACCAACGTGGATTTTTTCGATTGCATCAACCTCTGCTTAATTCCATGGAGTAGTTTATCGATGACATAGGCAGATCCCGTTGCTTACAAATTTAAGACATCAACAACAATATGATTAGTTTCATGCATCTAAACCAAAATTGGCTATATAAAGGGAAATAGAAGCCGTTTTGAATTAGAAATACAATTGACCATGACTGCATATGTCTAACTTTGCAAGGGTTGTGAAACTTGATTCCGAATTAGAATCATATATAGTAGGCCAATGTTACCAGTTGATTGGCAATTAATCCCATATGCTAAGGGAATTATACTCAAAGCCACTTCCTATTCAAATATATAAAATCTTTTATTTATTTATTTATTTATTTTTGTTCTCATGGACTCTTATCCTAATGTAGCCTCTCCACTTTTGTGCAGCACAATGCTACAATAAGTTTGAATGGAGTAGCATAGTTTTAGTCTAGTTTAGTTTCTAATAATTTTTGTCCAGCGCATCACTACAGCAAGTTTGTATTATTATTATTTTTTTAAAAAAAAAGGAGAACGTCATTAAACCAAAAGGAATGGAGGGAAAAATGAACATCTTCGGGTGGCCCTGTAGCAAAAAGAGGGCGGGTCACCTATCTTATACCTCCTCTGTACAACAAAAGCACCTAAAAGGAAACCACTGGACACGAGATCTGGAGAGCTAATCGGTGATGCGAATCAATCCAAGGCCTACTTTGTTGAGAAACACCAGGCCCTTTATTTGTCTGGGGAAGGAGGCAACGTGATCATGACAGATTTTCGCCTGAGCCTCACTCCCCAGTTTCGCCAAGCTGTCTGTTGGACTGTTCCCTTCGCGGAGAATGTGATGGAAAGAGAACGTGCCGGATAACCGCAAGTTGTTGATCCTATTTACCCAAGGTTTCCAGTTCCACGGACATCTTGATTCACCTACAAGAATGGTAATTACTAGCTTTGAATCTGATTCTACACTTATCCTGTTGATCCCTTTAAGAAGGCATAACTCTAGGCCGTCATAGATTGCACGTAATTCTGTAGTGTTGTTTGTCCCAAACCCATAACCTGCGAAGAAAGCGAAGATGAAGGAGTCATCATCTTTTCCACAAATTCCTCCTCCTCTTGAAAGACCCGGGTTTCCTCGTGCGGACCCATCAAGGTTTAGTTTCACCCATCCCGGAGTGGGGTGATTCCATTTAACCAGAACAGAAGTAGACCTATTTTTCCTGGACGTAGGGAAGGAAGGGATGAACCTATTAGAATATGTGGCTGAAACCTGTTCCTGGAAGTATTGAATCGTCTGGGTGGCCCACCAATTTATCCAACAGATGGACCTTCGGGCATCCATTACCTTTTGACCAAAGGAAGCTTCATTTCTAGCTTTCCATAGTTCCCAGAGAATCAACAGAGGGAGAGACGATCTGATCTTCTGAGAGGCAGCACCGGTCGCTGACGCGTTTCGCCACCGACTGATTTTCCCGAGCATCGAGACATGAGGGATCGAAGAGACGCCAAAAGACGCTCGAAATGGGCCCAGATTTGGACCGCTTGCTGTCCCATAAGAAATAGGTGAGTGATTGATTCCGAGTCTGGAACAGAATCATTGTCCTGAGGGCAGGGCAATTCCTTTGGCTTGAATTCTACTATCCACAAGGATGGCATGATGTAGCAGATGCCAGATGAATGTGGATACTTTGGGTGTAATTTTGTCTAACCAGATCCAATCTCCCCACGGTACGTGTGGCTGAGCTAAAGTTTGTATTAATTTAGCTCTTTGTCTACAATCTCTTTGTCGGATATCGAATCCCTAGATTCTCACTAATTAGTAATTTCATTTGGTCACAACATTCTTCTAACCGCCAAAGTCCAAACGACCGTCAATAATCAACGGCCACTTTGTTCACTTGAGCTATCGTTAGCAGTGAGATCCAGAGAACCGGAGAAATCAAGACTGCCAGGAGATCGTCAATGGGGGATCTCGCCGGGTCCGGTTATGCCGGACCCTTTCCAGACTGGGATCTCGTTAGAGGTAGACGACAAGTAAACTACATCCATAGACTGCCCCAACCCAGCATTGCGGCGCCGGTTGGATTTCCGCCCCAAGCTTCAAATGGGAGGAGAAAACACCTCAATAGCAAAGAATCAATCAGAACATTACCTTTGATACTTCGACAAAGACCTCTTCCTGATCTTTAGCAAATTTGGGAAGGTCATAGACACATACATCCCGAAGATTCCAGTGGACGCTCAAGCCGAGAGGGTTTGGCTTCGCTCGCTTCAGATACGAGCAGGAGGCAAAGAATGCCATGGATGTTCTAAATGGCAAGAGGATTGATGGCGTAATCCGTAGAAATTAGATGGGCCCAGAAAGGGAACTCGTATGCGTAAGCGCTAAATCGACACAAAGTCACACCTGAGGTATGTACAGTGTCGTATCTAATCCCACTCTCTCTTTTGCTAATGCAAGAAACATTGATGCTCTATCGCGTCCCAAATAGCTCCACAGGGGGAAATGGATGTCACCATTGCAGACCGAAAAGTCACGAAACCGCAATGCACTTTAAAATTGGGGGTGGTAACCACAGCTTTCAAATCACAACATTTCGATTCTCCAAATCGAAGCGCTATCGTGGGCATCCTGCTGACCGTCCATCGTTGAACTCACGAGAATCTCCCCAAACAAATTCCTAATAGTATGGAAATCCAAGCAAAGTGCGCAGGATGCTTTTCTCGTTGATTCGAGCTTCACAAAACGTTGAATATTTCCAATGCCGCAAAATGGTCCCCGCAGGAAGTTTTTGTGGGGAAGGAGTGTGGCTCAGTTATTCGGTATACCACCATGCTTGGGTGGAGTCATAATCGACTTGGGTAATCACCGGTACAAATACTCAAGTCGATCCGATAAGTGCTTATGGAATTTTTCAATGCTTTGCTCGTATCAAGGTCGTCATACGCCCCCAGAAAACTCTGCATAATGTCCTAAATCTCATGGTTCTTGGGAGATGCTTTCCGATTATTGTTGAGTTCGAACCGATCAAGATAGATAATATCCCACCAGGGGTGCAGGGCCCAAAGGAAAGCACCAAGGAATGGGTGGAAAGACGTTTCAGCAAAAAACAGGCAGACAAAATTTCAGGCCAGCGACATGTTTGTGAAAATGACAGTGAGGTAGCAGAGATTGCAAATGTCACTATGTGTGTGCAGGAAATCTCTCATATGAATGAAGAAACAAGCCAGCGACATGTTTGTGAAAATGACAGTGAGGTAGCAGAGATTGCAAATGCCACTATGTGTGCGCAGGAAATCTCTCATATGAATGAAGAAACAATAGATGGAAGAATAAGGGAAATGATACCTATCTCTCATGTCATGGACAAGGACAATCCACCTGGTCCGTCTCCTACAGGAGCTGCAAGTTACTCACCTCCGAAACATTCTTTGGGAAGTAAAGACATTTCTGCAGTGAATGGAAAAAGCCTGAATGGTACAAGCCACTCAGAGAATGATGATGCTATTGCCACAGTATTATGTGTTGGGACAAACGAATTCACCTCAACAAAGGGAGAAAGGCAATGTGGGAGACCGTCCCACCGCTTCAGAGACAACAATGCACATGCCGAGATCTTCAAGAGGATTTCAAATGCAATGATAGCAAATGTTTCTAGCGATCCCAAATTTCATCAATCCTCCAATGTCAAATTTCAAATATCCAACAACAAAAACAAGAAGAAGAAGTGTCATGGTCGACATATCCAGGGACCTTTTCAAAGATGGAATTTGCTTCAAATGACCACCCAGAAATCAAAGATGAGGTTTACAAGGCACCGTAATAAAAAGCAGATTACAAAAGTGTACAAAGCGAAGGCGAATAAGATCGGAAGGAAATTTACCCTATATGTTGGGCACACAAGATCTGGACAGAGAGGAAGGGACAAAAACAAAGAATAGAGGACTTCTTTGCGTATTCGTAAAATGAGATGAATGAAATGCAACTCACGCCGACTCACCAAACACATCAGGAGGACTCACAGCTGTCAGACGGTTTTAACTCTCCCTTGAGAGAGGATTTGCTGCTCAACCATCATTTGGAGATAGATTTATCTCCATATTTTGGGCACCAATACTTTGAGCATGAGGCCGGAGATAGGGGAGTCTTGCAGGAACAACCCTCAACAGCTAAATCTCGGCAGAAGGGAGGTGATCTAGCAGGTCAAGATGCAGAATCTCAACAAGAACACCTAGAAAAGGAGCAGAATTTAAAACAGGTCCCAACAAAACACCCAAAGCACAGAATGTGGAAACTCGTAAAGACAAATCCCGAAATGCAAATGTAACAGAGGTATCAACGTCCAAAGGAGAAGGCCACGCATTTTTTATAGCAGAGGCGATTGGGAAACCAAAGGCTAAGAAGACTTAAACGAAGGGCGCGTGAACACAGGATGTATCACGATGGATAAAATTCTTATTTGGAACGCCGAGGCATTGGAAACCGAAGGACAAATGGTCGGAACCTTGAAAGAATGTTTTGAGGACCCACAACCCTTGGATTGTGGTGATCCTCGAACCGATGATCGAGACTCAAATAGAGCGAGGATAGGCTCTGTCACCGGGCTTTCACCTCCTCTTCTCAAATGATGAGGAGGGTGGCAAAATCTGTTCTTTACAAAGATTTTTTCCCTTGTGCAATTTTAAAAGCTACTAACCACCATCGTCAGAACATGTACATCCACAACTTGGTGCTTTCTACCAATCTAATCAAAGATATGCTAGTCGCTTCTAGGTCAGTTAGAGGCTCCTCCGGAATGACTTGGTAGATATTTCCAATGGCCTTCCTGGCCCATGGGGTGTTTGTGGCGACTTCAACGCGATCACTGCAACTTACAGAAAAAAGGAGCAGGGTGCTTTTGATAGTCACAGCGCTAGAGATTTCTGCGAGGCGATCGAGAATGCGAGTTTGTTTGATGCAGGCTTCAGGGGGCCGAGGTTCACATGGTGCAACAACCAAGCTGGCTCTTCTAGAAGTTGGGCCAGGCTAGACAGAGTGCTCATAAATACAGACTGGGCATCCACTTTTCCGTCTTTCCAAATAGATCACTTGCCACGAATCAACTCGGACCATTGCCCTTTACTTATGTCCTTCCCTCCTCAACCACCAAGCAAGCCAAAGCCGTTTAGATTCCAGAAGATGTGGACGAAGGAAAGATCTTTTATGAAGGTGGTTAAAGAGGCTTGGATCAAGGTGGATTCCTATCATCCGGTTATCAACGTGCTTGTAAAACTGAAGAGTGTTAAATCTCAGCTTAAATTGTGGAACAAAGAGCATTTTGGGGATATTTTTGAGAGGCTAAAGGCGGCAGAAACTGAAGTAGCAGCCTTAGATCTTCAACTCCAGCAGTCAAATTCAAGCCAAAGAAATGACACGAACTTGCAGCAAAAATTTCTAGATGCAACAGAGCAGCTGAATCAGTGGGAGACAAATCATGAAATCTTCTGGAAACAAAAGTCCAGAATAAGCTGGTTAGATGAGGGGGACCGTAACACAAAGTTTTTCCACGCCACGCCTACCTAATCGAAAGACAAAGAAGAACCAGAATTACTAGTATTCAGCGAGATTCAGGGGAAGTAGTGACGGATAATGAAGAAATCAAGAAAGATGCAATCCACCATTTTGAGGAATTGTTTAAAGGCAGACACAACACATTAAATTTGGATTTGCTTCAATGGGTGCCGCAGTTAGTGACACAGGAGATGAATGAATGTCTTATGAAGCCTCCTTCCATCCACGAAGTAAAATCAGCTATTTCCTCCTTTCCATCAGAAAGTGCGCCGGGCCCAGACGGGTTTTCTGGTGTATTTTTTTCTGTTTGCTGGGACATAATTGGCCTGGACATTCACAAGGCAATGGTCTACTTCTTCCAGGGAGGAAAGCTTCCTCGGGCTGTTAATTCCTCGCTGATATGTTTGATTCCCAAAGGGACCGCTCCAAGGAAATGGGCTGACTACCGCCCGATAAGCTTATGCAACTGCCTCTACAAGATCTTCTCCAAGATCATCGCGGTTAGACTCGGCGAGTTCCTCCCTTCTCTGATCTCTCCAGAGCAAGGGGCTTTTGTCAAAGGCAGAGCCATCTCGGAAAATATTGCGCTCTCCCAGGAGTTGTTCAGGGAGGTAAATAGGAAGTCAAGAGGAGGAAACGTGGTCCTAAAATTAGATATGGAAAAAGCATACGATAAGGTGGATTGGGCGTTCCTAAAGCAAGCTTTGATGCAGTTCGGGTTTTGTGATAGGTGGATCAACATCGTGGAAAACTGTTACTCAAGTTGCTGGTTCTCAATCTTGATTAATGGGGAAGCGACTGGTTTTTTCAAGTCCTACTGTGGGCTGAGGCAAGGTGATCCGCTTTCGCCGAGTTTGTTCATTCTGGGGGCGGATGTTTTAAGCCGAAGCCTTCATCATTTGGTGGAGACGGGTAGTTGTGCTCCTTTCGCTATTGGGAGGGGCTGCCCGATTGTTTCACATTTACTCTATGCGGATGATACTCTCCTCTTTCTGAACGGAGGTATGGCTTCGATGAAAAGGACTGTGGCCTTGTTGGAGGAGTACCAAAATGCTTCGGGGCAATGTATTAATAAAAGGAAAAGCTCCTTTTATTGCTCCGACAAGATACTCATTGCCGACCAAATCACCGATTGCTAGACATCGGTAGATCCACCGCCCCTTTCTCTATCTAGGGGTTCCCCGGCGGGCAAGGGCCGACCGAAAGCTTCTGCCACCCTTGGTTGACAAAGTGGAAGGGAGGATAAGGGGTTGGAGATCCGTGTTTTGTCTCAAGCAGTGAGAACGGTCCTTATCAAGCATGTGTTGGTGTATTCCTATACACACTATGGCAAAGAATCTTGCATTCCAAAGGTGTTTTATCCAATTTAGAGAAAACTTTCGCTTCCTTCTTTTGGGGGTGGGCAGCTGGTAAACGAAAGCTTCATTGGAGAAGCTGGAAGTGCATACAAAGGCCGAAAGAAGAAGGGGGATTAGGCATCAGGAAGCTAGCAGAGGTGATGGGTGCCTTCCATTAAAATGGCTTGGGTGCTTCAGTTCCACAAGGAATCCAGCTTATGGGCGTCTTTTATGGCAACAAAATACAATTTTAATCACGAATCTTCTGTCCGAAAGCAATTCTAGGCGTGCATCTCCCTATTGGAAGAAGATCCTGAAAGTTATTCCTTTCTTGGTTGAAAAGGTACAGTGGAGTGTGGGCGCAGGTGATTGCAGTTTCTGGAGATGCAATTGGACCGGCCTTGGCCCTCTCCAAAATCTTTTGACGTCAGAAACCACAGCCGATGTTCTCTCCTTGCAAGTTAAAC
The DNA here is from genome assembly GCA_030180095.1 of Magnolia changhungtana. Classification (NCBI taxonomy): domain Eukaryota; kingdom Viridiplantae; phylum Streptophyta; class Magnoliopsida; order Magnoliales; family Magnoliaceae; genus Magnolia; species Magnolia changhungtana. Next base: position 8,072,605 of record JASAUF010000391.1, on the reverse strand, counting down.
ACGTTTTGGGTCCATCAGGTCCTCTACCGCCGTCGGTGGCACTATCCATGCTCCCCAATCACGTCTTTGATCATATTTACCAACATGCAGTTTCTTTACGTGTTTCAACTCGGGTGCAGACATCTCTTTGGCCCTTCACTTCTTCAAAGCGTTCTTCACAAAAATCACTGAACGTCACAGACGATAGCTCCTAAAAAGAGCTCAAGCGGGGTTTGGCATGGGAAACTTCCGCCAAAAATCTCCTCTTTTATCCGGAAAATTCTTCATAATGCTATTCCAGCAATGAGAAAGCAGTCCAATCCGTAGGAGTGTCTCTCGGCTTCAAAGTGCGAAGTCTTGTGCAGGATGACTCCGTGTCGGGCCCACCAAGAGTCCGTGTCCCATCTCTTCTTGAACGGTCAACAAGCCTCATCTGGCCTGGGATTTCTTTGAGTGCAAGTGATTTCCATCATGCAGCCGTTACGGTGGAAACAAGGATTAATTAAAAGCGGAGGCGGGTCAGAAGATAGAAGAGATCGGTCACGATCGACAAGCTTCTCACACCCGCCTTTATTCTCTGGGAGCTTTGGAAATCCAGAACGGGCCTTTTTGATGGCAAAGATATGACGTATCAATCGGTTATTGCCAACGTCTCTTGGTGGCTGAACACCATCAACACTGAGGAAATCAAAAGAAGGAATGTTCTGCTTCATTCACCGCAGCAGGCCGTGGTCTTATGGCATAAACCCCCAGCAGTTGGGTGAAAGTTAATGTTGACGGATCCTCTAGGGGAAATCCGGCTTCGCAGGGGTGGTGGCGTTTGTAGAAATGACAAGGGAGAGTTCATGTTTGGTTTCTCCTTCGGCCATGGTGTCATGTCGAGTATAGGAGCTGAGGTCCGTGCGGCTCATGATGGGCTTCTTCTGTGTTTGGAAAAAGGATTTTCCAAAATTGTGGTGGAATCGATTCGGATCTGGTGATTAAGGTCTTCAATGAGGAAGCAAACATCGGTTGGAAATGGAACGGCCGGAGAATCAAAACGAATAGAATCGCGGATCTTTGCCTGCAGGAGTTCACCACGTCTTCGAGAAGGAAACACGTCGGCAGATGCGCTGCGCCCATAAAGCAAGTGCGTCCCCAAGCTCGTGTCGTTTTTTCCAACAGGCCGATTTGCCTCAATAGTGAGGGGTTTTCTCTTCCCGGACAAGGTTGGCCTTGGTGCGATTCGAGAGAGGAGGAATTAAGGCCCGCACTCACATTACCATCCCCTCTTTCTCTTTGGGTTTTAGTCTTTTTTCGGCTGATGTCCCGCCTTTTACGATAGGTCTTCTTTAGGTCCTTTTTTCCTAACAAGACCCGAAATATGTAATTTTGTCCGGATTTGAAATGAATATTCAAGATTTTAAAAAAAAAAAAAAAAAAAAAAAAAAAAAAAAAAAAGCCACGTAGTTAAACCAAAAAAAAAAAAAAAAAAAAAAAAAAAAAAAAAAAAAAAGAGCTATCGTTAGCAATATTTTTCTCTCCATTTTTTATTTCCTTTCAAATTGTATCACATTTTAGGTCAAGAAAATCGGCACTTGATTTTATTTCTTACTTTTGAGTATATTATATTGTTGTTAAATAAAACAATTTATCACCAATTTAATGGAAAGTTCTTGCTTTCAGGGAAAAAAGAACTCATGTAAAGGACTAATCCCTTCCTTTTCCAAATTGCTTGATTCCGTGTAATCATTAATTAGGTAAATGGCCAATCTTCTTAGACCCGATCTTAATTTGTCTACTTTGGCAAGTTGTATTTAGCTCTAGCACACCTGATATGTACATACACGCAACACCCACGATCAAATATTGGCCAAACAATACACATGCGGAGGATTAGCCACTGACAGGTTGAGTAGCGAGACTCGCTACTGAAGTCACGTCACCAAGTTCTGTGGGCTCCACTATGATATATGTTTTGTATCCACGTTTGGAAGGATCATTTTAGGACAAAAACCAAAGAATGAGTCAAATTCAAAGCTCCAGTGGACCCCGCCACAGAAAATAGTGGGGAGGGTGAAGTCCACCATTAAAAACTTCTAAAGGCCACAAAAGTTTTCCATCAGGCTGATATTTGTGTTTTCCCTTCCCTCATGTCTTTGTTAACTTGTGAACAGGTTGGATTTCAAATAAACATTATGATAGGCTTTAGAAAGCTTTCAACGGTAGGCATCACTCTCCCCGGTCCAATACAGCTTTGGATTTAAGTCATTCTTTGGATCATACCCTAAAAAGATATCTCCAAATGGATGAACTAGGTGGATACAACACATACATCATGGTGGGCCTACAGAACTTGGAGACGTCACTTCAATAGCGAGTATCGCTACTCAACTTGCCAGTATCTAATCCGCGTCCATTTCTAAACCGAAGCCAACAGCCCCAAGGGAGGGGGGGACTTGCTTTGGCCCTTCCTTTGAGAGGTGAACTAACCGTGCAGTGGCCCCACGGAGATTTTGTTGCATTGGAGTTTGCATCCAACAAGTTTCTTCCTCCAACATGCATTCATCACCCTTGAAAGCTACATGAGACTTACACTTGGAAGATAGAATTTACACGTGACCAAATGCATTTTCATCCCACCTAATCTCATTTAAACCTGCTTACTAAACAAGCCCTCAAGATTCACCGGTTGGAATCTACATGGACCCATACGGTGCCGAATGGTATATAAACATCATGGTCGGACAATGAGTTTTCAACAGTGCACGTTTCCATGCATTATAACGGCCGGCATCCTATCACATTGTCCACGTGAGTTTTGAATCTATCTGATTTTTGAACATATGTCGTATCTTGATTAATTGACCGTGACTTTCTCACGGCCATTTCTCACGGCACACAGCGTATCTTCTTCTGCAAGCTTGACTGGATTCTTTTCAATGGTTAACGAGTGGGCCCCAATTAAAGATCCCAGGAGCTCGAAGGAATGTGAAACCGTGCATGGCCCGTGGACACGGATCGCACACTGAAATTGCCAGTGGTGACTCGCTATTGGATGGTGCTATATGGGCCATCATGATGTTTGTATTTCATCCACACCGTCTATCAATTTTCTCAAAATATCTTAGAACATGATTAAAAAAATTAGGCAAATCCAAAACTCAGGTAGACCAGACCACATGAAACAGTGGTGATTGAAAGCTTACCATTAAGAACTTCTTTGGGCCATGAAAGTTTTAGATCAAGCTGATATTTGTGTTTTCCTTTCATTCAGGTTTGTATGACCTAATCAGCAGGTTAGATGGTAAGTAAACATTACAGTGGGCTTAGAAACTTTTTAACGATAAACGTTTAATCACCATTCTTTTCACGTGGCCTTTAATCCGGCCATTAGTTTTGCCAGCTCATTTTAGGACACTATAGCCTAAAAATGAAGCAAATCCAAAACTCTATTAGCCATACCACATCGAAAGTAGGGATGAAAACACCACCGTGTTAATGTTCCTGGGTCCACCATGTTGTGTGCATATCATCCAACCCAGTCATCAGGTGAGCCCTAGCAGAATGAAAGGACACCCAAGCTCAAACCCCTCCAAAACTTAGGTAGGCTGCAAAAAGCGAAATATGAGTAATGCATATGATGGTACATTGCTATCAGTGGTGTGGCCCACTTAAGTTTTACATTGGAAGGAGGGATGGTATATATGGTCTACGTAAGGCTCACCAAATACATGATTCTTAATTAACATAAACATCATGAGTGGGCTCCACACAGCTCGAATGGATGGTGATTATATTAGGCGAGAACTAATGTGATCACTTTCCCTAGAAACTGATATTTTCTTAATTTTCTAGAAGCACTGAATTTAATCTGAGCAGCCGATCATGAATCAAATATGATTCTTTTAGAAAGATGACTCGGATCTAGCTGGCTCAAACCGCAAAGAGATGTTCATTGCTCACTACCTGACACATGGCATGTGAAACGGTTGATCCAGACGATCCATAAAGCAGGTAATTAACTGTTTCTAACCGGCCCATTGTGGAAAGTAAAACAAGATCGTAGTCATCTTTCTTTTCTTTTTTCCGTTGAGTGCCATGTAGTAAAACAAGATCCTGGGTACTTGATATTTCAACAGTAAACGATGAAGAAAAGATCAACTAGATGGACGGTCTGGATCCACTGCCCCACCTGCCGGGTGTCGGCATTGGCAGTGGATGTGGAATACGTTGTGAAGAATAAAATGACTTAAGAATTAAGTTTACGGTTATGTTTTAAAATCTAACCGTCTCTAGAAAAGTCAAAGCCGTGTATAAAACGCAAATCGGTTGATCTTGATTAGACTCGTCCGACTTTCTTCTCGTGCATGCATGCAAGTATATAAGGAGACCTTTGATAGCCTTCCTCAAACAAAGACATGGGTTTCTCTAAGCATTGCTTCTTCTTTCTCTGGCTCTTGGTTTCTTTCCAAGCTCACTTCCCCTCTTCCGTACATGCTCGGCCTATTTCAGTTCAAGATCAACACAGTAAGTAATTTCTCTTTCTCTCTTCCTCCCAATAGGGTTAAGGCAAAAATACAATAAAGTTAAGGTAAAAAGGAATGATGCAGAAGAGTTTGTCAGAAAAACAGGAACATTTCTCACAATTGTGCACCACACCCACATGCAGCAGTGGTCTAATGATCGCAACTGTCTTTATTGTAGACGTTATCGTTGATGGGCCACAATTCCATGTGATGATTGATTTGTTGATGTTGAAATTTTGGTTTTAAAAATAAAATATTTTTGAAATTTTCGTTTTCCTTTCAAAAATGATTTTGAAATTTTCAAATGAAAAAATGTAGTATTCTTACTAGGAGAAATGGGGGATGAGATGCTCTATTTGAGTATTCCATTGCATAGCATTGGAATATGCGCACTCAGGCTCAGGTATGAGCGTGGCCAGTGTGGTTGTACTAGCGCTAAATGATTGCAGATAACCAAAATGAGGAATTGATAATCACCTTTGAGTATGCTCATCTACGGTCACAGCTATCCTCTTAGGAGGTTTGCTAAATCCACATGCGAATGTAAATATGAAACATCATGTGAGATCCAAACCCTTCATACGGTAGCCCATCTGATGGAAATCTCAAATAGTGTAGCCCATCTGATGGAAAGATCAAATATTTGTCACATACATGCATACTGTATATGGATGTGTACGCTAGCATACGCATGTGAAATTCACAAACCTCTCCTCTGAGTATGAGTTTGAGAGTGTAGAACATCCATGATTGATACGTTCTGAAAGATGGATAGATCCGATCACCTTACCATATGAACTCTATTGTGCCGCTAATATATAAATGATGAAGTGTGATGGACACTCTTCTTTTTAATAGGGACCGTACAAATTTCACTCATTTGATTTCTTCTGCTTTCTCATCAGGGTACGTGAAGGTGTTGGCCACGCTCGGAGTCATTTGTAGGTGCTGCGATGGTGTTGGAGGTGAATGCAGGAGTACATGGGACTCCACATGCCTAAATCTTGATTGTAGCCCCTGGAAATTGCATTGATTTGAAGTTTCGGATGTATTGATTACTTTTAACTATTTGTACGAAATTGTATTTGATTTTATGTTTCAGATGTATTGATTACTTTTTAAAATATTTATACGAGGACTCATTTAACATTCTTTGATTCATGCGTTTTCTGGGAGATTCAAGCATTGAGGTTTGATAAGCCCACACGTGTAGAACCCCACCCATCCATCCACACGATTGCATGTGTGCTAACATCGAACACGTCTGAAGATCTGAGCTTGACATTTACTTGGAAAGAATGCTTTGATGTTCTGTCTGCCTCCTGAGGTATAAAATAGCCTGGCATTTAGCCATCATATCTAACCATATGGAAAGCTCAGATCTTGCACACGTGTTACATGTTGGTTTGTGTACCTGCGTGTTGTTGTGTAGGCTCTTCTACGCGTGGGATTACCTAAGAAAATGATGAAAGGAGACCGGTAACACAAAGCAACATTGGTGGCCCCAAGTCGATACTTTAGGCTTTGGGTCCTCTCTAATAAATGAGCATTTCTTAGGAGCAAAGCATCAATGGAGAGAGAGAGAGAGAGAGAGAGAGAGAGAGAGAGAGAGAGAGATGAACATGAGAGAGAGAGAGAGAGAGAGAGAGAGAGAGAGAGAGAGAGAGAGAGAGATATGAACATGAACATGAACAGACTTAGGCCTTGGGCTTTATTTAAGCCTTGTTGGACGAGCCCAGACTCCTTTTAAGTTAGGGCTTGATACATAAATGGGTCTGATTTCCTTTCGAGTTTCACTTCAGCCTGGACCTAGACATGTTTAGGGCCTGTTTGGATGGTTAGTTACTTTTCATAAGCCATTTTTGTCTCAAGTAATTTATCTTGGTTTCTACTTTGTGGGAAGATAAGCATATTTGGCTAAGTATGTTTTTAAAACACCTCATCAAAAAAGTGCATTGCATCGTTGAATCACCCAAGTCTAGTGGGGCCCACTTAATGTATGAGTTATATATCCACCCCATCCATCTATTTTGCCCACTCATTTTAAGGTATTGTCCCAAAAATGAACCAAATTGAAATCTCAAGTGAATGAAACATTTGAGGGTATTGACGGGGTAAATTTCTCAACAGCATCACGTGAAGGATTTCCAAACATGGCACATCTATTCATCACGTGAAGCATTGATCAGGTTGGAAGTTAGAGAGCTGGCGCACTTCTCGCAGTGACTGGTTTAAGTTACTTTTTTCTAAGTTGAAAAGTTTAAAAAATCATGAAAATAATTACATTGTGTTATAAGTTATTTAAATTTAATAACCAAAATAATTAAAGTTAAAAAAATTAACTTATTAAACTAACATAAGCTAAAACGTTACTTATTGGGTGATATCCAAACGGGCCCTTAAGGTGTTGACATCTGGGATCTAGCATTAATTTCAAGCTACAGTACTGACCCATTTATGTAAACAATAGCTGCTCGTTTGATCCAAAGCACAGTAGCAATCTAAACCACCAACCCGATATGTAGCAATTGGCCCATTCATAACATGTCTTATTAATTCGTCAGTCCAGATTAAACCAACAAAAGATCCTAACAGTGTGGAAGTTAACCTTCAAATGGACAACGAGAGTAAAATGGATGGATCTAAGAGGAATTGTTTGCTAAGATTGGCTCCGTTCAGTGTGATTTTTTAATGGAGGTCTATTTATGAACATGATCACTACATGGATGGCCTGGATCCATATTCCCAACTGACAGATGTCAGATATTGGGTGGTAAATTCGTACCTAACTTTCTTGTAACAATGATGCCTGTGTAACATCAAATCCAATCCATTAACTTCGTCTAGCTAATTTTAGCACAAGAGCCGGCAAGTGAGACAGAACCAAAACTCAAGTTGGCCACACCATACGAAAGTAAGGATGAAAACACCCACCTTGTTAACCTTTCTGGGGTCCACCGTGTTGTGCATGTATCATCCAAGCTATTCATCAAGTGAGCTCCCACAAAGATGTAGGGACACCAAAACGCAAACCATTCCAAAACTTAGGTAGGCTGCGACTGCGACAAGTAGAGTTGGGCATCGAGTCTAGTTGGACCGAGTTAGGGCTGATTCGTCTCAATCTGGTTTTGAAATAGGCCTAACTCGAACTCGACTTGACTCGGTACTGAGTTTAATATGCTTGAACCGATCCGAGTCCGGGTCTGGCATGGACTAATCCAGACCAAGTCGGACCCGGTTAAAAGTACTGAGTCAGTTTGAGTTGGCACCAATTCGGATTGAGAGATGAGGGAGGGAGGGAGTGGCGAGGAGAGAAAGGAGGAGGAGGAGGGTGGTGATGGTGGTGAGTGGTTGCCGAGCTTGGAAGAGGAGGATGAAGGAGGGAGAGAGAGAATTTGGGATATATAGTCAGAGTCGGAGTGTGGCGTATAGGGGTGTACATGGGTCGAGCCAAGTCGAACTAGCCTCAGCTCGTCCAGGCCCGTTTAACAACCACATAAGGCCCGAACCCGACCGGGCCTGGTCACCGAGCCAACATCTCCAGCCTGAACCAGGCCCGACGAGAGTTTGGGCCGAGTTCGAACCTTTGAGTTCGGGCCAGTTTCGAACTTGAGTTCGAACCAGTTTCGAACCTTACAGCAAGTTCATGGGAAGGGCTTTGGCAGGTAATCCGCATCCCATTATAAGGCCCTCGATCAACGGTTTAGATAGTTGAACTATAAACTCCACAAAAAATCTAACTAGTCAGGACATTTACATACATTTGACAAAGCATAAAATAAAACATTTTATACAAATTAAATACACGGGTCGGGCCGGGGCGAGTCGGATTTCGGACCGAGTCGGGTCGAACTGCAAGGTATCCAAACTCGACCTGAACTCACTTTCGGGCCTAGAAAATTGGCCCGTCCTGACCCGAACTCAGTTCCGGGTCAGGCCGAGCCGGGCTTTTTCGGGCCGGGTAGAGCGAGCTAACCAGGCTAGCCCGGTTTTTGTACAACCCTAGTGGCGTATAGGATTAGAGATACTTAGAAATTAGGATTTTTTATTATATATATACTTAAATTTGAGTCAAGTCAGTTTCAAATTGAGTTATGGGTCGAGTCAGGTCGAGTTACTGGGTAACTCGAACTCGAATCGGTTTGAGTTTGAATTGGATGAAGCCTACGCGGTTTGGACCGACTCACCCATTCGGTTCGGGTCGAGTCGGGTCTAAACGAGTTGGATTAGTCTAGTTAGGTGACTCGAGTGGTCCCATGCCCAACTCTAGCAACAAGTGATATATGGGTATTGTGCATGATGGTACATTACTACCAATGGTTTGGCCCAGTTGTGCACGCATGCTTCGGATTCCACATAAACATTACAAGTGGGCCCCACACAGCTGGAATTCATGGTAATTACTTTATGTGAGAACACATGTGAACATTCCCGGTAGAATATATATGATATTTAATTTCTCAATTTCTAGAAGAATTGAATTGAATCATATCAGCCGATAAGACATCAATAATAGTCCAAATCAAACATAATTATTCTAGAAGGAATGCTCTGATCCAGCTGGCTCAATTGGCAAAGTGACGTTCATTGCCCGCTATTTAGCACATGGTATGTAAGAAGGTTGATCCAGACGGTCCATCGAGCAGGTCACTACTTCTGTCCCATTGTCAAAAATAAAAATAAAATAAAATAATAATAAAAAGATCTTAATCATCTTTCTTTTTCTTTCTTTCCATCTTGTTGAGTGCCATTTATTGAGAGTTGAGACTTCATGTTCAAGTGTCTAAGATAACCAGTTCGTGCTATTTCAACAGTGGATCATAAAGACAAGACCAACTAGATATGGACGGTTTGGATCCACTGCCTCCACGTACCAGGTGTCAGGCATTGGCACTGTATGTGGAATACGTTGTGAAGACTAAAATGGCTAAAGAATAAGAAGATGGTTATGTTTTGTAATCTGACATTTTCTAGAAAAGTCAAAGCCATCTAGAAAACGCAAGCCGTTTGATGATGGTGCGACTCGTCTGATTCAACTCGGACTCGGTGGAGTACTAACCAGTTCACTATCCCGAATAAATAAATAAAATTCTGACTAAGCCCAACCCATAATACCATGTTGGGATACATCTAGAGAGCTGATGTGTTAATTATTTATATATATGGGGACATTTGTATTCATTTTCCTGTCTTGTTTTCCATGCAAACATATAAGTGTGTATAAGCTTCTCTTTGAAATCTAACATTCTCTACAAAAGTCAAAGCCGTTAGGTTGATTTTGATTAGACATGTCCGAGTTGCTTCTCATGCATTCATACAGGTATATAAGCAGACCTTTGGTAACCATCCTCAATCAAAGACATGGGTTTCTCTAAGCATTGCTTCTTCTTTCTCTGTCTCTTGGTTTCTCTCCAACCTCAGTTCCCCTCTACCGTACATGCTCGGCCTCTTTCAGTTCAAGATCAACACAGTAAGTAATCTCTCGTGTCCCCCAATAAGGTTAATTAAGACAAAAATACAATAAGGTTAAGGTAAAAATAAACATGCGGAAGAGTTTGTCCACAAAATATTTGCAATATTTTCAGGAAAACAGGAACATTTCTCGCAATTGTGCACCACACCCACATGCAGCAATGGTCAAATTATCGCAACTGTCTATATTATAGAGTGTTATCGGTGATGGGTCACTATTCCATATGATGATTGATTTGTGCGTATTGAAATTTTGGTTTTAAAATAAAATGTTTTTGAAAATTTCATTTTCCCTTCAAAAATGATTTTGAAATTTTCAAATAAAAAGCTGTATTTTCTTTAGCCATATGTCGGAAAGAGTGGGAGAAAAGTTTGTAGTTTGTAAGTGATTGAGTGGATAGTATTCTTACTCAGAGAATGGGGAATGAGATGCTTGATTTGCATGTTCCATTGTGTAGCATTGGAATGCGCACACTTAGGCACGGGAACGAGCAAGGCCAGTGTGGTTGTAGTAGTGCTAAATGGTTGCAGATAACCAAAATGAGGAACTGTAATCACATTTGAGGATGCTCAACCATGGTTGCAGCTATCCTCTTAGGAGGTGTGCTAAATCCACATGTGAGTGCAAATATGAAACATCATGTGAGATCTTGAACCTTTCACATGGTAGCCCATCTGATGGAAATCTCAAATAATGTAGCATGTGGATTTGTCACATAATGATACATCCATACTATATATGGATTTGTATGCTCGCACACGCATGTGGAATTCACAAACCTCTCCTCTGAGTATGAGTTTGAGAGTGTAGAACGACCACGATCGATATAGTCTGAAAGATGGATGGATCCAATCACCTTACCATATGAACTCTATGGTGCCGCTAATACAAGGTGAAGTGTGATGGACACTCTTCTTTTTAATAGGAACCGTACAAATTTCACCCATTTGATTTCTTATGCTTTGTCATCAGAGTACGTGAAGGTGAAGGTGTTGGCCACGCTCGGAGTCATTTGTAGGTGCTTCGATGGTGTTGGAGGTGAATGCAAGAGTACGTGGGAGTCCACATGCCTGAATCTTGATTGTAGCCCTTGGAAATTATATTGATTTCAAGTTTACGGATGTATTGATTACTTTTAACTATTTGTACGAAAGCGTATTTGATTTTATGTTTGTATTAATTACTTTTTAAGTATTTATATGAAGGACTCTTTTAACATTCTTTGATTGATGCATTTTCTGGGAGATTCAAACATCCAGCGGGTTCTCGGGGTTGCAAATTCGAGAGGGAGCTTTCGTTACCTGGGCGTTCCCATTGCCTTGGGGAGGGTGAAAAGCTCGGACTTCCGTTTTCTCTTGAACAAGGTTCAAAACAAGATCAGTGGTTGGAAAGCCAAGTTGTTGTCCCAAGCGGGCAGAGCCACCCTGATTAGGCATGTTCTGAGCAGCATTCCTTTGCATGTGATGTCGGCTTCGGTGGTCCCTAAGAAGGTCATCACCAGCTTAGAACAACAGTTTGCCAGATTCTTTTGGGGATGGGCTGAGGGAAAGAGTAAGTTCCACTGGGTTTCTTGGGGAAAGATCACCAGACCCTTTGAGGAAGGAGGTTTGGGGATCAGGAAACTAGCTGAAGTCCTTGACGCCTTCAGAATGAAGCTCGCATGGGAGGCAAAATTCGGCGAGTCGAATGGACCGTGGGTGGCCCTCATGAGAGCTAAACATGGGGCGGAGCTGGTTTCTAGTGGTGTACTGCCCCCTGCCAGGGGTGCCTCTCCACTGTGGAGCAAAATCAGGGCGCAGTTGGCATTGCTAGAGGATTCTGTCCAGTGGTAGGTGGGGAACGGGGACATCAACCTTTAGGATGTTAATTGGACGGGGCTGGGGCCTCTAGCCACGCTGGTCACCTCCCCCATCTCGAGTGACCTTCTTCCCCTTCGGATCAAGGATTTTCTGGGTCCTTCAGGGCCTTTCCCAGCCTCAGCGGTGCTCACTTTCCTTCCTACAGGCGTTGTGGAGTTTATTATCCAGCAAGGTTTTGCCACTTCGGAAGGCTCTGCCTCGTGTTTTTGGCCGCTGGATCGATTTGGCTCCTTTACCGTCAGATCCGCCTGGAGGTTGTGCAGGCCTGAGTCAACGCTCCCGGTTTGGGCTGATTGGTTGTGGCACAAAAAAGCACCGCCAAAAGTTTCACTCCTCTCATGGAAACTGTTACATGGCGCTATTCCGGTTGATGAGCGTCTTCAGGCTAAGGGAATTCCTACGGTTTCCAGGTGCTACTGCTGTGTTGAGGAGCTCGGGGCAAGACCTAGCGTTGAATCTCTTTCCCATCTCTTCATCAACGGTGCTCTGGCAAGGGCAGTTTGGGACCATTTTGGAGTCCTTTTTGGGGTCCGTTTTCTCCCGGCGCATACTATTGAAGGGAGGCTTAGGCAGTGGTGAGCCGTCACGGCTGGGGAAAACATCTCCAAATCCATTCGCAAGGTTACTCCCTGCTTTATTTTGTGGGAGATCTGGCGGGTAAGAAATACTGCTAAGTTCGATCATAAATTCGTCACGCCACCTGTTTGTATTGCGAGAATAAAGGACTGGCTCTTCTCCAGGTTTACTCCAACCTCGCCCCACTCTCGGTCGCTTCCCATTAGAGGGGTCGTTTGGGCTGATTTAGGACTGTCCCAGCCCGTACGTACCAAGCATAAGGTAGTGCTAGTCAGATGGTCTAAGCCTGACAGAGATTGGGTGAAAATTAATGTTGACGGCTCCTCTTTGGGGAACCCAGGCATGGCTGGGGGAGGAGGCATTGCTAGGGACCACACTGGGGATTTTCTGTTCGCTTTTGTGTCAGGTTATGGATCTTCGTCAAATAACAAGGCGGAGATGAGGGCTGTCCATGATGGGCTCAGCCTTGCTCTGAGTAAGGGCTTCAACCACAACATTATTGAATCTAACTCAAAGTTTGTGGTGGATTCCATCTCTAGGCATTCGTTTCTCTCATGGCATTGGCGGCACTGGGTGTCCAGAATTAAGTCACTCATGAGGGGAGGATCAGTTATGATTAACCTCATTCCGAGGGAAGGGAATCGCCCGGCTGATGGTCTGGCTCGTAAGGGTAGTGGCAGCCAAACTTCGATGATTTATGAGCAAGCGCGTGATCTTCCTGCGCCAATCCGTGGCCTGATGTTTCTGGACAAGATCGGGTTAGGATCTACTTGACTTATGCTGGGCGTTCCCTAGAGGTTGGGCGTTGGCCGATGGAATTCATAGTTGGCGGTTTTTTCTTTTTGGGCTCTGGCTTGTCTTTACGATAGGTGGGATCCTTTCTTTTTGTAGGACCTCACCCGAAGTAGTTGTACATGTCTGTGTTTAATGGAATTGTGGCGTCAGTCCACTTTTGAAAAAAAAAAAAAAAAAAGCATTGAGGTGTGGGGGTGTGTGTGCGTGTGTAAAATAAAAAAAAATAAAAAAAAGGGCAATTTTTTTATTATTATTATTTAAAAGCATTGAGATTTGATAAGCCCACACGTGTAAAACACACCCATCCATCCACACGAATGCATGTGTGCTAACATGGAACACGTCTAAAGATCTAAGCTGGACATTTACTTGGAAAGAATGCTTTGATGTTCTGCCCAAAAAATTAGACTGTTTGATTATTCAGGTGGGGCCCTACGGTTAAAACAATGTTTAATTTCTAGCTAGCGGTATTCCATTTATTTTGCATGCCATGGCCTACCTAAGGTATGAAATAGCCTAATATTTAGCCATCAAATCTTACCGCAGGGAAAGATTAGATTTTGCACACATCTTACATGTTTTAAGATGTGGATAGACAGACATATCTTCGTCATGGACATGCATCACACATCAAGTAAGCATAGAGGCCATGATTCTTACAATGGCCTAGAGAGACATATCTTTGAGTCTTCTTTTCTGTTTTTGTGAGTATTACACGATAGGTGTGGTCCTCTCTCTTTTAGTAGGGACCCTCCCAAAAGGCTGTAAATTCTGTTGATTAATGAAATTCTCGGTTTATTTTTTTTTATTTTTTTATTTATTTATTTTTTTTTTTTTAAGGCCTAGAGAATATATGCACAACTGAAATGCTAGAGGCGGTCATTCTTTTCCTTTCTTTATTATTATTATTATTATTATTATTATTTTACACACCCCCCACACACTCATGCCATAGTGGGATTTCACCACCTATGGGTACTCGAACCCTTGATAACACGTGAGTGATGGAGAAAAGTAATGCATATCTAAAGTTTTTAGAAGTACATACAAAAAAGCAAAACTTTAATGATAATTTATATTAATATGTGGTAAGAAGTGCTGGGGAACCATGGAAGCACACAGAGATGAATCAAGTAAAGTATACGCAATCATACAACAAAGTCCAAATACAAACAATCAGAATTTTACTTGAAAAAACTCTTGCGAAAAAAAAATTGGCGCAAAGAGACAAGTATGTACTATGAAAGCAGAAATTACAAGAGAGAGTGTTACCAATTCGAACAAGCCTCAAATCCACTTCACAAACCCTACCTATGCCCTTCAAATCCTTAGGAACGAATTAGAAAGCCTTAAAACTCATCTACTACAAAATCTTGATTACATATGATATATAAAGTATCATAATTGAAATAGAAAACAAATCTGCACTTATGCAATTTTGTATGCGCGCTCGATGAGACTTTGATGGCATCGACGATCGGTCGATGATATCAAACACTTTCGATAATATCGAGTAGCAACACCAAAATGTTTCAGCAACCAACACGGATTTTTTCGATGGCATCAACCTCTGCTTGTTTCCATGGAGTGGTTTATCGATGATCTAGGCAAACCCTCGTTGCTTACAGATTTAAGACATCAACAACAATATGATTAGTTTCATGCATCTAAACCAAAATTGGCTATATAAAAGGAAATAGAAGCCATTTTGAATTAGAAATATAATTGACTATGTCTGCATATGTCTAACTTTGCAAGGGTTGTGAAACTTGATTCCGAATTAGAATCATATATAGTAGGCCAATGTTACTAGTTGATTGGCAATTAATCCCATATGCTAAGGGAATTATACTCAAAGCCACTTCCTATTCATATATATATATATATATATATATATATATATATATATATATATATATATATATATATATATATTGTTCTCATGGACTCTTATCCTAATGTAGCCTCTCTACTTTTGTGCAGCACAATGCTACAATAAGTTTGAGTGGAGTAGCATACTTTTAGTCTAGTTTAGTTTCTAATCATTTTTGTCCAGCACATCATTGCAGCAAGTTTGTATTTTTATTTTTATTTATTTTTTTAAAGGAGAACTTCATTAAACCAAAAGGAATGGAGGGAACAATGAACATCTTTGGGTGGCCCTGCAGCAAAAAGAAGGCGGGTCACCTATCTTATACCTCCTCTGTACAATAAAAGCACCTAAAAGGAAACCACT
Organism: Magnolia changhungtana; assembly: GCA_030180095.1. Taxonomy (NCBI): domain Eukaryota; kingdom Viridiplantae; phylum Streptophyta; class Magnoliopsida; order Magnoliales; family Magnoliaceae; genus Magnolia; species Magnolia changhungtana. The sequence continues at coordinate 8,057,179 of JASAUF010000391.1, read as the reverse complement.
GGACATGAAATCCGGAGAGCTAATCAGTGGTGTGAATCGATCCAAGGCCTACTTTGTCGAGAAACACCAGACCCTTTGTTTGTCTGGGGAGGGAGGCAAAGTGATCATGACAGACTTTTGCCTGAGCTTCACTCCCCAGTTTCGCCAAGCTGTCTGCTGGACCGTTCCCTTCGCGGAGAATATGATGGAAAGAGAATGTGTCGGATAACCACAAGTTGTTGATCCTATCTACCCAAGGTTTCCAGTTTCACGGACATCTTGATTCACCTACAAGAATGGCAATTACTAGCTTTGAATCCGATTCTACAATTATCCTGTTGATCCCTTTAAGAAGGCATAACTCTAGATCGTCATAGATTGCACATAATTCAGCAGTGTTGTTTGTCCCAAACCCGTAACCTGCAGAGAAAGCGAAGATGAAGGAGCCATCATCTTTTTTACAAATTCCTCCTCCTCCTGAAAGACTCGGGTTTCCCCGTGCGGACCCATCGACGTTTAGTTTCACCCATCTCAAAGTGGGGTGATTCCATTTAACCAGAACAGAAGTAGACCTATTTTGCCTGGACGCGGGGAAGGAAGGGATGAACCTATTAGAATATGTGGCTGAAACTTGTTCTTGGAAGTATTGAATCATCTGGGTGGCCCACCAATTTATCCGACAGATGGACCTTCTGGCATGCATTACCTTTTTACGAAAGGAAGCTTCATTTCTAGCTTTCCATAGTTCCCAGAGAATCAGCAGAGGGAGAGACGATCTAATCTTCTGAGAGGCAGCACCTGTTGCTGACGCGTTTCACTTGTAAGACCCGTATCCTAGCCCGTACTGTTTCGTCGACTCCCGCGATCCTTCCCATCGAAGTCCGATAATCCGCAACCTATAATCGATGTTTATACGCGACCCTAAGTCATATCCTGTAGATTCGAGTAGGCTTAATCTAAGACCTGTACCATTACGACCGCACCGTCGCCGCGGTTCCAACACCGCGTCTTGCATACCAATCTGATACCCTGCTCGAGAGATGTGTGTCAGCATTTATTTCGAAGAAAACGCCGCACGTTTGCAATTCCAAGAGAATCTCTACAACATGTCCCATCAATCAATCACTCAAATCAATCAATCAATCAAAGCTTTCTTTCTCCTCAAGTTAAGCAACCCCAAAGTCAACTCTTTCTCACCCTCTCTCTTACACACCCATACATGTTAAGTACACCATCACCTTACATCCATCACTCATCACTTCTCTAATAACCATCCATCCTCTCTCTCTTTCCCTTCACATTTTCCAAGCAACAAATCCCAAGCAAAGTGGTGGATGTCCATGGTTTTCCAAGAGAGTAAGTGTGATGTGTGTGGCCCACTTCCTATCCCAAAATCTTTCATCCTAGCCATTCAAACCTCATCTTCCACCATTAAAGTGAAGCACAAGGAGATCGACTTTCCAACGGACCAAGAAGATCGAACGGTGGGTGCTTCTATAGGCTAGATTTTTATGTTTTTATGATGGGACAAGTGAGGCCTACTGATTGATGGTATAGATCTCACTTTGGACCCTAGATATGGCCGATGGCCTACCTTGATTCTCATGATCATTCCATGATGGGGCCATTCTCCATGGACCCATCATGATATTTATTTTTCTTGCATGAATAGAGGTCATCTAGACCTTCCATTTTGGTGGAGAAGGAATCCCCACCATTGATCGTTGATTTGGTGGGCCCACATATATTGGGACCCACTTGATGTATTATTGAATGCAAGGGAGGGCTCATAGTGGCGGAGCCCTCCATCACACGTGTCCATCTCTTTTTCTCTTTCTCTCTTCCTCTCTCTTTCATTTTTCTATTGTATGTGAAGATGTGGCCATGTGGCCCACCCGGATGGACCCCACCATGAAGCATATATTTTATCCAAGCCATCTGTAGGTGGGGCCCACTTCACATATGTGTTGTATCCACACCATCCATCATTTGGTGGCCCACCTGAGTAGGGCCCACCTTACATATATGTGTCATGCCAAGCCGTCCAGCGTCCAGAGACGCTGGACGTGAATTGTAAAAAAAAAAACAGAGAGAGATTTCTTTTGGTTTTGGGGTGGACGCCCCACCTTGATATATATTTTTAATCCAAGCCGTCCATCCTTTTCCCCAACTCATTTTAGGCGTTGAGCCGAAAAATGAAGCTGATCTGACCTTCTGGCAGGCCACAGCACAAGAAAATGGGATTTTTACCATTGAAAAATCACCTGATGTTTCTATACGCCAAAACACGCCAAATATTTGGCTTGTTTGGCTTGTCTTGAGTCATAGAGACCAATGACAGGATCGGATTCCCCGGATGCGGGCCCTACCCGCGAAAAACCACGAGAAAACACTTTTTCAATTTTTTTTTTTTAAAAGTAGGCAGCAACAGAACGCAGCTACGTTTTGGCGGACGGACAACAGGGACCCACGGCCGTAGCTGTGGGCCCCACCATGATGTGTGTTTATCATCCACCCCGTTCATTTGGTGGGTCCCTTCTTGAAGTGGGCCCCCTCCAAAAATCAACCTTATCTAGAACTCAGGTGGCCCACATCACAGGAAACAGTGTGGATGAACGTCTGCCATTGAAACCCTTTTCTGGGTCACAGAAGTTTTGGAACATTATGAAATTTTCTTTTTTTTTTATTCATCTGGGTCTGTGTGACCTTATCAACGAATTGGATGGAAAGCAAATGTTATGGCGGGCCCCATGGTGGACACTAGAATGTTTGTGTTTTATTCACACCGTCCACTGTCGTGGACGGTGGAACCCACCAGAATGTATGTGTTTTATAAATGTCGTCCAGCCATTTGGCCGGGTTGCTGGACGGCTAGTGGACCCCACCTTTGATGCATGTGCTACATCCAAACCGTCCATCCATTTTGAAAGCTCATTTTATGGCATGAGCTAAAGAATGAGCCAGATCCATAAGTTCAAGTGGACCCCCACCATTTAAAATAGTGGGGAAAGTGACATTCACCATTCAAAACTTCTTAAGGGCCACGGCAGTTCTGATCAAGATGATGTGTTGCCTTCACTTCATCTACCTCCATGTTAACTTATGAATTTGGTTGGATCTCAAACACATCACGACGGACCACTCCGTGATATGATCATCCATTGAGGCCCACTTTGATGTATTTTATGCCTAATCGAGAGGCCCACTTTGATATACATATGACTCATCAGGATGTATCTTCGACTTATGAGCGGTGCTCACCTGTTGCATGTTTTGAGGCCCAGGTGCAGGGCCCACTTGTTATGTATTTGAGGCCCATTGTGTTGTATTTGGAGCCCATGGGTTAAGGCCCATTGTGATGTATTAGGGCCAGTAGGTTGAGGCCCATTGATGTATTTAAGGCTCGTGGGTTGAGGCCCAATGGGATGTATACAAGGTCTATTGCGTTGTGTGATTCCATCATGGGTTATGTAATGACATTTATGGCGGGCCATGCCTTGATAGCAATGTTAGTTTGACGTTCACATTATAAGAATAATGTTGGTTAAATGTCGACATTATAACTCTCCCTAGGGCCCATTGATAGGCCCATGATTGTTGTGTGTAGGCCATCAAGGCCCATCTTCGTTGTGAGGATAGTTCATCACCATATAAAATGCTTAATATAACTTCATGTTTCATGACCATATGCATCATATGTATGCCTAATATGAGGAATGTTTGATCATAGCATACGTCATTGGGCAGACTATTTTTGAGATTCCCTATGAGACGGAGTGCCCACATTAACGCGCCATACGCACAAGATTGCTACATGACTGGATAGTGTGACTCATGCATCTCGCATATATGTGACTTGATCATTGTACGCCTTAGCGACATCAGGGCCATGACCTCCATAAACACATCATGGATGGCCAGATGAGACACCGAAAATGCTTGGTTCTAGCACTGTGGGCACATAAGATGTCCTTGGGTGAAAATTTCAGAACCTCCTTAGTACCAGGAGATGCTCCAATGTGTAGACCGAGTGGAATATGAGCGCCGGTGCCTATACCATGAGGTCGTGTCTCCCATTGTGTCGTGGTCAGTTAGAAGGGGGTATGACCTTATCTGCCCAAGTGAGGGGGCTATAAGTTAGGCTGAGTATGACCATCTCGTAAATGGGTCCACTATCGACATGCTGAGTAGGTATTGACAGACTACTGGCTAAGCGGATAGTGAGGTTTCTTCCACTCGCTGGGCTGTGCAGCTAGGGAGGAGGCAGTCAGTGTGGAGTGTAATAGACCCTGATGATTTTCGTAGAGAGCAACCGTACTGATATGTAGACTTATTGAGTAGGAATTGCATATCCATTCATTCATTCACTATCCACTCGGGCTGGTGGTGCGAAACTATTTGTTACGTGTACTATCGCATGGCCCGGATTTTGGTTGGATGCGCGACTAACCTGAGATCAGGAGTTTACCATATTGTGTCTGACTATCTAAATTTAGGTATATGACTGGTTTAGATAGAAGTCCCTTGTGATGGACCCCATAGCCTATAATACTTCATACTATCATCCTGACTTCACATCCCAGCATGGTTATTTCATTCGCATCGCATATCACATTGCATCTGCAGTACTTAGCATTTTGGGTTACTATGTTTTTTCACTTATATGGCCTACATGAGGTTGATGGTATTCATGGCTCGTCAGGATTTGCATATTGCATTACATCCTCAGTATTTATTATTGTCTTATTATATTTTGCATCGCATAGCCTTGGTATGGCTGATAGCACTCATAGACTTATCGGTATATTTTCGCTTACTCTGATATCGTATGATTTATAATCTTGTCATTATTTCTGCTTATTCCGATGATGTATGATTTATGCGCTTTATGGTATACTTGACACTTATCTTGTGCACACACTTTCACCATCCTCTAAGCTTTTGTAAGCTTATGCATGATAGATGCGTATAGGTGGCGTTAGGTTGTAGTAGCGTTGAGTTTAGAGCGTGCAGCTGTCCTCGAGAGCTTTGATTTCGATATATGTATTTCCCTTTCAACATTGTATTCAAATGATTATATTAGTGGATATGTGATGATGATGTTGCCTTTATGATTTGGGTATACTTGTGGTTATGCTTCTTATGAGACAAATGTACGTTGAAAAATCCTCCTTGTAGGATCTTAGGATTGGAACTTGGCGTTTGTACGCTGGGGGCCGAGAATGAGGTACTACGGAGGCTGTCGGCACCGGGTTCGATGATCGAGATTTCTGTGAATCCGATTTTCGGGTTTGGGGCATGACATCGCCACTGACTGATTTTCCCGAGCACTGAGACATGAGGGATCGAAGAGACGCCACAAAGACGCTCGAAATGGGCCCAGATTTGGACCGCTTGCTTTCCCGTAAGAAATAGGTGAGTGATTGATTACGAGTCTGGAACAGAATCATTGTCCTGAGGACAACAGTGGCATTTAGAGGGCAAGGCAATTCCTTTGTCTTGAATTCTACTATCCACAAGGATGGCATGATGTAGCAGACTCCAGATGAATGTGGATACTTTGGGTGGAATTTTGTCTAACCAGATCCAATCTCCCCACGGTACGTGTGGTTGAGCTAAAGTTGGTATTAATTTAGCTCTTTGTCGGATATCGAATCCCTAGATTCTCACTAATTAGTAATTTCATTTGGCCACAACATTCTTCTGACCGCCAAAGTCCAAACGACCGTCAATAATCAATGGCCACTTTGTTCACTTGAGCTGTTGTTAGCAATATTTTTTTCTCCATTTTTTTATTTCCTTTCAAATTTTATCACATTTTAGATCAAGAAAATCGGCACTTGATTTTATTTCTTACTTTTGAGTATATTATATTGTTGTTAAATAAAACAATTTATCACCAACGTAATGGAAAGTTCTTGCTTTCAAGGAAAAAAGAACTCATGTAAAGGACTAATCCTCCCTTTTCCAAATTGCTTGATTCCGTATAATCATTAATTAGGTAAATGGCCGATCTTCTTAGACCCGATCTTAATATGTCTACTTTGGCACCTATGGCAGCAAGATGTTGGCCGATTTTCTTAAACCCGGTCTTAATCTATCTACTTTGGCACCTGTGGTAGCAAGATATTCAGTTCAATTCAAGTTGTATTTAGCTCTAGCATACCCGATATATATATACACACACACACACACACACACACACACGCACACGCAGCACCTATGATCGAATATTGGCCAAACAATACACATGCCCTGTATCCAAACTGAAGCCAACAGCCCTACGGGGGAATTAGCTTTGGCCCTTCCTTTGAGAGGTGAACTAACCGTGCAGTAGCCCCATGGAGATTTTTTTGCATTGGAATTCTTATCCAGCAAGCTCCTTCCTCTGACATTCACCACCCTTGAAAGCTACACGAGACTCACAGTTCGAAGATAGAATTTGCACGTGACCAAATGCAATTTCATTCCACTTAATCTCATCTAAGCCTACTTACTAAACAGGCCCTCAAGATTCACCGGTTGGAATCTACATGGACCGAAACGGTGCCGAATGGTATATAAACATCATGGACGGGCAGTGAGTTTTCAACAGCGCACGTTTCCCTGCATTATAACGGCCGGCATCCTATCATGTTGTCCACGTGAGTTTTTATCGTATCTTGATTAATTGACGGTGACTTTCTCATGGCCATTTCTCACGGCGCAAAACGTATCTTCTTCTGGAAACTTGACTGGATTCTTTTCAATGGTCAACGAGTGCGGACACGGATCGCACACTGAAATTGCCAGTGGTGACTCGCTATTGGATGGTGCTATGTGGGCCATCATGATGTTTGTATTTCATCCACACCGTCTATCAATTTTCTCAAATTATCTTAGAATATGATTAAAAAAATTAGGCAAATCCAAATCTCAGGTAGACCAGACCACATGAAACAGTGGTAATTGAAAGCTTACCATTAAGAACTTCTTGGGGCCATGAAAGTTTTAGATCAAGCTGATATTTGTGTTTTCCTTTCATTCAGGTTTGTATGACCTAATCAACAGTGGGCTTAGAAAGTTTTTAATGATAAACATTTAATCACCATTCTTTTCACGTGGCCTTTAATCAGTCCATTAGTTCTGCCAGCTCATTTTAGGACACTATAGCCTAAAAATGAAGCAAATCCAAAACTCTATTGGGCCATACCACATCGAAAGTAAGGATGAAAGCACCACCGTGTTAATGTTCCTGGGTCCACCATGTTGTATGTATATCATCCAACCCAGTCATCAGGTGAGCCCTAGTAGAATGAAAGGACACCCAACCTTAAACCCTTCCAAAACTTAGGTAGGCTGCAAAAAGCGAACTATGAGTAATGCATATGATGGTATATTGCTACCAGTAGTGTGGCCCACTTGAGTTTTACATTGGAAGGAGGGATGGTATATATGGTCTACGTGAGGCTCACCAAATACATATTAGGCGTGGGCTCCACACAGCTCGAATGGATGGTGATTATATTAGGCGAGAACTAATGTGATCACTTCCCCTAGAAACTGATATTTTCTTAATTTTCTAGAAGCAGTGAATTTAATCTGAGCAGCCGATCATGAATCAAATATGATTCTTTTAGAAAGATGACTCGGATCTAGCTGGCTCAAACCGCAAAGAGATGTTTATTGCTCACTACCTGACATGTGGCATGTGAAACGGTTGATCCAGACGATCCATAAAGCAGGTAATTGACTGTTTCTAACCGGCCCACTGTGGAAAGTAAAACAAGATCTAAGTCATCTTTCTTTTCTTTTTTTCGTTGAGTGCCATCTAGTAAAACAAGATCCTGGGTACGTGCAATTTCAACAGTAAACGATAAAAAAAAGATCAACTATATGGACGGTCTGGATCCACTGCCCCACTTGCCGGGTGTCGGCATTGGCAGTGGATGTGGAATACGTTGTGAAGAATAAAATGACTTAAGAATTAAGTTTACGGCTATGTTTTGAAATCTAACCGTCTCTAGAAAAGTCAAAGCCGTGTATAAAATGCAAATCGGTTGATCTTGATTAGACTCGTCCGACTTTCTTCTCATGCATGCATGCAAGTATATAAGGAGACCTTTGATAGCCTTCCTCAAACAACGACATGGGTTTCTCTAGGCATTGCTTCTTCTTTCTCTGGCTCTTGGTTTCTTTCCAAGCTCACTTCCCCTCTTCCGTACATGCTCGGCCTATTTCAGTTCAAGATCAACACAGTAAGTAATTTCTCTTTCTCTCTTCCTCCCAATAGGGTTAAGGCAAAAATACAATAAAGTTAAGGTAAAAAAGAAAGATGCAGAAGAGTTTGTCAGAAAAACAGGAACATTTCTCACAATTGTGCACCACACCCACATGCAGCAATGGTCTAATGATCGCAACTGTCTTTATTGTAGACGTTATCGTTGATGGGCCACAATTCCATGTGATGATTGATTTGTTGATGTTGAAATTTTGGTTTTAAAAATAAAATATTTTTGAAATTTTCGTTTTCCTTTCAAAAATGATTTTGAAATTTTCAAATGAAAAAATGTAGTATTCTTACTAGGAGAAATGGGGGATGAGATGCTCTATTTGAGTATTCCATTGCATAGCATTGGAATGTGCGCACTCAGGCTCAGGCATGAGCGTGGCCAGTGTGGTTGTACTAGCGCTAAATATTAATTGCAGATAACCAAAATGAGGAATTGATAATCACCTTTGAGTATGCTCATCTACGGTCACAGCTATCCTCTTAGGAGGTTTGCTAAATCCACATGCGAATGTAAATATGAAACATCATGTGAGATCCAAACTCTTCATATGGTAGCCCATCTGATGGAAATCTCAAATAGTGTAGCCCATCTGATGGAAAGCTCAAATATTTGTCACATACATGCATACTGTATTTGGATGTGTACACTAGCATACGCCATGTGGAATTCACAAACCTCTCCTCTGAGTATGAGTTTGAGAGTGTAAAACATCCATGATTGATACGTTTTGAAAGATGGATAGATCCGATCACCTTACCATATGAACTTTATTGTGCCGCTAATATATAAATGATGAAGTGTGATGGACACTCTTCTTTTTAATAGGAACCGTACAAATTTCACCCATTTGATTTCTTCTGCTTTCTCATCAGGGTACGTGAAGGTGTTGGCCACGCTCGGAGTCATTTGTAGGTGCTGCGATGGTGTTGGAGGTGAATGCAAGAGTACATGGGACTCCACATGCCTAAATCTTGATTGTAGCCCTTGGAAATTGCATTGATTTCAAGTTTCGGATGTATTGATTAATTTTAACTATTTGTACGAAATTGTATTTGATTTTATGTTTCAGATGTATTGACTACTTTTTAAGTATTTATACGAGGACTCATTTAACATTCTTTGATTGATGCGTTTTCTGGGAGATTCAAGCATTGAGGTTTGATAAGCCCACACGTGTAGAACCCCACCCATCCATCCACATGAATGCATATGTGCTAACATGGAACACGTCTAAAGATCTGAGCTTGACATTTTCTTGGAAAGAATGCTTTGATGTTCTGTCTGCCTCCTGAGGTATAAAATAGCCTGGCATTTAGCCATCATATCTAACCATATGGAAAGCTCAGATCTTGCACACGTGTTACATGCTGGTTTGTGTACCTGCGTGTTGTTGTGTAGGCTCTTCTACACGTGGGATTACCTAAGAAAATGATGAAAGGAGACCGGTAACACAAAGCAACATTGGTGGCCCCAAGTCGATACTTTAGGCTTTGGGTCCTCTCTAATAAATGAGCATTTCTTAGGAGCTAATAAATGAGCATTTCTTACGAGCTAATAAATGAGCATTTCTTAGGAGCAAAGCATCAATGGAGAGAGAGAGAGAGAGAGAGAGAGAGAGAGAGAGATATGAACATGAACATGAACAGACTTAGGGCTTGGGCTTTATTTAAGCCTTGTTGGACGAGCCCAGACTCCTTTTAAGTTAGGGCTTGATACATAAATGGGTCTGATTTCCTTTCGAGTTTCACTTCAGCCTGGACCTAGACATGTTTAGGGCCTGTTTGGATGGTTAGTTACTTTTCATAAGCCATTTTTGTCTCAAGTAATTTATCTTGGTTTCTACTTTGTGGGAAGATAAGCATATTTGGCTAAGTATGTTTTTAAAACACCTCATCAAAAAAGTGCATTGCATCATTGAATCACCCAAGTCTAGTGGGGCCCACTTAATGTATGAGTTATATATCCACCCCATCCATCTATTTTGCCCACTCATTTTAAGGTATTGTCCCAAAAATGAACCAAATTGAAATCTCAAGTGAATGAAACATTTGAGGGTATTGACGGGGTAGATTTCTCAACAGCATCACGTGAAGGATTTCCAAACATGGCACATCTATTCATCACGTGAAGCATTGATCAGGTTGGAAGTTAGAAAGCTGGCGCACTTCTCGCAGTGACTGGTTTAAGTTACTTTTTTCTAAGTTGAAAAGTTTAAAAAATCATGAAAATAATTACATTGTGTTATAAGTTATTTAAATTTAATAACCAAATTAATTAAAGTTAAAAAAATTAACTTATTAAACTAACATAAGCTAAAACGTTACTTATTGGGTGATATCCAAACGGGCCCTTAAGGTGTTGACATCTGGGATCTAGCATTAATTTCAAGCTACAGTACTGACCCATTTATGTAAACAATAGCGGCTCGTTTGATCCAAAGCACAGTAGCAATCCAAACCACCAACCCGATGTGTAGCAATTGTCCCATTCATGACATGTCTTATTAATTGGTCAGTCCAGATTAAACCACAAAAGATCCTAACAGTGGAAGTTATCCTTCAAATGGACAACGAGAGTAAAATGGATGGATCTAAGAGGAATTGTTTGCTAAGATTGGCTCCATTCGGTGTGATTTTTTAATAGAGGTCTATCTATGAACATGATCACTACATGGATGGCCTGGATCCATATTCCCACCTGACAGATGTCAGATATTGGGTGATAAATTCGTACCTGACTTTCTTGTAACAATGATGCCTGTGTAACATCAAATCTAATCCATTAACTTCGTCTAGCTAATTTTAGCACAAGAACCCGCAAGTGAGACAGAACCAAAACTCAAGTTGGCCACACCATACGAAAGTAAGGATGAAAACACCCACTTTGTTAACCTTTCTGGGGTCCATTGTGCTGTGCATGTATCATCCAACCTATTCATCAAGTGAGCTCCCACAAGGATGTAGGGACACCAAAACGCAAACCATTCCAAAACTTAGGTAGGCTGCAACAAGTAGAGTTGAGCATCGAGTCGAGTTGGACCGAGTTAGGGTTGATTCGACTCGTTTCGGTTTTGAAATAGGCTTGAATCAAACTCGACTCAACTTGGTACTGAGTTTGGTATGCCTGAACCGATCCGAGTTCAGGTCTGGCCTGGACTAATATTAATCCAGACCGAGTCGGACCTGGTTAAAAGTACGGAGTCAGTTTGAGTTGGCACCAATTCATATAGAGAGATGACGGAGGGAGGGAGTGGAGAGGAGAGAAAGGAGGAGGAGGAGGACGGTGGTGATAGTGGTGAGTGGTTGCCGGGCTTGGAAGAGGAGGATAAAAGAGGGAGAGAGAGAATTTGGGATCTAGTCGGAGTCGGGGTGTGGCATATAGGATTAGAGATACTTAGAAATTAGAGTTTTTTATTATATATATACCTGAATCTGAGTCGAGTCGGTTTTGGATCGAGTTTTGGGTCGAGTCAGGTTGAGTTACTGGGTAACTCGAACTCGAATCGGTTTGAGTTTGAATTGTATGAAGCCTATGCGGTTTGGACCAACTCACCCATTCGGTTCAGGTCAACTCAGATGAGTCCAGTTAGGTGACTCGAGTGGTCCTGTGCCCAACTCTAGCAACAAGTGATTTATGGGTATTGCGCATGATGTTACATTACTACCAGTGGTTTGGCCCATTTGTGCACGTCATGCTTCAGATTCCACGTAAACATTACAAGTGGGCCCTACACAGCTGGAATGCATGGTAATTACCTTATGTGAGAACGCATGTGAACATTCCCGGTACAATATGATATTTAATTTCTCAATTTCTAGAAGAACTGAATTGAATCATATCAGCCGATCAGACATCAATAATAGTCCAAATCAAACATTATTATTCTAGAAGGAATGCTCTGATCCAGCTGGCTCAATTGGCAAAGTGACGTTCATTGCCCGCTATTTAGCACATGGTATGTAAGAAGGTTGATCTAGACGGTCCATCAAGCACGTCACTACTTCTGTCCCATTGTCAAAAAAACGTTTTTTTTTTTTTTTTTTAAAAAAAAGAAAAGAAAAGAAAAGAAAAGAAAAGAAAAAAGATCTTAGTCATCTTTCTTTTTCTTTCTTTCTATCCTGTTGAGTGCCATTTATTGAGAGTTGAGACTTCATGTTCAAGTGTCTAAGATAACTAGTTCGTGCTATTTCAACAGTGGATCATAAAGACAAGACCAACTAGATGGACGGTCTGGATCCACTACCTCCACGTGACAGGTCAGGCATTGACACTACATGTGGAATACGTTATGAAGACTAAAATATTTAGAGAATAAGTAGAAGATGGTTATGTTTTGAAATCTGACATTTTCTAGAAAAGTGAAAGCCATCTAGAAAACACAAGCCGTTTGATAATGATGCGACTCGTCTGATTCAACTCGGACTAGGTGGAGTACTAACCAGTTCACTATCCCGAATAAATAAATAAAATTCTGACTCAGCCCAACCCATAATACCATGTTGGGATACATCTAGAGAGCTGATGTGGTAATTATTTATATATATGGGGACATTTGTATTCATTTTCCTGTCTTGTTTTCCATGCAAACATGCAAGTGTATATAAGCTTCTCTTTGAAATCTAACGTTCTCTACAAAAGTCAAAGCCCTTTGGTTGATTTTGATTAGACATGTCCCAGTTGCTTCTCATGCATGCATACAGGTATATAAGCAGACCTTTGATAACCTTCCTCAATCAAAGACATGGGTTTCTCTAAGCATTACATGCTCGGCCTCTTTCAGTTCAAGATCAACACAGTAAGTAATCTCTCGTGTCCCCCCCAATAAGGTTAAGGCAAAAATACAATAAGGTTAAGGTAAAAATAAACGTGCAGAAGAGTCTGTCCACAAAATATTTGCAATATTTTCAGGAAAACAGGAACATTTCTCGCAGTTGTGCACCACACCCACATGCAGCAATGGTCAAATTATCGCAACTGTCTATATTGTAGAGTGTTATCGTTGATGGGCCACTATTCCATATGATTATTGATTTGTGCATATTGAAATTTTGGTTTTAAAATAAAATGTTTTTGAAAATTTCATTTTCCCTTCAAAAATGATTTTGAAATTTTCAAATAAAAAGTTGTATTTTCTTTAGCCATATGTCGGAAAGTGTGAGAGAAAAGTTTGTAGTTTATAAGTGATTGACCTCAGAGAATGGAGGATGAGATGCTTGATTTGCATGTTCCATTGCGTAGCATTGGAATGCGTGCACTTAGGCTCGGGCACGAGCAAGACCAGTGTGGTTTGTAGTAGCGCTAAATGGTTGCAGATAACCAAAATGAGGAACTGTAATCACATTTGAGGATGCTCATCGATAGTTGCAGCTATCCTCTTTAGGAGGTGTGCTAAATCCACATGTGAGTGCAAATATGAAACATCATGTGAGATCTTGAACCCTTCACATGGTAGCCCATCTGATGGAAATCTCAAATAATGTAGCCCATCTGATGGAAAGCTCAAATATTTGTCACATACATTCATACACGCACACGCATGTGGAATTCACAAACCTCTCCTCTGAGTATGAGTTTGAGAGTGTAGAACATCCATGGTTGATAGGGTCTGAAAGATGGATAGATCCGATCACCTTACCATATGAACTCTATTGTGCCGCTAATATATACATGATGAAGTGTGATGGACACTTCTTTTTAATAGGAACTGTACAAATTTCACCCCATTTGATTTCTTATGCTTTCTCATCAGGGTACGTGAAGCTGTTGGCCACGCTCGGAGTCATTCGTAGGTGCTGCGATGGTGTTGGAGGTGAATGCAAGAGTACGTGGGATTCCACATGCCTGAATCTTGATTGTAGCCCTTGGAAATTATATTGATTTCCAAGTTTACGGATGTATTGATTACTTTTAACTATTTGTACGAAAGTATATTTGATTTTATGTTTCTGATGTATTAATTACTTTTTAAGTATTTATACGAGGACTCATTTAACATTCTTTGATTGATGGGTTTTCTGGGAGATTCAAGCATTGAGGTTTGATAAGCCCACACGTGTAGAACACACCCATCCATCCACACGAATGCATGTGTGCTAACATGGGACACGTCTAAAGATCTGAGCTGGACATTTACTTGGAAAGAATGCTTTGATGTTCTGCCCAAAAAATTACTGTTTGATTATTCAGGTGGGGGCCTACGGTTAAAACAATGTTTAATTTCTAGCTAGCGGTATTCCATTTATTTTGCATGCCATGGTCCACCTTAGGTATGAAATAGCCTGATATTTAGCCATCAAATCTTACCGCAGGGAAAGATTAGATTTTGCACGTACATCTTACATGTTTTAAGATGTGTGGTTAGAGAGACATATCTTCGTCATGGACATGACATCAAGTAAGCATAGAGGCCATGATTCTTACAATGGCCTAGAGAGACATATCTTTGAGTCTTCTTTTCTGTTTTTGTGAGTATTACACGATAGGTGTGGTCCTCTCTCTTTTAGTAGGGACCCTCCCAAAAGGCTGTAAATTCTGTTGATTAATGAAATTCTCGGTTTAAGAAAAAAAAAAAAATCTGACCAAAAAAAAATAAAATGGCCTAGAGAATGTATGCACGACTGAAATGCTAGAGGCGATCATTCTTTTCCCTTTATTATTATTATTATTATTATTATTATCATTATCATTATTATTATTATTATTATTACAATTATTATTATTTTACACACGCACACACACCCCCCACACACTCACGCCATAGTGGGATTTCACCACCTATGGGTACTCGAACCCTTGATAACACGTGGGTGATGGAGAACAGTAATGTATATCTAAAGTTTTTAGAAGAACATACAAAAAAGCAAAACTTTAATGATAATTTATATTAATATGTGGTAAGAAGTGTTGGGGAACCACGGAAGCACACAGAGATGAATCAAGTAAAGTATACGCAATCATATAACAAAGTCCAAACACAAACAATCAGAATTTTACTTGGAAAAACTCTTGCGAAAAAAAATTGACACAGAGACAAGTATGTACTATGAAAGCAGAAATTACAAGAGAGAGTGTTACCGATTTGAACAAGCCTCAAATCTGCTTCACAAACCCTACCTATGCCCTTCAAATCCTTCGGAACGAATTAGAAAGCCTTAGAACTCATCTACTACAAAATCCTGATTACATATGATATATAAAGTATCACAATTGAAATAGAAAACAAATCCGCACTTACGCAATTCTGTATGCACGCTTGATGAGACTTTGATGGCATCGACGATCCGTCGATGATATCAAATACTTTCGATAATATCGAGTAGCAACACCAAAATATTTCAGCAACCAACGTAGATTTTTTCGATGGCATCAACCTCTGCTTAATTCCATGGAGTGGTTTATCGATGACATAGGCAGATCCCGTTGCTTACAGATTTAAGACATCAACAACAATATGATTAGTTTCATGCATCTAAACCAAAATTGGCTATATAAAGGGAAATAGAAGCCGTTTTGAATTAGAAATACAATTGACCATGACTGCATATGTCTAACTTTGCAAGGGTTGTGAAACTTGATTCCGAATTAGAATCATATATAGTAGGCCAATGTTACTAGTTGATTGGCAATTAATCCCATATGCTAAGGGAATTATACTCAAAGCCACTTCCTATTCAAATCTATAAAATCTTTTATTTATTTATTTATTTATTTTTGTTCTCATGGACTCTTATCCTAATGTAGCCTCTCCACTTTTGTGCAGCACAATGCTACAATAAGTTTGAATGGAGTAGCATAGTTTTAGTCTAGTTTAGTTTCTAATAATTTTTGTCCAGCGCATCACTACAGCAAGTTTGTATTATTATTATTATTATTATTTTTTAAAGGAGAACGTCATTAAACCAAAAGGAATGGAGGGAAAAATGAACATCTTCGGGTGGCCCTGTAGTGTTCACTCCCCAAGTATAGGGTTGTGATGTAGTAATAAACTCGGTAAGACTGAGGTCGAATCCACAAGGACTGAAACCTGTACGTTATCTGAAAGTAACTAGATCTAGAACTAGGCTAAGATGAAGTCTAAACCAATTATGATTTGAGGAATAATGGTGAAATAATAATCTAAAACTTGGAAAAAATCAGAGAAAGCAAACTAGGGATTTAGAGGATCCACTTGTAGAGATCAGGGAGAACTATACTTGATTCATGAAAATCAACTGAAATTCCTTTGATGTGGTTTTCAAGAGATGAAAGGTATATGAATTAGAATGGATTCCATCACCAAACCATGCCCAGGAGACAAAGCAAACAACAGAATTAAACTAATTACTAACCAATCAACAGTGTATGAAGGCTAGAAAGGGTACCGACATCCAACCATGCCCAGTAGACGATGGTGAACAACAGGGCTTCCTGACGTCATAAACA
Source organism: Magnolia changhungtana (assembly GCA_030180095.1). Classification (NCBI taxonomy): domain Eukaryota; kingdom Viridiplantae; phylum Streptophyta; class Magnoliopsida; order Magnoliales; family Magnoliaceae; genus Magnolia; species Magnolia changhungtana. The sequence continues at coordinate 8,040,506 of JASAUF010000391.1, read as the reverse complement.
TAAAAAAGAAAGGAAATACTCAAAGCCATTGCAGACCCATTGTAATTTCAGTCACAACAGACCATTAAAGACTAAAAACATTTCCAGAATAAAATTAAATCAAAATCAATTCAGTCTAAACAAAGGCACAAGCAAAGAGGCATCCCATCATGCTACAAGCTTCACCTCTTAGCCCTAGCTAAGAGGTTTAGCCACACATGAGTGGACTAAATCTCTCAAAACAAAAGAAAATAAATAAAAAAATAAAAATAAAAAGAAAAAGAAAAGAAAACAAGCTACTCCCTGTTCTCTCTCTCTCTCTCTCTTCACGTGAGATTTCAAGCCTCCACGGCTGCCCCCTAAAGTCGTCCCAGCTCTCTCCCTTTTATAGACAAAACGAAGCAGATTAGGTGCTGGGGTCGGTTTACGCAGTAACCAAGGATTTGGACTCCTTACGCAGCAACTCCATGCTCTGTTTGGATTCTCTTAACGCAGCAGAGAACGTGTGGATAATTTCTGACCTGACTTGCGTGGGGATAGCCGAATCTTGTATTAGATCTGAATCGAGTGATGGACCAGATAAACGGTTCAGATTACTCCCATTCGCAGCAATGGTGGTCCACCCAGAAACAGCGCTCGCACGGCTTCTTCTTACGCTGACAATTGGTGGGGCCCACTTCGTTGAGTGGTGAGAAAATCCACTCCATCTATTAGATCGGCGTCGAAAAACTATTCAAACCTGATCGATTTTGTGTCAAAACCATGGTGGACCACAGAAGTATTACTCGACCGTTCATCCTGCGTCCGATCAGTTGAAATCCGTTGTGTGCTTCTTTTTGGAAAAATTCCACCTAGGTGAGGGTCACAACACCCCTTGTAGAGCAATGGATGGTTCTGATCTTCTGTTGACATGATGATGGTGGCCCACAGCGGAAAACTGCAACCTCTGTTGTGAAACAGAGGTTCGAGCTTCGCACTGTGATGATCGGTGGACTCATTAACGGTGTCATCGTGAAAATCCACTCCGTCCATTGGGATCCCCACGAAAAACCATCTGGAAAAACCCACTTCTGTGTAATTTCGATGTGGTCCACTGAACTAACTCAACTCGCCGTTCATCTTTCATTTTCTGACGATTCACCTGGTTACACGTGCATGGGCCCAAAAGGTCACCTAGGCGTTAGTTTTGGCCGTCTCCTGAGATAAGTGAATGGTTCAGATCATCAAAACGTGAGCTGGGTGGGCCCCACTACTCAAAAATGGTGGACGATCATCCGTCCGCTGTCTCTGCGCACAAAGGAAGACGGGTCAGCCCGTCTTTGACTGGGCTGCCCGTCCGATGCACCTCCTGATCGACTGTACTACATGCACGTGCACCCTCGTGTGGGGTCCACTGTGATGTTCTTGCGAAATCCGCTTCGACCATCCATTCTGTCATATCATTCAAGCCGTGCGGACCGAAGATGAAGTGTATCCAGACATCAGGTGTGCCCCACTTAGTGAATCAAGGGGCTGATCTGTCCGTTGGGCTACTTTCGCGATGATCCGACGGATGAATTTCGACGTGTACGGTTCATTTAGAGTCCTCAGGCCCTGTGTAGAGTTTTGAGCCAAATGGATGATGGGAACCTTATGATCTTGCATTCTCGCTGACTTTCAGGCCATTTGAGCTTCAGTTTTTCGATTTTCTCGGATCTCTGGCGTGTAAATTCGTCGATCTTGGTCCCCTGAATTCCGTTCCTTGCTCTGGTGAATTCTGAGTGTCAAATCCATAATTTTAGTGTCAATTTTCAGTCAACGCTCCTGATTGCATCCTGCAACAAAACACAATTAAAATACTCCATTAAGCATTATTGTGTATGTAAAATTTGGCAATAATCGAGGTCTGATATGCAATATTTGACCCTCAACATGTAGCAAAAAGAGGGCGGGTCACCTATCTTATACCTCATCTGTACAACAAAAGCACCTAAAAGGAAACCACTGGACACAAGATCTGGAGAGCTAATCGGTGGTGCGAATCAATCCAAGGCCTACTTTGTTGAGAAACACCAGGCCCTTTGTTTGTCTAGGGAAGGAGGCAAAGTGATCATGACAGATTTTCGCCTGAGCCTCACTCCCCAATTTCGCCAAGCTGTCTGCTGGACTGTTCCCTTCGCGGAGAATGTGATGGAAAGAGAACGTGCCGGATAACCGCAAGTTGTTGATCCTATTTACCCAAGGTTTCCAGTTCCACGGACATCTTGATTCACCTACAAGAATGGTAATTACTAGCTTTGAATCTGATTCTACACTTATCCTGTTGATCCCTTTAAGAAGGCATAACTCTAAGCTGTCATAGATTACACGTAATTCTGCAGTGTTATTTGTCCCAAACCCATAACCTGCGAAGAAAGCGAAGATGAAGGAGTCATCATCTTTTCCACAAATTCCTCCTCCTCTTAAAAGACCCGGGTTTCCTCGTGCGGACCCATCAAGGTTTAGTTTCACCCATCCCGGAGTGGGGTGATTCCATTTAACCAGAACAGAAGTAGACCTATTTTTCCTGGACGCAAGGAAGGAAGGGATGAACCTATTAGAATGTGTGGCTGAAACCTGTTCCTGGAAGTATTGAATCGTCTGGGTGGCTCACCAATTTATCCAACAGATGGACCTTCGGGCATCCATTCCCTTTTGACCAAAGGAAGCTTCATTTCTAGCTTTCCATAGTTCCCAGAGAATCAACAGAGGGAGAGACGATCTGATCTTCTGAGAGGCAGCACCGGTCGCTGACGCGTTTCGCCACTGACTGATTTTCCCGAGCACCGAGACATGAGGGATCGAAGAGACACCACAAAGACGCTCGAAATGGGCCCAGATTTGGACCGCTTGCTGTCCCATAAGAAATAGGTGAGTGATTGATTCCGAGTCTGGAACAGAATCATTGTCCTGAGGACAACAGCGGCATTTAGAGGGTAGGGCAATTCCTTTGGCTTGAATTCTACTATCCACAAGGATGGCATGATGTAGCAGATGCCAGATGAATGTGGATACTTTGGGTGAAATTTTGTCTAACCAGATCCAATCTCCCCACGGTACATGTGGCTGAGCTAAAGTTTGTATTAATTTAGCTCTTTGTCTACAATCTCTTTGTCGGATATCGAATCCCTAGATTCTCACTAATTAGTAATTTCATTTGGCCACAACATTCTTCTAACTGCCAAAGTCCAAACGACCGTCAATAATCAACGGCCACTTTGTTCACTTGAGCTATCGTTAGCAATATTTTTCTCTCCATTTTTTATTTCCTTTCAAATTGTATCACATTTTAGGTCAAGAAAATCGGCATTTGATTTTATTTCTTACTTTTGAGTATATTATATTGTTGTTAAATAAAACAATTTATCACCAATTTAATGGAAAGTTCTTGCTTTCAGGGAAAAAAGAACTCATGTAAAGGACTAATCCCTTCCTTTTCCAAATTGCTTGATTCCGTGTAATCATTAATTAGGTAAATGGCCAATCTTCTTAGACCCGGTCTTAATTTGTCTACTTTGGCGAGTTGTATTTAGCTCTAGCACACCTGATATGTACATACACGCAGCACCCATGATCAAATATTGGCCAAACAATACACATGCCGAGGATTAGCCACTGACAGGTTGAGTAGCGAGACTCGCTACTGAAGTCACGTCACCAAGTTCTGTGGGCTCCACTATGATATATGTTTTGTATCCACGTTTTGACAGATCATTTTAGGACAAAAACCAAAGAATGAGTCAAATTCAAAGATCCAGTGGACCCCGCCATAGAAAATAGTGGGGAGAGTGAAGTCCACCATTAAAAACTTCTAAAGGCCACAAAAGTTTTCCATCAAGCTGATATTTATGTTTTCCCTTCCTTCATGTCTTTGTTAACTTGTGAACAGGTTGGATTTCAAATAAACATTATGATAGGCTTTAGAAAGCTTTCAACGGTAGGCATCACTCTCCCCGATCCAATACAGCTTTGGATTTAAGTCATTTTTTGGATCATACCCTAAAATAATATCTCCAAATGGATGAACTAGGTGGATACAACACATACATCATGGTGGGGCCTACAAAACTTGGAGACGTCACTTCAATAGCGAGTATCGCTACTCAACTTGCCAGTATCTAATCCGCGTCCATTTCCAAACTGAAGCCAACAGCCCCACGGGGGGGATTTGCTTTGGCCCTTCCTTTGAGAGGTGAACTAACCGTGCAGTGGCCCCACGGAGATTTTGTTGCATTGGAGTTCGCATCCAACAAGTTCCTTCCTCCAACATGCATTCATCACCCTTGAAAGCTACATGAGACTTACACTTCGAAGATAGAGTTTACACGTGGCCAAATGCAATTTCATCCCACCTAATCTCATTTAAACCTGCTTACTAAACAAGCCCTCAAGATTCACAGGTTGGAATCTACATGGACCCATACGGTGCCGAATGGTATATAAACATCATGGTCGGACAATGAGTTTTCAACAGTGCACGTTTCCATGCATTATAACGGCCGGCATCCTATCATATTGTCCACGTGAGTTTTGAATCTATCTGATTTTTGAACATATGTCGTATCTTGATTAATTGACCGTGACTTTCGCACGGCCATTTCTCACGGCACACAGCGTACCTTCTTCTGCAAGCTTGACTGGATTCTTTTCAATGGTCAACGAGTGGGCCCTAATTAAAGATCCCAGAGCTCGAAGGAATGTGAAACCGTGCATGGCCCGCGGACACGGATCGCACACTGAAATTGCCAGTGGTGACTCGCTATTGGATGGTGCTATATGGCCATCATAATGTTTGTATTTTATCCACACCGTCTATCAATTTTCTCAAATTATCTTAGAGCATGATTAAAAAAATTAGGCAAATCCAAAACTCAGGTAGACCAGACCACATGAAACAGTGGTGATTAAAAGCTTACCATTAAGAACTTCTTGGGGCCATGAAAGTTTTAGATCAAGCTGATATTTGTGTTTTCCTTTCATTCAGGTTTGTCTGACCTAATCAACAGGTTAGATGGCAAGTAAACATTACAGTGGGCTTAGAAAGTTTTTAACGATAAACGTTTAATCACCATTCTTTTCCATCCGTCCATTAGTTTTGCCAGCTCATTTTAGGACACTATAGCCTAAAAATGAAGCAAATCCAAAACTCTATTAGCCATACCACATCGAAAGTAGGGATGAAAACACCACCGTGTTAATGTTCCTGGGTCCACCATGTTGTGTGTATATCATCCAACCCAGTCATCAGGTGAGCCCTAGCAGAATGAAAGGACACCCAAGCTCAAACCCTTCCAAAACTTAGGTAGGCTGCAAAAAGCGAAATATGAGTAATGCATATGATGGTACATTGCTATCAGTGGTGTGGCCCACTTAAGTTTTACATTGGAAGGAGGGATGGTATATATGGTCCACGTAAGGCTCACCAAATACATGATTCTTAATTAACATAAACATCATGAGTGGGCTCCACACAGCTCGAATGGATGGTGATTATATTAGGCGAGAATTAATGTGATCACTTCCCCTAGAAACTGATATTTTCTTAATTTTCTAGAAGCACTTAATTTAATCTGAGCAGCCGATCATGAATCAAATATGATTCTTTTAGAAAGATGACTCGGATCTAGCTGGCTCAAACCGCAAAGAGATGTTCATTGCTCACTACCTGACACATGGCATGTGAAACGGTTGATCCAGACGATCCATAAAGCAGGTAATTAACTGTTTCTAACCGGCCCATTGTGGAAAGTAAAACAAAATCGTAGTCATCTTTCTTTTCTTTTTTCCGTTGAGTGCCATCTAGTAAAACAAGATCCTGGGTACGTGATATTTCAACAGTAAACGATGAAGAAAAGATCAACTAGATGGACAGTCTGGATCCACTGCCCCACCTGCCGGGTGTCGGCATTGGCAGTGGATGTGGAATACGTTGTGAAGAATAAAATGACTTAAGAATTAAGTTTACGGTTATGTTTTAAAATCTAACCGTCTCTAGAAAAGTCAAAGCCGTGTATAAAACGCAAATCAGTTGATCTTGATTAGACTCGTCCGACTTTCTTCTCATGCATGCATGCAAGTATATAAGGAGACCTTTGATAGCCTTCCTCAAACAAAGACATGGGTTTCTCTAAGCATTGCTTCTTCTTTCTCTGGCTCTTGGTTTCTTTCCAAGCTCACTTCCTCTCTTCCGTACATGCTCGGCCTATTTCAGTTCAAGATCAACACAGTAAGTAATTTCTCTTTCTCTCTTCCTCCCAATAGGGTTAAGGCAAAAATACAATAAAGTTAAGGTAAAAAAGAAAGATGCAGAAGAGTTTGTCAGAAAAACAGGAACATTTCTCACAATTGTGCACCACACCCACATGCAGCAATGGTCTAATGATCGCAACTGTCTTTATTGTAGACGTTATCGTTGATGGGCCACAATTCCATGTGATGATTGATTTGTTGATGTTGAAATTTTGGTTTTAAAAATAAAATATTTTTGAAATTTTCGTTTTCCTTTCAAAAATGATTTTGAAATTTTCAAATGAAAAAATGTAGTATTCTTACTAGGAGAAATGGGGGATGAGATGCTCTATTTGAGTATTCCATTGCATAGCATTGGAATGTGCGCACTCAGGCTCAGGCATGAGCGTGGCCAGTGTGGTTGTACTAGCGCTAAATATTAATTGCAGATAACCAAAATGAGGAATTGATAATCGCCTTTGAGTATGCTCATCTACGGTCACAGCTATCCTCTTAGGAGGTTTGCTAAATCCACATGCGAATGTAAATATGAAACATCATGTGAGATCCAAACTCTTCATATGGTAGCCCATCTGATGGAAATCTCAAATAGTGTAGCCCATCTGATGGAAAGCTCAAATATTTGTCACATACATGCATACTGTATATGGATGTGTACGCTAGCATACGCCATGTGGAATTCACAAACCTCTCCTCTGAGTATGAGTTTGAGAGTGTAAAACATCCATGATTGATACGTTTTGAAAGATGGATAGATCCGATCACCTTACCATATGAACTTTATTGTGCCGCTAATATATAAATGATGAAGTGTGATGGACACTCTTCTTTTTAATAGGAACCGTACAAATTTCACCCATTTGATTTCTTCTGCTTTCTCATCAGGGTACGTGAAGGTGTTGGCCACGCTCGGAGTCATTTGTAGGTGCTGCGATGGTGTTGGAGGTGAATGCAAGAGTACATGGGACTCCACATGCCTAAATCTTGATTGTAGCCCTTGGAAATTGCATTGATTTCAAGTTTCGGATGTATTGATTAATTTTAACTATTTGTACGAAATTGTATTTGATTTTATGTTTCAGATGTATTGACTACTTTTTAAGTATTTATACGAGGACTCATTTAACATTCTTTGATTGATGCGTTTTCTGGGAGATTCAAGCATTGAGGTTTGATAAGCCCACACGTGTAGAACCCCACCCATCCATCGACATGAATGCATATGTGCTAACGTGGAACACGTCTAAAGATCTGAGCTTGACATTTACTTGGAAAGAATGCTTTGATGTTCTGTCTCAAAAATTAGGCTGTTTGATTATTCAGGTGGGCATAAGATTAAAACAATGTTTTCTAGCAGTCCATTTATTTTGTATGTTGTGGGCCTCCTGAGGTATAAAATAGCCTGGCATTTAGCCATCATATCTAATCATATGGAAAGCTCAGATCTTGCACACGTGTTACATGTTGGTTTGTGTACCTGCGTGTTGTTGTGTAGGCTCTTATACGCGTGGGTTTACAAAAGAAATGATGAAAGGAGACCGGTAACACAAAGCAACATTGGTGGCCCTAAGTCGATACTTTAGGCTTTGGGTCCTCTCTAATAAATGAGCATTTCTTAGGAGCTAAGCATCAATGGAGAGAGAGAGAGAGAGAGAGAGAGAGAGAGAGAGAGAGAGAGAGAGAGAGAGATGAACATGAACACGAACAGACTTAGGGCTTGGGCTTCATTTAAGCCTTGTTGGATTAGCCTAGACTCCTTTTAAGTTAGGGCTTGATACATAAACGGGTCTGATTGCCTTTCGAGTTTCACTTCAGCCTGGACCTAGACATGTTTAGGGCCTGTTTAGATGGTTAGTTACTTTTCATAAGCTACTTTTGTCTCAAGTAATTTATCTTGGTTTCTACTTTGTGGGAAGATAAGCATATTTGGCTAAGTATGTTTTTAAAACACCTCATCAAAAAAGTGCATTGCATGGTTGAATCACCCAAGTCTAGTGGGGCCCACTTAATGTATGAGTTATATATCCACCCCATCCATCTATTTTGCCCACTCATTTTAAGGTATTGTCCCAAAAATGAACCAAATTGAAATCTCAAGTGAATGAAACATTTGAGGGTATTGACGGGAAGGATTTCCAAACAGCTTCATGGGAAGGATTTCCAAACATGGCACATCTATTCATCACGTGAAGCATTGATCAGGTTGGAAGTCAGACCACTGGCGCACTTCTCGCAGTGACTGGTTTAAGTTACTTTTTTCTAAGTTGAAAAGTTTAAAAAATCATGAAAATAATTACATTGTGTTATAAGTTATTTAAATTTAAAAACCAAATTAATTAAAGTTTAAGAAATTAACTTATTAAACTAACATAAGCTAAAACGTTACTTATTGGGTGGTATCCAAACGGGCCCTTAAGGTGTTGACATCTGGGATCTAGCATTAATTTCAAGCTACAGTACTGACCCATTTATGTAAACAATAGCGGCTCGTTTGATCCAAAGCACAGTAGCAATCCAAACCACCAACCCGATATGTAGCAAATGTCCCATTCATGACATGTCTTATTAATTGGTCAGTCCAGATTAAACCAACAAAAGATCCTAACAGTGTGGAAGTTATCCTTCAAATGGACAACTAGAGTAAAATGGATGGATCAAAGAGGAATTGTTTGCTAAGATTGGCTCCATTCAGTGTGATTTTTTAATAGAGGTCTATCTATGAACATGATCACTACATGGATGGCCTGGATCCATATTCCCACCTGACAGATGTTAGATATTGGGTGATAAATTCGTACCTGACTTTCTTGTAACAATGATGCCTGTGTAACATCAAATCTAATCCATTAACTTCGTCTAGCTAATTTTAGCACAAGAACCCGCAAGTGAGACAGAACCAAAACTCAAGTTGGCCACACCATAAGAAAGTAAGGATGAAAACACCCACCTTGTTAACCTTTCTGGGGTCCACCGTGTTGTGCATGTATCATCCAACCTATTCATCAGGTGAGCTCCCACAAAGATGTAGGGACACCAAAATGCAAACCATTCCAAAACTTAAGTAGGCTGCGACAAGTAGAGTTGGGCATCGAGTCTAGTTGGACCGAGTTAGGGCTGATTCGTCTCAATCCAGTTTTGAAATAGGTCTGACTCAAACTCGACTTGATTCAGTACTGAGTTTAATATGCTAGAACCAATCCGAGTCCAGGTCTGGCGTGGACTAATCTAGACCAAGTCGGACCCGGTTAAAAGTACTGAGTCGGTTTGAATTGGCACCGATTCGAATTGAGAGATAAGGGAGGGAGGGAGTGGCGAGGAGAGAAAGGAGGAGGAGGAGGGTGGTGATGGTGGTGAGTGGTTGCCGAGCTTGGAAGAGGAGGATGAAGGAGGAAGAGAGAATTTGGGATATCTAGTCGGAGTCGGAGTGTGGCATATAGGATTAGAGATACTTAGAAATTAGGATTTTTTATTATATATATACCTGAATCTGAGTCAAGTTGGTTTTAAATTGAGTTATGGGTCGAGTCAGGTCGAGTTACTGGGTAACTCGAACTCGAATCGGTTTGAGTTTGAATTGGATGAAGCCTACGCGGTTTGGACCGAGTCACCCATTCGGTTCGGGTCGATTCAGGTCTAAACGAGTTGGATGAGTCCAGTTAGGTGACTCGAGTGGTCCCGTGCCCAACTCTAGCAACAAGTGATATATGGGTATTGTGCATGATGGTACATTACTACCAATGGTGGCCCAGTTGTGCACGCATGCTTCGGATTCCACATAAACATTACAAGTGGGCCCCACACAGCTGGAATGCATGGTAATTACTTTATGTGAGAACACATGTGAACATTCCCAGTAGAATATGATATTTAATTACTCAATTTCTAGAAGAACTGAATTGAATCATATCAGCCGATCAGACATCAATAATAGTCCAAATCAAACATAATTATTCTAGAAGGAATGCTCTGATCCAGCTGGCTCAATTGGCAAAGTGGCGTTCATTGCCCGATATTTAGCACATGGTATGTAAGAAGGTTGATCCAGACGGTCCATCGAGCAGGTCACTACTTCTGTCCCATTGTCAAAAATAAAAATAAAATAATAATAATAATAAAAAGATCTTAATCATCTTTCTTTTTCTTTCTTTCTATCCTGTTGAGTGCCATTTATTTTAGAGTTGAGACTTCATGTTCAAGTGTCTAAGCTAACCCGTTCGTGCTATTTCAACAGTGGATCATAAAGACAAGACCAACTAGATATGGACGGTTTGGATCCACTGCCTCCACGTACCAGGTGTCAGGCATTGGCACTGTATGTGGAATACGTTGTGAAGACTACAACGGCTAAAGAATAAGAAGATGGTTATGTTTTGAAATCTGACATTTTCTAGAAAAGTCAAAGCCGTCTAGAAAACGCAAGCCGTTTGATGATGATGCGACTTGTCTGATTCAACTCGGACTCGGTGGAGTACTAACCAGTTCACTATCCCGATTAAATAAATAAAATTCTGACTAAACCCAACCCATAATACCATGTTGGGATACATCTAGAGAGCTGATGTGGTAATTATTTATATATATGGGGACATTTGTATTCATTTTCCTGTCTTGTTTTCCATGCAAACGTACAAGTGTATATAAGCTTCTCTTTAAAATCTAACATTCTCTACAAAAGTGAAAGCCGTTGGGTTGATTTTGATTAGACATGTCCGAGTTGCTTCTCATGCATGCATACAGGTATATAAGCAGACCTTTGATAACCTTCCTCAATCAAAGACATGGGTTTCTCGAAGCATTGCTTCTTCTTTCTGTCTCTTGGTTTCTTTCCAACCTCAGTTCCCCTCTACCGTACATGCTCGGCCTCTTTCAGTTCAAGATCAACACAGTAAGTAATCTCTCGTGTCCCCCAATAAGGTTAAGGCAAAAATACAATAAGGTTAAGGTAAAAATAAACATGCAGAAGAGTTTGTCCACAAAATATTTGCAATAATTTCAAGAAAACAGGAACATTTCTCGCAATTGTGCACCACACCCACATGCAGCAATGGTCAAATTATCGTAACTGTCTATATTGTAAAGTGTTATCGTTGATGGGCCACTATTCCATATGATGATTGATTTGTGCATATTGAAATTTTGGTTTTAAAATAAAATATTTTTGAAAATTTCATTTTTCCTTCAAAAATGATTTTGAAATTTTCAAATAAAAAGTTATATTTTCTTTAGCCATATGTCGGAAAGAGTGGGAGAAAAGTTTGTAGTTTATAAGTGATTGAGTGGATAATATTCTTGCTCAGAGAATGGGAGATGAGATGCTTGATTTGCATGTTCCATTGCGTAGCATTGGAATGCGTGCACTTAGGCTCGGGCGCGAGCAAGGCCAGTGTGGTTTGTAGTAGCGCTAAATGGTTGCAGATAACCAAAATGAGGAACTGTAATCACATTTGAGGATACTCATCGATAGTTGCAGCTATCCTCTTAGGAGGTGTGCTAAATCCACATGTGAGTGCAAATATGAAACATCATGTGAGATCTTGAACCCTTCACAAGGTAGCCCATCTGATGGAAATCTCAAATAATGTAGCCCATCTGATGGAAAGCTCAAATATTTGTCACATAATGATACATCCATATTGTATATGGATTTGTATGCTCGCACACGCATGTGGAATTCACAAACCTCTCCTCTGAGTATGAGTTTGAGAGTGTAGAACATCCATGGTTGATACGGTCTAAAAGATGGATAGATCCGATCACCTTACCATATGAACTCTATTGTGCCGCTAATATATACATGATGAAGTTGATGGGTTTTTTGACCCGTCGTCGACCGGTCGTGAGCCTCGCTCAACCGGTCGAAGGTTGGTCTTGACCAGTCGTAGGAGTCGAGTCGTGGCACGACTCAAAGTCCAGCGACTGTAGACTATTTTTCTCCGGGGTGCTCGACCAGTCGACCGAGGTGCTCGACCGGTCGTGGGTGACGCTCGACCGGTCGTGAACTCAGTTTGACCAGTCGAGGTTACACAGATTCGTTCTGCGATTTTGCATGAATTTCGTATCGCAAGTCCTTTCGTAACTGAGATGCGGAAGGGAGTTTCCTAAAACTATAAATAGGAGTTCCTAGGATTTTCTAGGAAGGACAAGAGGATTTCCTAAAGCTTTACAAGGGATTTGTTAAAGGGTTTAGGGCTATCAAAGGTAAGAGAGAGAGGAAAAGAGAGAGAGAGAGAGAGAGAGAGAGAGAGAGGAAACTTATAGAAGGGAGATTATGCTCGTGGAGGTTATCTACTGCGCAACCTATATCTCAGCGCTTCTATGTCCTCGTAATCGGTGAGATCTCTCCGTTTTCTTTGTTTCTCTTATTGTTTGTCCACCTTGCGTGAGTGAAAAAGTTTGTAACGTTCTACTTCATAGTAGATTGTTGATCTGGACGAGGTCCCGTGGTTTTTACCTCTTTAAGGGTTTTCCACGTAAAAATCTCTTGTGTGGTGTGTGATTAATGCATTGATTATTTTCATTGCTTTGTTATTTCATAATTCTGGTTTGTTATGGAGGGCTAGATCCTAAGGTTTTGTGCAAGGCCCCCAAGAAAGTGGTATCAAAGCTAAGTTTATTGAACGGGTAGGATCGGTTTTGAATTATGGAAGGTGACTCATCAAGGATGATCAGCTTCAATGGTTCTAAATGGACCATATGGAAGGCTAAGATGGAGGACTTGCTTTATTGCAAGGACCTATATTCTCCAATTTTAGGCATATCAGCAAAATCTAAGGATATGACTGATGATGATTGGAAGAAGATGGACCGAAAGGCGATGAGGTTTGTTAGACAATGGTTGGATGATTCAGTGTTCCACCATGTGTCTACGGAAACCTCAGCCGCTAGCCTATGGCTGAAATTACAAGGGCTATACGAGAGGAAGATAGCCGGTAATAAGATTTTTCTGATAAGGCGACTTGTGAATCTCAAGTTCAAGGATGGTGGTTCTGTGGCCGAGCAGCAATATAGTGAACCAACTCACCTCTATGAAGATGGTCCTGGATGATGAATTGCAGACTTTACTATTGCCTAGTTCATTGTCTGACAGTTGGGAGGCATTGGTGGTTTCTCTAAGTAACTCCGCGCCAGACGGAAAGATATCCATGGAACAGGTAACCAGTTGTCTCTTCAATGAGGAGACAAGGAGGAAGTCTCAAGGGTCTACTCAGGAAGAGGCCCTTGTGACACAGGAATGGGGGAGAGGAAAGAATAGGAAAGGCGGGAAGGCCCAAGATAAATCAAGAGGCAATTCGAGTAACAGGAAAGATGTTGATTGCTGGAATTATGGCAAGAAGGGCCACTACAAGCATGAATGTTGTGGTAAGAAAAATGACAAGAAAGGAAAAGGGAAGGAAGATGAATCAGATTCCACTACGGTCGCTTCAGATGGCGATGTTGTAGTTATTCTTTCTGCAGATCATGATGTATGTCTCATGGCTACGAGTCAGGACATCGACTGGGTGATAGACTTGGGAGCTTCTTTTCATGCGACTCCACGCAGAGACTCCTTCACAAGCTACAAGTCAGGTGACTATGAGACTGTGAAGATGGGGAATTCTGGCGTGTCAAAAATCGTGGGAGTCGGTGATATTTGTGTGAAGACCGATGTGAGCTGCACATTGGTTCTCAGGGATGTGAGGTATATCTTAGACCTTCGCCTCAACTCGATGTCGACGGGAAGGTTGGATGATGACGGCTATGAAAGCCGGTTTGCTGGTGGGCAATGGAAGCTCATCAAGGATTCATTGATCGTGGCCAGAGGAAAGAAGTGTTGCACCCTTTACAAGGCAAGTGTCAGTATGTGCAAGGGTGGGTTGAACACAGCAGAAGATTCATCTATTGACATATAGCACAGACGCCTAGGCCACATGAGTGAAAAAGGGCTTCAGCTACTAGCGAGGAAGCGGCTCCTTCCAGACATGACAGGTACACCTCTCAAAACCTGTCTTGATTGTTTATCAGGGAAACAACATATATAGAGTTTCATTTGTTAAATCTGCTTCTCATGTTAATAAAGTGCATGCATTAGATTTGGTTTATTCTGATGTTTGTGGTCCTATGAGGACAAACCTTGGGTGGGGCATTGTATTTTGTTACTTTTATAGATGATGCATCTAGGAGGGTTTGTGTTTATGCTTTGAAATCCAAGGACGAGGTCTTTGGTGTGTTTAAATTGTTTCATGCTATGGTCGAGAGAGAGAGACAGGTAGACCATTGAAGTGCATCCACACTGATAATGGTGGTGAATACATTGACGACTTTCAATGAGTACTGCAAGTCCCTGGATATACAGCATGAACAGATGGTTCCCAAGACCCCCTAGCATAATGGTGTAGCTGAGCGAATGAATCGCACAATTGTTGAGAGAATCAGATGCATGTTATCACATGCGTAGTTGCCCAAGACGTTCCGAGGAGAAGCAATGCACATGGCGGTGTATTTGATAAACAGGTCTCGATCTGCCCCGTTGAATGGAAAAGTACCTGAGAATGTGTGGACTGGACATGATCCATCGTACAGTCATCTCAGGGTGTTTGGATGCAGGACATCCGTTCACATACCAAAGGACAAGAGGTCCAAGCTCAATATGAAGATCAGGCAGTGTGTGTTCTTAGGGTACGGTGATGAAAAGTTCGGTTATAGATTGTGGGATCCGACCAAGAGGAAGCTCGTCAGGAGCAAAGATGTGGTTTTCTTTGAAGATAAGTGTATAAAAGACATTGGTAAGCCAGAGAAGAACCAGCCTAGTTCAGGTGAATTAGAGGACATGGATCCGGTTACTCCTCCCGTGGTGCCTGATAACAGGGGAGTACAACAAGGTGTAGAGGAT
This sequence comes from Magnolia changhungtana, assembly GCA_030180095.1. Taxonomy (NCBI): domain Eukaryota; kingdom Viridiplantae; phylum Streptophyta; class Magnoliopsida; order Magnoliales; family Magnoliaceae; genus Magnolia; species Magnolia changhungtana. The sequence goes on along the minus strand of JASAUF010000391.1, from coordinate 8,025,391 downwards.
GAGGGAGTTCCTTTAGTAGATGAACCAGGAGAGCAGCCCCCACTTGATCCATCTGTTGAGCCACAGGTGAGGAGGTCATCTAGGGACAGACAGTCATCCAAGAGGTACTCGTCATATGAGTACATTATGCTGACTGATGGGAGAGAGCCAGAAGATTATTATGAGGCTCTAGCCGACCAGCATAAAGAGGAGTGGTTGAAAGCTATGTAAGAGGAGATGAAATCCTTGCATAAGAACCATACCTATGATATGATGAAATTGCCTAAGGGAAAGAAAGCTTTGAGCAACAAGTGGGTGTTCAGAAAGAAGATTGAGCAAAAGAATTCACAGACGAGGTTCAAGGCCAGACTTGTGGTGAAAGGGTTTGGTCAGAGGAAAGGCATAGACTTCGAGGAGATATTCTCACCAGTGGTAAACATGACATCCATATGGGTGTTGCTTGGGTTGGTAGCTAGCATGAATTTGGAGATAAAGCAGTTAGATGTTAAAACTGCCTTCCTCCATGGTGACCTAGAAGAAGAGATCTACATGCACCAACCAAAGGGGTTAGAAGTCAAAGGAAAAGAGCATATGGTGTGTAGGCTGAGGAAGAGCTTGTAGGGCTGAAACAAGCTCCACGGCAATGGTACAAGAAATTCGACTCGTTTATGTTGAAACATGGGTATGACAGAACGGAGTTAGACCACTGTGTGTTCACGTGCAAGTTCTCAGATGGTGATTTCTTAGTTATGCTCTTATACGTTAATGAGATGCTCATCATGGGAAAAGACATCAAGAAAATCGACAGGCTGAAATAGGAGTTGGGCAAGTTTTTTACGATGAAATACTTGGGCGCGGCTAAACAGATTCTAGGAATGGAGATAACCCATGACAGAAGCAGCAGGAAGCTCTGGCTGTCACAAGAGTGGTATATTGAGAAAGTCCTAGAGCAGTTTAATATGAATTCAGCGAAGCCGGTCAGTACTTCACTAGATGGTCACTTCAGATTGAGCGATAGGCAGTGTCTCAAGATGAAGGCAAAGGTGGAAGAGATGCAGAAGATGCCCTATGCGTCAGCGGTATGAAGTTTGATATATGTTATGGTGTGTACACGCCTAGACATAGCATATGCGGTTGGTGTTGTCAGCCGATATCTTGCAAATCCTGGCAAAGAGCATTGGGCAATGGTAAAGTGGATACTGCGGTATCTAAAAGGCTCATCCAGGTTGAGCTTATGCTATGGTGACGGTAAACCTGTGTTAGAGGGTTACATAATGCAGATATGGCAAGTGACATAGACTCCAGGAAGTCCACATCGGGGTTCATGTTCACATTTGCAAGGGGAGCGATTTTTTGGCAGAGCAAGCTACAGAAGGTTGTAGCGTTGTCGATGACAAAGACTGAGTACATCACAGTCACAGAGGCATGTAAAGAGATGCTTTAGATAAAGAGGTTCCTACAGGAACTTAGCCTAAAGTAGGAGGAGCATGTGGTCTATTGTGATAGTCAAAGTGTTATACACTTGAGCAAGAATCCAAGTCAGTATTCCAAGTCAAAGCACATAGAGATTCGGTGTCACTGGATCAGGGATACTTTGGAACAAAAGGTGTTACAGCTTAAGAAGGTCCACATGGACGACAATGGGTCAGACATGATGACCAAGGCTTTGCTCAAGGGCAAGTTTGAGGTTTGTAGAAACCTGGTTGGCTTGAAGAAGGTGGATCTCTCCTGGATAAAAAAGGGAGAGATTTGATGGGTTTTTTGACCCGTCGTCGATCGGTCGTGAGCCTCGCTCGACCGGTCGAAGGCTGGTCTCGACCAGTCGTAGGAGTCGAGTCATGGCACAACTCAAAGTCCAGCGACTGTAGACTATTTTTCTCTGAGGTGCTCGACCGGTCGTCGGTGGCGCTCGACCAGTCGTGAACTCGGTTCGACCAGTCGAGGTTACGCAGATTCGTTCCACGAATTTGTGCGGATTTCGTGTCGCAAGTCCTTTCGCAACTGGGATGCGGAAGCCGCGCGGACGGGATCCGGGCTCGTTCCAGAGCGGCCCAGCAATTTTGCCGCGAACGTGGTTGATAGATTTCCACAGAGAAAGAAGAGAAGAAAAGAGGGGAAAAGAAGGAGAGAAGGGAATGGAGGTAGCAGCAGCTGCAGTAGCTTCGCCCGTCGCGAACAGCAACGACACGAACGGCGGCACTCCACCTCGGCGCTCAAAGCAAACCCTCCGCGGCCTCAACAAGCCCAAATGCATCAAGTGCGGCAACGTCGCCCGTTCCAGGTGCCCATATCAGTCATGCAAGAGTTGCTGTGCAAAAGCTGAAAATCCATGTTATATACACGTTCTCAAACAGAATTCCACTTTGCCGGACAAACCACCATCTTCAGGCTCTCCTTTGTTCGATCAATCGTCCTCTGACGTGTCTACCACAGGGTCTTCTCTAAGGGTCTCCTCACTTCGGCAACTTTCCAACAATTTTGCACAATTCAATAGAGCTCATATTCCTCTCCGAGCAAGGAGACCGTTGTCACGGAAGGATGCTGCAGCTATAAATGCGTGGAGGTTTTCCAAGTTGAAAGATCACAATGACAGTAACGTCGAAGCTGAAAACGAAGCATTCGACAGGTACATGCAGAATGTTAGTTTACTGGAGGAAGCATTTTTTGTTGATCCTTCTTCAGGACTTGCACCCGATGGCCCACCTACTGGACTGGAAGCTACCACTTCTGGCGAGGATGAGCCCTTCAAAATGATATCAGGTATGAAGGCAAGGCTAAAATCAAACATTGAGAGAGCAGATAACTTCAGGAAAAGATTACGAGACCTTGTTGACCAAGGGTTGAGGAAGTTACAGAGAAGTGACTTTGATGATGAGGGGAGGTTGGCAAATGCAGAAGATTCCAAGAGTGAGAAAGAGCTTAGAAGGCCCCAAAAGGCAGACAAATGGTGGTGTGAAAGGTCTGCCGCAGTAAATGATCTTCTTGATAAATTGACCAAAGCCCGAACCATGGATGAACTGAAGGTCTGCATGGAGACTAAGTTACCGTTGTTTGGTTGGAATGAATCCGCCGATTCTTTGGCCTTTGAAGAAGCTGTTTCTCATGAAAATGAGGACGGTCAGACGTCAGATGGCCATGGTGCTGGAGATGCATCAATACCCAGACAAGCATCAGGACCATCTTCATCATCATTATCTCTACCAAACCTGTGCAGGGCGGTTGAGATCAATCAAGAGGCTCTTTCCAATATCAACGTGGAGTTCTCTTCACTCGATAAAATAGCTGATCTATGACAATGGGTGAATATGTAGAATGGAAACTTAAATGAGGTGGGTCGGCCCGATGTTGATATTGTAGCGATTGATTTGCCTCCAGATTTCAGGGGAGCAGCAGCATCGGAAATTGCCATTGGAAAGAAGTAGAACAAATGTTTTGCAGGTGTTCGATATCATGTAGCATTGCGGGGCTGAGTAGCAAAGGAAATGGCAGCGCTGTCTTGGTTTTATTTTCTTTACCTCCTGAGTTAAATGTATCATTCTAAGCTCCCGATTTTTCAATGGGGAGTTACAAACATGGAGAAAAAGGAAGGCCCATGTACCACAATTGATGGGTATAGTACGGATATCTCAATGGCATCCTCTTAAATAACATTGGTCCACATAAATCAATTGATCAATCTGTGGTTCAGTTAAAAAAAAAAAAAATGGGATGCAGAAGGAAGTTTCCTAAAACTATAAATAGGAGTTCTTAGGGTTTTTTAGGAAGGACAAGAGGGTTTCCTAAATCTTTACAAGGGATTTACTAAAGGGTATAGGGCTATCAAAGGTAAGAGAGAGAGAGAGAGGAAAAGAGAGAGAGGAAGCTTATAGAAGGGAGATTAATTATTCTCGTGGAGGTTATCTACTGTGCAACCTATATATCAACGCTTCTATGTCCTCGTAATCGATGAGATCTCTCCGTTTTCTTTGTTTCTCTTATTGTGTATCCACTCCTACGTGAGTGAAGAAGTTTGTAACATTCTACTTCATAGTGGATTGTTGATCTGGACGAGGTCCCATGGTTTTTACCTCTTTAAGGGTTTTCCACGTAAAAATCTCTTGTGTGGTGTGTGATTGATGCATTGATTATTTTCATTGCTTTGTTATTCCATAATTCTGTTTTGTTCTGGAGGGCTAGATCCTAAGGTTTTGTGCAAGGCAACACCAAAATGTTTCAGCAACCAACATGGAATTTTTCGATGGCATCAACCTCTGCTCAATTCCATGGAGTGGTTCATCGATGACATAGGCAGACCCCGTTGCTTACAGATTTAAGACATCAATAATAATATGATTAGTTTCATGCATCTAAACCAAAATTAGCTATATAAAGGGAAATAGAAGCCTTTTTGAATTAGAAATACAATTGACCATGACTGCATATGTCTAACTTTACAAGGGTGGTGAAACTTGATTCCGAATTAGACTCATATATAGTAGGCCAATGTTACTAGTTGATTGGCAATTAATCCCATATGCTAAGGGAATTATACTCAAAGCCACTTCCTATTCAAATCTATAAAATCTTTTATTTTTATTTTTATTTTGTTCTCATGGACTTTTATCCTAATGTAGCCTCTCCACTTTTGTGCAGCACAATGCTTCAATAAGTTTGAATGGAGTAGCATAGTTTTAGTCTAGTTTAGTTTCTAATCATTTTTGTCTAGCGCATCACTGCAACAAGTTTGTATTATTATTATTTTTTTTTTTAAGGAGAACTTCATTAAACCAAAAGGAATGGAGGGAACAATGAACATCTTCGGGTGGCCCTACAGCAAAAGGAGGGCGGGTCACCTATCTTATACCTCCTCTGTACAACAAAAGCACCTAAAAGGAAACCACTGGACACGGGATCTAGAGAGCTAATCGGTGGTGCGAATCGATCTAAGGCCTACTTTGTCGAGAAACACCAGGCCCTTTATTTTTCTGGGGAGGGAGGCAAAGTGATCATGACAGATTTTCGCTTGAGCCTCACTCCCCAGTTTTGCCAAGCTGTCTGCTGGACCGTTCCCTTCGCGGAGAATGTGATGGAAAGAGAACGTGTCGGATAACCGCAAGTTGTTGATCCTATCTACCCAAGGTTTCCAGTTCCACGGACATCTTGATTCACCTACAAGAATGACAATTACTAGCTTTGAGTCCGATTCTACACTTATCCTGTTGATCCCTTTAAGAAGGCATAACTTTAGGCCGTCATAGAGTACACGTAATTCTGCAGTGTTGTTTGTCCCAAACCCGTAACCTGCGGAGAAACCAAAGATGAAGGAGTCATCATCTTTTCTACAAATTCCTCCTCCTCCTAAAAGACCCAGGTTTCCCCGTGCAGACCCATCAACGTTTAGTTTCACCCATCCCGGAGTGAGGTGATTCTATTTAACCAGAACAGAAGTAGACCTATTTTGCCTGGACACAGGGAAGGAAGGGATGAACCTATTAGAATATGTGGCTGAAACCTGTTCTGGAAGTATTGAATCGTCTGGGTGGCCCACCAATTTATCCGACAGATGGACCTTCGGGCATCCATTACCTTTTGACCAAAGGAAGCTTCATTTCTAGTTTCCATAGTTCCCAGAGAATCAGCAGAGGGAGAGACGATCTGATCTTCTGAGAGGCAACACCTGTCGCTGACGCGTTTCGCCACTGACTGATTTTCCCGAGCACCGAGACATGAGGGATCGAAGAGACACCACAAAGACGCTCGAAATGGGCCCAGATTTGGACCGCTTGCTGTCCCGTAAGAAATAGGTGAGTGATTGATTCCAAGTCTAGAACAGAATCATTGTCCTGAGGACAGCAGCGACATTTAGAGGGCAGGGCAATTCCTTTGGCTTGAATTCTACTATCCACAAGGATGGCATGATGTAGCAGATGCCAGATGAATGTGGATACTTTGGGTGAAATTTTGTCTAACCAGATCCAATCTCCCCACGGTACGTGTGGTTGAGCTAAAGTTTGTATTAATTTAGCTCTTTGTCTATGATCTCTTTGTCAGATATCAAATCCCTAGATTCTCACTAATTAGTAAGTTCATTTGGCCACAACATTCTTCTAACCGCCAAAGTCCAAACGACTGTCAATAATCAACGGCCACTTTGTTCACTTGAGCTGTCGTTAGCAATATTTTTCTCTCCATTTTTTATTTCCTTTCAAATTGTATCACGTTTTAGATCAAGAAAATCGGCACTTGATTTTATTTCTTACTTTTGAGTATATTATATTGTTGTTAAATAAAACAATTTATCACCAATGTAATGGAAAGTTCTTGCTTTCAGGGAAAAAAGAACTCATGTAAAGGACTAATCCCTCCCTTTTCCAAATTGCTTGATTCCGTGTAATCATTAATTAGGTAAGTGGCCGATCTTCTTAGATCTGGTCTTAATTTGTCTACATTGGCAAGTTGTATTTAGCTCTAGCACACCTGATATGTGTTGGGGGCCTTGCACAAAACCTTAGGATCTAGCCCTCCAGAACAAACCAGAATTATGGATAAAGCAATGAAATAAATCAAAGCATCAATCACACACCACACAAGAGATTTTTACATGGAAAACCCTCAAAGAGGTAAAAACCACGGGACCTCGTCCAGATCAACAATCCACTATGAAGTAGAACGTTACAATCTTCTTCACTCACGCAGGAGTGGATAAACAATAAGAGAAATAGAGAAAACGGAGAGATCTAACCGATTACGAGGACATAGAAGCGCTGAGATGTAGATTGCAATGTAGAGAACCTCCACGAGCAGAACCTCCCTTCTATAAGCTTCCTCTCTCTCTTTCTCCCTCTCTCTCACCTTTGATAGCCCTAAACCCTTTAGCAAATCCCTTGCAAAGCTTTAGGAAACCCTCTTGCTATTTTGTGATACCTAGAAAAAACCCTAGGCAACCCCTTTTATAGTTTTGGGAAACTCCTTTCCGCATCCCAGTTGCGAAAGGACTCAAATCCGCAGTTTCGCGTAAAATCGCGGAACAATCTGCGTAACCTACGACTAGTCCTGGCCCTCCTACGACTGGTCGTAGACCACCTACGACTGGTCGTAGCTCTCCACGACCAGTCCTAGCTACAGTAAAAAACAGCACGAACTCGCTGGACTTTGAGTCGTGCCAGGGCTCGAACCTACGACCGGTCGAGCACCTCCCACGACCGGTCGTACCAGCCCTCGACCGGTCGAGCACGGGGCAAAAACCCCATCAATATGTACATACACGCAGCACCCACGATCAAATATTGGCCAAACAATACACATGCCAAGGATTAGCTACTGACAGGTTGAGTAGCGAGACTCACTACTGAAGTCATGTCACCAAGTTCTGTGGGCTTCACTATGATATATGTTTTGTATCCACGTTTGGACAGATCATTTTAGGACAAAAACCAAAGAATGAGTCAAATCCAAAGCTCCAGTGGACCCCGCCATAGAAAATAGTGGGGATAGTGAAGTCCACCATTAAAAACTTCTAAAGGCCACAATAGTTTTCCATCAGGCTGATATTTGTGTTTTCCCTTCCTTCATGTCTTTGTTAACTTGTGAATAGGTTGGATTTCAAATAAACATTATGATAGGCTTTAGAAAGGTTTCAACAGTAAGCATCACTCTCCCCGATCCAATACAGCTTTGGATTTAAGTCATTCTTTGGATCATACCTTAAAATGATATCTCCAAATGGATGAACTAGGTGGGCCTACAAAACTTGGTGACATCACTTCAATAGCGAGTATCGCTACTCAACTTGCCAGTATCTAATCCGCGTCCATTTCCAAACTGAAGCCAACAGCCCCAGGGGGGGGGGGGATTTGCTTTGGCCCTTCCTTTGAGAGGTGAACTAACCGTGCAGTGGCCCCACGGAGATTTTGTTGCATTGGAGTTCGCATCCAACAAGTTCCTTCCTCCAACATGCATTCATCACCCTTGAAAGCTACGTGAGACTTACACTTGGAAGATAGAATTTACACGTGACCAAATGCAATTTCATCCCACCTAATCTCATTTAAACCTGCTTACTAAACAAGCCCTCAAGATTCACCGGTTGGAATCTACATGGACCCATACGGTGCCGAATGGTATATAAACATCATGGTCGGACAATGAGTTTTCAACAGTGCACGTTTCCATGCATTATAACAGCCGGCATCCTATCATATTGTCCACGTGAGTTTTGAATCTATCTGATTTTTGAACATATGTCGTATCTTGATTAATTGACCGTGACTTTCTCACGGCCATTTCTCACGGCACACAGTGTATCTTCTTCTGCAAGCTTGACTGGATTCTTTTCAATGGTCAAAGAGTGGGCCCCAATTAAAGATCCCAGGAGCTCGAAGGAATGTGAAACCGTGCATGGCCCGCGGACACGGATCGCACACTGGAATTGCCAGTGGTGACTCGCTATTGGATGGTGCTATATGGGCCATCATGATGTTTGTATTTCATCCACACCGTCTATCAATTTTCTCAAATTATCGTAGAATATGATTAAAAAAATTAGGCAAATCCAAATCTCAGGTAGACCAGACCACATGAAACAGTGGTGATTGAAAGCTTACCATTAAGAACTTCTTGGGGCCATGAAAGTTTTAGATCAAGCTGATATTTGTGTTTTCCTTTCATTCAGGTTTGTATGACCTAATCAACAGGTTATATGGCAAGCAAACATTACAGTGGGCTTAGAACGTTTTTAACCATAAACGTTTAATCACCATTCTTTTCACGTGGCCTTTAATCCGTCCATTAGTTTTGCCAGCTCATTTTAGGATACTATAGCCTAAAAATGAAGCAAATCCAAAACTCTATTGGGCCATACCACATTGAAAGTAGGGATGAAAACACCACCGTGTTAATGTTCCTGGGTCCACCATGTTGTGTGTATATCATCCAACCCAGTCATCAGGTGAGCCCTAGCGGAATGAAAGGACACCCAAGCTCAAACCCTTCCAAAACTTAGGTAGGCTGCAAAAAGGCGAAATATGAGTAATGCATATGATGGTACATTGCTACCGCTGGTGTGGCCCACTTGAGTTTTACATTGGAAGGAGGGATGGTATATATGGTCTACGTAAGGCTCACCAAACACATGATTCTTAATTAATATAAACATCATGAGTGGGCTCCACACAGCTCGAATGGATGGTGATTATATTAGGCGAGAACTAATGTGATCACTTCCCCTAGAAACTGATATTTTCTTAATTTTCTAGAAGCACTGAATTTAATCTTAGCAGCCGATCATGAATCAAATATGATTCTTTTAGAAAAATGACTCGGATCTAGCTGGCTCAAACCGCAAAGAGATGTTCATTGCTCACTACCTGACACATGGCATGTGAAACGGTTGATCCAGACGATCCATAAAGCAGGTAATTAACTGTTTCTAACCGGCCCATTGTGGAAAGTAAAACAAGATCTTAGTCATCAAAGAAGCGAACGACGTGAGGGCCGTTCCCTTTTTGTTTCTGGCTCTCCCGAATTTGTAAAGTCGGTCCCGGCCGTTCTGTTAATGGAACTTTCTTTCCTAAAAAAAATTTAAAAAATAATAAAATAATAAAATAATAATAATAATAATAATAATAATAATAATAAGCGAACGATGTGAGCTACGGTATCGTGATGAACACTTTCTATGAACTGGAGCCAGCTTACGCTGACTACTATAAGAAAGAGACGGGTAGGAAGGCGTGGCATATCGGTCCGGTGTTTCTCTGCAATAGAGAGATCATAGATAAGGCTGAGAGAGGAAAAAAGGCCTCCATTGACGAAGATGACTGTCTGAGATGGATCGATTCCATGAAGGTGATGTTGTATTTAAATAATTTTAAAACAAATTAGTGTTTCAAAATTTCCATAGGGATGGACCGAGAGCATGTCCTACTGATGTATCTTTTCACACAAGTCCGAAGGGTAGTCCAAAGGGTTGTACCATTCATATTTTGTTTCGAAAAGTTGTCTTTTTAAGTCCAAGTCGCACCAATTGAGTTTAAACCTAATAGTCACAACCATTTTTCAAAGGGTGTTTCTACGCTCCTTAAAATATAATAATAATAATAATAGTAATAATAATAATAATAATAATAATAATAATATTTAAAAAAAAAATTTTAAAAAAAAAATAAGATCTTAGTCATCTTTCTTTTCTTTTTTTCGTTGAGTGCCATCTAGTAAAACAAGATCCTGGGTACGTGCAATTTCAACAGTAAACGATAAAGAAAAGATCAACTAGATGGACGGTCTGGATCCACTGCCCCACCTGCCGGGTGTCGGCATTGGCAGTGGATGTGGAATACGTTGTGAAGAATAAAATGACTTAAGAATTAAGTTGACGGTTATGTTTTGAAATCTAACCTTCTCTAGAAAAGTCAAAGCCGTGTACAAAACGCAAATCGGTTGATCTTGATTAGACTCGTCCGACTTTCTTCTCATGCATGCATGCAAGTATATAAGGAGACCTTTGATAGCCTTACTCAAACAAAGACATGGGTTTCTCTAAGCATTGCTTCTTCTTTCTCTGGCTCTTGTTATCTTTCCAAGCTCACTTCCCCTCTTCCGTACATGCTCGGCCTATTTCAGTTCAAGATCAACACAGTAAGCAATTTCTCTCTCTCTCTCTCTCTTCCTCCCAATAGGGTTAAGGCAAAAATACAATAAAGTTAAGGTAAAAAGAAAGATGCAGAAGAGTTTGTCCACAAAATATTTACAATATTTCAGGAAAACAGGAACATTTCTCACAATTGTGCACCACACCCACATGCAGCAATGGTCAAATGTGATGATTGATTTGTTAATGTTGAAATTTTGGTTTTAAAAATAAAATATTTTTGAAATTTTCATTTTCCCTTCAAAAATGATTTTGAAATTTTCAAATGCAAAATTGTATTTTCTTTAGCCTTACATTAGAAAGAGTAGGAGAAAATTTGTGGTTTATAATTGATTGAGTGGGTAGTATTCTTACTCAGAGAAATGGGGGATGAGATGCTCGATTTGAGTATTCCATTGCATAGCACTAGAATGCACGCACTCAGGCGGGGGCTTGAGCTTGGCCAGTGTGGTTTGAGTATGCTCATCGATGGTTGCAACTATCCTCTTAGGAGGTTTTCTAAATCCACATGCGAATGCAAGTATGAAACATCATGTGAGATCCAAACCCTTCATATGGTAGCCCATCTGATGGAAATCTCAAATAGTGTAGCCCATCTGATGGAAAGCTCAAATATTTGTCACATACATGCATACTGTATATGGATGTGTACGCTCGCACATGCATGTGGAATTCACAAACCTCTCCTCTGCGTATGAGTTTGAGAGTGTAGAACATCCATGATCAATACAGTCCAAAAGATGGACGGATCTGATCACACCTTACCATATGAACTCTATGGTGCCGTTAATACATGATGAAGTGTGATGGACACTCTTCTTTTTAATAGGAACCGTACAAATTTCACCCATTTGATTTCTTATACTTTCTCATCAGGGTACGTGAAGGTGTTGGCCACGCTCGGAGTCATTTGTAGGTGCTGCGATGGTGTTGGAGGTGAATGCAAGAGTACATGGGACTCCACATGCCTGAATCTTGATTGTAGCCCTTGGAAATTGCATTGATTTCAAGTTTCGGATGATTACTTTTAACTATTTGTACGAAATTGTATTTGATTTTATGTTTCGGATGTATTGATTACTTTTTAAGTATTTATACGAGGATACTTTTAACATTCTTTGATTGATGCATTTTCTGGGAGATTCAAGCATTGAGGTTTGCTAAGCCCACACGTGTAGAACCCCACCCATCCATCCACACGAATGCATGTGTGCAAACATGGAACACGTCTAAAGATCTGAGCTTGACATTTACTTGGAAACAATGCTTTGATGTTCTGTCTCAAAAATTAGGCTGTTTGATTATTCAGGTGGGCATACGATTAAAACAATATTGTTTTCTAGCAGTCCATTTATTTTGTATGTTGTGGGCCTCCTGAGGTATAAAATAGCCTGGCATTTAGCCATCATATCTAACCATATGGAAAGCTCAGATCTTGCACACGTGTTACATGTTAGTTTGCGTACCTGCGTGTTGTTGTGTAGGCTCCTATACGCGTGGGATTAGCTAAGAAAATTATGAAAAGAGACCCGTAACACAAAGCAACATTGGTGGCCCCAAGTCGATACTTTAGGCTTTGGGCCCTCTCTGATAAAGGAGCATTTCTTAGGAGCTAACCATCACTGGTGGAAGAGAGAGAGAGAGAGAGAGAGAGAGAGAGAGAGAGAGAGAGAGATGAACAGGAACTGACTTAGGGCTTGGGCTGCATTTAAGTCTTGTTGGACAAGCCCAGACTCTTTAAGTTAGGGCTTGATACATAAACAGGTCTGATTTCCGTTTGAGTGTAATGCTCTAGATATAAAAAGTAAGTTGATAGCCACTTCGAGGGGGCCGAGTCCTCCTATTACGAATAATGAATAAACTTCTGGGATAGATTTTCATTAGTAACAACAACTTAAATAACATAACAATAACTAACAGCCCACTACTTGCTGACATGGCAAATAACCAATAGCCACTACTTGCTTACATGACAATAACTACATGGTAACCAACAGCCACTACTTGCTTACATGACAATAACTAACATCCCACTACTTGCTATGACAAATAACCAACAAGACTTAACCAATCGGCCCATGACAATCCTTCCCCCATCATTCAAGGTCGTGGAAGTCTTTTGCATGACCCCCAAGAGGCATTATCGAGCCCAAGTCCTTTCCATTTGACAAGCAATTCACTCACGATCGCCCTTGCTTCTTCTTCATGCGCCCATTGCAAAATTTCTTCGTGCTCGGCTTGCGGCCCACCATCAACGACCACCTATAGGAGGAATTGTAGAGACCAAAGACATTCCGAGTACCCAGCTTCCGTTTCAAACACGATACATGAAATACGGGATGAAGGAGGGAGGTTGATGGAAGATCCAAACGGTGTTTACACTCCCAATCCTCTCTAGGATCCGATAAGGACCATAAAATCGGGAGAAAGCTTCAGATTAAGGCTTGCACAACCGAATGTTGTTTGTATGGTTGGAGACGCAGGAAGACCTGGGCCGCCTACTTCGAATCATGCTTCAAGACGCGTTTTAAATCAGAAAACGCTTCATCCTTTCTTGTGACATGTGTAGGTTCCCCCGCAAGAGGCGTAAAATCTCGTTCACGCTGCAATGTGTCTTCCACAGACTGAACCGCTGCTGTTCCCGGCGAATGAGCCAACAATGGCGGCGGTGGGTATCCGTAAACTACCTCGAATGGTGTAATTTTAGTAGAAGAATGAACATTCGTATTATACCACCACTCTGCAATAGGCAACCACCGAGACCAATCTCTTGGTTTATCTCCGGAAAAACACCGTAAATAGTGCTCCACACACTTGTTAACAATCTCCGTTTGACCATCTGTTTGTGGATGATAAGCGGAAGAAAATTTTAGCTCAGTCCCCTGCAATTTGAACAATTCTTTCCAAAATAGGCTAGTGAAGACGGGATCCCTGTCACTAACAATAGAACTCGGCATGCCATGGAGTTTGAAAATATTGGCAATAAAAATCTGAGCAATTTTAGAAGAAGGGTGCGCAATTGGAAGGAAATGCGCATACTTACTAAGCCTGTCCACCACAACCAAAATCACACTGAAATCCGTTAGAAAGAGGCACCCTTCAATGAAGTCTAAGGAAATATCCGACCATACTTTTGAAGGAATAGGTAAAGGTTGGAGGAGTCCCATGGGATGAAGATTTTACTGCTTTGTTGTGCAATCACACTCTCGAATGAACGTTTTGACATCCTCTTTCATACCCTTCCAGTAATAATTGGCCCTAGCTCGATGAAGAGTTTTATGAAGCCCCGAGTGACCTGCTTGAGGGCTCCCATGAACCAAATTAAGCAACTGCTCCCTGATAGCAGTAGAGTCACTAATATACAGCCTGCCCTTGTAAAACAACAAGCCATCCTTTAATTGATATTTAGAGACATCAAGGAGATGGTTTGAAAAATCCGAGATAAGTTTCATTAATTTTGGATCCAAGGAGTAGGATACACGCAAATCTAAAAGCCAACTAGGAGAAGGAAAGGACAATGCAGCCAGCTGGCTTGGTGCATCTTCAAATTTCCTGGATAGAGCATCTGCCACCAAATTGTCTTTTCCCTTTCGGTATTCAACCACAAAATCAAATCCCAACAACTTAGTAAGCCATTTTTGTTGCATTGGAGTACCCACCTTCTGCTCCAGTAAGTACTTGAGGCTTTGATGGTCTGTTTGTATTCTGAAAGTCTACCCCAACACATAACACCGCATTTCTTCACTGCTAGTACTAAAGCCAGCAACTCCTTTTCATATGTGGAAAGGTGCAATGCTTTACCATGAATGGCCTGACTCATAAAGGCAATGGGCCTGTCCTGTTGCATTAATACAACACCTACACCATAACCAAGCATCACACCAATAGTAAAGGGTTTAGTGAAGTCGGGAAGAATTAAAAACAGGGGGTTAGTCACGACTTCTTTAAGGGCACATTTTTGGCAACAAGATTCCATTCAAAGAATTTTTTTAAGTAGAGAAGTCAAGGGGGCAACAATAGATCCATATCCTTTTATGAATTTCCTATAATACCCAATAAGACCTAAGAAACCCCTTAAGGACTTAAGAGTGGAAGGAAAAGGCCAGTTTAACATGGATTCAATTTTTTTAGGGTCAGCCCGGACCCCATCTTTTGAGATTAAGTGACCCAAATATTCAATCTCAAGACACCCAAAAGCACACTTGGATTTGTTTGCAAAAAGATGATGTTGGTGTAAAATCTCCAGCACCGTGGCTAAATGGTGTCGATGTTCTTCCAAGTTGGTGCTATAGATAAGAATGTCATCAAAGAAAACTAAGATGAATTTTCTCAAGAAGGGTTTAAAAATATGATTCATGAGAGATTGAAAAGTAGCCGGGGCATTTGTCAACCCAAAGGGCATTACGAGAAACTCATAATGTCCTTCATGTGTACGAAAAGCCGTTTTTGGGACATCATCAGGATTAACACGAATTTGATGATACCCGGAACGTAAATCCAACTTGCTAAAAATAGTTGCCCCATGCAATTCATCTAGGAGTTCATCAACAATAGGAATAGGAAATTTGGCCTTAATGGTTTCTTTATTTAAAGCACGATAGTCAACACAAAGACGCCAACTACCATCTTGTTTACGAACTAAAAGAACCGGAGAAGAAAAAGGACTATGGCTAGGACGAATAATACCTGAGGCAAGCATGTCATTAACAAGTTTTTCAATTTCAGATTTTTGAAAATAGGATACCGATATGGACCAACACACACGGGTTTGGAATGAGGATGAAGGACAATATTGTGGTTGTGAACACGGTTTGGTGGAAGTCCAGTAGGGTTCACGAAAAACATCCTGAAATTGTTCAAGTAAACTTGTAAGAAGATGGTCAGTTTCAAGAGTAGATTGCTGAATGGAGTAGGATTGAGAAGCTCAATTACCAAACCCCGCCTGTCTTGTTTCATAGCCTTACCAAACTGTGCCCCATCCATCATGGATACCTCGGTAGGAGTAATGCCCTGTAAAACATGCTTAAAATTCAAGAGAGTGAATTCCATTCGTAACAGGACAAAATCCCATAAAATAGGCCCCAAGGTACGGAGCCATTGAACTCCTAATACAATATCACAGCCACCCAATGTTAAAACATAAAAATCTGTGCAAAAAGTGTTTCCCTGCATTTGAAATTGAAGATCCGCACATTTGCCCGTATTGAATAAAGTGTCACCATTTGCCACCCTAACCAAGAGTCCTGCTGTGGATTGTGACCGCAGATGCGCCCGTGTTGAATGGAGGGGTCCGAGAAAATTATGTGTACTCCCGGTATCAATGAGAATCACTACTGCACAACCGTTGATATGGCCCAATGCGCATGGTTTTGGGCTTGGGGAACCACCACGAGCATGGATGGAAATCTCAGAGCGAGTTCTCGATCATCTTCTACCCTTCCCAAGGGAACTTCTACTCCTTCTAGAAGTGGTGGTTGCTGAACGGATTGTGGCTCGTCCTCCTCTGAGTCACCCATTCCATGATAAACAAACGGGCTGATTTGCATTTATGGCCCGGCCCCATTTGTCATCACAATTGTAACAAAGTCCTTTTGCCCGTCGCTCCTTCATTTGTAATGGGACAACGTTGGACCGGAACAATAGCCTTTGTATCCGAGGTGGTGTTGGTAATAAATGGGCGTGTGGGAAGAGAGCTCACCTTTGAACCCGCCTGAAGGCGGCTACATTTTCCTCCTGCATTTTCGCCATACCAAAAGCCATTGTGAGGTTAGAGGGATTTAGCATACGAACCATGAACCGAATATCCTCCCGTAAGCCGCTCAAAAAACAACTGAGCTTAAATGGTTCTGCCAACCCTTTAAGCCGATTAGATAAGACCTCAAATTGTGACTTATAAGCCTCCACGGTTGTAGTTTGTCGGAGTCGTGTAAGGGCCTCCATCGGATCGTCCAAAAGAGAAGGACCAAATCTGGTGAGTAAGGATTGAGAGAAGCCATCCCAACTAGTGATCCCACCTGAAGCCTCCAAATCCTGAAACCAAGTGAGAGCTTTTCCCTCCATATGAAAGGAAGCTAAAAGGACCCGATGATGAGGGTTAGTTTGATGATAATTAAAAAATTGAGTAGCGCGATAAATCCAACCATTAGGGTCGTCGCCATCGAATTTAGGAAAGTTGAGACGAATAGCCCTTGTTTGAATTCCACCATGCTTTCAAATAAAGGATTTCCTTGGAGGATGACCCAATGTGAGAATCTTCCTTATTTTTTTTCTTTGAATGACCAAGGTCTCCACATTAGTCACCACCAGCATGTAATTCTGACAAGTTTTCCACGACTGTAAAGCTTCTTGATTTTGGTGTTGAATTTCCTGTGTGTGCTGAACTGCAGCCAACGATTCAGCAAGGTGGGATAAGCGAGTATTGTGCCCTTCAGGACCGAGGCTCGATACCACTTGTAATGCTCTAGATATAAAAAGTAAGTTGATAGCCACTTCGAGGGGCCGAGTCCTCCTATTACGAATAATGAATAAACTTCTGGGATAGATTTTCATTAGTAACAACAACTTAAATAACATAACAATAACTAACAGCCCACTACTTGCTGACATGGCAAATAACCAACAGCCACTACTTGCTTACATGACAATAACTACATGGTAACCAACAGCCACTACTTGCTTACATGACAATAACTAACATCCCACTACTTGCTGACATGACAAATAACCAACAGCACTTAACCAACTGGCCCATGACATTGAGTTTCACTGGACATGTTTAGGGCCCGTTTGGATGGTAAGTTACTTTCTATAAGCTACTTTTGCCTCAAGTAGCTTATCTTGGTTTCTACTTAGTGGAAAGATGATAATGTTTGATAAATATGTTTTCAAAACACTTCATCAAACTTAAAGCACATTGCATCATTGGAACACCCAAGTCTAATAGGGCGATCACCTTAATGTATGTGTTATGTATCCACTCCGTCCATCTATTTTGCCCACTCATTTTAGGGTATTGGCCTAAAAATGAACTAAATTGAAATCCCAAGTGAATGAAACATTTGAGGGTATTGATAGGGCATCACAGGAAGGATTTCCGAACATGGCACATCTATTCATCACGTGGAGCATTGATCAGGTTGGAGGTTGGAGCGCAGGAGCTAGCACTGCTCACAGCGATCCATCTGTATAAGTTACTTTTTGTAAGTTGAAAAGCTAAAAAATAATAATAATGAAAGTAAGTTACTTTGCGTTATAAGTTAACTTTAATAACCAAACTAACCTAAATTTAAAATTAAAATTTATAAAAAATAAAATTAAAAATTTTTTTAAAAAAATACATAACTAAGTTAAAAGGTTTCTTATTGGGTGGTTTCCAAACGAGCCCTTAAGGTGTTGACATTTGGGATCGAGCATGAGTTTCAAGACAGTACTGGCCCATTTATGTAAACAATAGCGGCTCGTTTGATCGTAAGCATAGTTGCAATCCAAACCACCAACCCGATATGTAGCAATTGGCTCATTCATGATTAAACCAACAAAAGATCCTACCAGTGTGGAAGTTACCCTTCAAATGGACAACGAGAGTAAAATGGATGAATCTAAGAGGAATTGATTGCTAAGATTGACTCCATTCAGTGTGATTTTTCAATAAAGGTCCATCTGTGAACATCATCACTACATGGATGGTCGGGATCCATATTCCCACCTGACAGGTGTCAGATATTGGGTGGTAAATTCGTACCTGACTTTCTTGTAACAATGATGCCTGTGTAAACATCAAATCCGATCCATTAACTTCGCTAGCTAATTTTAGGACAAGAGCCCGCAAGTGAGACAGAATCAAAACTCAAGTGGGCCACACCATACGAAAGTAAGGATGAACACACCCACCTTGTTAACCTTCCTGGGGTCCACCGTGTTGTGCATCTATCATCCAACCTATTCATCAAGTGAGCCCCCACAAGGATGTAGGGACACCAAAACTCAAACCATTTCAAAGCTTAGGTAGGCTGCGACAAGTAGCTAGAGCTAGGCATCAAGTCGAGTTGGACTGAGTTAGGGCTGATTAGACTCGATCCGGTTTTGAAATAAGCCTGACTCGAACTTGACTCGACTTGGTACTGAGTTCAGTATGCCTGAACCAATTCAAGTCCAGGTCTGGCTTGGACTAATCCAGACCAAGTCCAACCTGGTTAAAAGTACTGAGTCGGTTCGAGTTGGTACTGATTCGGATCGAGAGATGAGGGAGGGAGGGAGGGAGGGAGTGGAGAGGAGGAGGAGGAGGAGGGTGGTGATGGTGGTAAGTGGTTGCCAGGCTTGGAAGAGGAGGACGAAGGAGGGAGAGAGAATTTGGTATCGGGTCGAAGTCAGGCTGCGGCATATAGGATTAGAGATACTTAGAAATTAGAGTTTTTTTATTATATACATACTCGGATCCTTGCTCTTGCTCGGGTGGTAGACACTCAGGAGATTCAACACCTGGTCAAGGGTTCGATTATCCATGGGTGGTGAAATCCCACTACGGCGTGAGTGTGTAGTGGTGTGTGTGCGTGTGTAATTTTTTTTTTTTTTTTTTTAAAAAAAAAAAACCGAATCCGAGTCAAGTCGGTTTCGAATCGAGTTGAGTTTGACCGGATCAAGTTTCGGGTTGAGTCAGGTCAAGTTATTGGGTAACTCGAACTCAACTTGGTTTGAATTTGAATTGGACGAAGCCTACTCGGTTCGGGTCGAGTTGGGTCTAAACGAGTCCAGACAAGTCCAGTCAAGTGAGTCGAGTGGTCTCATGCCCAGCTCTAGCAACAAGTGATCGATATATGGGTATTGTGCATGATGGTACATTTGATGGGGTTTTTTCCCCGTCTTCGACCTGTCCTGAGCCCCGCTCGACCGGTCGTGAAAGGCGCTCGACCGGTCGTACGTTCGAGCCCTAGCACGACTCAAAGTCCATCGAGTTCGTGCTGTTTTTTCTCGGAGGCTAAGACCAGTCCTGGAATTCCAGGACCAATCAAAGGTAGGCTTCGACCGGTCGTGGACAGGCTTCGACTAGTCGAAGGTTACGCAGTTTGTTCCGCAATTTTGCACGAAACTGCGGATTTGAGTCCTTTCGCAACCGGGATGCGAAAGAAAAGTTTCCTAAACTATAAAAGGGGTTGCCTAGGGTTTTCTAGGTATCATAAGAGAATGCAAGAGGGTTTCCTAAAGCTTTACAAGGGATTTGCTAAAGGGTTTAGGGCTATCAAAAGGTGAGAGAGAGAGAGAGAGAGAGAGAGAGGAAGAGAGAGAGGAAGCTTATAGAAGGGAGGTTCTGCTCGTGGAGGTTATCTACTATGCAATCTATATCTCAGCGCTTCTATGTCCTCGTAATCGGTTAAATCTCTCTGTTTTCTCTATTTCTCTTATTGTTTATCCACTCCTGCGTGAGTGAAGAAGGTTGTAACGTTCTATTTCATAGTGAATTGTTGATCTGGACGAGGTCCCGTGGTTTTTACCTCTTTGAGGATTTTCCACGTAAAAATCTCTTGTGTGGTGTGTGATTGATGCATTGATTGTTTTCATTGCTTTATTATCTATAATTCTGGTTTGTTCTGGAGGGCTAGATCCTAAGGTTTTGTGCAAAGCCCCAAACAACATTACTACCAGTGGTTTGGCCCATTTGTGCACGCATGCTTCAGATTCCACATAAACATTACAAGTGGGCCCCACACAGCTGGATTGCATGTAATTACTTTATGTGAGAACACATGTGAACATTCCCGGTAGAATATGATATTTAATTTCTCAATTTCTAGAAGAACTGAATTGAATCATATCAGCCGATCAGACAACAATAATAGTCCAAATCAAACATAATTATTCTAGAAGGAATGCTCTGATCCAGCTAGCTCAATTGGCAAAGTGACGTTCATTGCCCGCTATTTAGCACATGGTATGTAAGAAGGTTGATCCAGACGGTCCATCGAGCAGATCACTACTTCTGTCCCATTGTCAAAAAAACATTTTTTTTTTTTTTTTTTTAAAAAAATGAAAAGAAAAAAGATCTTCTTTTTCTTCCTTTCTTTCCTGTTGAGTGCCATTTATTGAGAGTTGAGACTTCATGTTCAAGTGTCTAAGATAACCAGTTCGTGCTATTTCAACAGTGGATCATAAAGACAAGACCAACTAGATGGACGGTCTGGATCCACTACCTCCACGTAACTGGTGTCAGGCATTGACACTATATGTGGAATACGTTATGAAGACTAAAATATTTAAAGAATAAGTAGAAGATGGTTTTGAAATCTGACAGTTTCTAGAAGAGTCAAAACCATCTATAAAACACAAGCCGGTTGATGATGATGCGACTCGTCTGAGTCAACTCGGATTCGGTGGAGTACCAACCAGTTCACTATCCCAAATAAATAAATAAATAAAATTCTAACTCAGCCCAACCCATAATACCATGTTGGGATATATCCAGAGAGCTGATGTGGTAATTATTTATATATATGAGGACATTTGTATTCATATTCCTGTCTTGTTTTCCATGCATACATACAAGTATATAAGCTGATAGATGTCAGATATTGGGTGGTAAATTCGTATACGAATTTCTTGTAACAGTGATACCTGTGTAACATCAAATCCGATCCATTAACTTCGCTGGCTAATTTTAGGACAAGAGCCTGCAAATGAGATAGAACCAAAACTCAAGTGGGCCACACCATACGAAAGTCAGGATGAAAACACCCACCTTGTTGTGCATGTATCATCCAACCTATTCATCAAGTGAGCAGCCACAAAGATGAAGGGACACCAAAACTCAAACCATTCCAAAACATAGGTAGGCTACAACAAGTAGAGCTGGGCATCGAGTCAAGTTGGACCAAGTTATGGTTGACTTGACTTGATCCAGTTTTGAAATAGGCTTGACTTGAACTCGACTCAATTCGGTACCGAGTCCAACATGCTTGAACCGATCAAAAGTACCGAGTCGGTTCAAGTTGGCACCGATTCAGATTAAGAGACGAGCGAGGGAGGGAGTGGGGAGGAGAGAGAGAGGAGGAGGAGAGTGGTGATGCAGGTGGGTGGTTGTTGGGCTTGGAAGAGAAGGATGAATGAGGGAGAGAGAAAGAGTTAGAGATACTTAGAAATTAGGGATATATATATATATATATATATATATATATATATATATATATATATATATATATATATATATATATATATATATATCACTTGTTGCTTGAAATTTGGGCATAGGACCACTCGACTTGCACGATTGGACTCGTCGACTTGTTTTAGACCCAACTCAACTTTGAGGCGAATGGGTGAGTCAGTCCGAACCGAGTAGGCTTTGCTCAATCCAGACTTCGAGTTACCCAGTAACTTGACCTAACTCAACCTAAAACTCGATCCGATCAGACTCGACTCAATCCGAAACCGACTTGACTCGGATCATATATGTCGAGTCTGATCGGATCGAGTTTTAGGTTGAGTTAGGTCAAGTTACTGGGTAACTCAAAGTCTGGATTGAGCAAAGCCTACTCGGTTCGGACTGACTCACCCATTCAGTTCAGGTTGAGTTGGGTCTAAACAAGTCAGAAGAGTCCAATCAGGCAAGTCGAGTGGTCCTATGCCCAGCTCAAGCAACAAGTGATATATGGATATAGTGCATGATGGTACATTGCTACTAGTGGTTTGGCCCATTTGTGAATGTATGCTTCAGATTCCACATAAACATTACAAGTGGGCCCCACACAGCTGGAATGCATGGTAATTACCTCATGTGAGAACGCATGTTTACATTCCTGTAGAATATTATGATATTTAATTTCTCAATTTCTAGAAGAACTGAATTGAATCATATCAGCCGATCAGTCATCAATAATAGTCCAAATCAAACATAATTCTGCTAGAAGGAATGCTCTGATCTAGCTGGCTCAATTGGCAAAGTGACTTTCATTGCCCGCTATTTGACACATGGTATGCAAGAAGGTTGATCCAGACGGTCCATCGAGCAGGTCACTGCTTCTGTCCCATTGTTGAAATTTTAAAATTAAAAAAAAAAAAATTAAAAAAAAAAAATTAAAAAACAAGATCTTAGTCATCTTTTTCTTTTTCTTTCCTGTTGAGTGCCATTTATTGAGAGTTGAGACTTCATGTTCAAGTGTCTAAGATAACCAGTTCGTGCTATTTCAACAGTCGATCATAAAGACAAGACCAACTATACATGGACGGTTTGGATCCACTACCTCCACGTACCAGGTGTCAGGCATTGGCACTGTTTGTGGAATACGCTATGAAGACTAAAATAACTAAAGAATAAGTAGAAGCTGGTTATGTTTTGAAATCTGACATTTTCTAGAAGAGTCAAAGCCATCTAGAAAACACAAGCCGGTTGATGATGATGCGACTCGTCTGAGTCAACTCGAATTCGGTAGAGTACCAACCAGTTCACTATCCCAAATAAATAAATAAATAAAATTCTGACTCAGCCCAACCCATAATACCATTGTTGGGATATATCTAGAGAGCTGATGTGGTAATTATTTATATATATGAGGACATTTGTATTCATATTCCTGTCTTGTTTTCCATGCATACATACAAGTATATAAGCTGATCTTTGATAGCCGTGCTCAAACAAAAACATGGGTTTCTCTAAGCATTGCATGTTCTTTCTATGGCTCTTGATTTCTTTCCGAGCTCACATCCCCTCATCTGTAGATGCCCTACCTCTTTCAGTTGAAGAACAACACAGTAAGTAATCTCTCTCTCTCTCTCTCTCTCTCTCTCTCTGTAAGATTGTAAATAATGCTTAGATTTTCTGTTTGATGGTTAAATCTTTTTTCTAGCCGTTCATTTGTTTGAATACAGCCCACCTGAGGTGTGAAATGGCTTGATTTCTTTTGCCAGAAGATCTAAATCTCTGTCACATAATGACACGTGTAATTGCATATGGATGTGTATGGCTAGCTCTCACACACATGTTGAATTCACAAACCTCTCCTCTGAGTATGAGTTTGAGAGTGTGGAACATTCATGATCGATACTGTCTGAAAGATGGACGGATACGATCACCTTACCATATGAACTCTACGGTGCTGCTCATATACGATGAAGTGTGATGGACTCTCTTCTTTTTAATAGGAATCGTACAAATTTGATCACTTTTTGCTTTCTCAACAGGGTATGTGAAGGTGTTGGCTACGCTAGGAGTCATTTGTACGTGCTGTGATGGTGTTGGTGGTGAATGCAAGAGTACGTGGGACTCCACATGCATGAATCTTGATTGTAGTCCTTGGAAATTGCATTGATTTTTATGTGGGCCGTTTGAATTTTCTAGGTTCAGATGTATTTATTACTTATATAAGTATTTGAAAGAAGACTTTTTGAACATCCTTTATATGTTTTTTGAGAGAATATTCCAGCATCGAGGTTTGCTAAGCCCACACGTGTAGAAACCCTACCCATCCATCCACTCGAATGCATACGTGACAACATGGAACACATCTAAAGATATGAGCTTCACGTCAAGAATGCTTCTTCTGCCTCAAAAATTAGGCTGTTTGATTGTTCAGGTGGTTCTATGGTTAAAACAGCGTTTTCTAGTAGTCCATATATTTGGTATGTTGTGGTTACTTGAGGTATGAAATGTCCTGACATTTAGGCATCATATCTATTGGGAAACCACACACATTTCTCTTCTATATGCAAATTGATGGGATTAATAGTACAAGAGATTTAGTGGATGGAAATTATTTCTAATACAAACAAGCAAATCATCAAACATGTATGATGTA
Source organism: Magnolia changhungtana (assembly GCA_030180095.1). NCBI lineage: Eukaryota > Viridiplantae > Streptophyta > Magnoliopsida > Magnoliales > Magnoliaceae > Magnolia > Magnolia changhungtana. Next base: position 8,001,004 of record JASAUF010000391.1, on the reverse strand, counting down.
AGAGATACTAAGATTTTTTATGTGAAAAAGCATTTGATGTGAAGGGAAAAACCACAGCACTTAATCCAGTACAAATCCACTATAATAGAAATAATGGAAGTATAATCATTAAGAGATCCATCGTGGATACCCAAACTATATCACCCAAAGGTAAATTACAAGCAACATGAAAGAAATGAATTTCTCACTAACTAGGGATTGTAAAGAATCCCTAACATAACCCTTGGAGAAGATAATCGAAAAAACCAGCATTTTGGATAAACCCTCATAAATCCGAATGCGAAAATTTTGGTGGTAAAAGGCACTTGATCTTTTTTTTTTACAAAACTCCATTTTTCTATTCTCTTTCTCATCTTTTTCTTTAAGAAAGAAAAAAAATCTCAAATGTTGCTCTAACTCACTCTTAAGGGTGTACATCGAGTCGAACCGAGTTGAGCTGGCCTCAGCTCTACTCAGCTTGACCACTAGCTGACCTCAGCTTGGCTCGGTCCTCGAGCCTAACTAGTCAACTCGACTTGGTTCAGTCAATAACTTGGGCTAGTTCAAGCCGAGTTTGAGCTAAGATAGAGCCGAGTTCGCCATTGCAGCATTTTCACAAACACCTGGACTGCACCTTCAAAATCTCACTGTATTTGAGACAGCATCAATGGTTTTATAAGTATTTTATCAAACACCTTCTAAGCAACAAAAAAATCAAGAAAAAAAGGGTGTTGGTTTCATATACATACCTTCCTTGCCACCAGCCACACTTCTTTGAGTCATTTCATCAAACATTTGGTGAGTAACATCAATATCAAAGTAACCGAGTCACCGAACTGATTTGGTCTGAGTTCGATTCGAGCTGGGTTCAATCCGAGTCGAGTCGAGCTGGGGCCATCTCGAACTCATTTTCGAGCTCAAAAAAAGAGCTTGACTCGACTCGAACTCAGCTTCGAACCAAGTCGAATCGAGCTTTTTCGAGTCGAGTCGAGAGAGCTAACCGAGCTAGCTCGGTTCGTGTACACCTCTACTCACTCTAAACAAAAGAGCCAATTTTCTCTTATTTTACTTGCTTGGCTAAAAGACTAAAACACCCCTCACATACATGTGGTAGAGGAAACACTACTTAAGCCACTCATGAAAATAAAAGACTGCTTAGGCCCACACATGTTGATCCCAACTCCACATGAGGAGGGACCCCCAACAATCTCCCCCTCCTGACTCATGAGGAGGGCTCCATCATGCCCAAACTCACCAAGCTTCTGCAAAACTTTTGCTTTTCTTTAAGTAAAACCTTTTTTTTTTTTTTTTTGGGTGAATCACTTTCCATTTCATTTTAAACCAGCACCTGTACATTCCGGCACCCCTTTACATAAAATAAGGGACCTATCATAATAAAGCAAAAACAAAGAAAACTGCACGAGTAAACTATAAAGCATCACAGCCTCTTAATCGAGCCTAAACCAACCTTATCAAGAAAAATAGAACCTCTAGCTGACCTGGTGAGGAAGCGCAGATTCTTTAAATAAAACTGTAATCATCATCTCCGAGTCATTCTTATCAGTATGAATCTTCTCAAGTTGTAACAACTTTTCTTCAAGAGCATATCAAATCCAATAATACCTTACATATATATATGCTTGGACTTGGAATGGAGACTTAAATTTTTACTGAGGTGGATGGTACTTTGACTTTCATAATAAACAACATAACTGTCTTACATCAAGTAAAGTTCTTAAAAAAAGCTCTTTATCCATAACATTGCCTTGTAAGCTTCTATTACTGCAATAAACTCAACTTTTATAATAGATAAAGCTACATGTTTTTACAACATGGACTGCCATGACACTGCTCACCCTACAAAAGTAAGAATGTACCCTGATGAAGGCTTTCTATAAACTAGTTAACATCTCCTGCCATATATGCATATGTGTAGCCTTATAGCATATGCTTACCACTTCCAAAGCATAAACACACCTTAGATGAATCCTGAGATATCTGAGAATCCATTTAACTGCTTGTTAGTGTTCTTTACCAAGATTTGAAAGAAATTTGCTAACAACACTAATTGCATATGCGATGTTGGGCCTCATGCACTCCATGGCATACATCAAACATCCTACTACTGATGCATAAGGAACTTTCTTCATTTCTTCGTTTTCTTTCTCACTCGAGAAAGTGAGACATATGCGTGTTCGTAACTCAAGAAGATAATAATATCATCATTTGAAGCAATCACATTTATGTCAATCTCTTCTTACTTTTTCTTCCATTTTTTTTTTCTTCACCTTTTTTGAGCTTTTGGCACTCATTTTGGTTGGGGAGTCTATAAATGGTGGGTCAAATTGCAATTAGGCTTAGGATAAAATGAGCCCATGGTGTTTACTTAAATGGGCCAAGACTGTAGCTTGAAATTCATGCCCAATCCCATATGTCGAGGTGACCCTATCTTCCACATGCTCCAATCTAGGTGACTTGTGTCAAGTAGAATTTGTTCCTCGTAGTAAGATGAAAAGAAGAAAAAGAGAGAAGAATAGAAGGTTTGAATGCGAAAAGTATCTTATTCAAAATCAACGCTTAAAGAGAGTCGAGTAGAGGGGAGATTGAAGAAGAGGCAGGATTCGGACATGGAGTCAGTACGACATACATTCAGCTATCTAAACTTTCAAGAGAATGACCAACCGCAAGGGATGAAGCTTGAAGCAAGCTACTAAAAAGATTTGACGAGTCCGGGAAGAGGGAATGATGAAAAGAACAAAACAATAAGAGAGAGATGTCCAAAAGAGTTGTTTTTTTTTTTTTCTTTAAAGGTACCGTTGATAACCATGTGGGAAATCATGGTAGGTGATTTCCGACACAGAAGACTATGCATGACTAATGTTAATCGATTGGATGTTACCACGTGGAAGTTGCAGGCATGAATTCCCACGCTTGCGTGTCAAAAGGTCTCTTTATATTCTTTGAATATGAGCAGATGTAGAGGGTAATATTTACATCTGAATAGCCACAATTAGATCCAACGGTTGAGAAGCCCCCACATATCAACACCATCGCATGGAATATCAGAACGGAATACTCACAAATCAGCAGAAAAGATCATGAGGATCGAGAAACGTCTTCGTTAGGGACATGCATCGCACATCAAGTAGGCCAAGAAACCACGAGTCTTACAATAGCCTAGAGAATGTATGCACAACCGAAACACTAGACGTAGGCCCCGTTTGTTAAATCTGAAGTCTAAAGCCTGAATCAAGTCCGAATCTAATCAAATGAATCAAATCAAGTCAAAAACTTGTTTGGTAATTATAATTGAAGTCTGAAAATTTAGTACTGAATTTGAAACAATATGTTTGTTAACAAACATCTGAAATGTCTTAAATATGTTAATTTGACACATTTGCCCCGATCTCTTGTTTGGAAACATTTTACATTATAAAGAAGTTATTTTTTATTAAATAAAAATAAAACTATTCTATTTAATTCAAATAAAATATAAAGTACTTGATAAAAAATTAAAATATCATTATTCACACAAGTCAAGGTGTGCTCATATAGGTTTCCAGCTTCAGAACTTCCTACGAAGACGAGTTATATAGCTGGTGTAGATACGTGTCGTGCGAAGACCAAGGCGACACTCCTTGAGGTAATGTATTTAACGGTTCAAAGGAGATCAAAGTTACATGGGCCCTACAATAATGTATTTATTATATCCACACTGCTTCATCAAATTTTTGAGATCATTTTAGAGCATTATCCAAAAAATGAATCATATCCAAAACTCAAATGGGCCACACCAAAAATAAGCAAAGACATAATGATTTTTCTTTGTTAAAAAATTCGCAGAGCCCACTATAACGTTTATTTTTCATTTAATCTATTCACCGCTAAAATCCTCCTAAGGCCCATCAGATCTATTTGACATCCAATATGTTGATTAGGTCATACATACCCAGATGAAGGAAAAAACAAACATCACTTGATCCAAAACTTTTATGGGCCCCAAAAAGTTTTTAATGGTCAACGTTCATTCAACACTGTTTCCTGTAACATGGTCTACTTGAGATTGGGATACTCCTCATTTTTGTTCTCATACCATAAAATGATCTATAAAAATAGATGGACGGCATGGATGAAACACATACATTATGGTGGGGCCCACAGTAGTACAACACCAGACCATTGGTGGTGGCAGAGTAGCCAAATTGCTTCACATACCAATCCATTTGGATGCGGATTTCCCGCGAAAGCCTTTGGCGTGAAGTTCTAGACAAGGATGATGGGTGGGGCCCACCACCATGTTTGTACGAAATATACTCCGTTCATCCGTTTGGAGAGCTCATTTTAGGACAAGCCACCAAAAATGAGGTGGATCCAAAACTCAATTGGGCCACACCATATGGTAAATTTGGAAAAGAAATACCTACCGTTGAAACTTTCCTGAGATCCACCTTGATGTTTATATACCGTCCAAACCGTTTATAAGGTCATTACCACATTGATGAAATGAAAATACAAAAAATTAACCTGAAAAAAAAACTTATATGGTCATAAAAATGTTTCAATGGTTATCAGTGAATCCTCACTGCTTTCCTCTGGTGTGGCCTAACAGAGTTTTGGATCCACCTCATTTTTGATGGATTGTCCTAAAACGAGCTCTTCAAACAGATGAACAGAGCATATTTCCTACAAACATGGTGGTGGGCCCCACCCACCATCCATGCACGAACTTACCGCGAAAGGCTTTCGCAGAAATCAAGCGTCCCAATCGCTTCCCAATTCCGTCCAGCCCTGGGGAGGATTAGCTACTGACCGGTTTTATAGCGAGACCGGCTACCGAGGTAACGTCACCAAGTTTCTTGGGCCCACCATGATATATGTTTTGTATCCACGCCGTCCATCCATTTGGAGAGATTATTTTAGTGCAAGATCTAAAGTATGAGTTAAATCCAAAGCTCCAAAGTGGACTCCAAAGACAGAAATTGGGGCAAGTGACGCCCACCATTAAAAACTTCTAAAAGCCACAAAAGTTTTAGATCAACCTCGATATTTGTGCTTTCCTTCTTTCATGTCTTTTAAACTTTTGAACAAAGTTGGATTTCAAATAAACATTATGGTGGGCCTTAAGATAGTTTCAACGGTGGGAATCACTCTCCCCAAGTTGGTGGTGAGGTCCACTACAAATTTCTATCTCCTCATTCCTTGGTTGATGCCCTAAAATGATATCTCAAAAGGGATTGACGGTGTGGATAAAACACATACATCACAAATTTATAACTTGGTGACATTACTTGAACTCGACGCTCTACTCAACTTGGCGATCAACCGCCTCCCCGGCAACAGATCCGCTTACAAACGCGGATTGCATCCTACCCACTTCGAAAGATGGAAGGGCTCTGGTCGGCCCACCATGATGTAAGTATTTTATCTAAGTCGTTCATCATTTTTCTCATTTTATTTTAATACGTGATCTTAAAGATGAAGCAGGTTCAAAGCTCCAATGAACCACACCAAAGGATGCTGCAGTGATAATGACATCCATCGTTGAAGCATTTCTAAGGGCCACCGATGTTTTTTTACCATCCACTTATTCATTAGGTCGTAGATGTGGATGAAGTGAAAACACAAATATTATCTTGATCTGTAACTTCTCCAAATTCTCCTAAGAAGTTTTAATGGTGGACGCTTAATCCCCACCTTATGGTCCAATTAATCATCGGACTTGCTTTTTTTATTAGCTCACACCTTAAATGATTTGAAAAAGTTGATGGACGGTGTGGATCAAACACATAAATCATGGTGGGGCATAAAAAAGTTTCACAGTTAAAGGTTGATTTTGTATTTCAAAACAATTTAAAAGAAAAAAATTGTCGAGTTATTTGAAAAAGGGTACTTTAGGAAGTAAAAATTTCGTTTAATGAAAAATCACGGAGCGCATTCCGCTCACCATTAAGCGATTCTATCACGGAAAGAATTCAGTGAAAACCACTTAGCGCTTTCCGTCTTCCACGTTAATAACGCATTAACAAACACCACTAAATACGAAAAATTTTCCCTATTCCGCGTTAAGTGCAAAAATTCAGCGTTAACAAACACAGCCGTAGTCATTCTTCTAGTGACGTGTGGCTGAAGAAGATAGGTAATGCATACATAAAGCTTCTAAATGAATGTGCAGTTAAGTAGAACGTTATTAAAGTGATGATTTATATTAACACGTGGCTAGACATGATTAGTTGTAGGCATCCAAAAGATTATTGGTTATACAAAGGGAAATAGAAATTGTTTTAAATCAAGAATACATATTCAATCACAGTTTAATATTGCGAACTTCTACAAGGTGAGACTTGATCTCGAATTAGAGCCATAGTAGACCAAGGCTTCTAGTTGATTGGCCGATTAATCCCATAAGCCAAGGGATCATACTCAAAGTCACTGCTTATCGAAACCTATGAAAGTAGCAAAGAACAAAGAGCACCAGCCCCCCATCAATTGAAATACACATATCTCACTTCTATCCAACATAATGATGCAACAAATCCAGATCAATTAGCATAGTTAACTCGATCAACTCACTTGACTCGACTCGGAAAAGCTCGACTCGGCTTGGCTCAAAACTGGGTTCGAGAGCCGATTTTTTTTACTTCGAAAAAATTTCGAGACAAGTTCGAACTAGACGGAACCCAACTCGGCTCAGAACTTAACTCGGTTCGAATTGATTTGACACACATCGAGTTCATATATTTATATATTTAAATAAAATATATATGATATATGATATTTTATTTATATTATAACATATATTATATATTATATATACTAAAAACTATAAAATCTAAACTTTAACTTAGCTCGAAGGCTCGTACTCGAACCTCACTCGAAAGATCAAGCTCAAGTTCAGTTCAAACTTGGCTCAAGTTAGCCTGAGCCACTGACCAAGCCAAGCTAAGCTGCCTAAAATTAGACTCGAGGATTGAGCCGAACTGAGTTCGAGCTGAGTAGCCTGCTGGCTGAGCTGAGCCGAGGTGGGCCAAGATCGGCTCGGTTTGCCTCGTCCACTGCTTGTACATGAATTAGCCTCAAGCGTGGGGCCACGGTGCCGAATGGCATATAAACAACATAATAGGGGGTAACGTTTCAGAGGTTTCCTATCATGTAACCCATGTGAGTTTTGAATGCATTTGATATTTGGACCTCTGTCCTATTGTGTATTGTGATTCTGAGAAATTGATGGAAATTTTCTCACTGTCATCTCTGTGGGCCACACATAACTTCTAGAAACTTAGGGCGACACACATAACTTCCAACCATAGAAACTTAGGGCAAATCGCAGCGTATCTTCCTTTGCACAAGCTTGGTTGGATTCTTTCAAACGAGTCAACAAGTCGGCCCAATTAAATAACCGAGAAGCTTCGATTCCTAAGACGCGGATTTCCTGCGAAAGCCTGTGCAGGAAGTTCCTGCGCAAGGATGCTGGGTGGGGCCTACTGAGATGTTTGTGATAAATCCACCCCGTCTGTCCGTTTTTCGAGCTCATTTAAGGTCGTGTGTACAAAATTGAGGTGGATACAAAACTCAAATGGGCCACAGGAGAGGAAACAGTGGGAATTCAGTGAGAACCGTTGAAGCATTCTTATGGCCATAAAAGTTTTGTATCAAGCTATTATTTTAGTGTTTTCACTTCATCCCATTGGGAATGACCTTATAAACGGTTTGGATAGCATATAAACATCAAGGTGGACCTCAGGAAGGTTTCAACGGTGGGAATTTCTTTCCCCAATTTTCCCTTTCTTGTGACCCACTTGAGTTTTGTATCCACCTCACCTTATGAAGGCATGTCTAAAGCAGAGCAGATGGACGGAATGGATTTCTCACAAACATTTCAGTGGGCCCCACCAAGCATCCTTGCGCAGGAACTTCCTGCAAAAGGTTTTCGCAGGAAATCCGCGTCCATGTGAAAACGTGTTCCCGCCCATCCTGCTTATTCTCCACCGCTGTAAGTCATAGTTGCATGATGGCTACTCATGTTAGTATCGCACCATCTAAAGTGGTGGTGACTTTAGAACCGTACACAATCCAGATCGTCTAAACCAGTTACCCAATTGTGGATGGAGAATGACCTAAAATTTGCGGCCCAGAAGATAATATTGACCGTCTGATTTTTTTTTCCTTTGAAATTGGACCACTCGCTGTTTTAGGATTTCTTGATTAGTGTTATGTTGGACATATGCTCTATCCACAATGAGACTTACAACTTGAATGGTCTGGATTGAGGTAGCACACGTAAAGATGATTCACCATCATTTTTAAAATGGTACTAAACTAACAGGTCCAGTGCGTCCGGAATATATAACTTTTTTGGACGCGCCTTGTCATCTTAACCCGCTTGTGGGGCCCATCGTAATGTTTATGTTATATCCACTCCGTCCATCTGTTTATTCAGCTCGTTTTATAATATGATCCCAAGCAAATCCAATACTCAAGTACGTCATACCATAGAAAAATGTGGGGTAAGAAATTTCTACCGTCGAAACCTAACTGGGACCATATAAGTTTTGGATCAGCTTGATATTTGTTTTTACTCGGTATAATGAACAGTGTAGATGGCATATAACCATCCTAGTGGGCCGGGGAGGGTCTCAAGATTAGGCATTTTCATCTTAATTGTTTCCGGTAGTGTGGCCCACTTGGGTTTTGGATCTGCCTCATGTCTGTGATTATGTCCTAAAACGAGCTGACGAAATGGATGGACGGAAATGATATAACACGCATAAAACGGTGGAGCCCACTGCAAAGCTCAGGGTTACAGGGAATTTCCTTGATTACCGGTAAAGTCCAGTCATGTTTATTTCTTTGCCCCTAAGGATGTGAGTTAAAAAATGATCACGACCGTCAATCGACAGTAGAAGTTACCATCCACCTAACCAACTTTACGTGTGGTAAGTGTACCAACATCCCAGCCGTTCAAATGGTTGATTCGACCCTAACTATCACTAGGTTTAAAATGAAAATAAGGCCACCCATTCAATCATGTGGGGCCATTCGTGTAAGTTGAATCAGACCATCCATCAACAGATCCGATCGATTTGAACACACGGCATGGCTGATGATGTTCAACGGCCATGGTCAAGGTGGGCCAAATTTTTGTACGGATAAGATGTCGTACATAATGCTATATATATATATATGTTGGTATACGTCCAGTGAGGGGATGTTGCAATTGTTTATATTTATTGGGAGATTTTGATGTTATTGGATTCATATCCCTGCCTTGTTTCTCACGCATAATATATAAAAGTATACAAGCAAACCTTTGATAGCCGTCCCCAAACAAAGACATGGCTTTCTCTAAGCATTGCTTCTTCTATCTATGGCTCTTGGTTTCTTTCCAAGCTCACATCTCCTCCTCCATACATGCTCGACCTCTTTCAGTTCAAGATCAACAAAGTAATCTCTCTCTCTCTCTCTCTCTCTCTCTCTCAATAAGGTTAAGATAAAAATAAGCATAGATAGAGTTGCTCACCACACCCACATGCAGTGATGATCGAATAATCACAACCCATATTGTAGAGTGTTATCATTGATGGGCCACCATTTGATAGTTTCACTAAGATGGTGACTATGATGATTGATTGTTGATTTGTGGAGTTGAATATCACTTGTTGAATATTTTCATTTTAGTGGTGTTTCTCTATTTTTTTTTCCCGCTATATTTAATGTCTTCGAACTCCAAAAACCTAAAACGAGTTTAGTTTCTTGTTTGATCACTGACCAGATGTGTTCTATGATTAATTTACACAATTTGATGGACATAAATTTACACAATTAGTGACCCAAAGGCTTAACTAAATTACCCGAAATGAGAAACTCCACGGCGCGGTCCATATACACATGAAGTGTTATGGACACTATTCTATTTAATAGGGAACCGTTCGAATTTAATCCATTTGATCTCTTTTGCTTTCTCACCAGGGTATGTGAAAGTGTTGGCGATGCTCGGAGTTGTTTGTAGGTGCTGCGATGGTGCCGGAGGTGAATGTAAGAGTACATGGGACTCCACTTGCCTAAATCTCGATTGTAGACCTTGGAAATTGCATTGATTTTATGTGGGCTATTGGATTTTGTTAGTTCGGATGTATTGATAACTTATAAGTATTTGTACAAGACTCTTTTAAAGCCATTAGATATGTTTGTTTTGTGAGATTCCAGCATTAGGGTTTACTAAGTTCACACACGTAGAACCCTGTCCATCCATCCACACGAATGCATATGGAAGACGTCTACGTTTACTTCAAAAGAATACTTTGATGTTCTGCCTCAAAAATTAGGCAGTTTGATTCCTCAAAGTAGACCTGATGATTAAAACAACATTTTCTAACTGTCCGTTTGCTTTTTATGTTGTGGCCCACCTGAGGTATGAAATAGCCTGACTTCTAGCCATCATATCTAACAATATGGAAAGCTCAGATCTTGCACACGTGTTACATATTGGCTTGTGTGCCTGAATGTTGTTGTGTAGGCTCCTACATGTGTGGGATTAGCAAAGGAAAATGATGAAAGGATATCCATAACACTAAGCAACATCGGTGGGCCCAAGATGATAATTGGACTTTGGGCCCTCTCTGATGTAGGGTTTGGACCCTCTCTGATAAAGGAGCACTTCTTAGGAGCTAAGCATCATGTGGGCCCAAGCCGATTGGCCTTTGGGTTTTCTTTTATCAGAGAGCCTGATCGATGGGCCTTTGGACTTTTTTTAGAGGAGGAGACGAACATGAACAAACTTAGGGCTTTATACATAAACAGGTCAGTTTTTCACTTGAGTTTTACTAGCTCGGAGGTGGACATGTTTAGGGGTGTCGACGGCTGGGATTGAGCGTGAATTTCAAGCTATGGCCCCAACTCATGTAAGTAAACACCATGGGCTCGTTTTATCCTAAGCCCAATTGCAATACAACCTGCCATATATATGCATAAGCCAAAGTCCAAAATCACCAATTTGGAAATTCATAACCATCTTCGATTCTTCATAATCTTTTTTAATATATCAGGAGATCAGTTCATTGGATCCAACCCGATAATTAGCAATTGGACCATTCATGACATTTCTCATTAATTGGTCAGTCTAGATTAATTGACCGATGCAAGTGACAATTTTATGTGTTGGATTGGGATCACAAACTAAAGATACTTCAGTGTGGAAGGTACCCTTGAAATGGACGGTGAGATTAAAACGGATGGATATAAGATAGATTGATTGCTACGATTTTCAACCTAGGTTATGAACATGACCATTGATCACTACATTGACAGCCCGGATGTGTCCAGATGTCAGATAATGGTAGTAGCGGAAGCTCTGTGGGGCCAACATAGATGCTCGTGTAACATCGAATCCATCCATTATTTTCGCTAGCTCATTTTAGGATAACTCAAAAAGAGAAAGACCCAAAAATCAGGTGGGCCACACCACACAAAAGTGGGGATGAAAATGCCCCCCTCGTTAACTTTCGTGCGGTCCACCGTGTTGTGTATGTATCATCCAAACCAGTCATCAGGCGATCCCCACAAGGATGAAGGGACACCAATACTAGAACCCCTCCAAAACTTAGGTAGGATGCGTGATATATGGGTTTTGCACGTGATGGTACATTGATTTCGAGTGGTGTGGCCCACTTGTATTTTAGATCAGAACGAGGAACGGTATGTATGGTCAATCGTAATGGGCTCACCGGATTCATGCTTTGGATTCCATATAAACATTTCAAGGGGTCCACACGGCTCCAATGTATGGTAATTACATTACTTTACATGAGAACGTATGTGAACAAACCTTGTAGAATATGATATTTTCTCAATTTCTAGAAGCACTGAATTTAATATTATAAACAGATCATAAATAAAGTTCGAAATCAAACGTGGTTATTCTAGAAAGATGCTTCTGATCTCGCTGGCTCAATTCATCAAAGAGATGTACGTTGTTTGACGGTTGATCCAGACGGTCCATCGAGCAGGTAACTGCTTCTAACCAGCCCATCCCCGAAAATAAAAACAAGATCGCAGTCCTTTTTCTTCCGTTGAGTGCCATCTATTGAGAATTGAGACTCCTTGATCAAGTGTCTAAGATCACCAATTCATGCTATTTCAATAGTGGACCATAAAGACCAGACCAACTAGATGGACGGTCTGGATCCACTGCCCCAACCTGCCAGGTGTCAAGCATTGGCAGCATATGGAACATGCTGTGAAGACTAAAATGGCTAAAGAATGAAGTTGATGGTTATGTTTTAAAATCTGGCCGTCTCTAGAAAAATCAAAGCCGTGTGAACGTTTTTGTAGGCCTTTGATAGCGGTGCTCAAACAAAGACGTGTTTCTCTAAGCATTGCTTCTTCTTTCTATGGCTCTCATTCTGTTTTCAAGCTCACATCCCCCTCCTGTGTATATGCTCGGACTCTTTCAGATAAGAACAACACAGTGAGTAATCTTTCCCTCTCAGGTTAAGGCAAAGAGAAATATGGGATCCACCGTGATGTTTACGTGAGATCTACTCCAGTCATTAGACGTGTAATACCAACTTAGGCCGAAAACTAAAAAAATTCAAGCTAATATATAATTCAAGTGGGCCACACCAAAAGAAAATATTGCGAGAGAGGTGACCACCCTTGATTGCTAGGGTGCGCCGTGATTACTATATAAAATAAACTCTAACTGCTAGATCCTTCACCGAAACTTAGGCCCGAGGCTCAAACATCATACCCATCAGTTATTTAGGTGGGGAGGGTGAGCGATGCTTTTTACACTCTTTTCAACCGTGTGGTTCACTTGAAATATGGATGAGGCTGAAGTTTGGGATATGCGCGTAGCATGATGTGACAGGGTGGTTTTTACATCAGGTAGATATCACCCAAGCTGTCAACCTGCTTTTTCAAAAGTCACGTGAAATAGTAAGTCCTTTTTCGTGATTCGTTTATATGTCGAGCAGGCATCGGTCCGAGTAGGATTGGTTCCAACTCAACTCGGCCTAAGTTTTGCATGGCTTGTAGTAAACTCGGTCTAATTTGGGACTGAGTTCGGGACATCTGGGTCAATTCGATCCTAACTTATGCTGGCCTTAACTGATCCGGGCCTGACTCGGTCAGGAAAACCGAGTCGGATTAGATTTAGTCAAATTCGGATCGATTGTTCATCTTATTCGCATCCTCAAATATGGGTCATGCCGCTATCATCTTCTCCGACGGATGATCCTAACTGCCCATTGGGTAGCTGGCAAATGGAGCAGTTTTGCCAACGGGCATAGCCGGCAGGAAAGTTCCACCCATCATACACCTATTATAGGGTAGTATTTTCTTGTAGGTGGATGTCAGGCATGATCCATTTCTCGATGGGGACCAGCAGATGAACAATCCAGATCATGAGGAGTGGGGACCACCTGTATGGTTTATGGCAAAACAAAAACCACTGTTTTACATGGCCAAAAATCAAACATTTCCCCGAAAAAAAAAAAAAAAAAAAAACCTCCCTTTCTGAAATGAAAAGAAATCACCGACAACGCACAAAATATGACTATGGGTCATTTTTATAAAAATCCATAAACAGTCTCATGAAATGAAAAGAAATCACCGACAGTGATTTCTTTACCTTTTAGAAAAGTCCACAAACAGTCTCATGAATTGAAACGAAAATCACCGACAGTGGTTACCTTATCGTAAATGAAAATCCACAAACAATCTCATAAAATGAAAAGAAATCACCGAAAACTCACAAAATACCACCCATAAAAAATAATAATAATAATAATAATAATAAAAAACCCTCCCTTTTCTGAATCAAAACTTCGATAAACGAAAATCACTAACCAAACAATTTACTGTTGAGAAAAGTCTTAAATCTAAGGTTTTGAGGTCGTTCGACCGGTCGTGGGAAGCTTCGACTGGTCGTGGGAGACGCTCGACCGGTCGTAGGTTCGAGCCCTTGTACGACTCAAAGTCCAGAAAGTTTTGCTGTTTTTTACTGTAGCTAGGACTGGTCGTAGGTGGTCTACGACCAGTCGTAGGTGAGCTACGACCAGTCGTAGGAGAGCCAGGACTAGTCGTAGGTTACGCAGTTTGTTCCGCGATTTTGCGCGAAACTGCGGATTTGAGTCCTTTCGCAACTGAGATGCGGAAGAGAAGTTTTCTAAACTATAAATAGGTATTCCTAGGGTCTTTCTAGGAAGGGGTGATGAATGCTAAGGCTTTCTAAAAGGGTTCCAGGGTTTCTAAAGGGTGTAGCAAGGGTGAGATTCGAGGTTGTTCGAATCGGGTAAGTCCTTTCTCTTTGTAATTGATGCTTTCATAGTGGTGATCTGTCGCTTTGTGCCGTGGTTTTTTCCCGCAAGGGTTTTCCACGTTAAATCTGTGTGTTCTCTTTTCTTGTGTGTGCTTGGTGCCATTGGATTACCATCCTAGATCTAGATCTGTGTGATTCCGCAGGCCAAAAATCCCAACAAGTGGTATCAGAGCAATCGGTTGGGACACAGATCTGAATCTGAGGGATTAGTAATAATGGCGAGCGCCAGGTATGATATTGAGAAGTATTCAGGGAAAAATAATTTTGAGTTATGGAAGATCAAGATGATGAGTTCCTTAATCAAGCAAGGCGAGGATGGTGCTCTTGAGGAGCGGAAGTCCACTATGACTGATGGTGATTGGAATACTCTTGATAAGAAGGCATTATCATCGATCCGTTTATGTCTCACGGATGAGGTTCTCTACAACGTCATGAGGGAGAAAACTGCGGCTAATTTATGGGCGAAGTTGGAGGATGTTTATGCGAAGAAATCCTCTGAAAATCGTCTGCACTTGAAGCGGCAGTGGTATAACTTCAAGATGGCAGAGGGTGGAGATCTGGAGGCTCACATCAGCAACTTTAATAAATTGGTTTGCAAATTGCTGGATATGGAGGAAGTGATGAAAGATGAAGAACAAGCATGTATGTTGCTGAATTCTCTCCCTGCATCCTATGAGTCATTCAAGGATACTATGTGCAGCATGAACAAAACCCTGAGTGTCGACACTGTTATCTCAGCCCTTCAAGGGAAGGCTATGAGACAGCTAGACAGCAACATGGGGACGTCTTCTGATGCACTGTTTACAGTGGGTAGGAATTCTGAACAAGGTACAGGTTCTTCAGGTTCTAGATCCAAATCCAAGGGCAAGGGCAAAGGAAAGGTAAAGTGCTGGAATTGTGGGAAGGAAGGACATGTGAAAAGGGATTGTGAAAATCCTAAATCTAAGAGGGAAGATTCTGAGGCTTCATGCAGGGAGGCTAACACTGCCACGTCAGATGAATCGAGTGGATGTGATGGTGATGTTTTGTCTGTGTCTTCGCTCAGACGGTCATACGATGATCGTAAGGACGAGTGGATGCTAGACACAGGGGCATCTTTTCACATGACTCCTCATCGGAGTTGGTTCACCAGCTATAGGGAGTGCGATGGTGGACAGGTGTTTATGGGCAATGACATTGCCTGTAATGTTGTGGCTGTTGGTACGGTGCACATCAGGATGTTTGATGGGGTGGAGCGTATCTTGACAGATGTGAGGCACGTTCCTGATTTGAAGCAGAATCTGATTTCTCTTGGTGTGCTTCAGGCAATGGGATGCAAGTACACAGGTATTGATGGTGCTCTTAAGGTATCCAAGGGGGCACGGGTAGTCATGAAAGCGCAACGACTCGATCATGTTTACAGGTTGATCGGGAGCACTTGAAAAGGTGGAGCTACGGTGGATGTAGCGACCCACCTCACACGTGTGTGGCATGATGGGCATGGCCACATGAGCGGGCAGGGCAGGAAGGCTGAGACGTGCGGACAGGGATACAGAGCAGGTGGAGCAGCCACCTGTGAGAAGAACCACATGGCATGATTGCAGGATATCGACAAGGTACATGGACGACTCCAATATTGCAGGGGATTCATCTTCTATTCTGATGGCTCTAGGTGAGCCTGGTGCTGAGAAGTAGAAGGTGACTATGGGCGATGTGATGGATTCGTTGTACCAGACCTACATATGGGAGCTGGTGGAGCTTCCAGTGGGCCGGTGAGCGGTTGGATGCAGGTGGATCTTCAGAAGGATACAGCATAGATACAGGGCAAGGTTGGTAGCGAAGGGTTATGCTCAGAGAGAAGGGATCGGCTTCTCAGAGATATTGGTGCCGACGGTATAGCAGGTATCTATCAGATCCGTGATTGGCACTGGTTGGCCAATGTGATCTTGAGCTATGATGTGAAGCAGAGATAAGAGAAGAGGTCAAGGAGCTACACGGTTGAAGATTGAAGACTTGGTGGAGATTGTTGAGAAAAGTCTTAAATCTAAGGTTTTGAGGTCGTTCGACCGGTCGTGGGAAGCTTCGACTGGTCGTGGGAGACGCTCGACCGGTCGTAGGTTCGAGCCCTTGTACGACTCAAAGTCCAGAAAGTTTTGTTTGTTTTTTTGTAGCTAGGACTGGTCGTAGGTGGTCTACGACCAGTCGTAGGTGAGCTACGACCAGTCGTAGGAGAGCCAGGACTAGTCGTAGGTTACGCAGTTTGTTCCGCGATTTTGCGCGAAAACTGCGGATTTGAGTCCTTTCATGGCCGAGATGCGGAAGGGAAGTTTCCTAAACTATAAATAGGTATTCCTAGGGTCTTTCTAGGAAGGGGTGATGAATGCTAAGGCTTTCTAAAAGGGTTCCAGGGTTTCTAAAGGGTGTAGCAAGGGTGAGATTCGAGGTTGTTCGAATCGGGTAAGTCCTTTCTCTTTGTAATTGATGCTTTCATAGTGGTGATCTGTCGCTTTGTGCCGTGGTTTTTTCCCGCAAGGGTTTTCCACGTTAAATCTGTGTGTTCTCTTTTCTTGTGTGTGCTTGGTGCCATTGGATTACCATCCTAGATCTAGATCTGTGTGATTCCGCAGGCCAAAAATCCCAACATTTACAATATTGCATCTTTTGTGCCATCAATAAAAGAGAGCAACCCCAATGGCCGGATCAGCAATGGCCGGCAGGTAGAGACTAGAGAGGGACGAGTAGGGTTTTGAGGGATTTAGGGTTCAGCTGCGTCGTGCGGCTAGAGAGGGACGGGTAGGGTTTTAAAAAAGGGTTTTATATATATAGGTGAGGAGTAAATTTGTAATTTCCTAGTTACTAACTACATCCGGTTCTATTCGAATTTGATCGGATCAGTTCCAAATGGATCGGATTTCGGATCGATGGAGTCTGATTTGCTATTGACCCCGAACCCGATCCGATTAACGATCGGATCTTCTTGATCCTACTCGAACCTACCCGATCTAGGTCGTCGGTTCTGTTTGAATCAGGTAGGATCAGGTCCATCCTGCCCAGCTCTAATTATATGCATCCGAAATAACTCTTTGATGGTTACCTTTTATCTTTTAAGGGGCCATTCTTGATGTTTACGTTAGATTGATTCCAACCATTAGATGGGTAATATTACAATAATCTCATGGACAAAAAATCAAATTGATATTTGATTTAAATGGACCACACCAAAGGAAAAAGTTGGCAAAGAGATATGCACCCTTAATGTTTACAGTGCCCCACCATGATGATTATATAAAATCCATTCCAACCATTAGATACCACGCCAAAACTTAGGCTTGGGGACCTAACATTAGGTCTATGACTTATTCAGGTGGGCTACATTCTTGGGGTTGAGCCTTTCCTTATCACTATTTCCAATCATGTGGTCCACTTGAAACGCAGTTTGGGTTGATTGTTAAGGTCTAGGCCTGAAATGACTTGACACACTTGGTGGTCGGGGTGGATTTCACATAAACACCATGGTGGGGCCCACTCGAAATCGCAACCTCTTTTCCAAGTCCATGAAATTATAACTTTTTTCATCTTACATCGAGCCAATTAGAAGTGCCCTTCGTAAGCCCTAACAAGCCACGCTGGACTGAGTTGATGGGCTTTTTGGACATCCTAGTCTAATCCCAGCCTGATTTAGAAACCAGCTTGAAATTTAAGCTCCAGCCCAGCCCGAGGGCCTAATACTCCAGCACATGTTCGGTCCAAGGCGGCCAGGCCCATAAGCCCAACAGGCCAACCCAGTCCACTGACACCCCTAGAAAGATCGAATCTCTGCCACATAATATGGACTGAAAGATGGACGGATCCGATCACCCTACTACTTCTCATGTGAACTCCGTAGCGTCACCCATACACGATGAAGTGTGATGGACAATCTTCTTTTTAATAGGAACTGTACGTTCAAATTCGACCCATTTGATCTCTTTTGCTTTCTCATACCTGGTGGCGTCAACACCAGCCAGATTGGTGGTGTCTGGTATACCAGCCAATCCGCTTCCCCTATTAGGCCCAGGCACGCCGTGATGGCTAAGATTGTATGTAGCGTGGTTTTCAATACTGGTTCCATTCATGATATGGCCCACTAGATGGATGGTCCCATTGACACATCCCTTTCCACGCACTACATAGGCCATATCCCAAAATTCTGGCCCATTACATAATCCGTATTGCTTGAGTGGAACCAGGCTTGCAAATACAAATGATTATTCTTTTTTCACAAATTAAACAGTCAGGATTGTCCAACCTGGCCTAATTTTGGGCTATGGCCCACCCATGATACGGTCAGCCGTATAAATTACAGAAGGCAACTAAATTAAAAGAACATCTCTATCTTGTAATTGTTTCCTGTCAACATGGATGAGCCTGGCCGATGCTCAGCGTTTAGGTTAGGGCTGAAAGTCAGTTGGGTTGGGTTGGGTTGGGTTGGGTTGGGTCGGGTCGGGTTGGTACTCAACCCTAGCCCAACCCAAGGTTCCTGCACCTCAACCCTAACCGAACCTTGGGTTGGGAATTCTCAACCCAAGCCCAGCCCAAGTGGGCTCCGTCGAGTTGGCCGGGTTGGTCAGGTAAATATATGCTAATATTTTCATTATTACATTAGTCTATTATATTTTCACTACACCTATTATTTTTTGTTCCTATAATTTTATTAATTATATATGTAATTATTTATCGTAAAGAAGTTTATTTTTGCTAAACAAATAAGCTAAAATATAGGACAACTACTCCTTTAAAAGTCATATTGTGTATCAAGCAATCTATTTGAGAGAGAGAAATCTGGCATATCTTGTTAGCTTGAATCATCAGAAATGACGTGGACCAATGAAATCCAACGGTATTGGAATTTCATGTGCCTTCAACACAGATGATTCACACTCAATTATAATTAATTTATAAGGAACTTATATATTGATCGGGTTCAGGTTGGGTCGGGCAACCCGAGACTCAACCAGAGCCCAACCCAAGTTTTATCGGGTTGGTGTTTGTATGGCCCGAGCCCGAGACCAAACCCGATATATCCTGCCCAAGCCCAACCCAATGTCGGGTCGGTCGGGTTGAACCTGCCCAATTTTCAGCCCTAGTTTAGGCCCGGCCAGGTTAAGCCCAACATTGGCCCGATACATAACACCCAAGGCCTAACCGAGCCTAGCCCAAGTCTCCAAAAAAAATTAGTTAGACCTAAGCCCAAAATTTGATAATTAAAAAAAAAAAAAAAAAAAAAAAAAAAAAAAAAAAACCCTATTTCCCACTTGAATGTTCCTATTATCCATTGATCAAGTGGGCCACATAGAGAAAAGAAATAGACTCTTGAAGGGATGAAATGGGTTGCCAAAGAAGAATTGCAATAGAATGGCATATTTGCAAGATATAACGCTTGTACATATGAGTCAAGTCAGGATGAGCTGGGCTAAACTGACCTAGGACAAGCCCTCCTGAAGTTGATCTAACCTATGCATGCCAGGTCCAAGCCTAGCTCATGAGCCAAGTTAATAGGTCTAAGCCTAGTCCAGAGCCAGGTTAGGCTGGGTTGCCCAGCACATTGCCACCTTTAATTAGGTATATGATCTTATGGGCATCAAATTCTAGGTTTTTCAATTCTGCTAAGAAGGGCTGATGGTTTGGTGATATCATCAAATCTCCAAAAATGGATGGGCCGCATACCAAAATTCTCTTTGATAGGGTTTTGCTAACATCCCCATCTCATGCCAGAGAAACTTTTAAATAACACATGGGATGCGCAATTATCATGATCTTAAAAATCTAATCAATATCACGAAAAATGGACAGTTAAGATTGAGAAAAGAAACAAAATACGTCCGCTAATCATCTTGAATTATTTATTGATAGAATCCACTTTGTATTACTTACAATTTCAAAAGTAGCACTTTTGTTTGATAATTCCGACCATATGATGTATGGCTTATGGAAAATAGATAGTTAGAATATATTGGCCTCATTCATAGTGTTACGATCATCCAATCGGTGTTATTTTTGATAAATGCCCTTCTCCCAATAGTGCTATTGAAATGAACAGTCCCATCGATGCTCGGACATCCCATGTGTAAATTATAAGCTTCGAGGACGTTGCTAACTCCTATGAGGGTGGACAATAGGTAAGCCTGTAAATAAATTATTATAAGGAGAAATATATGAACTTTACATTCAACTAAAACACTTCCATGCTTGATGCCTATGATATTTTATTATCTCAAAGTAGTGAAGTAGGGCCACATCCAATCTGTCCATGATGTTTGCTCCTTTATAAGAAACAATTGGATGGGATACTCAATATTAAAACCTTCTAGCTTGAGTGTGGGGCCACTTATGTTTTGTATGCACCATCCAATCTATTCCGAAGGTGCATAGAATTATGAATAGGGCTGGCCCGAGAGCCCGGCACCAAAAAAAATTCAAAATTCAGGCTGAAACCTCCTAATTAGGTCTAGCCTGTTGACAACCCTATTCATGGAGATCTTAAAATATAGGTGAATATTTATAGGAGACTCTAATTCAAATGCTTTTATGAGACAACATACTCCTCCCCTCTCCATCCAAGAATTAGATAGTCAGGTACTCACCACCCTCAGTTGCAGTGTGGTGAGGGCCTCACTATCTAATCCATGGTTGCGTGAGGATTGGGGCGCCACAAGTGGCACTGTAAAGCCCTTTTATCCACCTTATCAATTCTTTTTTTAAGCTCATGTCATGGTCTGAGCCAAAAAAGAAGCATTTCGAAAGCTCAAGGTGACCACACCATAGAGAAATGTGTGGTTGTAACACCCTAAATTTTTGCTATTTTGGGTTTGCAAAAATCTTTAATTTTTTTTTAATAACTAATCACGTCATCACTTACGGACCATTGACGCTCGAGGTGAGCTTATACACGGCTGGTACCGATAAAGAACCGTACAAATAAGATTGATCAACTGTAAAAAACTAATAAACCCAACCGATCACTTAAACATCAAGTTTAGCCCCATGATTTATTCACATAGAGCCCAAATCTAACCAACCCATCGCTAACTAATTGAGACAATTATAACTAAATTAAAGATCTAACCGAAGCCGAGTCAAATAAGGCCTGGATCTTTACTAATAGACCAAATCAACCACATTACTCTTTTAGCTTAAAATCGACGGTTTAGAGTAATCATGACCAAATCTCTACTTTCATTAGTTATAAATAGGTCACATTATGCACATAGTTAATTCAAACCCTAATCATTGCACACGAGAAATCTCAATACCGAATTCATTCCAAAAATGCCCCGATTTTCCAAACAAGTTCTAAACCGCTCGTTAGTGGGTCACTAGTTTCAAAACTATAGAATAATGTCCATCTTACTGGGCTTGACGTTCATCGTGGGAGTCAGACCTGGGTAGTGTTCAGAATGACTCAACTTGAGCTGATGGATGAGTGTATGAGAAATGTAAATACCCTAAAGGAAGAAGCTGAAACTTAAGTGAATTGGGTCGTCCACTCTTATGCAAAGTTGAGAATTTCGAACCGACGGTTTATGACCAAACTTCACACGTAAAGTAAGGATATTTTCCTGCTCATATCCGTATAGCCGCGGACCCGATCGACCATCGGTGATTGTTGAACAGACTTCTAATCATATCTGTCGATCGGCACATCCAAATGGTGGGCCGATCATGTCCATATGTAGATCATCATTAGGGCTATCTATCATACGATGTATATCAATATGTACACCCCATAATAAGCCCTAGAAGTTAGAAAAATTCTCTCATAGGGCTAGTATAGTAAAAATCCAACCCTTGGGGCCATTTACACACAAATCTAGCAGTATAAAAGGGCCTCATTTGGGCACCCCCTTCTCCCATACGAATTTCATGCCCTACCTTGGGTGAATGAGAAGAGAATGAGAATGAGATATGGAAAGAAAATGAAGAGAAAGATAAGGGAGAGAGTGTTTGTGTAAGTGAGGGGAATCTTGATA
Source organism: Magnolia changhungtana (assembly GCA_030180095.1). Classification (NCBI taxonomy): domain Eukaryota; kingdom Viridiplantae; phylum Streptophyta; class Magnoliopsida; order Magnoliales; family Magnoliaceae; genus Magnolia; species Magnolia changhungtana. The sequence continues at coordinate 7,978,720 of JASAUF010000391.1, read as the reverse complement.
CTCGTAGGGTTGGTGTTTCCTTAACCAAACTGGTGACTACTATAAACCTCCACCAAATCCACCAATGCCAAGAATTGGAGGTAAGAATGATATATTTTCCCTTTAATTAAGCAACCTAGTGTATATTTTTAGTCATTAATTTTATTTTTCTTGATTTTAATTTAGGAATTAGTGGTTTTACTCAAATCTCAAAATCCTAAGATTTCAAAGAATGAAAATCTCCTCTTAAGGTACGGACCATTATTCTTAGGTAGCCAAGTACTAACTTTAGTATAAATTTAATGATTGTGGATGTTAAATTGATGTGCATGTGCAATTTAGAGGAAAACCTAATTAGGATCCTGTCTAATAAGTCTACCTAACATGCATGTGTTGATAAATTAATATTAGATTAGTCTTCAATTTATTTTTGGACTTGGAAACTATGTTGTATGTTTGTTCTTGCATCTTATTCCTGCATATTCTTCCTTGTTGCATGTATGATTGTATTTTCCTGCTGTATAGTTGACTTGTAATCTTCTTGTCTCTTAGGCAATCCGGCACCGCATGCACGCATGTCTATTTTCTGCTGCTAAAAGTAATTTGCATTCATTTTAATATCTTAAAATTATGTTTGATTTATTATATGTTTATTTCCATTTGTACTTGAAGATGAATCTCATCTGCTTATAAATGTTGTTGAATGTAGTCCATTCTCTGGGTTGGTTAGGAATCTATGATTTGTGAGGGCGGTCCCACTGGTTGGGCCGTCCTGTGACTAGTCTGACTGATTTGGGCTGATGCGAACGGGCGACGGTAGCAGGACTACATATGTTTCTTGCACCCGATGTCGTGCGTTGCGTGCTCGCTTATACTTGAGCTGTCTAGTCCACCGACTGACTAACCATGTTTGCTCACGCTTGTTTGAAACCTAGAACAACCCTTGTCCACCGATGCCCACTGACAACAGCTAGAAACTGATCCACAGTCTTGTGAGGCGCCGAGCATGGTGGAATGGGATACTATGTCCGAGCTGTCGGCTACACTGGGGTGACGAGCCTCCCCATAGTGACCGCGAGCGATACCACTTCCCAACACTCCCCACGTGCTTGCAATCGGGAGCGAGGACTTCGATGGGATCAAAGATCGCGGGATCTTGACCTCGCACGTTGAGGGGTCCTGGCCTCGCAAATGGATAAGGGCATTGATATCGTCAGGGTGTACCAGTTTCCCCAACATGCTGGATGAACGGAATTAACTAAATACTCGGCTAACATTATTCATGCATCGTATTACTAGGATTTGGCGACTCGGCAGTTGAGGTCACAATGAGGGAGTGTTGGTCATACGCGACCGTGAGACGAAGTCGCTCAAGGGAATGTTGTGGGTGAGGTCATGCATCATACTATAATTCAAGCATACACATTTAACAAGATTAGTTAGAGATGTGTGAATTTATGCTTTTCATTAAATTCATCATGAAATTGTTATTTAATGTAACTTATAGCTAATGGCACCCACTGAGTTAACTACTCACTCCCACTCTGGGACGGTGTTTTAAAATACCAACCAAACACGTCATTAGATGCAGGTGAGGTGGAGCTCGACGAGCTAAGTAGGGTGAGCATGGATGAGGAAGAGGAGCTTCCTACTTCCAGCTTATGGGCAGATCACCGTAGACTGTGCGGGTTGATTATGGATTGTTAAGTTGTGGATCTAGCGCACCATTTCTTTTGGACATTTATTTTATAAAAAAAAAAAAAAAAAAATTTGGGAGACGCCTTGTGCGACCCGTTTGATACTCCTATAGACTTCTATTTCTTAGTCACCTTTATTTCAATAGATTAGTTGTGGTTGTGGTTTATGTTCTAGTCGATTCCTTTATTGCTCATTTAAACTAATTTATGTACAAATCACCATACTTAGGACATAAGCGACATACGAGAATTTGGAGGCCGAGTTTCTACACGGCCTTGAAAACCTGGGGTGTTACAGTGGTGGTAATTGAATGCCCACTATTAAAAATATCTTAGGGTGAAAAAAGTTTTGAATCAAGCTTATATTTACGATCTCTTCATTCAAGTTTTGTCATCTTATCACTGGTTTAAACGTCAAATAAACATTACAATAGGACATAGATAAGTTTCAATAATAGGGGATACCATCCCTTCTCTTTTTGTGCATATGGTCCACTTAAGCTTTGAATCTATTTCTTTTTTTGTTCTTGCCCTAGAATAAGAAAATAAGAGGGATTGTGTGGATATGAAATGGACATAGTTTAGGTACTACACCTACTTATCCCAACCTTGGAATAGGCAAGGGTTATGAAAGGCTACCATGATGTATGGGTTTTATTCATACCGTTCATCGATTTTACCATGTTATTTTAGATTATAAGTCTAAAATTAGGCATATTTAGGACTCAAGTGGACCTCATAATAGAGATTAAATGTGAAAACTTCCCAGGGGCACAGAAGTTTTGGATCAAACTAATAGTTATGTTTTCTCTTCATCCAAGCTTATAAGGGCCCGTTTGGACGGGAATATTAGGGTGGAGTGCGTTGTAATGGGTTGGAGTGCACCAAAAATGAAGTGTTTTTATTGCCCGTTAGTGGATTGTCTCCTATCCAATTGGAGTAGACGATCCAGCGCCCGTATGGTGTGCACGTTTGGACGGTTCAGGAAATCCAAACGTGGCAGATGCGATGGATGTTTGGCCGGGCATGGGATTGCATGCAATCCCATGCAATCCAACGACTGGAGTTTTTGGACAGTACAAAATTTGAAACTGATGGTCACTCTCCATGTCATCGACCGGATTAGGTACTCCATGGGGCTACATGATGTCTGTGTCTCATCCAAGCAGTTCAATGGGTACCGTCCAAACCTATGTCTCATCCACGCCGTCCATATATATATTGACCTATCAGATGGTCAGTACAAAAACTTAAACAATGAGAAATGGATCTGAAAATTACAAAATAATCATTGTCTACAAAATCAGTAGGCGAGATCTGAAGTTGTAACATTATGGTGGGGCCCATTGTGTAAACGTTGGAGTGTTTGAGGCATATCTCAGTACGCAAACTGATTTCAAGCACCCATGTGACTGTCCAGTCAAATATGGGCTGCACATACATGGATGTGTTCCATCCATTCCGTTCAACCGATAGAATTGGGAGATCCATGTCAAATTAAAACTAGAGACGTCGAGAGATATCAGTAGCACAAAGAAAATCCAAAAACCTACACGCAGACTATAATATACTAAACCATCACACGGCTATAGTCCACAAAAACTATAAACATAAGTCGAAATAAATAATCAAAGTTACAACAATAATATTTAAATTTTAATAATAATAAGCAATGCGAAAAAAAAAAAAAGAACCAACAGGCCCACGAAAATCGCAACAACTTTCTCGCTACCTGATCGAGCAAGATCATCAGTCGATGTAGCCCTCTCCACTACCTCTTGTCTCGTCTAAGTCGACTGATGGGTTGACGAAGTCGTAGCGTGCTGGGTCTCGATCTCAGCAGATGCAGCAGCTACCTGAAGACACGGAAACTCTGGCAGTGGTCTAGATGGCTCACAAGCCTTACGGAAAAAATTATCCCAGCATGCTACGACCTCCTTCCAGTTCGAAAATGCGTGATGTCTGCCGCCACTGTATCCCTCAACTTCTACCCGTGCCTCATCCCAAGTGTCATATATCTCGGGGCATCGTCCGACAATGACAACGTAGAACTTTTCTTTACCCATCTGCAATGGCATGCATGGATTATATTTGTGATATATCAAAAAAAGAACTTTCGTAATTTAAATATCCCATACTAATCCTATTTTCTGAATATGAAAGTTGTATGTACGTACCCTTCCTGCATTATATGAACTGACTAATCCAATCCGAGTTAATGTGCGTAATGCAAGCATGTGAGTAGATATACCGAATTGCTTCTAAAACATATTTAGTCATTAAAACAACAGTCACAATGGTCTACAGATAGGCATATATACCAGCACAATAAAATTCAAAATATATATAATAATAATAAATCAAACAAACCAACTAAAAAGAATATTTAAACAACAAAAATGGTAGAAAAAAAAAAAAAAAAAAAAAAAAAAGCAAAATCAAGAGTTCCACTTTAGAAAAAAAAAAAAAAAACCACATTTTTTGCATACCCAGATGCTAGAACCCATAACCCCTAATGCGTGAAAACCAAATTGAGAACACCAAAAAAAGTTTTAAAAAAAAAAAAAAAAAAACCACCACATTCTTGTAACCGAGATGGCAAAAATCAAACACACCCAAATGTAGAAATGAAGGGGGAAATAGAAACACCAAGAAGAGAGAATGTACCTTAAAAAACACAACATGTGAATCACAAAAGACCTCTCTTTGGGTATGATTCATAATGTTGGAGGCTTATTGAAGCTAAAAACAATTACACGCCACTGTGTAATGTTCCATAAGAAGAAATTGAGAGAACTATGTTATCTTATGTTTATTCAAACCAATGAGGAACCAGTGAGTATATCCAAACCAGTTAGGAAACTGTGTCATATTCCATAGAAATCAAAAATAACCACACGCCACTGTGTCATGTTCCATTAGAAGAAGGCATTTAAGAAAATAGTAGAAGGCTAATAAACACCAAATTAAAACTTAGAAAAGTGAGAAATGGGTGACAGGAAATCCATATGAATGATATTTGGAAAAAAGGAAAATGAGAGCACAATACCAGTGATCTTTAACTAATCCATGGCCTGTAGTTCAATGACCTCGCTGCGAATAGCCAACAGTTTTTCCAAAAATTATTTCTACCAAGACCAGACCAATATCAGTGTATAGTTCTGTAGTAGTTCACGTATACAAATGTTTATACCTATTGGAAGCGGCCATACTCTCAAGTGAACTATATATAGATTTTGGTATCCAACAATCATAGTGGACCCTATAGTTCGAAATGAGAGCAATATATTAGAGAGAAATAAACTGTATCAAATTAGAGATTAACTGTAAATACATGAACATCGAGTTTTAACCGAAGTAATAACTAACAACTACAGTCGGGTAGAGTGATGCCAAAATGGAGTAGGAGATTAAGCCAAAAACGTCAAAAATCCAGATTATTTGGGATTTCTACATAGGAAATGAAGGTCTACGATGATATTTCGTAAAACCCTCAAATTCCACATATCATTTTCCAGATTAATTAAGAAAATCAAAACTATCTACTGCATCGGCGTCTCTAAAGTTCAAACACAGCGTCATGGATGTCAAAATCTATCTGAAAATTAACAAAGAAGCAAAAAAAAATCTAGAAACCCCTAATTTCCGTATTTACAAATAAGCAGAAATCATATACCACAAAACCCTCAAACTCCAGTTATCATTTCTCCAGATAATTAGAAAAATCAAAACCATCTACTGCTACGACGTCGTTTCAAGGCCAAACGCATTATGAGAATGTTAAAATCCATTTATAAATAATCAGAGAGACATAAAAATCCACAAACCCCCAATTTCTGTATTTATAAAAAGTAAACAATCAGAAATGGTAAAACCCCTAAAATCCATAAACCACCACCTTTGTGACATCCTATTTTCGTATTTTTTCCTCATCAATTTTGAGCTCAAACTATGGTAATGGAAGTGAACTCAAAACCGTATCAAACCGGACATGCATGACGCAAGACCTAGGCCCTGCCATAATGAGGTGGGATGACATGCATGTAGGATTTCATGGCGTCGAAGAGCATTTCATGCCGTAGAAAGGGAGAAATTGTACCTTTACTACGAGCGTTACAGGCGTTGCTTGATATAATGGCCAGGATGAATGGAGAAGAAGAGATTATATAACGGCGAAGAAAGGGCGCGAAAATTACCTCCCGCCACCACTCCCGCGACCTTACCGTCTTCAATCCCATCTCTCTCTGATTGTACGGACGATTGCGGAAGGGATTGGGATTGGGCTCGAGGCACAATCCACAGAGAGAGATGAGATGACCAGGCGCTCTGCCGAATCCAGCAGGAGATTTACAATCCCGCTGCCGAATCCAGCAAGAGATATGACGAATTCCATCGGCCTTCAATCCCTTGCCAGTCCAAACACCTCAGCGGTCGTATGATGCTAGAGTGGACGGGCAAATCCTATCCACTCCACCGTAATACCCCTCAATCTATCCGTCCAAATAACCCCTAAATGACTTTATGAACAAGTTAGATGGTAAACATCACAGCGGCCACTAAGAAGGTTTTAACTATGGGAGTCATCAACTGCTTCCTATGGTGTGGTTCACTTGAGCCTTAAATCTACCTCAATTTTGAGTTCATAACTTGGGCTCGTTTGGTAGGTGGAATTAGGTGGCATATAATTGCATTTGGTCAAGTTTATTTCGCATTTGGAAATCACTTAAATGATTGGATTAATCCCACTATTGTATCATCTAGAGCCATTATTAAATACCACAGTATTTTTGTTAGATTTCGAAATTTACTTCATCTTTACATGGACATACAAGTTGTATGTGTACTGGTGATTAATATCAATTGTGAAATGTGGTCTGTTGACTATAATTCACAGGTCCACCGAACGCAAGCTTCAATAAATAAATTAATCAACTGTGAAATGTAGTCTGTTGACTATAATTCGCAGGTCCCACAAACGCAAGCTTCAATAAATAAAGTGGTTTCCCAGTAGAGGAATTTGATCTGGGCACGTGAAAAAATGGAAGCGGATTGGCTAGTGTACTCCCACACTACCAACCTCGCTGGTGTGTAGGTGGCGGCCGAAATGTACGAACCGTTGAAATGGGATTGAAAGGAGATCAAAGTTATGTGGCCCCATAATGATGTATTTATTATATCTACACTGTCGTCCATTTGGTGAGATCATTTTGGTGCTTGATCCAAAAAATTAGTCATATCCAAAGCTCAAGTGGACCACACCATAAATAACAGTGAAACACTGATGTCTACTATTAAAACATTAGTAGGGCCCACAATAATGTTTATTTCCCCCCTAATTAAGTCATAAGGTCACACAAACCTGGATGAAGAGAAAAATCACATGTCCCAATAATTCAAAACTTCTATGACCTCAAAAAGATATCAACGGTAGACGTTTAATACCAACCCCGTAGCATTCTATAGTGTGAACAATCTGGACTCAATTTTACTGTTGGACTCAAGATTTACAACAATCTGACTAAATGGACGGAAGATTTAAATATAACAAATATCTCATGGTGGGCCTACAGAAACCTAGTGACATGAACACACCAATGAAGTCGGTGAAGCATGGTACACCAGCTAATAAATGAAAGCGGTTGGCTAGTATACCACACACCAGCTATATAGATGCTGTACATACATGTCGTGCGAAGACAAGCACCAACACCCCTCAAGTTCCGAATTGTACGAACGGTTCAAAGGAGATAAAAGTTTTATTGGCCCATTAGATCATTATGCAAAAAACGAATCATATCCAAAGATCATCTAGACCACACTATAAATAGCAATGAAACAATGATGACTACCATTAAAACATTCGTAGGGCCCACAATAATGTTTACTTCCCCCTAATTTAGTCAGTCGTAAGGTCACACACACCTGGATGAAGAGAAAAAAACACATGTCAGATTAATCCAAAACTTCTATAACCTCAATAAGGTTTCAACAGTAGACATTTAATACCCTGTAGCATTCTATAGTGTGGACCACTTGATCTTTGGATCTATTTTACTTTTGGACTCAAGATTTATAACGATCGGGCTAAATGGAGTAACGATTTCGATATAACAAATATCTCATGATGGGCCTACAGAACCTAGTGAAATGAACACACCAGTGAAGTTGGTGAAGTGTGGTACACAGCCAATAACAAATGGAAGCGGATTGGCTGGTGTACCACACACCAGCTATATAGCTGCTATCCATGCATGTCGTGTGGGAAGACAAACACCGATGCACCTCGAGCTCCGAGTTGTATTAACGGTTCAAAGGAGATCAAAGTTTTATGAACCCCATATTAATGTATTTATTATATCTACACTGTTTATTTAGTTTTAGAGATCATTTTAGATCATTATCCAAGAAATGAATCATATCCAAAGATCATCTTGACCACACCATAAATAGAAGCTGAGACAATGATTTTCACCATTAAAAAAATTGTAGGGCCAACCATAACGTTTATTTTCCATCCAATCCGTTCATAAGGTCACAAAGACCTGAATGAAGAGGAAAAACCAATTTGATATTGATCCAAAACTTCTGTGACCCTAGAAAGGGTTTCAATGCTAGACGTGTACTCCCCCCACTGCTTTTTGGAGCGTGGTGATAATTAGATCTGTCTTATTTTTCGTTCTCAAACCTTAAGAAGATCTCGCCAAATGGATAGACGGTTTGAATATAACACATACCTCATGATCAGACCATAGAAATTACTGACGTCAATGCAGCAGCTACATAGCCTTTGTGAGGTACACCAGCCAATCCGTTCCCCAATAAATACCGTTGTATTTCCAGACATGAAATCATAGAAAATCATACGTTAACTCCGTACTATTTAATCGTGTGGTTCTACCAAGCCCTGAGATGACATGCAAAATGGATGGACGGTGTGGGTAAAAGCCATACATCACAGTGCCCTTCGGAGGTCCAGCCTGTCTTAGATCGGACAGCGGGGGGTTGTACCTGGTCTGCGTCCGGAAACGGATTGGCTACTCCCCCTGCCACCAGCCAATGGATTGGCTGGTGGTCGGTGCTCTGTGGCCCCAACATGATGTATGTGTTTCATCCATGCCGTCCATCTATTTTTAGAGATCATTTTATTGCATGAGACCAAAACCAAGGTATATCCTAATCTCAAATGAACCACATTATACGAAATAGTGTTGAATGAACTTCGACTTTTAGAAACGTTTTGGGGCCATAAAAGTTTTGGATCAAGCTGACATTTGTTTTTTCCCTTCATCTGGGTCTGTATGACCTAATCAACAGATTGGATGTCAAATAAAAAGTACGGTGGCCCTTAAAAAGATTTTAATGGTGGATATTCAATCACTATTGTTTTCCTGTGGTGTGGTCCACATGAGATTTAAATCCATCTCATTGTTGGAAACAAGCGCTAAAATTATCTTTAAAATGGAATGAATGGAATGGATGAAACACATACATCATGGTAGGGCCCACGGAGCACCGACCATCAGCCACGGGGCTGGTGTCAGGGGGAGTAGCCAATCCGTTCCCTCTGCGTCCATATAAAACTCATCACGGTGGGCCCCACAGTTCCTGACACGGATGACCGCCGTGTGAAAGGGTCACCACGCAATCCGCCCTGTTGGTGAGATTCACGTGATTTGGTTGGGCCGGATGGGCCGCTATAAGCCATAGGCTTATAGCTCCATCATGCGTGGATCCGGTCCATTCATATGCTACCGCCACCAGGTTGGATGACTTACGTTCCCCAACAAAATCTTATCCGTTAATTTTACGGTTTATCCAACTGCTTATTTCATGTTTAACTGTTTTTCTTTTTACCGTCAATTTTATGGCCACAGATCAGAATGATTGATTTCTCTAATAATTGAGATTTTTGATAACTAAACCATCCGTGCCAGGAACTTGCATACGGACGGACTTGATTTCACCATCAACCTGCCACGTGTACCATAGAAAGATAGCTCCACCATATTACGGTTCTTCCAACTCGATTGTACCATTTGCACTCCTTTGGGAGAAATTTACCATTGTAGATGCCACCTTTTATCCAGCGTCTTTTATGAAGAATCTGAAACTTAACTTACCAAATTAGATCATGCACGTACGATTATGAGGACGAAAATACCCCTCCTTTTCACCGCCATTCTCTTCCTTTCCTTGGTCCATGTCTGAAGAAGAAAAAAAAAAGACGAAAAATTCTTTTCAACAACAAAAATTCGTTACTTAGATCGCACCATCCTCTCATTGGATCCCACCCTCTCCATACATCTGCATTTTTTCGATTTTCTGAAAATGGTCTCTCCACGGAAGAAAGCACGTACTAAAGGTATAATGTAGTATATTTTTCTAAACGGTGTAAATTTTTGTGGGCCATTGAACTGCTGGATTAAGCTGGCATCTTGGTTTTCGGTTCATCCATATAAAAATCATCCCATGAACATAATGGATTACAAATAAACATCATTGTGGGGGCATGACAAAGTTTCTATGGTGAAATCACTATTTCCTATGGTATGATCCACTTGATATTTGGATATGCTATCATTTTGGGCTCAAACCCTTACTTTAGATGGAAAAATGGATGAACGTCGTGGATAGTCCACATACATTCAAGGCGGGCCCAACTCAGTTAACTCAGTACAATAAGAGTGTACTTGAGCAAACTGGTTTCCAGTTTGTAAGAGTTTTTAGTCCATTTGACGTACTTTTCGGCAATATGATTGAGTCGTCACTGACATTCCCGGTGCATGATTGGAGAAATTCCACTCTTACACTGACATTCCCGAGCAGTTCATGAATTTGACAGAGAAATGATAAAAATATGACCAGGAACTTCCACAGATTCATGTTATGTAACATGAAAATATTATGAATTGCTCGGTCAATGTCATTAACTGCTCGGTCAAATTCATTGAAGAGAAATTGAATTTCATGTAAAGCTCGTTCAATTATGTGTTACGCTAGTTCAATTTCATTTAAAGTTCATTCCAACTCATGTTAGCTTTGCTGAATTTCATGTTTGCATCGTTGAGTTTCATGTTAGCCTTACTCAATTTTAAGCTTACCTCGATTAAATTCATGTTTTCCTTGCTCAATTTCTAGGTTGCCTCGCTCAATCTTTAGCTTGCCTTGCTCAATTTTCACCTTGCCTCGCTCAATTTATAGCTTGCCTCGCTCAATTGCTAGGTTGCCTCGCTGAATTTTCGGGTCGCCTCGCTCAATTTCTAGTTTGCCTCGCTCAACTGCTAGGTTGCCTCACTGAATTTCTAGGTTACCTCACTAAATTTTTAGGTTGCCTTGCTTAATTTCTACGTTGCCTTGCTGAATTTTTAGCTTGCCTCACTAAATTTTTAGGTTACCTCGCTCAATTTTTATATTGTCTCGCTCAATTTCTAAGTCGCCTGGCTGAATTTCTAAGTTGCCTCGTTGAATTTTTAGGTTTCCTTGCTCAAATTGTACGTTGCCTCACTTAATTTGTAGGTTATCTCACTCAATTTCTAGGTTGCCTCGTTGAATTTCTAGGTTGCCTCACTCAATTTCTAGGTTGTCTCACTCAATTTTTAGGTCGACTCGCTCAAATTTTATGTTGCCTCGCTCAATTTCTATATTGACTCACTCAATTTCTAGGTTGCTTCGCTGAATTTCTAGGTTCTAGGTTTCTTCGCTGAATTTCTAGGTTGCCTCGCTCAACTTTGTAGGTTGTCTCGCTCAACTTTGCATGTTCCCTCGCTCACTTTCTATGTTGCCTCGCTCAATATCTACGTTGCCTCGCTCAATTTCTAAGTCGCCTCGCTCAATTTCTATATTGTCTCACTCAATTTCACTTTGCCTCGCTCAATTTTTTAAGTTGCCTCGCTGAATTTTCAGCTTAGTTATCACATTGCCTCACTTAGTTATCACATTGCCTCGCTGAATTTTCAGCTTAGTTATCACATTGCCTCACTTAGTTATCACATTGCCTCACTCAACTTCTAGTTTGACTCGTTCAATTTTGAGCTTGCCTTGCTCAATTCGTAGATTGCCTCACTCAATTTTCACCTTGTCTTGCTCAAATTCTAGTTTGCCTCGCTCAATTTCATGTTTCCCTCGTTAAATTTCATGTTTCCCTTACTCATTTTTTACTTCACCTCGCTGAATTTTTAGTTTGCCTTGCTCAATTTCAAACTCCCCTCACTCGATTTTATGCTTCCCCCGCACAATTTCTAGTTTGCCTCCCTTAATTACCAGTTTGCCTCGATGAACTTGTAGCTTACTTCGATCAAATTCATGCTTGCATCGCTTAATTTCACTTGAGTCTTATTCAATTTATGCTGAACTCGTTCAAATTCATCAACATCTTGAATGAATGATTTAACTATGTTTAATTTTTTGCAATATGATTCAGTATGTAGTGAACTTTATTTTTGATATATTTTTCCATTACATGTTTGTAGGTGACAATTCTTGTACTAAATTTTCAAACCCATCCTCAATTTCAGCTTGTCTCGCTCAATTCTTAGGTTGCCTCGCTCAATTTCTAGGTTGTCTCATTGAATTTCTAGGTTCCCTCGCTGAATTTCTAGGTTGCCTCGCTTAATTTGTAGTTTGCCTCGCTGAATTTCTAGGTTTCCTCGCTAAATTCTTAGGTTCCCTCCCTGAATTTCTAGGTTGCCTCGCTCAATTTGTAGCGAGGCGAGTTGGAAGAAATTGATGATCTGTTATGATATCAAGCAACTGGATCTTATACTTATATAATGCTTACCTTTACCCATTTAAAATCCCACCATCTTATTTTAAGTAAACTTGTAATCTCACCTTCTCTTTCTCAGCTTCTAATGCGGACATCAAAAGCCATTACATAACTTTTCATAGTCAAAGGGTTATAGAAAATGTTCGATGGCAACAATCAAACATTTTTGTTTCTTGCTAGAAGATTGTCAGGATTTACAGAGAATATCAAGATATGCTAGTCACAAGATCCATTTTTCTTATTTTTGTGGGTTGGCTTGGTACTCTTTTGATCATTCTACCTAGTCAGAAGATCCCTTTTCTTCATATAATTATCTTCAATGAATAGTGAAGGGGGAGCCATCACATGGAACTTGCGAGGCAATTGAAACAAGAGGAGTGAAGTGGGCACCAAATAAAACAAGACATGAGTGTGTGAATATATATATATATATATATATATATATATATATATTATATATATGTATAAAGGAGTGGGGGGAGGTCACCAGACCAGCTTACAATACCTATGGCTACGGTTGTAATCCGTAGCTATAGGGGGCCCGCCAAATTGACGTGGCCCTGTTGACAGGCCAGCAAGTGGCGGGGGGCCGCCAGTTTGGGGAGCCCACCCTGATTTGAGTTTGATTTTGGGGGTAGGAGTAACCAAACTGGCTTACGGCTCCTATGGCTACGGTTATAATCCGTAGCTATAGTTCTACTTTGCAAACCAACGGCATTTTCGTCCTTAAAAGCTCTAACCATACGTGTAGGTTAAGTTTGGGATGTTTCATAAAAGACGCTGGGTAAAAGGTAGCGTCGACAGTGGTCATTTTCTCCTCCTTCAGGTAGATGATCCCGTAGACACAGGAGAACCAAAATACGGTAGATCCACATATCTATTTACACGTGACAGGGTTTTATTTCAATCAGAACTGTTCATTTAATGGGGTCCACTATAGATGAAAACTGAGCCCAGTAGAAAATACATCGGGTAATCATATCCATACAAACAGCATCCTTTAAATCGACGATAGGAAACGAAAATAATCAACCGTCAAAATTAAGCACTTGAAAGTAAAGCCCAGTGATGGTCATAGTCTTCTATAAAGTACGATTTTCAAATTTTAGTTCATCCACAGTGAGCCCCACTAGTTTGACGGCTTAGATTGGTGGATGAGAGAGATGGCTGTACCATATCCAGCCGCGGATTGGGTACTACCCCACCAGGACTAGCTAGAGACGGACGGTCCTGTAGAGGGTTCTGTGGGACCCACTATGATGTATATGTTTTATCCACGCGGTCCTTCCATTTTTAAAGATCATTTCAGGAGAGGAGCCCAAACCATAGTCTGATTGAAGGCTCTAGTGGCCAACACCAAAGGAAGCATGGGGATTGAAAGCCTACCGTTGAAAACTTCTTGATTGGGATGGAAGTTTTGCATCAACCTGATATCTATGTTTTTCCTTCATAGAGGTCTATGTGACGTAATGAACAGGTTGGATGGAAAATAAATATCACGGTGGGCATTAGGAAGCTTTCAACGGTAAGAGTTCAATCTCGACTGCTTCCTGTAGTGTGGTCCACTTACTCCTTAGATCTGCCTCATTGTTTTGGATAATTCCATAAAATGATATTTAAAAATAGATGAACGGAGTGGATAAAACATATTCATCACAGTGGGTCCCACAGAGCCCCTGACATGACCGTCCATCTCTAGCCAGGTGAGCCTAGTACCCAATCCACGCCCACCAATTCCCCTTCCAGCTCGACCGTGCGTCTCCATCGTTTCTATCGCCCCCTCTTAACTCAGATTTTCTGCATTTGAATAACAGAGAGAGAGACAGAGAGGGAGAGAAGAGAGTATCGTGCGCCTCTCAGCTAGTCTCTGTAAAGAGAGGAAATTATCGTGCGCCTCTCAGTCGTCAGTCTCAGTAGCGCATTGCGCCCACCCTTCCCAAACAGCAAAGGATGCAGACACTCCAATCCCCTTCTCTCCGCTTCTCACCCTTAGAATCCCTCTCTCTCCCCAAACACCCAACCGTCCGACGCGTCAGATCCAGTAACGTCAGACGCGCCACCACCATCTCCGCTTCCGCGTCTGCCCCGAAGAGGGAGACCGACCCTAAGAAGCGGGTCGTCATAACGGGGATGGGCCTCGTCTCCGTCTTCGGCAACGACGTCGACACCTACTACGATCGCCTCCTCGCCGGTGAGAGCGGCATCGGACCCATCGATCGCTTCGACGCCTCCAAATTCCCCACTCGATTCGGCGGCCAGATCCGAGGGTTCAAGTCCGACGGCTACATCGACGGCAAGAACGATCGGCGCCTTGATGACTGCCTTCGCTACTGCCTTGTCAGTGGCAAGAAGGCGTTGGAGAATGCCGGCCTGGGTGCGGGCCATCTTGATAAGGTGCGATCTTTGCCGTTTATTGTTACTGTTGTGATCTTAAATTTGCACGTTTGTTGTTTGTCGATTGGTTGGTGATTTGGGGATTGAGCAGTGGGGCATTGTGGGATAGTGACTGTTCATCATTACTGTTGAGAATTGTGATTTATGCATTTGTTTGAATCAGTGCGGTGACAGATCTCATCCCGATTTTAGAATGCTGATTGAGGACTTTTGAGTATGAGTGTGTTTCTTGATTTGTATTGCATGTCATCTCTGTTGGCCCGCCTGTTCAGACCTGAAATGATGAATGGAGCAGATGGCTTTGGAGGTCTTAGACAGTGTGATCCTTGGCCTGAGATATGAACAGCTTTGTACAAGTAGGTGCCCATGGTTCAGTGCATCCAGAGCACTTCTCCGTTGGCGCTACCTTTTGATGGGCCATGCACTGTAATTCTCCTTCATTTGACAATCATAACCATCTGTGGGCAGACTGTAAATAGGCCACTAACAGAGAAGTTTGAGCAATGGTCCGCTTTCAACCGATAAAAGGGCCAAAGATTGAAATGGCTAGATTTTCAATTGGGAGGCTTTTGGTGCCACCATTTCAACGGTCTGGATCACAGGACCTTGGCCCCACTTTTACAAACTGAAAATCTGAGTATACTATCTATGTCCCATCATCCTATGGTAAATGATCATATGGTTTCATTATAGTAGTTTTCTTGTTTGTCTTGATATTGATGAGTGCATGAGTTGCAATTGTTTGCAGAATATGAGCAGTTGTTCAACACATAAACAGAACCAATTGTAGATTTGATGTCAACATTTGAGTTAATACGTACTTGAGGAAGTAGTTCAAGTATTTGGAGGGATGGAGCTTTTCACCACATTTGCATGCACTATTGAATTGGAATGCAATAATTAGCTTAATAAAATGGCAACGATCAAATTGTTATTATATTCCTTATTATACATATCAAAGTACTTGGCTCCAAATTGCGATCACATCACTTTCAACTGGCACTTGAAAGGAATCCTGACATTCAAAACTAGGAAATTTCATCATCATGAGTTCGTTATCTTTATTTTAGTTAACTGATTTTTCCTGGTGCATCCTTTTACTGGACTTTTGGAGTATATTCGAGCTCAAAATGGAGAATGGAAAGAATTCGGTTTCCATCTAGTGTTTTTTTTTTTTGGGTAAATCCCCTTTACATAGCTTTTTTTTTGTTGAACTAAGCGAGGCATTTTGTGAATTTATCAGTTGCTACTGAAGCATGTTATGATTGAGTTCAACCTGCGTTACTTAGGCATGGCCGTGCCTTTCTTTGTCGTGGATGCCCATGAGATGCCAGATCCTAGACCCTAGAAAATGCATCGGAAGAAAACAGTTCAATTGCTGAAAATTCCAATTTCCATCAACTGCTAAAACTTCATTTAGACAAAGCTGCATATTATTGATTGGAGTATTTGGATTATGGCCTCCATCAGTGCATTTCGCCCTGCCAAATATCCTTCCGGAATAACCCTCTTTTCTTTTCCTATCAGTCATCTTCCAACATTTAAGTAGTCCTCTTTTAGTTGCATTATGCGATTCCATCCATTAGATGCATTCCTTAGTGCCAAATTCTGAAAATTCTGACAGCTTACCATATTTTTCCTTCATGAACCGGGGCCACCGCCATTGGGAGTCACTTTCATAAGGCTCCATATCATCTTCAATAAAGCATTTCTCCACATCAACCATTTTTTGATGCACAAACCCTTTTCCTGGATTGGTCGGCAGCCCATCCCACCCAACCCTGTGGAATTTGGCACCAAATTCCCCTTCGCCCCAAAGAAACTTTACTAACACGCCTTATATTCTCAGCAGCACTGCTTTCAGAGGAGACATAGGTGATAATAAGTATATCAAAATGCAGCTAAGAACATGCTGTATGAGAGTCAGTGTACCACCAAAAGATAATAACTTTCCAGCTGTCTACTTGATTCTGAATTTTAGCTATCAGCTCATTCATAACTGCCTTCAATCTGCCCATTATAAGAGGTGCACTGGGTTCTTGAAAATGAAAAATTCTTCTTGAAAAACCTGCTTGATTCTCAGCCTTGCTAATTCCTGCTGTCAACGCCTTCTCAGATATTATATATCCACTTTTCTCTTTGTTAACAAGATGGTGAGATGCATTCTTATATTCTGACAGGAATTCCATAACTCCCTGCTGTGATCTTTTTGTGCCATTGACAAAAATTATTGTGTCATTAGCAGATAGCTAATGTGTAATTTATAGACAGCCCCTCTTCACTTTGTAGTGAGAGGCCACAACCCTCTGAAAGATGCTCACTATTTCTCTGCTGAGCACTTTTTCCAGTGATAATGGAAAGAGCTGTTGATAATGGTTCTCTATCTTAGACCCCTGGATGATTTGAAGTATCCAAAATGTTCCCCATTAAGAATTAATGAAAACGAGTAATTTTCAGTAATTTTTCAATTAATGGCTCCATAATTTGTTATTACAGATTATCACTCATTTCTATAGTTGATGCTGCTTGAGTCCACACACTCTTTATGCTTTGCCGGGTCTGTCTTAAACTGCATTTCTTATGCTTTGTTGAGTTCATGCATTTTTTAATGTTAGTTATTATGTTATGTTTGCAGATAGATAAGGAGCGAGCTGGTGTGCTTGTTGGGACAGGCATGGGTGGTCTTACAGTGTTTTCTGACGGCGTTCAGTCGCTTATAGAGAGAGGTTACAGGAAAATAACCCCATTTTTCATTCCATATGCCATAACAAACATGGGCTCTGCCTTGCTTGCAATTGAACTTGGTTTCATGGGGCCGAACTATTCAATTTCTACTGCATGTGCTACCTCCAATTACTGCTTCTATGCTGCTGCTAACCACATCCGGCGAGGCGAGGCTGATTTAATGCTTGCTGGGGGAACTGAAGCTGCAATTATTCCCATTGGCTTAGGTGGTTTTGTTGCATGTAGAGCTCTATCCCAGAGAAACGATGATCCCCAGACTGCATCTAGGCCATGGGATAAAGACCGAGATGGCTTTGTTATGGGTGAAGGTGCTGGAGTATTGGTATGTCTCTTCATGTGTCGTATAGGTGAAATTCAAGATGACCTATCTAGTGTTGGGTAGATTTATGCTCACCGTACCTTTTCAAGTTCAACGGATGGTGTTGGAATGAGCACAGTAGTCAACAATGTGAGGACTGTCTGGCCACCTTACAGTTGAGTTGCACAAAAGTTGCTTCAGGGCCCTCCATCGGTCACCTACTGTCAAGGTTTACCATCATATAGGAGGCCCATTCTTTGTTGCACATAGCCCCAAAATCACTCGGATGGGATAATTGGGTCTTACCATCCATTTTTCTGGCCCTGAGTCTGATGGATGTAATCATCTGGTCAGGGTGATATTTGGGTCGTGTGCAATCCACTGTGGGATCCTATCCAATGCTGTCATTGTGTGTATTGTGTGCTCACCTGGACCCCACAAGGGACTTGCTGTATTCTGGCAAGGAGAATTATCACTGCACTGCTACTCTCCCTCCCTCTCTATGAATGACTGTTGAACCATATTTGAAGTAAAACAAACGGTACAGCAAGAGTCCATGAAGGCAATGGATAACAGTCCTGTATACAAAAAGAAGACCTCTTGCTGTGTGTGAGTGTGTGCGTGAATATTTGTGTGGTTGCATGTGGGTGCGTGCATGCATGTGTGACACCTTTACTTTGATTACCTTGGTGATTTGTGAATAGAACTGCATTTGGTAATGGTTTCTAGTCTTTTTCCATTGCATCGTCCTGGTGTCTTATGGTTTTTATTTTTTATTTTTTTAATTATCAGTCCAATCATAAGGCTTATGCCTCAGGCCATTGACTTTTTCACCTCAATCATGAGGCTTACGGCTCAGAGCCTTGCAAGCCAGAGAATTTTTTCCCTCACTTTACTTTTATTACCTTGGTGGAGATATGGGAATAGAAAAGCATTCGGTTTTTCTTGTTCCTGCATTTGGTTATTATGTTGCTAGTCTTTTCTTTCTTTCCTTTTTTTTTTTTCAATGCATCATTCTGGTTTCTTATGAGTATGGATTTATATAAATGATGGAGATCTCATGACTGGATCTTTACAATAGTTTTCTCATCTTCTTGGTAGGTAATGGAGAGCTTGGAACATGCAATGAAACGTGGTGCACCAATTATTGCCGAGTACTTGGGAGGTGCTGTTAACTGTGATGCTTATCATATGACGGATCCTAGAGCTGATGGACTTGGTGTCTCAACATGCATTGAAAGGAGTCTTGAAGATGCTGGTGTGGCCCCAGAAGAGGTATTTTCTTTGGTGTTGCTTTAGATAGCATTTGGCTATACTGCTAAATAGTAGTTGGCGGGACTTCCCCGGTGTACTTAATATGCCTGCTGTTTGTGGCTGCATGGAAAATGGAACCTGCATTAAATACCTAGCATTTCCCATATTTTTACATCTTAAATCACAATTGAGATAAGAACAGGAAGGTCATGTTCTTATCAAAGTCACAATTTGGCAGTAGCTGTTCTGTTGGCCTTGTCTGGGCTATTTGTAGTTGCTTGTTCCCCTTCTTTTAGTAAAGTTGTGAATTAAAAAAAAAAAAAAAAAAAAAAACTGTTGGCCTTGGGAATTGGGAACATCCATACATATTCATAACCTCCTTATACCAATTGGTTATAGTTGGAGTTCAGTTTTGATTTTCTTTCTTCTTCTTCTTCTTCTTCTTCTTCTTCTTTTTTTTTTTTTTTTTTTTTTTTTTTTTGTGAGTTGTGCACATTATTGTAAATGTATTTTCTTCTTATCTCTTCAAATGAACATCATTATCTTTTTTTATTTTGAAAGATAACAGCAAATTTGTATAAACAGAAAGCGCAGAAAAGGCCTAGTCAATATCCAGACCCCTTGTCTCACTGTCACCCATGTCAAGAAGTGACTCGAATCTAAAGTATCTCCCGTTTCTTTCTTCCCAAACCCCCTAAAGACCCACCAATGAGTTCAGCTGCCAAATTCCTTTCATCTCCTTTCCAACCTCCATCCCATGCCAACTCTAAAGATAGTAGCCGGTGGAGCTCGGAGAGGCCCAAGAAACGTTGAACTTGAGTAAGTGGAAGTTCCATAAACTGCTAGCAAACAGGTAATGAAGAAAGAGATGATTAACTGACTCCAAATTAGCCATGCATGTCAAGCAAACATTTGGAAGCACCATCCTCCATTTTTAGAGATTATCCACAGTCAACATCCTTTCCCTCCCAACAAGCCAATAGAAAGCTGCAACTTTCGGCAGAGCACCATAAGACGAAACATACTTTGTAGTCTTGATCTCCCCATCCATTCCATGGCTACACAGTAGGATATGAAAGAATGCATGGAGAAGCATCCAGATTTACCACTACGCCAAACTATCCTATCTTTTTCCCCAATGATCAGGTGACAAGTGCTGATGAGATTTTACTACAAGACCAATTCCTCGATCTTGTCATTGGAAAGAAGTAACCGATACGTGGGTTCCTTTTATTTGTGCACCCTCTAAAAATATATAGGAGAAATGGAGTTCAATTCTCTCCTTTAAGCTTGGCCGATTTCAATATATTGTTATGTGGTGAGGTAATCTGTTGGAAATATGGTAATGGAGCCAACTTGTACACTAGGATTATGGCTCATTGTTGAAGATCTCAACATAAAAAATAGCAACTGTGTTAGTAATCAGTGGTGGCTAAGATCAGCCCTTCAAGCGTCTTGACATTGTTAAAAGAAAGAGGGCCGAAAATGAAATGAAGAGAATGAAAAGAATAGAGCTCGAGTTCACAATCTGGTAATATCCTCTAACACTGGCCACCGGTAAAGCCTGAGACCCATCCATATCCTCTAGCCTTTGCTCCCTTGCATGTGCTGCACCACCTGCTTCTGAAGCCCTTCCACAAAGATCCTTCCCCTACCGATGACCAGGGAAGCAAACAGAACCATCTTGCCTCAGAAGGATAGCCCTGGGACTGCCTATACTATAAGGGAGTAAATACCTCTTCCGTGAGTAGGAAGAACGGGAGGGAATTGGGACCTTCTCGCTCTGCTTAAAAGCCTCACTGGATTGAACCATCGCACGTGATAATGGCTTTACTGGAAGATCTTGCAAATCTGCACATGCCAAGGGCTCTTCGGGAAGAGAAACCAAGTCCACACGTGTCGATCCACATGTCATCATCAAAACCCATCCAGTGTCAAGATCGAGGGAAGCATTACATGTGGTGCGCCTGATGGCCTTAAGGAGTTTTCGACCTAGAAAACTGACGTAGGAAAAGGGGCACATGTCTCCCTCTTGGCGCTGCAACCAGCTTCACAGTTCACATCGACGATTCCTGCGATCCCTCCGAGGCTTGGAACCACTCATGATCCCGAAGCCCCCACCTGCACATAACCCCCCATGACGATTCCTTCGCCATCTTTACTTGAATGGTGATCTCGCTCACTCTAAGGCTGACAGAATCCAGAGCTAGGGCAGCCCTGCTTCTTCTAATATAGAGCCTAGCAATGCTTAGGTCTTCCCCGAGCTCGGATGCTTCGTCTATGGCTAGCACCTCCCTTACGCACCCTCCGACAGCCACAGACACATCCTTGTTCCACAACTCCAGGGGGATGCCCCAAATGAAATACCATGCTATCTTGCTCCCCAACACAGACCCATCTTCCCATTTACGGATAGAGATAATCGGCCCATTGTTGAACATCACAATGGCCATCACCATATGATCTAGATTGGAGCCTGCCTTGACTGAAATCTACACCTCATTAGCTGATAGGGGCTTGATCTTGTAGTCGCAGTCCTCCAACCTGCAACAGGCTTTCCTCTGCCAGAGAAGAGCCCCCTCCCTGGTTTCCGCCAGCACAGACCATTGGAGCATTGGCTTAGTGCTTTCAACCAATTTTGAGTCAACACAGACCTCGACTCCCAGCAGGGTTCCTCTCTTCCACACCCAGCTCCTCTGCAGAGCAGCGCCTACAGCCCTCTGCTCTCCGGCAGTTTTCTCCTTCCGATTTTGCCTTCATCTTCAGCTAGTGCTGCCTTGACAGAGTGGGGTCTCTCTCTCGAACTGGGAACTGCGTTGGGATAAACCTCCCTCAAACCAGATTAGTCCCCCTCGACCTCTTTCCTGGTAACCACCTTCCCCACCTTGTTCCCTCCTTGCTTGATAGGCTTTGCTTTCTGTTCTTCATTGACCTCAGCTGGACCAAACCTGGCCCTCTAGACCAGCATCTTCCTGCCAGCAAAACTCTCACCATTCAGTTGATCAATAGCTGCCTGTAGCTCCTCCGTCTTCATGCGGACAGAGGCGAAGCCGCGCAGAGCTCCAGAGCCTCAAAAGCGAGGAATCACCACCTCCCTAACATCCCCTGCCCTTCCAAAAACCCTAGCAAAATTGATGGGCAGCCACCCTTCTAGATAACCCCTAACGTACAATGTCAGCATCTACTCCAGAGGAGCCTTGACGATCCTTTTCCAAGCATCCTCCTATCCCCTTCTCTTGCCTGCACAAACCCAACCTCTATCGTCATCTATCGGCCTCGAACGTTCCCCCTCTCCATTGTGATCACAGCCGTCGATCCCCTTCCCCTTATCTATCCCTTGATGTTGGCTCTCACCCCTCGTCGTCACTTCCTTTCTCCGAGTTCCCCTTCCCTGCTATCGATCTCTGAGGATTACCTGAGCTCTGGTTGCTACCACTGTCTCTCCTCTCCTTCTATCTGCCTCTTGCGTATCCTCAACCACCTTCTGTAGATCTGCTTCTCTCAAACCTACTCCTGCCCCTACTCCCCATCATCTAAAAGAAACCGACTGTTCCAGATGAAGGTTGCAAGATAATATAACCATTTGACACATAATAAACTAAGTGAAACGATGTCCTTGCCCAAGTGGTAGACTCTGAGTAGTTTCAACACAAGGTCTTGGGTTCGAAACCCATGGGTGGTGAAATCCCACTATGGCGTGCGTGGGTGTGTGGCGGGCGCATGTGTAAAAAAAAAAAAGAGTGAAACAATGCTTCTTTCTTTTATTTATTTATTTCTTTGAAGTCTGTTCTAAATCGATGTGGTATAAGAACACAGTCGTATTTATTATATTTTGAAATCAAGATACCAGCAGCATTTTTAAAAAGAGATAATACCAACAGCATTAATTCAGAACTATATACAATCTACATACTGAAGGAATGAAATAGTCTAAAATCCTCTCTACTCATATGAGCCAAATTATCTCCAGGTTAACTACATAAATGCACACGCAACTTCCACACTCGCTGGAGACCTGGCCGAGGTGAATGCTATCAAGAAGGTCTTCAAGAACACTTCGGAAATCAAAATCAATTCAACCAAGGTGAATGTCCTAATTCGGACTTAGGTTTTGATGTTAATCTCTTTCTAGTTGGACAGGAGAATTAATTGCTGATTTTTTCTGACTCGTCTGTCTCCAGTCGATGATTGGGCACTGCCTCGGAGCTGCAGGCGGACTTGAAGCCATTGCTACAGTGAAAGCACTTAATACTGGGTGGCTGCATCCTACCATAAATCAATTTGTAAGGATAGAAAATATTCCTACTTTACTTGAGCTTTGATAGAAAGGGCCCTTAAAATGAAAAAAAAGAAAAAAAAAAGCAC
The DNA here is from genome assembly GCA_030180095.1 of Magnolia changhungtana. Lineage (NCBI taxonomy): Eukaryota > Viridiplantae > Streptophyta > Magnoliopsida > Magnoliales > Magnoliaceae > Magnolia > Magnolia changhungtana. The sequence goes on along the minus strand of JASAUF010000391.1, from coordinate 7,955,223 downwards.
TCAAATGCAGATTGGAGTGATTTGAGAGGTTTTTACTCAAGAGTCCATTCGAACAGTTTATTTGTTATTTGCAATTGGTGTTGAATATGCATACCCACCAATCATTTCAGTTTCTGATTATTGCACTGCCCGTTATTTTGTGGACTGCAGAATCCAGAGCCTTCAGTTGAGTTTGATACAGTGGCAAATACAAAGAAGCAGCATGAAGTGAATATTGGTATGATGTGTGACCCTATTGATGTCGGACTAATGCTAAGCCCAGAAATATCTCTCTACATGCACCACTCTACACATGGTCACACATGCATGGGACATCTAAGCCTTTGCATCAGGTGGGGTCCACTGTGCAGATGGCCTGACCCTGAAAATCAGGCTGGGCTCACCAGTTGGGCGACACAGGTATACTGTATGTGGACCGATGGCATTCATAATACCATCCATTTTTTAAACATCCAGTTCAGCAGATGATTTCACCAGACTAATTTATAGGTCAGCTCGTTTACAAGGGGGCGGGGTCCACTTGATGCATGGCTTGATGTCCCCCACATGTCCCAGCTTTTATGTGGGCTCAGCAAAGCTCTCAGCCTTTGTTTTGGTTGATATGAGAGGGAAGCCAACCAAACATTTCTTTTTTGTTATTTGCAGCCATTTCGAATTCTTTCGGATTCGGAGGACACAACTCGGTGGTGGTTTTTTCTGCGTTCAAGCCTTGATTACAGACCGGGTCCATATAACCACAAGAAGGGGGCCTGCTTTTCTTGATAAAACTAGATACCCATTACCTTTTCATCTTTGATTTCTTCTCCTTTCTTTGACTGTTCTGAATTGTCGGCTGAGAAGGAATGATTTTTCTGAGTGGAAGCTTTTAAGTTACTGAATAAAAGTAGTGAGAGTTGAGATTTTAGTTGCATTCGGAATCATAGTTTATGGATCTTGGACTGTTGGCCAGGTCATAGTTTTTCCCCCACTTATCTTTTTAGATGAATTTCTGATGCGTTGTAGACAGCAACCTTTAATATTTCTTGGGGGATTACTTAAATTTCATATTCATAGTTCTCTCTATGGAACGTGTGGTTGCTGAATCTCTGCTGATGGTTCCCTTCTTTTTTCACTTTTCATTTATCTATACCGGTGTTTCCTAAAATCCAACTCGGGTTTCAGTTTGTATGAGTAGGGCCCATGGTTTAGTAATCCAGGGCCCAGGCCATTGGCTCGGTAGGCCCCGTCATAGGTGGACCATGCCCTAGTGATCTCTCATGTTGGTAGATCCTAGCCTCCATTCTTGGACCTTGTTTGAGTTGAATGTGGACCATGCCCTAGTGATCTCTCAGAAGATATTATTGAATTTCAGTTTCTACAAGTGGGCCCATGGTATGTAATCCAGGCCATTGATTTGTTGGCCCCACCATTGATATACAATGCCTGGAAATGGAAGATCCCAGCTGCCAATATTGGGCCTTTCTCCATTCGAACATGGACTGCTACTGTTTTTTGCTCTATTTCTCCCCACTATTGGAAATCTTTTTTCAGTATTTTGCTCTATTTCTCCCTAGGCTTGGGCAACCCTGATCCCTTGGGGTCCCTCGGAGGCGTAAAGCCCCCATCCCTAGTAACGGACGGGGGCTATGAGAGTCCATCCATTTTTCCATATCATGATAGGATACTGACCAAAAATGAAACAGTTCAAAGGCTCAAATGAACCACACCACAGGAAGCAGCGGTGATAATGACACTCACCATTGAAACCTTTCTAGGCCCCACCGTGATGGTAAATCACAAATATCGGCTTGATCCAAAACTTCTGTGGCCCCCCCCCCCCCCCAAAAAAAAAAAAATCAACGGTAAGTATTTAATCCCCACTGTGTGATCCGCTTGAGTCCTTGAACTGCCTCATTTTTGGGCTTTTACCCTAAAATAATATGAAAAAATCGATGGACGGTGTGGATAAAACCCATACATCACTGGCCACCTCATAGCTAGGGATGGGGGGAAGGATTGGCTACTCCCCCTACCACCAGCCCCGTGGCTGATGGTCGGTGGTCTGTGGGACCCACCATGATGTACATGTTTCATCCATTCCATTCATCCATTTTTAAAGATCATTTTAGGGCCTCATACCAAAATTGATAGGGATATAAATCTCAGGTGGACCACACCACAGGAAAACAATAGTGATTGGATATCCACCATAAAATCCTCCTAAGGGCCACTGTACTGTTTATTTGACATCCAATCTGTTAATTAGGTCATACAGGCACAAATGAAGGCAACAAATATCAGCTTGATCCAAAAATTTTATGGCCCCTAAAAGGTTTTTAATGGTCGACGATCATTCAACACTGTTTCCTGTAATGTGGTCCAATTGAGATTGGTATGTATCTCAGCTTTGGACTTCTATCATAAAATGATATGGAAAAATAGATGGACGGCATGGATGAAACACATAAATCATGTTGGGGCCCACAGAGCACCGACCACCAGCCAATCCGCGTCCCGGGAGGGGATAGTACCGAATCCGCGTCCCTTTGAAACTAAGCAAGGCGACTTGGTGTAACACTCTTCCAAATGAACCGGATCCGAAAAGTGAAAATACAGGCCCGATACGTTCCGAATCTCCATGCCGGAAACGTGACGGAACCGAAGCCCTCTCCAATCGACCCTTCCAATCTCCTCCGTGTCTGCACAATCCTCTACCAGCGACAGAACGCCACCGATAGGAAACTCTTCTCCAATCTCCGAAACGCTAACTTCCCTCTCACCCACGAATCGTTTCTCCAAGTTTGTAACAGATTCCTGGTTTCTTAGAAACCCGTGTACCGGTTTTTCAAATTCTCCGTATCGGAATCCAAATTCCCACGTTCTCCCACCACCCACAACAAGATCCTCGACATCTACGGAAGGTCCCAGAACGTTGAGCTGCTCTGCGAATTCCTTCAGGAGACTGCCGAGAAGAAGCTCGTAACCGTTACGATGCTCCGCGTCGCCGCCAGATGGCTCGCGGTGGCGAAAGAGATGAAGAAATGCGTTGAGATGTTTTGGTTATTGGAGAATCCCCATTGCTATGATTCCTACAGTATAGAGGTAGTGAATTCCGTGGTGGAGAGCCTCTGCTGTCGGAAGCTTGTATCGGAAGCGAGATATCTGGTTTCGAAGCTGAGAGATCGAATCGAGCTGGATGAGATTACGTATGGGTTTTTTATTGATGGGTTTTGTGAGATTGGTGATTTGGTGGAGGCCTGCAAGGTTTGGAATCGAATGGTGGAGGAAGGACTCGAGCCCAATGTTGCTTCCTGCGAGAAGATTATAGAGGCATTTTTCAAATGTGATAGGATTTCCGATGCGATGCAGATGTTCAGATATGTAAAGATGGAGAGATTTCATGACGTGGGTACCTCTTTATATAGGCTTTTGATCACGTGGTTGTGTAGAAAAGGGAAGGTGGATGAAGCATACATGGTGTTCGACGAAATGCTCAAGAGAGGGATAAGTGCTGATAATCCAACATTAGCTGCTTTGGTTTATGGGCTTTTGTGTAAAGGGAGGGTTAGAGAGGGCTATAAGATTGTGGAGGGGATAAAAGAGCCTGATGTGGGTGTTTACCATGGGCTGATCAAGGGTCTGTTGAAGCTTAGGAAGGCAAAGGAAGCCACCCAAGTGTTTAGAGAAATGCTTGAGAGAGGGTGTGAGCCCACCATGCACACATACATCATGCTCTTGCAGGGGCATTTAGGGAAGAGAGGGAGGAAGGGCCCACATCCATCAGTGAATTTTGAGAGTATATTTGTTGGTGGGTTGGTGAAGGTTGGGAAATCACTGGAGGCTACAAAGTATCTGGAGAGGATGATGTACGGTGGCGGCAGAATTGAGGTGCCAAGGTTCAACTACAACAGGTTCTTGCATTGCTTCTCGAATGAAGAAGGGGTTGTCATGTTTGAGGAGGTGGGGAAGAGGTTGAAGGAGGTGGGGTTGGTTGATCTGGCTGATATTTTGGTAAGGTATGGGGAGAAGATGGCAACTAGAGAGAGGAGGCGAGCGGCGGTCCACATCAACGGTTAGGCCATGTAGATTAGTGTTGAATAGAGGTTTCAGAGCGCGACTCGCTTGGAAATTGAAACCAGTATAACTCACCCCGACTATTCCCATTATGGTCCCATTTCAATCTGGTGACTCGTTTTGTTGCCCACTGAACCGAGACTAACTTAGCCGAGTTAACTCAGTTTCCCAATGTCAGCAGTGGGGTCATGTAGAATGGTTCTAAACAGCGGTTTCGGAGTGTGAGTTGGACTTTGAAACCAGTACTTTTGTCGCCCGCTCGATCCGGACCAACTTGGCTGAGTTAAATTGGCTTCCAGATGTCGGTAGCGCAGTCAAGTGGAATGGTTTTAAACAGGTTTTGGAGGGTGAGTTAGTTGGACATTGAAACTTGTACAAGTTTCCTGGACATCTTCCGCTTTTGCCTTAGTAACTCATTTCATTGCCCACTGAATTGAGAACGACATGGCCGAGTTAACTTGATTTCCCAATGTTGTGTATGTTTTAGGTAGCAGTTTCGGAATGGTGACTTGCTTGGAGATTGAAACTGGTATGCATTGCCCCGGCTCCTTCCATTTCGGTCCCATTTCGATTTGGCCGCTCATTTCATTGCGTGGCGAATCGAAACCAACTTGACCGAGTTAACTCAGTTTCAGATAATATTTAGAACCATTTGTCTCCTCTCTTGATCATAGCTTTGTGCATATACGGTACAACAAATATCAATACATTATTAAGTAAATCTCTATTATCCATTTTGATGCACATATCCAACAATCCCAACCGTCTAATCTAATTGATTGGCCATATCTTGTATAGGTTCTTGTATCAACTGAAACTTCTGAGGGTCCACTAGACCAGAGATTCAGAGATCAAAATTGTGTACTTGAATACTAATCTGAACCGTCCACATTGTGGACCTTACTGTGGATGGAATATGGCCTGAAATTCACCCTGATCGGACTAGTGAAACAGCACAGAAGCTAGCAATCAAGATGGATGTCTGTTTTTTCTTTTTTCCTATTAATTTTTCCAAACTCTCCTAAAACACCTGGATCAACGAAACAAAACCCCAACCGTAGAAATCACAGGCCCCCATTGTGGAGAGACCACAGCTCAAAAATCAAGTAGACTGAATAATCATAACCGTACACGCAACCCATTTGATGCACTATAAAGATGGCATACAGGCGAACACGAAAAATCGTCTGAAAATCCAAGCCACGATGAAGGTGGCTCCCACCATCAGGTTGACATATACAAAAACATGGCCAGACCGCTAATTAGGTGAGGCACCCCTGATTGAAAAGAATCAATGGTCTAAATGAAATTTGAAATGGCTACATTCGACATGTACCTGAGGCCCACCTGATGAATCGACTGACCTGATTCTAACATATGCACATATCCTCCTGGGCGACACGTAATGTACAGCTCAGATTTGCTAGACTTGCCAAGTTGGCACAAATGCCCTAGCTTGTATTGCGTAGTGAGTTAACTTAATAAACTCGGTGGGACCCATCATGATGCATGACTTACCATCACTTTTCTTGATAATTTTAGGGCAGGAGTACAGAATTGAAGCATGCACAAAGCTCAAGTGGACCACACCACAGTGGGAATTAAATGCCTACCGTTGAAAATTCATTCAGGGCTGAAACATTTTGGATGGAAGCATTGCTGAAGACTGATGACAAATTGTGTTTTCCTTTGGGTCTTTGAGTTTTGGATGTGCTTCAACCCTGCGATCGTGTGTGACCTATAATCGGGCTTGTTATGACAAATAATACCTTAAAATGATCACTGTCGCAAAAGTAGCTCATACCTTAGGAACGTTTCAAAGGTGGATGGCATTGGTCCACTTGAGTTTTGGATGTGCTTCAACCCTGCGATCGTGCACAAAAATGGTCAATCCTGGATCCATCCTAATCCCATCTACTTTGACGGATGGACTTGGCCTCCCGGGATTGTACTAAAATTTAGAACCCCATGGGATTGCCAGCAGTCCAGTTGCTCATACCTTAAAATGATGGGCCAGTCCAAAAACGCCCTCAAATGATCTGAGAAAAGGGATGGATGGCTTGTATGTGTATGTGTGTGTATTGAAACTAATACAATCTAGGACGGCCAATTCGAAAATGTCCGCAGGGCACATTTGGGAGTTTGCACTAATAAACACTGGTCAGTATCATTCAAAGCTGGTATGGACCACACACTGGTTTTGTCCATAAATGATACAACCACATTTGCTGGCTATAAATAGGGTGATATGACCTGGTTTCGGTGGTGACAAATATAGTACACTATCGAAGGCGCTTTCCACATCCAACTTGCATCCTTTTCTTCTTAACTTTCTTTGCTTCATAAAGCACATCGCAGCAGGGCCTCTACTGAAGTAGATAGAAAGACTACTTTAGTTGGGTTTGACAGACCTGGTTGCGTATCTCCATTACCTCCTTTAGAGTGAAGGGGGGAGGGGGTACGCCTCCGAGGGACCCCAAGGATCAGGGTTGCCCAACCCTAGGGAGAAATAGAGCAAAATACTGAAAAAAGATTTCCAACAGTGGAGAGAAATAGAGCGAAAAACAGTAACAGTCCATGTTCGACTGAAGAAAGGCCCAATATTGGCAGCTGGGATCTTCCATTTCCAGGCATTGTATATCAATGGTGGGGCCAACAAATCAATGGCCTGGATTACATACCATGGGCTCACTTGTAGAAACTGAAATTCCATAATACCTTCCCAAGGAGTCTCACACCAACACTGCACAACAGATTCCCCGAGATCTGTTGAAAGAAAAATGTCAAAACACCAACAACCATGCACAAGTGAACATGGTTTGTTGGGCCACAAGCATGGTCTGAAATATCATCCAATAAAGTTCCACTTCATCCAAGCCGTATCAATTTCAGCCCTGACTCGTATGATACATAGGCCTGAAACTCAAAAACCTCCTGAGTCTGCCCAATTTGCACCACCACGCCCGAAAATATCATCACTGTAACAATACTGGCCTTCAGTTCTCTGGCCTGAAAATGGACAGCCAAGAAGAGATGCAGCCATGGTCCACATTCAACTCAAACAAGGTCCAAGAATGGAGGCTAGGATCTACCAACACGGGAGATCACTGGGGCATGGTCCACCTAGGACGGGGCCTACCAAGCCAATGGCCTAGATTACTAAACCATGGGGCCTACTCATACAAACTGAAACCCGAGTTGGATTTTAGGAAACACCGGGATAAATAAATGAAAAGTGAAAAAAGAAGGGAACCATCAGCAGAGATTCAGCAACCACACGTTCCATAGAGAGAACTATGACAATGAAATTTAAGTAATCCCCCAAGAAACATTAAAGGTTGCTGTCTACATAGTATCAGAAATTCATCTAAAAAGCTAAGTGGGGGAAAAACTATGACCTGGCCAACAGTCCAAGATCCATAAACTATGATTCTGAATGCAACAAAAAACTACCGGGCCAACAGTCAGATCCATAAACTATGATTCCGAATGCAACTAAAATCTCAACTCTCACTACTTTTATTCAATAGCTTAAAGCTTCCACTCAGAAAAATCATTCCTTCTCAGCCAACGATTCATAACAGTCAAAGAACGGAGAAGAAATCAAAGATGAAAAGGTAATGGGTACCTAGTTTATCAAGAAAAGCGGGGCCCCTTCTTGTGGTTTTTTTTTTTGAAAGGTGAAGGATTTCATTAAAAAGAGGAAAGGCAAAAGATAAAACAAACGGCTGCTGAGAAAATAGCCGTACATTACACCCCAAGAAAAAAGAAATCTTGACCGTAAAGGTCCTTAACATTAGAGGCCCACTCAATCATGAGACGCTTAGCGTTAGAAGCCACAGCACCAGCCGAATTGGAAGTGTTCCGAAAGCATCTACTATTTCTTTCCCCCCACAAAGACCACCAGACCGCCAGCACCAACATCCTCCAAATAATCGATTTCAACTTGCCCAAATGCACACCCTGCCAAGCTTGAAGGAACTGGGTAACATCACCCGGAAAGACCCAGCTTAAACTGAAAGCAGATAAAATCTCTGCCCAGATCGATCTAGCAAAATGGCAATGCAGCAGCAAGTGAACCACTGTCTCTTCAGCCCGCATACAACATAAACAAATATTGGGTAAGAACATCCCTTTCTTCCTCAGATTGTCCACCATAAGAATCTTCTTTTTCCCAGCCAGCCAGCCAAACACAATGATTTTTGGGGGGGGGCGTCGTATTTCCAAAGAAATGAGAGATTTGGCTTTAGATTGTGATTCAGTTTGTCCATCTGATTGTATAGAGACCGTACCGAAAAAGAAGAGGACTTGTCTAATTTCCAGTAATAAGAGTCTTGAGACGAAGGAGAAGGAGCGGACGAATATAGACATTCCAACAGACTGTAAAATCCGTGATCTCCCAATCCTGGAGGCCTCTTCGACAATTCACATTCCAGATGATTTTTCCGTCCATTACATTGTAGTTGTCCGCAACATACGAATTCTTGGAAAGGGCAATTTGGTAAGTGTAAGGGAATCTGTTTCTGAGCGTCTGTTCACTTAACCAAATGTCATCCCAAAACCTGATTTTGTCACCTTTGCCAAGGACAAAACCAATATTCGGCAACACAACCTTCATCATATCCATAATTCCTCTCCATATGTGTGAAAATCTTCGAGACGGTAATTGTTTTACCCACCAGTCACGAGGAGAAGAACCATATTTACCTTTAATGATAGAGTTCCATCTTCAGTCCCTAGCCTCCATATCCACTTACCTAGGAGCGCTTTATTCATCACTTTTAGATCTTTGACCCCCGCCCCTCCATCAGCCAGTTGGAGACAATTTTCCGACCACTTTAAAAGGTGAAACTTCTTTCTAACTTCCTTGCCTTGCCATAGAAATTCCCGCCTCACTTTGTCCATGGACTCCCTAACCAATGCCGGGCATTTCAGGAGCGACATAAAATAAATCGGGAGATTGGAAAGAGCGGCTTTGATAAGCATGAGACGGCCTCCAAGCGATAGATATCGACTCTTCCACCACGAGAGATACGACCGAAACCTGGCTGTGACTTTATCCCACGGGGATTTGTGAGGTTTTCCAATACATAACGGCAAACCCACAAAAGATGTTGGCAGAATGTCGGACTAGCAGCCGAACAGATGAGCTAGAGCTTCAACCTCTCCTCTGTCCAAATTGATCCCAAAAATTTTTGATTTGACGAGATTCACCTTTAGACCGGAAACCGCTTGGAAGCAAAGAAGGTTCTCCTTCTTGTGGTTATATGGACCTGGTCTGTAATCAAGGCTTGACGCAGAAAAAACCACCACCGAGTTGTGTCCTCCGAATCAGAAAGAATTCGAAATGGCTGCAAATAACAAAAAAGAAATGTTTGGTTGGCTTCCCTCTTATATCAACCGAAACAAAGGCTGAGAGCTTTGCAGAGCCCACATAAAACCTGGGACATTTGGGACATCAAGCCATGCATCAAGTGGACCGCACCCCCTTGTAAACGAGCTGACCCAGAAATCAGTCTGGTGAAATCATCCGCTGGGCTGGATGTTAAAAAAACTGGACGGTATTATGAATGCCCAACTGGTGAGCCCAGCCTGATTTTCAGGGCCAGGCCATCTGCACAGTGGGCCCCACCTGATGCAAAGGCTTAGATGTCCCATGCATGTGTGGCCATGTGTAGAGTGGTGCATGTAGAGAGGTATGTCTAGGCTTAGCATTGGTCCGACATCAATAGGGTCACACATCATACCAACATTCACTTCATGCTGCTTCTTTGTATTTGCCACTGTATCAAACTCAACTGAAGGCTCTGGATTCTGCAGTCCACAAAATAACGGGCATTGCAATAATCAGAAACTGAAATGATTGGCAGGTATGCATATTCAACACCAATTGCAAATAACAAATAAACTGTTCGAATGGACTCTCGAGTAAAAACCTCTCAAATCACTCCAATCTGCATTTGAGTGCTTTTCTTTTTCTTTTTCTTTTTTTTCATTTTAAGGGCCCCTTCTATCAAAGCTCAAGTAAAGTAGGAATATTTTCTATCCTTACAAATTGATTTATGGTAGGATGCAGCCACCCACTATTAATTGCTTTCACTGTAGCAATGGCTTCAAGTCCGCCTGCAGCTCCGAGGCAGTGCCCAATCATAGACTGGAGAAAGACAAGTCAGAAAAAATCAGTAATTAATTCTCCTGTCCAACCAGAAAGAGATTAACATCAAAACCTAGTCTGAATTAGGACATTCACCTTGGTTGCATTGATTTTGATTTCCGAAGTGTTCTTGAAGACCTTCTTGATAGCATTCACCTCGGCCAGGTCTCCAGCGAGTGTGGAAGTTGCATGTGCATTTATGTAGTTAACCTGGAGATAATTTGGCTCATATGAGTAGAGAGGATTTGAGACTATTTCATTCCTTCAGTATATAGATTGTATATAGTTCTGAATTAATGCTGTTGGTATTATCTCTTTTAAAAAATGCTGTTGGTATCTTGATTTCAAAATATAATAAATACAACTGTGTTCTTATACCACATCAATTTAGAAGAGACTTCAAAGAAATAAATAAATAAAAGAAAGAAGCATTGTTTCACTTAGTTTATTATGTGTCAAATGGTTATATTATCTTGCAACCTTCATCTGGAACAGTCGGTTTCTTTTAGATGATGGGGAGTAGGGTCGGGAGTGGTTTTGAGAGAAGCAGATCTACGGAAGGTGGTTGAGGATACGCAAGAGGCAGATCGAAGGAGAGGAGAGATAGTGGTAGCAACCAGAGCTCAGGTAATCCTCAGAGATCAATAGCAGGGTAGGGGAACTCGGAGAAAGGAAGCGACGACGAGGGTGAGAGCCAACATCAAGGGAAAGATAAGGGGAAGGGGATCGACAGCTGCGATCACAATGGAGATGGGGAACGTTCAAGGTCAATAGATGACAATAGAGGTTGGGTTTGTGCAGGCAGGAGAAGGGGATAGGAGGGTGCTTGGAAAAGGGTGGTCAAGGCTCCTCTGGAGTAGATGCTGACGTTGTAAATTAGGGGTTATCTAGAAGGGTGGCTGCCCATCAATTTTGCTAGGGTTTTCGGAAGGGCAGGGTATGTTAGGGAGGTGATGACTCCTCACTTTCGAGGCTCTGGAGCTCCACGCGGCTTCGCCTTTGTCCGCATGAAGACGGAGGAGCTACAGGCAGCTATTGATCAACTGAATGGTGAGAGTTTTGCTGGCAGGAAGATGTTGGTTTAGAGGGCCAGGTTTGGTCCAGCTGAGGTCAATGAAAAACAGAAAGCAAAGCCTTAGCCTATCAAGCAAGGAGCGAACAAGAAGGTGGGGAAGGTGGTTACCAGGAAAGATGTCTAGGGGGACTCATCTGGTTTGAGGGAGGTTTATCCCAACGCAGTTCCCAGTCCGAGAGAGAGACCCCACTCTTTCAAGGCAGCACTAGTTGAAGATGAAGGCAAAATCGGAAGGAGAAAACTGCCGGAGAGCAGAGAGCTGCAGGTGCTGCTCTGCAGAGGAGCTGGGTGTGGAAGAGAGAAACCCCGCTGGGAGTTGAGGTCTGTGTTGACTCGAAATTGGTTGAAAGCGCTAAGTCGATGCTCCAATGGTCTGTGCTGGCGCAGACCAGGGAGGGGGCTTTTCTCTGGCAGATTAGGGTTTGGCTGAAAGCCTGTTGCAGGTTGGAGGAGTGCAGCCACAAGATCAAGCCCCTATCAGCTAATGAGGTATAGATTTCAGTCAAGGCAGGCTCCAATCTAGATCATATGGTGATGGCCATTGTAATGTTCAACAATGGGCCAATTATCTCTATCCGTAAATGGGAAGATGGGTCTGTGTTGGGGAGCGAGACAGCATGGTATTTCATTTGGGGTATCCCCCTGGAGTTGTGGAACAAGGATTTGTTCGTGGCTGTCGGAGGGTGCATAGGGGAGGTACTAGCCATAGACGAAGCATCCAAGCTCGGGGAAGACCTAAGCATTGCTAGGCTCTGTATTAGAAGAAGCAGGGCCGCCCCAGCTTTGGATTCTGTCAGCCTTAGAGTGGGCGAGATCACCATTCAAGTAAAGATGGTGAAGGAATCGTTGTGGGGGGTTATGTGCAGGTGGGGAGGGGCCTGGAAAAGGCATGAGCAGGCATTGACAACTTCCCAAGTTGGCAATGGTTGTCGGGAAGGAGCACCACTTCAATGATCGAGAGCACCAGAAGGAGGGACAGTGCAGTGTCTGCAGGGGATTAGGAAGTACATAGCTAGTAGGGTTGTCAACATGCATGGCCTGGGGTTGGTCTTGGCCCAGATTTTGAACTGTTTCAGGCCGGAGCTTCGGGCCAACCCTATTCAAGATAATGATTTTGCAGTCCCGAGCACGGCCCATTGACACCCCTGCTAGCTAGGGCTGAAAGTTGGATGGATTCAACCCAACTGACCCGACATTGGGTTGGGCTTGGGCGGCATGTATCAGGTTTGGTCCTGGCTTGGACTATACAAACACCAACCTGATAAAACTGGTGACTGGTGTGTCCGGAAAGAGGATACGGATGGGATCGCAGGCTCAGGCTTTACTGGGGTGGGCAGGAGGTCAAAGCTCCGCTTCTGTTGCAGGCTCAGGTCAAGGTGTCCGGAACAGAGGGGCTTCGGATCATGAGTGGTTCCAAGCCTCAGAGGGATCGCAGGAATCGTCGATGTGTCTGTCTCGAAACACTAAAAGCTGGTTGCGGTGCCAAGAGTGAGACATGTGCCCCTCTTCCTACGTCAGTTTTCTAGGTCAAAAACTCCTTAAGGCCATCAGGCGCACCACGTGTAATGCTTCCCTCGATCTTGACACTGGACAGGTTTTGATGATGACATGTGGATCAACACGTGTGGACTTGGTTTCTCTTCCCGAAGAGCCCTTGGCATGTGCAGATTTGCAAGATCTTCCAGAAGAGCCATTATCATGTGCGATGGTTCAATCCAGTGAGGCTTTTAAACAGGGTGAGAAGGTCCCAATTCCCACCCGTTCTTCCTACTCACAAAAGAGGTTTTTACTCCCTTATAGTTAGTATAGGCGGTCCCAAGGCTATCCTTCTGAGGCAAGATGGTTCTGCTTGCTTCCCTAGTCATCAGCAGGGGAAGGATCTTTGTGGAAGGGCTTCAGAAGCAGTTGGTGCAGCACATGCAAGGGAGCAAAGGCTAGAGGATATGGATGGGTCTCAGGCTTTACCAGTGGCCAGTGTTAGAGGATATTACCAAATTGTGAACTCGAGCTCTATTCTTTTCATTCTCTTCATTTCATTTTCAGCCCTCTTTCTTCCGACAGTGGCAAGACGCTTGAAGGGTTGATCTTAGCCACCACTGATTACTAACACAGTTGCTATTTTTTTATGTTGAGATCTTCAACAATGAGCCATAATCCTAGTGTACAAGTTGGCTCCATTACCATATTTCCAACAGATTACCTCACCACATAACAATATATCGAAATCGGCCAAGCTTAAAGGAGAGAATTGAACTCCATTTCTCCTATATATTTTTAGAGGGTGCACAAATAAAAGGAACCCACGTATCGGTCACTTTCTTTCCAATGACAAGATCAAGGAATTGGTCTTGTAGTAAAATCTCATCAGCACTTGTCGCCTGATCATTGGGGAAAAAGATAGGATAGTTTGGCGCAGTGGTAAATCTGGATGGTTCTCCATGCATTCTTTCATATCCTACTGTGTAGCCATGGAATGGATGGGGAGATCAAGACTACAAAGTATGTTTGGTCTTATGGTGCTCTGCTGAGAGTTGCAGCTTTCTATTGGCTTGTTGGAAGGGAAAGGATGTTGACTGTGGATAATCTCTAAAAATGGAGGATGGGGCTTCCAAGTGTTTGCTTGACATGCATGGCTAATTTGGAGTCAGTTAATCATCTCTTTATTCATTACCTGTTTGCTAGCAGTTTATGGAACTAGTACTTACTCAAGTTCAACGTTTCTTGGGCCTCTCCGAGCTCTACCGGCTACTATCTTTTGGGTTGGCATGGGATGGAGGTTGGAAAGGAGATGAAAGGAATTTGGCAGCTGAACTCATTGGGGGGTCTTTAGGAGGTTTGGGAAGAAAGAAATGGGAGATACTTTAGATTCGAGTCACTTCTTGACATGGGTGAAAATGAGACAAGGGGTCTGGTTATTGACTAGGCCTTTTCTGCACTTTCTGTTTATACAAATTTGCTGTCATCTTCCAAATAAAAAAGATAATGATGTTCATTTGAAGAGATAAGAAGAAAATACATTTACAATAATGTGCACGACACACAAAAAAAAATTAAAATTAAAATTAAAAATGAAAATCAAAACTGAACTCCAATTATAACCAATTGGTATAAGGAGGTTATGAATATGTATGGGTGTTCCCAATTCCCAAGGCCAACAGTTTTTTTTTTTTTTTTTTAAAATTCATAACATTACTAAAAGAAGGGTAACAAGCAACTACAAATAGCCCAGACAAGGCCAACAGAACAGCTACTGCCAAATTGTGACTTTGATAAGAACATGACCTTCCTGTTCTTATCTCAATTGTGATTTAAGATGTAAAAATATGGGAAATGCTAGGTATTTAATGCAGGTTCCATTTTCCATGCAGCCACAAACAGGAGGCATATTAAGTACACCGGGGAAGTCCTGCCAACTACTATTTAGCAGTATAGCCAAATGCTATCTAAAGCAACACCAAAGAAAATACCTCTTCTGGGGCCACACCAGCATCTTCAAGACTCCTTTCAATGCATGTTGAGACACCAGGTCCATCGGCTCTAGGATCCGTCATATGATAAGCATCGCAGTTAACAGCACCTCCCAAGTACTCGGCAATAAGTGGTGCACCACGTTTCATTGCATGTTCCAAGCTCTCCATTACCTACCAAGAAGATAAGAAAACTATTGTAAAGATCCAGTCATGAGATCTCCATCATTTATGTAAATCCATACTCATAAGAAACGAGAACGATGCATTTTTTTTAAAAAAAAAAAAGGAAAGAAAGAAAAGACTAGCAACATAATAACCAAATGCAGAAACAAGAAAACCGAACACTTTTCTATTCCCATATCACCACCAAGGTAATAAAAGTAAAGTGAGGGAAAAAATTCTCTGGCTTGCAAGGCTCTAAGCCGTAAGCCTTATGATTGAGGAGAAAAAGTCAATGGCCTGAGGCATAAGCCTTATGATTGAGGTGAAAAAGTCAATGTCCTGAGGCATAAGCCTTATGATTGGACCGATAATTAAAAATAAAATAAAAACCATAAGAAACCAGGACGATGCAATGGAAAAAGACTAGAAACCATTACCAAATGCAGTTCTATTCACAAATCACCAAGGTAATCAAAGTAAAGGTGTCACACATGCATGCACGCACCCACATGCAACCACGCAAACATTCACGCACACACCCACACACAGTGAGAGGTCTTCTTTTTGTATACAGGACTGTTATCCATTGCCTTCATGGACTCTTGCTGTACCATTTGTTTTACTTCAAATATGGGTTCAACAGTCATTCATAGAGAGGGAGGGAGAGTAGCGGTGCAGTGATAATTCTCCTTGCCAGAATACAGCAAGTCCCTTGTGGGGTCCAGGTGAGCACACAATACATGCAATGACAGCATTGGATAGGATCCCACAGTGGATTGCAGACGACCCGAATATCACCCTGACCAGATGATTACATCCATCAGACTCAGGGCCGGAAAAATGGATGGTAAGACCCAATTATCCCATCCGAGTGATTTTGGGGCTGTGTGCAACAAAGAATGGGCCTCCTGTATGATGGAAAATCTTGACAGTAGGTGACCGATGGAGGGCCCTGAAGCAACTTTTGTGCAACTCATCTGTAAGGCGGTCAGGCAGTCCTCACATCGTTGACTACTGTGCTCATTTCAACATCATCCATTGAACTTGAAAAGGTACAATGAGCATAAATCTACCCAACAATAGATAGGTCATCTTGAATTTCACCTATACGACACATGAAGAGACATACCAATACTCCAGCACCTTCACCCATAACAAAGCCATCTCGGTCTTTATCCCATGGCCTAGATGCAGTCTGGTGATCATCATTTCTCTGGGATAGAGCTCTACGTGCAACAAAACCACCTAAGCCAATGGGAATAATTGCAGCTTCAGTTCCCCCAGCAAGCATTAAATCAGCCTCGCCTCACCGGATGTGGTTAGCAGCAGCGTAGAAGCAGTAATTGGAAGTAGCGCATGCAGTTGAAATTGAATAGTTCGGCCCCATGAAACCAAGTTCAATTGCAAGCAAGGCGGAGCTCATGTTTGTTATGGCGTATGGAATGAAAAATGGGGTTATTTTCCTGTAACCTCTCTCTATAAGGGACTGAACGACATCTGGAAGCCATGAAATTAACCCGGCCATGTCGTTCTCAATTCAGTGGGCAATGAAATGAGTTACTAAGGCAAAAGTGGAAGCCGTCCAGGAAACTTGTACAAGTTTCAATGTCCAACTAACTCACCCTCCAAAACCGCTGTTTAAAACCGTTCCACATGACCACACTACCGACATCTGGAAGCCAATTTAACTCAGCCAAGTTGGTCCGGATCCAGCGGGCAACAAAAGTACTGGTTTCAACGTCCAACTCACACTCCGAAACTGCTGTTTAAAACCATTCTACATGACCCCACTGTTGACATTGGGAAACTGAGTTAACTCGGCTAAGTTGGTCTCGGTTCAGTGGGCAACAAAACGAGTCACCAAATTGAAATGGGACCGTAATGGGAATAGTTGGGGTGAGTTACACTGGTTTCAATTTCCAAGCGAGTCGCACTCTGAAACCTCTATTCAAAACTAATCTACATGGCCTAACTGTCGATGTGGACCGCCGCTCGCCTCCTCTCTCTAGTTGCCATCTTCTCCCCATACCTCACCAAAATATCAGCCAGATCAACCAACCCCACCTCCTTCAACCTCTTCCCCACCTCCTCAAACATGACAACCCCTTCTTCATTCGAGAAGCAATGCAAGAACCTGTTGTAGTTGAACCTTGGCACCTCAACTCTGCCGCCACCATCCATCATCCTCTCCAGATACTTTGTAGCCTCCAGTGATTTCCCAACCTTCACCAACCCACCAACAAATATACTCTCAAAATTCACCGATGGATGTGGGCCCTTCCTCCCTCTCTTCCCTAAATGTCCCTGCAAGAGCATGATGTATGTGTGCATGGTGGGCTCACACCCTCTCTCAGGCATTTCTCTAAACACTTGGGTGGCTTCCTTTGCCTTCCTAAGCTTCAACAGACCCTTGATCAGCCCATGGTAAACACCCACATCAGGCTCTTTTATCCCCTCCACAATCTTATAGCCCTCTCTAACCCTCCCTTTACACAAAAGCCCATAAACCAAAGCAGCTAATGTTGGATTATCAGCACTTATCCCTCTCTTGAGCATTTCGTCGAACACCATATATGCTTCATCCACCTTCCCTTTTCTACACAACCACGTGATCAAAAGCCTATATAAAGAGATACCCACGTCATGAAGTCTCTCCATCTTTACAGATCTGAACATCTGCATCGCATCGGAAATCCTATCACATTTGAAAAATGCCTCTATAATCTTCTCGCAGGAAGCAACATCGGGCTCAAGTCCTTCCTCCACCATTCGATTCCAAACCTTGCAGGCCTCCACCAAATCACCAATCTCACAAAACCCATCAATCAAAAACCCATACGTAATCTCATCCGGCTCGATTCGATCTCTCAGCTTCGAAACCAGATATCTCGCTTCCGATACAAGCTTCCGACAGCAGAGGCTCTCCACCACGGAATTCACTACCTCTATACTGTAGGAATCATAGCAATGGTGATTCTCCAATAACCGAAACATCTCGACACATTTCTTCATCTCTTTCGCCACTGCGAGCCATCTGGCAGCGACGCGGAGCGTCGTAACAGTTACAAGCTTCTTCTCGGCAGTCTCCTGAAGGAATTCCCAGAGCAGTTCAACGTTCCGGGACCTTCCGTAGATGTCGAGGATCTTGTTGTGGGTGGTGGGAGAATGTGGGAATTTGGATTCCACGGAGAATCTGAAAAACCGGTAAACGGGTTTCCAGGAAACCAGGAATCTGTTACAAACTTGGAGAAACGATTCGTGGGTGAGAAGGAAGTTAGCGTTTCGGAGATTGGAGAAGAGTTTCCTGTCGGTGGCGTTCTGTCGCTGGTAGAGGATTGTGCAGACACGGAGGAGATTGGAAGGGTCGATTGGAGAGGGCTTCGGTTCCGTCACGTTTCCAGTATGGAGATTCGGAACGTATCGGGCCTGTATTTTCACTTTTCGGATCCGATTCATTTGGAAGAGTGTTACCCCAAGTCGCCTTGCTTAGGGGCCGTTTGGATGCCTGTAACTTGTGTAAAATGTAAGAAAGTAACAGGTGATTTTCTTACAGTTTGTGTTTGGGGGAGAAATGTTACAGGTAACAAAGTCTCAACCTGTAACTTTCTATCAGGTAAGATTGCAAGAAACGTAACAGAGGAATTAGGTGTTTTTCAAGTCACAGGTTACTTTGTTACAGGCAACGGCTATACATTTCGAATTTGGGAGAGGGTGATGGAAACGCAGCTGCATTGAAAGTGCACCTACCTGCTCTGACCCAACGTCTCCTTCTCCCTCTCTCAGCGTCTCCTTCCCTCTCTCTCTCTCTCTCTGAGCGTCTCCTTCCCTCTCTCCGCTCTGGCGAGGGAAGCCCTAACCCTCATTGATTTGCTTTTTTATTTTTTCCTCTCCTTCATTGTTTTTTTCTTTTGCGTGAGTGCGGAACGGGGCTGTTTGGCGTGGCGGTTTCGGATGCCTAACGGTGGAGCCCACAGTGATGTACTTTCCTTGCATTTACACCGTCCATCCGTATTGAAAGCTCATTTTAGGATTTGATCTAAAAAATGAAGCTGATCCAAATTTCAAGTGGGCCACGCCACAAGAAACGATATTAACTAAATTCCAACTATTAAAAACATCACGGATCCACCAAAATATTTATTTTCCATCCAACGGAAGCGGTTTGCCTAGTGAGTAACTCACTGCGCTAGTAAACTCCACGAAGTCCACCATGATTCATGTATTTTATCCATTCCGTCCAACCATTTTCTCATATAATTTTAGGGCTTGAGCCCAAAAATGAAGCATATATAATTTTCAAATGGACCACACCACAAGAAACAGTTGACTTGAACTTCTAACATTGAAAATTTCTTAGGGCCATGTAAGTTTTGAATCAAACTTATATTCTTCTTTTCCATCCATGTCTGTATAATCTTATAAACAGGTTGGATGACAAGTAAACATTACTGTGGAGCCTACAAAGGTTTCATATTTGGAAATCATTATCCTAACTGTCCTGAGATATCATCCACTTCATCTTCGTATATTCTTCAATTTTCGGCTTCGTGATTGCCCTGGAAAGCTCTTAATTCCAAGGCCTGAATTCTGGTAGCCAGATCTTGTAATTCTCTTCTGAGCGCCGCTATTACAACTTCTAGTTCACCCTATGAAACAGGCTGACAACCCCTTAAATTAGATGGAAAAGTGGATGGATAGCATGGATAGACCAATACATTCAAGGTGGGCCTAATTGACTTAGTACGATAAGAGCGTACTTTGTTACTCAGTATGCAATTTGATTTCCCATCCAACTCATTAACAAGGAAAGCAAATCTCTTATTGCACCGAGTAAACTCAATTGGGCCCACTATGAATGTATATGATTTATCCATGACGTCCATCCATTTTTCAATTTTATTAAGGGGTTGAGACTAAAATTGAAGCAAATCCAGAGCTCAAGTGGATCATACCACAGGAAACAGTGGAAATAATGATTTCCACCATTGAAACCTTGCTAGGCTCTACGGTGATGTTTATTTGTCATCCAACATGGTCATAAGATCATATAAACATTGATGAAGGGAAAAATCAAATATAAGCTTGATCCAAAACTTCTATGACTCCTAAGAATTTTTCAACGGTAAAAGTTCAATTCACGTTGTTTCCTGTGGTGTGGTTCATTTGATATTTGGATATTCTTCATTTTTGGGATCAAGACTTAAATTATATGGTAAAATGGATGGACGGATTGGATACAATACATAAATCATGGTGAGCCTTAAAGAATTTACTAAGCACACAATCCGCTTCCGTTGATAAGGTAACAAAGACTTTGACAAATATACCAAACAAATATCATCTTGATCCAAAAACTTTTATGCCCACAAGAAGTTTTTAATGGTCAATTACTATTGTTTCCTATACTATATATGATCCACATGAAATTCAAATCTTCTTATTTTTTGTATCATGTTCTAAATTGAGCTTTCAACACAAATGAACAATGTGGATGTGAGAAAAATACATCACAATGGGCTCCATAATTTGGGATCCCACACACTTCGATGGATCTACTCAAGTTTGACTAGCGATGATAGCCAATAACTATATCACTACTAGTTAGTGCTTTGTGGGCCTCACCATGTTGCATGTGTTTTATCCATGTTATTCATCAATTTTTTCATATCAGTTTAGGGCTTAATTCCAAGATGAACAAACAAGGCAGACCTCAATCTTAGGTGTTCATGATTAAAAACCTCCTAGTGCCGACTATAATGTTTATTTGATGTCTTATCTCATAATTAGGACATAAAGGCATGGATGAAGGGAAAAACAAATATTAATTTGATTTTAAACTTGGGTTAGAGGTCATCAACCTGCATACAGCTGTTAGGTAGGCTTCTACCTTTCGATAGGGTTGGGCATAGTCCGAATTTGGTAACGCTCTATCAGGATCAATATTTCTTCCAGGGAGGGCCCCTAAGATCGACCATGCATTACGCAAAACCAATTAATGAGGGATGATGTATGAACGTATCATTTTCATAACTGTTATATATAGTTGTCTTGATAAATAAATTTAACGTACAATTATAATATTATGCAATTTGGCACAGCTTAGCATATAATTTACCACATTGCAACAAAACATTTAAATTAATACATCAACTTACTCAATCTGCATCAACCAATCTTTTGCTATTGATGAGTGAGATACACCATTAATACTGGTCTTTGCAACTTCATAAACCTTTTAAGTAAATTTACCTTACGAGGCTAATCAAACCTTAGTGGAGATGTGTTCCGGTGATGTTGAGATGTCTGGTTCAAGGTGGCTAACATGTCCCACTGAACGGCGAACTAATCATGCGGTTGTTTTAGCATTGCTGCCATCCGCACTACCAACCCAAAGGCAGCGTCCTACAATTGAACATTTGGTCCTGCGATGTTAGCTCGAACAGTGGTTGTGAATAATGGTAGGCGTGTGTTACGTCCAGCATCTGCCATGTTAATTGGAGGTGATGGTGGTGGAAGAGCTTGCCTTACTTCATGGACTTCATTCTTATCTCGCTCGTTAAGAGCTATTTCAGATTCTTCAGGAATATGAGGATTTGGTAAATAATTATTTGAGAGAATGGCACTTGTAAAAGATATTAAATCATGGACACTACACCTCTTCTTAAGGGTCATGACTCCTATAAGATGAACTAACATACATGGTTGTATATGTATATATATGAATGTATATGTGTGTGTGTGTATGTGTACACACACACGTGTGTGCGCGCGCGCATATATATGTATATGTATCTATGTATACGTATATGTATATATATGTGTATACATATGTATATGTGTGTACATGTATGAGTGTATATGTATACATACATATACACACACACACACATATACATACATATACATGTATACATATATACATATACATATACATATGTGCGTGTATATATGTATACACATATATATATATACATACACATATATACATACACATACACCCACATATACATATGCATACACATATACATGTATACATACATATATATATATACAAATACACAAATATATATATACACACACACACACACACACACACGAAAACGCTCACCTGCGAACCAATTCGTACGTACTACGTATGAACTTTTTTGAAAACCCATCATACATGATGGGAATCCAAAATCTGAACCGTTCATGTGAATCAGCACCTCATGAAACCCCTCGGGCCCAAGTTTTACGTTAATCTAAAACTTTGATGGGCCATGAAAAATGAAAACAGTTTCCTCCCTTGATTTGCATTTCTCTTTGCTATGGCCCACCAGAATTTTAGATCGGGGTGAAAATTTGTCACATAAGGTTTCATGGGATTCCGCATCACATGGACCGTTCAGATTAAACACCCATGACACATGTGCAAAAGCGCGCACGTGCGTAGGTGCGCAGGGGAGCATGACTCTATAATATATATATATATATATATATATATATATATATATATATATATATATACAGATATACATATATATACATACACACGTATACATGTATATATATACACATATAAACATATATACACACATATACATATACACACACACATATTCATGTACATATATACATGTACATATACATATACATACTTAAACACACACACACACACACACACACACACACACATATATCTGCTCGCGGGAAAACTCAAATCCTCCAGGTATAGTATAAAACACCCAAGTATATACGACTGGTACGTACGGAAGCTTTTATTCAAACTTATATTATATGCTAAAAATAATGTTTCCCATATAATGATTAGTTTAGCTTTAGAATCAGTCCACCTAATCATCTAAATGGGCTCAATTAAATTACATACTTTTATCCAAACTTTTCTATGTGACAATTTGATTTTTTAACAATTCCATACTCTAAATTCTGGTTGGTGTGAATATAAAACATCTTACATGTAACTAAGTTAATGGTTATCCAAACACAGAAACTAAGTTACTTATAAGTTAGTTACAACTTACACCCAAAATATTACTAGTAACTTTCTTTCACGTGTAAGTAGGTTACCTGTAACTCAGTTACAACTTAAAAAACTTACATGCATCCAAACACAACCTTAGTTTCAAAGGGACATGGATTCGGTACTACCCCCTCCCGGGACGCGGATTGGCTACTCCCCCGGCCACCAGCCAATGGCTGGTGGTCGGTGCTCTATGGGCCCCAACATGATTTATGTGTTTCATCCATGCCGTCCATCTATTTTTCCATATCATTTTATGATATAGGTCCAAAACTGAGGTATATACCAATCTCAATTGGACCACATTATAGGAAACAATGTTGAATGAGCGTGGACCATTAAAAACCTTTTGGGAGCCATAAAAGTTTTGGATCAAGCTGATATTTGTTTTTCCCTTCATTTGTGCCTGTATGACCTAATTAACAGATTGGATGTCAAATAAACAGTACAATGGCCTTTAGGAGGATTTTAACGGTGGATATCCAATTACCATTGTTTTCATGTGGTGTGGTCCACCTATGATCTTGAAAAAATGGATGAATGGAATGGATGAAACATATACATCATGGTGGGTCCCACAGAGTACCGACCACCAGCCACGGGGCTGGTGGCAGGGGGAGTAGCCAATCCTTCCTCCCGTCCTAGCTCTGAGGTGGCCAGTGATGTATGGGTTTTATCTACACCGTCCATCAAATTTTTCATATTATTTTAGGGTTAAAGCCCAAAAATAAGGCATTTCAAAGACTCAAGTGGACCACACAGTGGGGATTAAACACTTACCGTTGAATTTTTTTTGGGGGCCACAGAAGTTTTGGATCAAGCCGATATTTGTGATTTACCTTCATCCAGGTCCATGTGACCTGATGAACAGGTTCGATGGGAATTAACCATCACGGTGGGGCCTAGAAAGGTTTCAATGGTGAGTGTCATTATCACCGCTGCTTCCTGTGGTGTGGTTCATTTTAGCCTTTGAACTGTTTCATTTTTGGGCATTACCCTAAAATGATATGAAAAAATGGATGGACGGTGTGGATAAACCAAATACATCACATGGACTCCGATAGCCCCTGTCCGTTACTAGGATGGGGGTAGTACCCAATCCGTATCCCTTTTCATTTTGGGTTTTATCCACACCGTCCATCCATTTTTCGCTATCATTTTAGGATGCAAGCCCAAAAATGAGGCAGTTGCAAGACTCAAGTGGACCACGCAGTATGGATTAAACCCCACCAACAGAAAGTTCATGTAGGCAGAAGCTATGTGGGGCCACCATGCATGATATATGACAAAAATGCCTTTCAAATCCTAACACAGGTTGGGTCAGGCTGACAAGGCTTAAATCATAGGCCCGAGTTCTAGAAAGCCTTGCTCAATAGCTAGCCGAACCCATTGACAACAATAGCTCAGGCCAGACCTAATCACAAGGCCCACCTAGGCCCATGGAACTGAAAGCTAGATAGTAGCTAACCCATCGCCTTGGAAATTGATAAAATCAATTAAGACCCGATCCATAACATTTCCTCCACTACTAGTGTGGGGCCCACATCCATTACTCTCCTTAACTCAGTTATTAAGTACTACTGAGATAAAAATACCAAATTAAGATTAATCATATATCATAAGCCAATGGGGTTCCATCAAACAAATTCATATTTCTAGCTTGCATACACAACTATGGGACTCCTCACATTATGGACACCATCAAACCACACAATCGAAGTAGCCAGGACAAACGGCCCCGATGGGCCGCCTTTCTTCATCTCCCCTTCAACCGTCACGATGAATGTCCGCTTCTCGCCCAATGACTCGAAAGATAGCACGCTCGGGCTAACCGTAACGTTAAGCGAAGAGTTGGGATTAAATGTCACTTTGTATTTTGAATTCATGGGCCCCACATTAGTAACCGTTCTGGTGAAATTGGCTGTGATCCAACTGTTTGCTTTGACTGATAATGTCATTGAAGGGTAATTGAGATCCTTCGTAGCTGTGCTTGAGGTGGGACATGTGGTTTTATGCCCGGTTATGAGCCGTAGCGTCGATGAGTTGTAACCTTCACTACATAGCATTTTTATGTAGTCTCCTTCTTGAGTATCATAAACAAGGCCCGGATCAATGGCCTTGATTGGATTGATGTGGCCCGCACCATAGGCGAATACGGTCATGTTTCCATTCATTGGGGATGCTATAAACAACAGAAACGAATGAGTAAGCACTAAATTCCCATGTTACGAACACACATGTACAAGATCTGGGACGTTCATTCATTGGGCCTTGACAATGTTGTTGGGACCATTTGGAATGGTCCAGGCGAGCCTGTTGGATTTTGAGTCGGACCCATACTAATTGGGCTAGATATGTTGGGCCAGCTCTATTCAAACCGGCTCCTAGATAGCTAGTGATGTTTGTACAACTGAAGTTAGAAAAATTACCAGTGGTCATGAGAGCTGACTTGATGGCTGCCGGCGACCATTTTGGATGGAATGACTTAACGTATGCGGCTGCACCGGTAGCGTGGGGACATGCCATGGACGTCCCAGATAGTATACTATACTTCACAGATCTCGTATCTCCATGCACTTCGGAGATTGAGGCCACAGGCGAAAATGCGGCTAAGATGTCTACTCCGGGAGCGCTTATGTCCGGCTGCATTACACAACAGATGATCAATGGACATGTTTCCAAGATAATGAAAGGTGGTCCAGATTGGATGGTTGAGAGGTTTGATGAAACAGTCACCTTTAGAATGTCTTTCGAGATGTCGTTGGGCCCTCGAGAAGAGAACGAGACGACGACGGGAGCAGTGGAGTCGTTAATGGTTGCACTTCTTGTTATGGTGGCTTTGGGTTCTCTAATTGAAACAGAAAAATGAGTTTAAGAAAATACAATCTGTTGGTTTGGATTAGTAACATCTTGTCAACAGAAAGTCAGATTGGGCCGGGTCCATTTAGTAACGGGCCATCTTGGCCCATTAGCATCATAAACGGGTCTATTCATGAGCTTAGGCCAGGTATTGGACTAGGCCCAATCAGTTAATTAGTTGGACTTCAAAGGCCCATGCTAACATATGGGCCTCTTTTATGGCCCAAGCCTTACCCCACACTTGGACTATCCAATTAATCAATCAGAACCGTCCATCAGGTGCATCTACTATTTCATAGACTACCATGCAAAACTCAGACCAACAGGGTGATTCTATCCCTTCATCAACAGCCTAAAAAAATGGATGCCCAAAAGATTGTTTTGGATGAACAATTTGAGCCATGATGAGTTGTGTGGAGTTGACTAAGGCCTCAAGTCAACATGACCCAACTCAAAACCAAATGGGTCGGTCTGAGTCGTTAAGGAGGCATTTAGATCGTAAGTTACTTTAAATAAGCTACTTATGCCTTAAATAGCTTATCTTGATTTTTACTTATTAAGCTGAAGTAATTAAGGACCCATTCGGATTCCACCAAAGAAGTTATTATTTTTTTTTTTACTCACAACAATAGATAAATAACTTATTTCAGATAAGTAAGTCTGGTTTAAGATCAATTATAAGTAACGTTTTTACTTAACGTTATTTAATCACTTTAGCTTAATAAGTAGAAATTAAGATAAGTTACTTGAGGCATAAGTAGCTTATTTTAAGTAACTTATGATCCGATCACCCCCTTAAACCAAACTTGCTTATCTCGAATAAGTTACTTACTCCCTGTTTCGATTTAAGTTACTTAAGATAAGCTACTTATGTCTCAAGTAGCTTCTTTGCATCTACTTATTAAGTAAATAAGTATGTTTGGAAAACAACATAATTATCAGCTTCTCTCTTCCATCTCTCCTAATGCCTTTCTTCAAAAGCTTATGAAAAGTAAAAAAGGCTAAAAATATTTAATTGAAGTAATCAAATAATTTTAAGTAAAAATGTTACTTGTTATAGGAAGATCTGAGCCGATTACAATCGGAGAGATCGACGGATCCGCTAGTTCGGGTGGAGAGTCCGAGCCTCGGCATAATACTAGGAAGGTGGGTTAAGATGGGCAAAGCTCCCATTCTTGACCGCCTTCTTTCCAAGGACAGTCGAAAGGGAAAACTTTAAGTCGTACGATCAACCCCGAACGAACATCCATCGTAATACCGAGAATGGCCAGCTGCATTACTTACGAACGGACCAAGGTTCGGCTCGGGATTGGCACAGTCAATCATCGGCTCGGAGCGATGCCGTCGTCCTCGGTCTGGCCGAGCCGAGGCATCTCCGAGGATAAAGGTTTTGCGCACTAAGTGGGGAAACTGTCATATATGGACGTGTCCTATTATCTCGTCCGTAGATACGCACGCTGTAACATATAACCTCCGGATTCTGGGCAGTATCTCCATGATTTGTAAATCACACTGATCGTGTCGAGATTATCGAATGCGAATCAAGCGATGAAGAGGTATAAATATCACGTCGTCCCATGACAACAGGGACGCAACATCTGGCACTCTCCCTTTCCTCCCCAATTTAGACCCAGATTCCATTGTCCTGACTTAGGCATCGGAGGGTCCCCCGGCTTAGCCAGGGTCTCCATTGCTCACGGTTTATGTGCAGGGAACCAGGTCTGTCAACTATTCGGAATATGTGAAGAGGGGAAGAGGGCTGACCAGATTTTGACCTCAACATTACTCATAACTAATCATAAACTAAACTAATCTTAAAATAAGTTACTTATCTACTGTCGTAAGTAGAAAAAGTAACTTATTTCGTGGAATCCAAACGGACCCTAAGTCTTTTAACCATGGCAGACCAGCATCTATGTATGGTATGTTTATGCCAGCATTTTTCATAGATAAGAAAGCTTACTTTGTGGAGTTTATGTATGACTTCACCAGGCGGCCCTCATCTAAGCTTAAAAGAGTAGAAGGCAATGGATAAACGAGAGAGAAATCGGTACTGGAATCTTGCATTATCGTTCCGAATGCGCCAGCGGTGAATGGTTCTTGGCCTTGCGTTTGTGCATTGCAGAAAACAATCTTTCCCTTTACTGCTTTTTCATCCAAACAGCCATCAATGCAACTCCTGAAATGAAATTCAAATCATGTGGGATTATATTTGCATAATATTAATTAACTCCATTCACAAAAAATCACCATCTGAAACTTACTGGGCCGCTTCTTCATCGCAGCCGCTCGCAGCATCCCCACCGTAAATCAAGGGATGCATCTTCCCACCTGACTTGAAAGTGTTGACTGTACTACTCTGTGTATGATGCACTAGTTAGGTTGTCCAATATAAATTTATTTCAAAGGACCTGTTTGGGTGTACTCCAAATCTCAAATCAATTACATATTTCAGCAGTTTAGATAATCTTCCATTTCGGTGTGTTTGGGGCTAACCAAATCAATTTTGAATACATTATAGGTCAAACCTGAAATGTGTCCGATGGTGATTTGGACATCCAAACACAGGAAAAATTGAAATTACATGTGGATGTTGTGTGGAAAGAGGTTCCAAAGGAAATGGATTCCATAAAAAGTACATGTTTCCTACATTTGAGTTTAAGAAGATGTCTAAAAACAGTTTCCTAGGAAATGGTTTCAACCTAAGAGATGTTATTGTTTCCTTTGTCACAGGTAACTTGTGAATTCTAAGGAAATGGATTCCTTGTCAACGGTCAATTTTTTATTTTTATTTTTGAAATCCTCCCTCTCTAGATATATGTGTTTTGTGGGTGTTGATCTAGCATTCACTCCACCAAACATACAATTTTGAGTGGGGGATGGTGTCTTTGTCAGACATCCAAGCCTCTCATCAGAGGCACCCCATCCAAAATATCAGACCCCCACATAAAAACAAATTCTAGAACAAATTTATTACATGATGGGGATGATTTTTAGGACAGCTAGGATTGAAGGAAATTCAGCATAAAGGTTAAAAACTATGGCAAAAATAGCCTAAATGCATGCTATAACTTCTGATGACTATAATTTTGTGATTGTTCCTTTTGTGTGTATAATATATTGTTGGAAAGTTATTGACGAACTCTACACCTCGGTTAATAACTGGCCTCAAAATGGTGATTTTAAGAGTTAAATTAGAGTTTTAAATTAAAATTAACTATTTTTAAATAAATTTCATTTTTTAAAATATATTTTTAGGATTATAAGAGTCTAGATGTCCTCCAAAATCTTTACTTTAGTCTTTTAAATGTTGTTTATAAATTTTGAAAAGATTAGACATCTTTTTACTATTTTTAGTAATTTTATCATTTCCAAAAGCTATCTTACTAACAGAGTTGAACGGGAAAGTGTATCTTCCATTGAGAATTCACAGCTATATATACACGTATATACAATTGAGAAAATCAAAGAATACGGAAACTAAAATATTCTAAATAACTGGCTTTCCTAAGTTAGAAGATTGCAAGAATAAGTCAACTGTACACCAAATATTCTAAATATGTAATATACAATGTATCGGGTCTGTTAGGCCCCCTCAAGATGGTGCTCCAGTGGAGATACCAATCTTGAGAGAAATATCCTGGAGCCGATAACAAGAGAGCGGTTTAGTTAGTGCATCTGCCAACTGATCTGCGGAAGAAACATGAGAGACTCGAAGTCGACCAGTTTGCACTAGTTCACGAACAAAATGATAGTCCAGAGCGATATGTTTCATGCGAGAATGGAAGACCGGGTTCGCACATAAATATGTCGCACCAATGTTGTCACTATAAAGAGTCGG
Organism: Magnolia changhungtana; assembly: GCA_030180095.1. Taxonomy (NCBI): domain Eukaryota; kingdom Viridiplantae; phylum Streptophyta; class Magnoliopsida; order Magnoliales; family Magnoliaceae; genus Magnolia; species Magnolia changhungtana. The sequence continues at coordinate 7,925,589 of JASAUF010000391.1, read as the reverse complement.
TGGAACATTGACCGAGACACCAAGTTCTTCAAGTAGAGAATGTACCCACTGAAGTTCTGCAGCTGCAGAAGCAATTGCCCTATACTCAGCTTCTGTGGAAGAGCGAGCAACAGAACGTTGCTTCTTTGAACTCCAAGAGATAGGATTAGGACCAAGAAAAACAATATAGGCACCTGTAGAGGTACGATCATCAAGATCACCCGCCCAATCTGCATCACAAAAGGCATGAAGAGACAAAGAGCTGTGGCGCTGCAGTCGAATACCATAGGACCGTGTGCCATTGAGGTACCGAAGGAGACGCTTAACAACGCCCCAATGATGAGTCGTCGGAGCATGCATGAATTGGGATAGCTTGTTGACAGCAAAGGCGATGTCAGGACGACTAATGAGAAGATACTGTAAGCTGCCAACTGTCTGACGATAAAGCGTTGCATCTGCAGGTGGAGACCCATCATGGAGTTGCAGGGAAGAGGAGGTGGCTAGCGGCGTCTGAACAGGTTTAGAGTTTTCCATGTTGTGCTTGGTAAGAATATCCATAAGATATTTTCGCTGAGTGAGACGTAGGCCCTCTGGACAAGAAACAACCTCA